>CM069858.1:88174192-88774192 GCA_036172795.1 Pelodytes ibericus | reverse complement strand
CACATTTGTATCTTGGATCACTACTTCACCATCCTAATCTGCTCCACAAATTACAATCTCAGGGTTATTCTTTAGGTCCTTTAAAGTTTTCCTTTCAAATGGGAAAAAATTATCCCTCTTACAAGTATCCTTTATTTTTTTTCTACTAAATTTCTAAACAACTCCAGGTGAATTCCCCTGAGATGGGATTAGACTTAGACAGTGGCTTCATGTTTGTATATAAATGTAATTCCTATTTCTCTTCTATACGTTCAGACAATCATTTTTTCAAACTCAACAGTCTGGCGCTAAGGTCCAGAGTAGAGGCGCGAAACGCATAGGCTTCACTGCCCCACCCGGTGACTCTCACGTGTTTTTTGTAAAGCTGTGGCTTTTGAATTGAATAAAAGTTTATGCACAGCATTTTCCTTAGCCTTGTCCTTCAATTATCTACAAGCAGGTGACCCTCTATACCCTCTTTTTAATTCTCAATGATTATTTGGTTTCACCCTTAACCCCTTAACGACAGATGACGTGCCAGGCACGTCACGGCAAATCGAGGACTTGCCGACAGCTGACGTGCCTGGCACGTCATGCACTAAACTGAGTAAAGAAAGCGACCAGCGGTCGCTTTCTTTACTCTAACGGTGTTGCTACAATGCCTCTAGGTAGAGGCATTGTGCAACACCCCCCAAAAGTGCAGGGGCGCGCTACGATCACTCCACGGAGTGATCGTAGCAGCCATTTAAAAATGGCTGCGCCGGCTGCACACATGTGCTTAGAAAGCGAACGATCGTTCGCTTTCTATTCATCTCCGGTGTTGTTAAAGTGCCTCGCCAGCGAGGCACTTAACAACACCGTTCTGCTCCCCAGAGCCGATGGTGGTCGCTTTCCTGAGCGACCCCATCGGCTCAGTAGAAGGGAACGCTGCCTATACAGGCAGCGCTTCCCTTCTAATGGCAAGAGCATCGGAAGTGAAAGTATTTCACTTCCGATGCTCTAGGGGGAGCCAATCGATGCCGGCACAACAGATCTATGTGATCTGTGTGCAGGCATGTATGATAAGTGCTCTGATGAGCACTTATCATACTGTCAAAGGCAATATTAGCAAATATTGCCTTTGACAAGTATTGATCTGCCTCCCTCACCTTACTAGTTATAGTAAGGGAGAGAGACAGATCAGATAAAGTAAAAAAATAAAATAAAATAATAAAACAAATATTTAATAAAATTTTAAACACCAAGGGCTTTTATAAAAGCCATTTAACCCCTTCCCTGCCATTGATCGCTGTGTACGCAGTGATCATACACAGCAGCACATTTTTTGCTGTCTGTGCATTTTTTAGGGGTTAATTTTTTTTACTGTAATTCATTACAGTATAAAAAAAGCTCTTTTAAGAGAGATTAACCCCTTTCTTGCTGTAGATCACTGCCTAAGCAGAGATCTGACGCAAATGCAGCAATCTTGCTGCAGAAGCATTTTTAATTTTTTTAAAACTTTTTTATTACACCCGTCACGTGTTAATTATACCCGCTAGGGGACTACGTTTAACGTAATTTTTTTTTTAAATAAGAGCTATTAACCCCTTCCTTGCCGTATATCACTTCCTAAGCAGCACATATGGTCACTGCCTAAGCAGTGCATATGGTCACTGCCTAAGCAGCGCATATGGAGCAATCTAGTCGCAGAAGGATTTTTTTTTTGCTATCAGCATTTTTTTTGTCAGACTCGCTAGGGGTTAATTATACCCACTAGGGGATTACGTGTATTCCTTTTGAAGCTGTCTGAACACGTGTATAGCGATCAGTAACAGCCGATCAGTGGCAAAGGTGGTTTGGTGATTTCTCAGATGAGCATCACCATTCGTCTGGTTCGATCAATATTGGTAAATATTGTTCTGACCCATATGGATCTGCCTCCCTCTCCTCACTTGAGTTTTAGTGAGGGAAAGAGACAGATCTGTATAACATAATTTTTTAATTGTAATAAATTAAATAAAATGTTAAAAAAATTGTGAGTCCCAAGGGCTTTTATAAAAGCCATACCCTTTGTATAGTGTAGTGTATTAACCCCTTCCCTGCCACTGATCACTGCACAGCAGAAATTTTTTTCTTGTCTGTGCATTTTTAGGGGTTAATTTTTTTGTACAGTACTACAAAGGCTCTTATAAGAGCTATTAACCCCTTCCTTGCTCTACATGTTCAAATTCCAAGTTTGAAAATCAAAAAGCGCACCTCTCAAATGTAGCCTTTCAACACCCAACAAAGCTGACAAAGCTATGCATGGGTGGTATCCCTGTGCTCGGGAGATGTTGCTGAACATATATTGTGGTATTGTTTGTCAGTGACACATACCGAAATATGTGAATTTGTGTCTAAAGTACAATGTATGTGGGAAAAAATACACAATAAAATGACTACCACAAACTTTGACAAAGGCTGGTGGTAGAATTGGTGCATGGAAAGTGTTAAAATAACACCATTTAAAATAGCCTAGGGTGTCTACTTTTACAAAATATATACTTTTTGGGGTAAAATACACTGTCCTACTTTAAAAAAAAGTCCCAAATGAAAGATGGGCTCAGGCTGGCTACACGTCAATATTCCAAGTTGAAAATGCGCACCTTCACAATGTGGCCCTTTTAGCCCCCAAACAACCCAACAAACCTATGCATGGGTGGTATCCCTGTACTCAAGAGATGTTGCTGAACACTTATTGGGGTGTTATTTGGCAGTGACACATACCAAAATCTGTAAATTCATGTCTGAAGTACAAGGTTTGTGAAAAAAAAACACAAAAAAATGACTACCACAAACTTTGACAAAGGCTGGTGGTAGAATTAGTGCATGGAAAGTGTAAAAATACCACCATTTGAGATAGCCTAGGGTGTCTACTTTAAAAAAATATATGGGTTGATGTGGTAAAATACACTGGCTGGTTTCAAATATGTCCCAAATGGGACATGGGTGCAGGCTGTCTGCATGTCAAAATTTCAAATTGGAAAACCAAAAACTTCACCTCCCAAATTTGGCCTTTTACCCCCCAAACAATCCAACAAACCTATGCATGGGGGGTATCCCTGTACTCAAGAGATGTTTCTGAACACTTATTGGGGTGTTATTTGGCAGTGACACATACCAAAATCTGTAAATTTATGTCTGAAGTACAAGGTTTGTGAAAAAAAAAACACAAAAAAATTACTACCACAAACTTTGACAAAGGCTGGTGGTAGAAATAGTGCATGGAAAGTGTTAAAATACCACCATTTGAGATAGCCTAGGGTGTCTACTTTTAAAAAATATATGGGTTGATGGGGTAAAATACACTGGCTGGTTTCAAATATGTCCCAAATGGGACATGGGTGCAGGCTGTCTGCATGTAAAAATTTCAAGTTGGAAAACAAAAAACTGCACCTCACAAATTTGGCATTTTAGCCCCCAAACAACCCAACAAACCTATGCATGGGTGGTATCCCTGTACTCAGGAGAAATAGTAGAATCTATTTAGCATGTTTTTTCGTTCGCTATTGTCGATGAGGAGAAGTTGTTTCAAATAAAAACAAAGAAATTTGTGTATTTTTTTTTTTTTTACCATATTTTATTATTTTTTTTTAATAATATGATAAGATATGATCAAAAATATGGCATCCATAGAAAGCCCTTTTTGTCCCGATAAAAACAATATATAATATGTGTGGGTACAGCAAATGACGAAGAAGAAAATTACTGCTAAAAGAAAAACAGCACAGAAATGTTAAAATAGCCATTGTCCAGAAAGGACAAAAATGTTTCAAAGGCTCTGTCCTTAAGGGGTTAATAAAGAAATCTGTCTTTACTAAAAGGTCCAAAATAAAGTGCAACACCCCAATACATTAAACAAATATATATGAATCTTAATATTCAAAAAGAAAACAAGGGGATATCTGAAAGCACAAAGCTCCTAACAAACTCCCAGAGCTTCTAGTATTTGCTAGATTCCATATATACTGGTGTATTTTTAAGAATGATCCTGTTCTGAAAGGAATACTAAACATTTTTTTTCACTTGTACTTCTAATATAGAAGCACAAGGGAAATTGAAGTTGTCCCTAGTATGAGGAGAAACTGGCGTGTACTTTTGATAGTACACCCCAGTTTATCCTCTGACCGACAGCTGTCATGCTTCCATAGGAAGCAGGAAACCATCTGGTTGGCGACTGTCTCTCTCTGCTAATGCAGAGAGATACCCTCATTTTTGCATGGGATCAGCATCGGGGACAGCTTTTGGCTGTCTGTGTGGGGCGAGTCCCCGCTCTGATTGGCTGTGCACGTACTGATGTTTGTCAGCACTTGACAACCATGAACTGCTGTGTCTCGCATGTGATACACAGCAGATAGTAAACCTGTGTGTATCTATTAAGATACACATCGGGTTTACTTAAATGTCTCGGGACATGTTTTGTTTAACCCTTGATTCCTTCAAGGAAGCAAGGATTAAACAATGTTTAGTGTGATAAAAATGTTAGCACCTAATGGTATACTGTTTCCATGAAAGGGTGTACATGGTGTGCAACAATGCTCAAGTAGGTGTTATGTGTAAAAGGAACATCCACATGAATGACGGGACCCAAGATTTCCGGGCAGAACCTTGCCCAATGCATCACACTACCTCAACCGGCTTGCCACCAGTTAGTGGTCATCATTTTATGGCTGATCGGAGTATGATATATGCAAATAGTTAATATTTTTTTAATAATTTCTTTTGCTTTAGGGTATTTTCTTATTTTTAGATGATTTATATAATAAATGGTTGATTAATTTTTTTTAAGATGATAAATTATATTTTGTTTCTTATTGATAAAGACTAGTAACTATTTTCAGAGAAGAGGTGATTTGTGTTATCAATTATAACTCTCCTCTCATTCATGTATCCCCTACTTTATGGCTAATCATCCTTAGGATCTTGGAGTTTATTGGAACGTTTGAAAGAACTTGGGCAGATTTTATAATAATTTTAAACTTTGGGTGCTCACTGTGTTTACTACAAATGTTTTTTTGTTATCAATTTATGTGCATGTTGTTTTGTACCTCCCTGCCTTTGATGTCTTCCCTATTTTTAGATGCTGATTGGTTAGATGGCTCTATTTTTGTGATTTGTTAACTTTTAATGTTTTTGAGACTCCTCTATGGCATTTTCTGGACAATCATACTCTTTTTGCATTAGAATGTTTGGAGGCTTACAATTTTACTTTGCTAAAGTGTGGGCTGATAAATGTTACAGTTATTTGTTTAATTGTGAGATTTCATTGTGTCTAGTTTAGTACAACATACATTAACATTAGCAGGCAACCTTTTAGAAGGTTACTAATTCCAATTTGGATCTAGTTGAATAGCATTTAGTTTACCCAAAATCATCTACCCAGAAAAATTTGATTAATTCAGTTCAGTAGATGACAACAAATAGCCCATTAAATTTAGCGTTAGATTAAACAACAAGGAACATCTTCATAGAACGAGAAGTGCTTTGGTTTGCCAAAGTATGTTTTTGTGAAACTCAAAGGAAAAAGCATTTGCATAGATGCCAATTTTTTAGGGTGAAACTGAATGTAATTTACATGTTTTCTAAATTTAAATTGCATCCAATTGTATTTAAAAGTATGAATAATTATACACTCTTACTTATCATTAAAGTATTGCATGTGTTTTTTCCAAGTGAAATTAACCTCCAAGGCAACATGCTGTTCTTCAATTGGCACTTATAGGGCTTTAACCAAATTAAAGAATATAAATAAATAACCTGTTCTTTAACAGAGTGGGGTCTCCTAGCCAGTGCATGCTCACACTTTTCCTCTACCCGCAGTGTGCAGATGGTAGGAGAACAAGTGCTCAATGTTCCCTGGATACCAAAATAACTAGTGCGGTGCAATGCTAGTGTAATAGGTTATGTATGTATGTATGTATGTATGTATATATATATATATATATATATATATATATATATATATATATAACATATAGATAGATAGATGATCGTGAGAAAGGGCACTAACGGAGCCCAAAATGTCTCAGGATTGGTTTTGTAAATTTTTTTGAAATGCACTGAATAAAAGACTAGTGAGTGCCACCCTTTTTCTTGGACTGTATTTGAATTTGATGGTACAGCACCCTGGTAAGATTAGTTTGGTTGCTTGTGGATTTTTGTGTATATATATATATATATATATATATATATATATATATATATATATATATACATACATACTGTATATCCACGTTTACCTCCATCAGTGGGGAAAGGGCACCTGACCCCAGAGCAGTAGCACGGGTACGGCGAAAACTGAGGGGGTGCAGTAATGATATTAACAAAGCTAGACTGATGCTCTCTCATTCAAAGGAGCTCAAGGTCTCTGGTCTTAAGTATCAATCAAATTGCATGCAGGACAAATCATCTATTATAGTTGTTAGCACTACCTCTCTTGGCAGTGAGTTCCATAACTTTATTGTCCTTACCGTAAATAATCTTGTTGTCTATGAAATCTATCCTTTACCAGTCTGAGGGGGTGACCTCTTGTTCTTTGTACATTTCTGTTAATGAACAGGTCACTGGAAAGCTCTTTATATTAGCCCTGCACATATTTATATAATGTTATCATATCCCCTCTGAGATGCCTTTTTTCTAAAGTATGTAAATGCATTTTTAAGTCTCTCTTCAGAACTAAGATTCTCCAAATCCCTTATTAATTTGGTAGCTCTCCTTTGTACTTTTTCTAGTTCCATAATTCCATAATTGTACTGCATATTCAAGGTAAGGTCTTACCATTGACTTGTTAAAAGGCAAGATGATGAATCCATACCTCATTTTATACATGCCAAAATCTTATTGGCCCTTGCAGATGCTGACTGGCACTGAGCACTGTTGCTAAGTCTGTCATCTACTACTATACCTAAATCCTTTTCAGTAGTAGTTTTTCCCAGCTAAATACCATATAAAGTATATGTTGCTTTGTTATTTTGTTTTCCCATAATGCATAAGTTTACATTTGTCTATATTGAACCTCATTTTTCACTTAATTGCCCAATCCCCCACTATGTATACATTTTCATGTAAAGAAAAAACATCAAGATTAGTCTGTATTACCATACCTAATTGAGTACTCTGCTCAATACCCTGGTCAAATTTGAGGATTTTCCATTTACAACAACCCTTTGCATTCTATCTTTTAGCCAATTTTCAATCTAAATACATACATATGCCCCCAAACCTGTTTCTCTCAATTTGTAGAGTAACCTTGTGTGTGGAACTGTAAGAAATGCTTTAGCAAAGTCTAAATAGATCACATCAACTGCCACACCTAGATCTCTATTTTTACTGACTTCTTCATAGAATGTTATTAAGTAGAAAAAGTCAACCATGTCCTGATTAAAAATGTATTCTTGAGTGTGGACCTTTAGCAATCATTCAATAACATTGTATCCCAGTCCTGAGTTAGAGGCAATAGACTAGAGCTCAACACTATTGTTTCACTCTGAATCTATATCAAAGGGGGGCACACTTTTCTGTTCTTGCCTAAAACATAGATAGAGCTAGCTATGGCTCTCACTGACCCATATAGAAATAGAGGAAACATAAATTATATATCTGTAAAGCAATATTATGTGATGTTTAATGTGACTGAAGGATAAAACATTACCAAGAAGGATCTATAGTTTGGAAGAAAGATGGGACAGAAGGGATATGATAGAAACATTTACATATATAAAGAGAATCAGCACAGTAAAAGAGGATGTTAAAAAAAAAAGAAAAACTACCACAATAAGAGGTGTTTAAATATAATCATTTAATGAGAGGGTAGAGGGTGTATGGAATAGATGTTAAAATGGTAAAGGAGTTAAAGCATCCATGTAATAGGCATAAGGCCGTCTTAGATATAAGATCAGACAAGGACTCATGAAAATATTCATTTGTCAGAAATTGGGCAGACTATGTTGCTCGGATGGTTCTTATCTGCTGACACATCCTATGTTTATATTTGATTGCTGGCAGTCTAACCACCTTTACACAATGGTCTGCAATACAATACATGGATATATGCCTGGCCACTCTTATAGTATAACAGGAGAACCAAGACATGTATTATCCTAAAAAATGATGAGTCATGTGGAATAGTTCAAATATAAAAGACAGGAATTACAAAAATAGGAACAACATAGCTGTGATGGAAAAATGCTGAAACTTGCCTATGTTTCCAACTCAGGTATTATAGCTTAAGCTTGCAATTCTCTTGTGAGTTCATCATATATCATTGTATAGTCATTAGACCTACATTAACTGATTAAATACTAATACTTTCATTTGTCAAATCTGAAACATATTTTTAAAAATGTGTACATAAACACAACATATTCCTTATTTAACCTACACTGGTGTAGCATTGATTACAGGGCTAAAGACTCCTTAAACGAGGTCGTCAGTAAATAAAATGTTAAGGGATTCCTAAATATTAAAAATATTTTTTTGCAGAATTACATATACCTTATTTGCTCGAATATAAGACAAGGTTTTTTTCCATAGAAAATGCTCTGAAAAAAGTCTTACATTCGAGGTCGTCTTATAATCTGACCTCAAATTGAGGTCAGACTATAAGACATGGATCCAGGTTCCCAGCAGAGCTGCAGGGGACCTGGATCCCCCTCTCTAACAGCAGGGGATGTCTGCGCGATGAGCGCAGACTCCCCTGCTTCCGCCCGGCACGACCGCCGGGGCTTCTATGATGAAGCCGGGTACTTCCGGCTTCGTCACAGAAGTCCCGGCGACCGTGCCGGGCGGCAGCAGGAGAGGTCTGCGCTCATCGCGCAGACATCCTCTGCTGCCCCACTAGGCACCAGGGTGAATCGGGGGGCTTGGGGATAATAGTCCGTCATAATAGACTGCCGTGTCGGCCAGCATGAAGGATGTCTGCACGTATCGTGCAGACATCCCCCGGCTGCCCCCACTAGCCACCCGGGAACGAAACCAGGTAAGGGGGAGGGGGGGGGGGGAACAGAGGACACAGACAGACAAGGGAAGGGGGGAAATAGAGAGAGACAAAGGGAGGGGGAGGGGGGAGGACACAGACAGACAAGGGGAGGGGGGAGAGAGAAAAGGGGAGAGGGGGGGTAGAGAGAGACAAAGGGAGGCGGGAGGACACAGACAGACAAGGGGAGGGAGGGGGAGACACAGACAAGGGGAGGTGGGGATAGATAGAGACCAGGGGAAGGGGGAAGAGAGATAAGTTTTGGGGGGAGAGAGAGACAACGCTGGGGGGGGGGGGGAAAGAGAAGCTGGGGGAGGGGGAGAGCATTGGCACATAAAAGGAAATAAAAACAAGAAATGCATTTGTATTATATAAAGTTTTTATTAAATATTAAAAATCAATTTACATATATACAAGTTAAACTTTTTTCCTATAGGGTAGTCTTATAATCAGGCTTTTAGTTTTTTTCCTAAAGGAATTTACAAATTTGGGGAGGTCGTCTTATAATCAGGGTCGTCTGCATAAATTAAGAGAAAAATTTACTTCATTTCAGTGGAAAAATCTGTCATTTGCATATCAAGCCACTTACATGTTATTCTGCTAACATAATGTGAAAAATAATTTTCTTCTCTACATTAGCATTATAAAAATATGTACGAAACTGAGTACCCTTAAATAAGAGATCACAAGGTTTGGGCAAGGCCTCAGTCATTTATTAACATAACCACATCTTTGTCAAGTATCAAAAGCCAAATATTTGTAAAGCATTGTCTATCAATATTGAATACATAGACCATGACTAACAATTGTAATACATAAATCCCAGAACCAAGCTTGATTGCTGATGAACCCACCAATCATCCAAACCAAGTTGTTGTGATTCCCCAATGCTTTTACCATGTAAGCAGGGCCGGCCTTAGGGGTGTGCGACCTGTGCGAGCGCACAGGGTGCAACACCCCAGGGGGCGCCCTCCCGTTCAAAAAAAAAAAAAGCCGGTAGAGGCACTGGCTGGGGGAGATCAAAAGATCTCCCCTCACCAGCCCTCTGCTCGGCAGGCTCTTCTAGATCCGGGGAGGGGGCGGAGCTAACCGGCTCAGCGTTGTAGCTCCGCCCCCACCCTGTGAAGCAGAGCAGCATCTGCTTCACGGGGAGCCACTGGCACCATGAGAAAGTGCTGCTAGGCTCCCCATGCCTGCATTAAGCATGGAGAGCCTGCATTAAGCATGGGGAGCCCGAGCAGCACCTTCTCATGCTGCCAGTGGCTCCCCGTAATGCAGACTGTGCTCTGCTTCACAGGGTGGGGGCGGAGCTACACCTCTCAGCCGGTTAGCTCCGCCCCCTCCCTGGATCCAACTTTGCAGGCAAAGGTAGGGGAGGGGGGAGAGAGAGAGGCAGAACAGGGGTTAGGGGGGAGACAGACAGACAGAACAGGGGCAGGGGGGGGAGAGAGAACAGGGGGAGAGAGAGATAACAGGGGGAGGGGGGAGAGAGAGCCAGAACAGTGGACGAGAGACAGAACAGGGGAGGGGCAGAGAGAGACAGAACAGGAGAGGGGGAGAGAGTAACAGACAGAACAGGGGCCAGGGGCAGAGACAGAACTGGGGGAGAGAGAGATAACAGGGGGAGTGGGGAGAGAGAGCCAGAACAGTTGATGGGGGAGAGACAGAACAGGGGAGGGGGGAGAGAGAGACAGAACAGTGGATGGGGGGGAGACAGAACAGGGGAGGGGGGAGAGAGAGACAGAACAGGGGAGGGGGAGAGATAGACAGACAGAACAGGGGCATGGGGCAGCGACATAACTGGGGGAGGGGGAGAGAGAATCAGAACAGTGGATGGGGGAGAGACAGAACTGGGGGAGAGAGAGATAACAGGGGGAGTGGGGAGAGAGAGCCAGAACAGTGGATGGGGGAGAGACAGAACAGGGGAGGGGGGAGAGAGAGACAGAACAGTGGATGGGGGGGAGACAGAACAGGGGAGGGGGGAGAGAGAGACAGAACAGGGGAGGGGGAGAGACAGACAGACAAAACAGGGGCATGGGGCAGAGACAAAACTGGGGGAGAGAGAGATAACGGGGAGGGGGAGAGAGAATCAGAACAGTGGATGGGGGAGAGACAGAACAGGGGAGGGGGGAGAGAGAGTCAGAACAGGGGCAGGGGGCAGAGACAGAACTGGGGGAGAGAGAGATAACAGGGGGAGGGGGGGGGGGAGAGAGCCAGAACAGTGGATGGGGGAGAGACAGAACAGGGGAGGGGTGAGAGAGACAGACAGAACAGGGGCAGGGGCAGAGACAGAACTGGGGGGGGGGGGGAGAGATAACAGGGGGAGGGAGGAGAGACAGAACAGGGGAGGGGGGAGAGTGAGAGACAGACAGAACAGGGGCAGGGGGAGAGACAGAACTGGGGGAGAGAGAGAAAACAGGGGGAGGGGGGAGAGAGAGAAAACAGGGGGGGGGGACAGAACAGGGGACGGGGGGAGAGACAGAACAAGACGGGGGGGAGAGAGAGAGAGAGAGAGAGAGAGAGAGAGAGACAGAACAGGGGCAGGGGGCAGACACAGAACTGGGGGAGAGAGAGATAACAGGGGGAGGGGGAGAGAGAATCAGAACAGTGGATGGGGGAGAGACAGAACAGGGGAGGGGGGAGAGAGAGACAGAACAGGGGCAGGGGGCAGAGACAGAACTGGGGGAGAGAGAGATAACAGGGGGGGGGGGGAGAGAGCCAGAACAGTGGATGGGGGAGAGACAGAACAGGGGAGGGGTGAGAGAGACAGACAGAACAGGGGCAGGGGGCAGAGACAGAACTGGGGGGGAGAGAGATAACAGGGGGAGGGAGGAGAGACAGAACAGGGGAGGGGGGAGAGAGAGAGACAGACAGAACAGGGGCATGGGGAGAGACAGAACTGGGGGAGAGAGAGAAAACAGGGGGAGGGGGGAGAGAGAGAAAACAGGGGGAGGGGGGACAGAACAGGGGACGGGGGGAGAGACAGAACGGGATGGGGGGGAGAGAGAGAGAGAGAGAGAGAGAGAGAGAGAGAGAGAGACAGACATGGCAAGGAACAGGAAAGGGACAAACATGGGAAGGGAGAGAGACACATACATAGGGGGGTGAAAGAGACGGGGGGGGGGGTGCCACGGGGGAAGCCCGCACAGGGCGCCGGAACACTTAAGGCCAGCCCTGCATGGACGCTTCTGAACTACCGTATTTGCTCGATTATAAGACGACCCTGATTATAAGACGACCCCCCAAACTTTGGATATTCTATTAGGAAAAAAACTAAAAGCCTGAATATAAGACTACCCTATAGGAAAAAAGTTCAACTTGTATATATTCACAAGTAAATTGCTTTATGATATCAAAAAATGTATTTCTAGTTTTTATTTCTTTTTATGTGCCAATGCTGCCTTTCTCTTTCCCTTGCCCCCATTTTTCTCTCTCTCTCTCTTCTCCCCTTAGTGTTGTCTCTCTCTCCCCCCTCCCTCCCCTTGTTCTGTCTCTTCCAACCCCCTCCCTCCCCTTGTCTCTGTCTCTTCCCCCCTCCCTCCTCTTGTCTCTGTCTCTTAACCCCCTCCCTCCCTTTGTCTCTGTCTCTTAACCCCTTCCCTCCCCTTGTCTCTGTCTCTTAACCCCCTCCCTCCCCTTGTCTCTGTCTCTTAACCACCTCCCTCCCCTTGTTGCTCCCCCCCCTCTGTCCCTCTGTCCCTGTCCCCCATGTCTTTCTACCCCCTCCCTCCCCCTCACCTTTTTCTTGGTCCCTGGTGGCTAGTGGGGGCAGCCGGGGGATGTCTGCACGATACGTGCAGACATCCTCCATGCTGCCCGACACAGCAGTCTATTATGACAGACATTATGACAGTCTGTCATGCCTGTTGTTAGAGAGGGGGATCCAGGTCGACTGCAGCTCTGCTGGGGACCTGTATCCATGTCTTATAGTCTGACCTTAATTTGAGGTCAGATTATAAGACGACCTCGATTATAAATCGAGGGGGGATTTTTCAGATTTTTTTTTTTGAAAAAAATACTGGCCTTGCCGCTATAGACCTAATGTTGGCAGCATGCCATTTTTTTTACCGGCCTGGGTGGCAACCCCAGTGACTCTGTGCCTATGGCTAACTGTGTGTGTGTGTGTAACTTTGTGTATTGTTTCTTTGGTAGTGAGCCTAAAGCGTTTGTGTGTGTGTATATATATTAAAAGAATAATACAGTTCATCCAGTAATAAAAATGCACAAGTATGTATTTTTGGGGAAGTAAAATCCCCACAAATCTGCACAACACCTTGGTACCGACCCATGGGTCTGGCTGTGCATCAGGGTATTGAAAATCCACAGCCTTATATTTGGCACTATAAATTATTGGTTTTGTATATATATATATATATAAATATATATATATATATATATATATATATATATATTACGCTTTATATAACACATTTGGATAACCTTAAATGAAAGAGTCCTGGGAGTCATTATTTGTGTTTGTTTATCTGCACTCATCTGCAAGGCTGTGATGCATTTGCAAATTTAATATTCATGAGTGAAATGTGGTTACCCTAATTGTCCATGGCATAGATCTATGATTCTGTCCTGTCAACCATATTAATGTGAAAAAGGTTAGGGTTTTGGAACACTGACAACATATATTCTTGCATCATCTCATGATATTTGCACTTGGTTCCATATCTTAATACATGAACATACTCTAAATGTAAATAAAAAACTAGAAAAGTTACAAAGAGAGAAAAATAGATCCTTTGTTAAACATTCTAAGCAGTAATGGGAATGGCTGGATGTCTTTCTGAATTGAATGAAAACTGATTTTCTTAAAATTGCATTTATAAAAAAGTATGATTGTCACAAAATAGTTGTGGAAATCCACTGTGACGGGAGTTCTTGGAGGGCACTGGGGGCCAGAAAACTCCTTGTGAACTATACACCCTGCTTGTTGATATATTAGTTTGGGGGTACACACTTTTAGGGCACCAGTGGAACCCTGTTTTCAACTGGATTTCAAACACAGGCTCACTCCTCATGTCAGCCAAGACAAGTGTACCCTTGGTTCCAAACCTTTGTCCCATTCACTGTGTTTCCCCCCCGGTTAAGATTGTATCCACTCCTGTAAACCCCTGTCATTATGTAACCTTACCCTTTGTCTTTATATAAGTCATTCAGTGTCCTGTTGTACAGTGATGTCCCTCAATTAACAAATTACTTTAACTCAGTGTACTCTGTACGTATCTGAACTTGACACCTTTGTATCCTGAAAGGCGTGAGGCAGGATTTCCACTTTGTATGCCCTTCTGTTAAACTGATTAAGCCGTGTTCATTATGTGTCTTAATGTGTGTTTTGTAGTTAGGTTTACTCAATGTATGGTAATTCCTTTTTGGTTTGCAGCCTGGAAGTATAATGTATTCTGAGACCCAGTTAATTGGAGGACCTAGTGGAGAACTATGCTTAGTTCCATCACCCCATTGTATACTAATGTCTGTAATGAGGGGTTTGCAGTACTAGGCTAGAGGGGATGTAATTGGATGTAGTAAATTAGAGTACACCAAGCTGTATGCATCAAAAATAAATAAGTATATTTAATATATAAACAAATAATTAATATACCGGTATCAATACAACAAAATAACACATATAACTCATCCAGGTAAATACGTCTGCATATACTATGCAAAGATATCTATCAGTGAGCGGAGAGGTATCTAAAAAACACACAAGACTAACAAACGAAAACCATACAATTTGAACAATAAAAACAAATTTCTTGAGAAGAAGAAGATTCTGACATCTTTGCATAGTATATGCAGACGTATTTACCTGCATGAGTTATATATGTTATTTTGTTGCATTGATACCGGTATATTAATTATTTGTTTATATATTAAATATACTTATTTATTTTTGATGCATACAGCTTGGTGTACTCTAATTTACTACATCCAATTAGCCCATAAACTATTAATTGTTTTGTGTATATATATATATATATATATCGATCCAAAGTACCAGCACTCTGCCCAATTTAAGTCATAAAAAATGCCAAAACTTGCCTGGGTGCAATCCACATCAATCTACAAAATCCAAAACAGAAAAAGAATGCACTCACAGGGCTTCTAAAGACAGTCATTCAGGTTTTAATGCAGGATGATCGTCAGCATAGTTTTTTCAGCAACGTTTCAGGCTGTTAAGCCTTTTGTCAAGCACTGAGTGCTTGACAAAAGGCTTAACAGCCTGAAACGTCGCTGAAAAAACTATGCTGACGATCATCCTGCATTAAAACCTGAATGACTGTCTTTAGAAGCCCTGTGAGTGCATTCTTTTTCTGTTTTGGATTTTATATATATATATATATATATATATATACACTATCTTGCCTTCGTTTCATGCTCTATCCTATCGATAATACAAGGCACTTTTACCTGTGATTTCTTTTCTAATATATGCACACATCGTGGAATGAAACCGGATCCCACAAGAAGAAAATTCTGACAGACGCTTTTATTTATAAGTATCTTTTTATTATTCTTTCATATTATTTGGTTTATACACTGTTGTTCTAAGCGCTCCAATTATATTTTGGTTTTCATTTTAACATAGGATTTGGTTTGGGGTTGCCTTTCCGTCATTTGTGAGCAGCTCGATTTTTATTTAATATTCTTTATATATATTATACACTCCAATTAGGTAGCGCCTTTTTTAGTCATAAGATTTTTTTAAATATATACATCTGTGATTAAACTCTCTGGGGGAAATACATGAGATGTGATTTGCTTCCCTTGTGCTGGTGTGATTTTATATATTTATTTTTCTACAATAAACAGAATCAATTTATACTTCTGCTATGGACTCCTAACTTTGTGAGTACCTGGACATACTATGTTCACTCACTTTTTCCTTTGTTTGCTATACAAGATGGAAAGGGATACCCTCTACAGTAGCAATCAAGTTCCTAAGGTTTTCTAACGTGAAAACTTGAGCTGACCTTATCCAACAGTAATTTACAATATATGTTGCCCTATCCAAATTAAACTGTGTATTTGATTTTTTTAATAGATATTGTCCCCAGCCTATTCATGAATTCACAGTGCTCTCTTTGTTCCACCTTCCACCTCAAAAATCAAAAGATGAATATGTGCAAGAATGAAAATTTTCAAATAAAACTCCCAATGTAAAGTAATTCAGCCGATAAAGATTGCACTCTAATGTAATTCAGATAACCGATAACATTTGCACTCTAACTTAATTATGTATGCAAGTTTTATTGGTTATCTGAAACACAATATAGTGCAAGCTTTATTATCTAGCTGAACTACATTAGACATTAAAGCTTACACTGTAATGTAATTACAAATTGTATTCTGAAGTACATTAGAATACAAGCTTTATAAAATCGATTCCTGCCAGCGGACCGCTGCCTCACAGGTGTCAGCAGAATAACTTATCCTATCCGGACTAGGAGACACGGACACTGAAATGGCCCTCTTCTTAAACATCTCTGAACCTTTCCCGTCATATGCATCGAATATGAAGATCTGGAAACCGACCTACGGAGTGCCCATACAGTATTCCTATGCTGATAACAGAACACTTTCATCCGAATACGATAAGTGATCCGACAAATTGATTTGTACTGTTATGTGTTATTAACAGAGTTGTTCTATTTTGCAATGTATATATCAAAACCAATTTCTTAAGTTACATATGTATATCCAAAGTTCTAGTACTAACGGGGAACTTAGTACCCATTCCTTTTAGAGTCACTTTCCTCTATAACTCACTATGAAAAGAGGAGAACAGGGCCTAATGTTTCCAACCTGTGTCCCATCTCCCTAGCCAGTACACAGACAGCTTCACCGCAACACACTGTCCCAGGAATAGTCTTGGGTCCTCCCCCCCCCCAGTTTAGATTTGAATTAGGACAATAACTCATGCCACGACTCCTGAATTAGCTCAGGCAAACGACAGGATTATGGAGTAGTACAAGGTACCCCTTAGAGCCCCACAAGATTTCTCCCGTACTAGCACTCCAATGCATTGGGCGCACTCTCCAAAGGACCCCATAATTTGGTCAGCTCTCAGGAGCCCCACTTCATGTTAATACGTTTCACAGGCGTTAGCCGACTACTATAACCAATGGGCACCCACCATTCTCAGATTTCCCAACACAACGAGAGTTACTACCCACCCTGGCATTTTTTGAAGACCTACTTGCTATAGCCACATGGTTTATGGTTACTGTTTAGCATGGCTTTTTTGTCTATGACTCGTTACTTTAATAGTATAACTGTGTTAACTGTTGAAACCAGTTCTGGTCACAGACCAAAACTTATTGCACTGTTTGTACTTATTTGCTATCTCACAGGACATTACGTCCGCTTCTCCTTCACCCCCACTAACTGGCCACTTAAGTAAGTCCAGTTAAGTTTGTTGTTTACTGTTATACCTGTGGATTACCTAGGAAACACCTGCTGTTCTAAACCTTTCCACCCCCTTGTCTCCCCCTCTTTCTGTGTCCCCCAGTACCCTTCATCCCCCCCCCTCTTTTCTTTTCCCTCTCCTGCCGGGGATCGATCTCCTCTTAGCCATGCCCATCCTGATGTGTGTACGGTCCATCAACGCTCACGGACTGAACTCCCTGCAAAAACGTCGGACTCTCCTTAGACACCTTAACAACACCCAATCCGACATAGTCATGATTCAGGAAACCCACTTCACCCGAAATAAGGCCCCCACTCTGAAAAACAGACGCTTTCCAATCTGCTACACAGCTAACAATTCCACTAAGAAGGCAGGAGTGGCAATATTACTACGCAACTCCTGCCTGCTTGCGGTCACTTACTGCTACTCAGATCCCTCCGGGCGATTTTTATTTATTTCAGGCCAGCTGGGCTCACACACCCTAGCAATTCTTAATGTTTACGCTCCGGCGGTCCCCGATAAACTGTTCTGGACTACCCTCTCCGCATTCCTCTCCTCACACCCTACGGACAAACTTATCATAGGAGGTGACTTCAACGCGACTTCAATACCAGCTATAGACAGAACTACCCCACAGACTAAAACCACATCACATCCCTCGGATAACTATCTCCTGGCCTTTATTACGGAACACAGACTTCTCGATATTTGGAGACTCCAACACCCCTCAACCAGAGATTACACCTTCTTCTCACATCCACACCTCAGCTATTCTCGAATTGACATAATATTCATCTCACAAGTTTGTCTTCCTCTGGTCACTTCATCCGACATGCACAACATAACCTGGTCAGACCATGCGGACGTCTCTATACAACTCACCTTGATGGAACACAACAAACACTGGTCATGGAGACTGAACGACTCACTACTCCACAACACACAGGTGGTCTCCGCAATCAAAAAACAGCTTACAGAATACTTTCACTTGAATAAAGATTCGGTAGAAGACCCGGCCACGCTATGGGCTGCCCATGAATCAGTTATTAGAGGGTTCCTGATTCAAACAAGTTCAAGGCTTAAAAAACAAAAAGCAGCAGCTTCTTTAAAGTTTCAAACCCAACTAACCACATTGGAAAACCAAAACAAGTCAAACTCCTCTAAAACTATTACAGATGAAATCATGCAAATCCGATCACAACTCGCCCAATTATTCCTTGCTGACACAGCCAAATCTCTAAGGTTCACGAAGCGTACTTATTATGAGAAGGCAAACAAAGCAGACTGACTGTTGACATCAATGCTAAAAGCTCAACATGCTTCCAGACTGATTCCTAGTATAAGAACCAAAAATGGGACAATCTCAACTATGCCTGAAGATATGGCTATTGAATTTCAGTCTTATTTCTCACACCTCTATAACCACTCTCCTACTAAAACACTTCTCAATACTGATCATGTGAATGACATTCTCCATCACCTGAAACATATAGCATTACAGAAATTATCAACAGAAGACGCAGACTTCATCGATAGCCCAATATCGACGGAGGAAATAGCTGAAGCGATCAAATCCTTAAAAAAAAAAAAAGACACCTGGCCCTGATGGGTTCTCAGGCATATACTACAAAATGTTCGCAGACATCTTAACCCCCCACCTGCTAACTTTGTTCAATGCCATAATGGAAGGCTGCTACTTTACCAACGACATGCAAATGGCAAATATAACCCTTATTCATAAACCTGGGAAACCAAAAGATATTACGACAAGTTACAGGCTGATTTCATTATTGAACATTGACTATAAACTCTTTACCAAAATTCTGGCAACCCGATTAAACCGCTTCCTACCAAAGCTAATTGATCCTGATCAAGTGGGTTTTATTCCGCATAGGCAGGCCTCAGACAACACCAGGAGATTGGTAGATCTTGTATAGATGGCCTCACAAAGGACCAAACCTACTCTGTTTTTATCACTCGACGCTGAAAAGGCGTTTGATCGCCTGAACTGGTCTTTCCTACGCCTTACCGTTGAAAAAATGGGTTTTAACCAGAATTTTCAAAATGCTCTCTCAGCTCTATACCACACACCATCGTCCACAATCTGTATAGCCGGAGATCCCCCCTCACGTTCCGAAACTACAATGGCACCAGACAGGGTTGCCCGTTATCACCTTTACTGTTCGCACTGTCCCTGGAACCACTACTGCATTCAATTAGACATAATCCAAACATTACCGGTATTACACTAGCCGGCCAACAGTACAAAGTCGCAGCCTATGCGGACGATATTATGCTATCCATAACAGACCCCTTATCATCACTGCCTTTCCTATTTCAAGAGCTTCAAATCTTCTCCGAATTGTCAGGCTTCAAAATAAACACCGGAAAATCCGAATCTCTCCCCATCCATCTCTCACCGCATGCCATAAAAATGCTACAGCTGAACTTTGATCTAGATTTCATCAACAAGCCCCTTACATATTTAGGACTCAAAATCTTGGATTCATATTCCCAGTTATACGAGCTAAACTATCTCCCGCTGTTACAACAGGTGAAACACGACCTACGCTCCTGGCAACAACTTCACATTTCCTGGCTAGGTGGCATAGTGACCGTCAAAATGAGTATTCTACCCCGTCTGCTGTACTTGTTTCAAGCTCTACCGATCCCGATAAATCTAACGGACATTAAGTCCCTTCAAAGACTTATAAATATCTTCATCTGGCAGGGCAAAAAAGCTTGTATAAATAAAAACACTTTGTACAGAACCAAACAAGCAGGAGGCCTGGGGCTACCAAACCTGCACAAATACTATCTGGCAGCCCAATTTGCACAGATCGCATCCTGGCATGTTCCTATCTCCCAGATAAAATGGGTGGACATTGAAAACGACTTGTTCCTGTCACATCAGCGCCGTCGCGCTGCAGGTCACGTCCGTCTTACCTTAGCCGCCGCTTGACACGCGCTTCTTCTGCGCGTGTAATACTTACCACATGGTCCTGTCCCGGATCCGCTGCTATGGTTCCAGAAAATGTACGCATGCGCTTACGCAGTGCAGCGCATACTCCTCCACACTATACGCTGCCTAAGAATTAGCTTTTTGCCATAAGAAGTCCCTTCCACACGGCGGCGCCATCTTGGTTTTAAATGCTACTTCCTAGTTTGCTTTCCAAGCCTCATTTTCATCCCAGAGGCGGAGACTCGCCTTGGAGGGATATTTAAAGGCTCAGTCTGCATTCAACCTTTGCCTGTGATAGTGCCTTGAGCCTTTACTAGCGTTTTTGTACTTCCTATTCTATATTACTGTTGCCGAACCTTGCCTGTTTGCCGCCTGTCCTGACCTGTTGCCTGTTTTGACTTCGCCTGAACTCTGCCAGCCTCGACTTATCGCCTGCCTGACTACTCTTTTGCCTGTGTCCCTGTTACCTTCGCCTCGGTCCTGTTGCAGCTTCCAGTCCTGTTACCTCTGCCCCGGTCCTGTTTCAGCTTCCTATCCTGTACCTCCGCTTCGGTCCTGTTACAGTTTCCAGTCCAGTACCTTGGTTTCAGCTTCAATACTCTGGTAGTAGTGCAGACTGCAAAAGACCTGGGGGAACGAAACCTGAGGCTCAACCATAAGGTGGACTTCCTTCAGGCGGAAGAATTCTGTTCTATTACTGGGGTTCGTTACACTAACCTCTATTTCTCTGCAAAGCGGTTCCAACCTCGCTCCTGAACGTGACAGTTCCGTCCTGATGTACTCTCACAATACATTTGGACTCCCAAAATGTATAGACCATTGTTACGGACTCTATGCCCCCCCATACTGAATTCACTCAGGATCTGGGACAAATACGCAATCAAACATGCTCTAACTACGGACAATTCACCACTGACTCCACTGTACAGAAACAAAGATTTCCCACCCGGGATTACACCTTACCACTTCAAAAATTTTGACCAGAATGACATATCTCGAGTCCATGACCTATTCTCGGCTGGGAAAATGAAAACATTTAACGAGCTGTCCAAAACCTGCAATTTTAAACCTTCTGAATTTTTTCGGTATATTCAGCTGAGGAATTTTGGCTCGTCCCAAGCAATCCAACGTGCTGCCCTGACCAGATCCACCTGGTTTGAAAAACTATGTATGGACTTTCCCAGGCAAAAGAAAATGATTTCATCTCTATATACAGAAATTTCTCTATCAGCCTCCGATCCACCTTTATCATACATAGCGGCCTGGGAAAAGGACGTGGGCCATTCTATCGATAGAGAAGAATGGAAAGACATCTGGGAAGCCACCTCGAAAACCTCAATTTGCACCTCTCACAAAGAACAGGCATATAAAACGCTTTTACGATGGTACATGACCCCGACGAAACTGGCCAAGATACACCAGGGCCATTCGCCATTATGCTGGAAGGGATGCGGAGAGGCTGGTACATACTTCCACACCTGGTTGTCCTGCCCAAATATCCAGACATTCTGGAAGCGAATCCAGAACCTAATCAATAGTATACTTCACAAACCGATTCCACTAGACCCATGTATCTTCCTCCTTTCCCAACCACTTGACTCTTGTACCTCCCAAGAAAATCGACTAATCTCTAGGATAGCCTTAGCCTCCCGTTGAGCCATTGCACAAATGTAGAAGCAACCACAGATTCCCTCACTATCCTTGGTGATCGGCCTGATCAATGAAGTGATAGATATGGACCAACTAACCGCATTTGTACATGACACCCCCGACAGATTTGAGAAATGATGGCTCCCATGGAAGAACCATTTCCGGAATTAAACTGATACAGACGCAAAGACCACTCACCTCACCTCTCCTCTTCTTTCACTGCTCTTCCTTCATTCCTCTATCATGTTAACTGTTAACATTTCCTGAATGTCTGTTTTTCAATTGAAATATAAAAATCTAAAATTCTCAAAATAAAGAATTATTAAAAAAAAAGAATACAAGCTTTATTATCTAACTGAATTAGAATGCAAACGTTATTGCCTAATGCATTTTAATTAGATAATAAAGCTATCAGTCTAATGAAAATAAGAAAGCCAAGACAGCTTACATTTTAATGTCATTCAGATAGCCAATCAATCTTGCAAGCTAATGTAATTCAGATTTACATTAGAGTGCATGCTTTAATATCTGATTGAAATACATTAGGCAATAACGTTTGCATTCTAATTCAGTATGATAATAAAGTTTGTATTCTAATGTAATTCAGAATACAATAAAGCTTGCACTCCAGCTGAATTACATTAGAATACAAACTTTGTTATCTAACTGAAATGCATTAGGCAATAAGGTTTGCACTATAATTCTTTTTTTTTTTTCAATTTATAAATCTTTTTTATTTTGTACTCTATAGATACATCCCAAAAAATTACAATCACAATAACAAGATTTGTAAAATTAAAAACAGTACACTTCCATTATGTCACAACAGTGGCAAAAAAGTAAAAGGAAAGAAGAGGAAAAATAAATAACTATATTAAATTCTAGGGTTCTTCATTAAAAAAGACACACTGCATTGTAGTGCCGAAGCAATCATCTCCTCCGACCAGTAACCAACGTTTGTTGCCCAAGTATATATTCTTTCCTTTATGCCCCTCGCTTCTGATCTACAGTTGCACGTAAACATACACAACAACCAATTAACAAAGTCACTTGGAGCACAGGGGGATCCCGGAGGGAGGCGTAGGGCTTTCATGACCAGTTTTGTTCTCCAAATACAGTCTAATGCAAGGTAAATGTTTCATTAAGTAACCTTTAATTCTTAGATAATAAAAAACTTCTCTTTCTAGCAGTGGTCTGTCAATAATCAACTCTTGACAATAATCAACACCTTCTGGCTGTTTTTTTAATCTGTTTCATTCCCATTTCTTCCAGTCAATATCTTTTTATTATATTTCAAAAGCCTCAAAATAAGTTCTGGAAGGAGTTTTTTTCCAGTTTTGCCTTTTTCCTAAATTTCTTCTAGAAGAATAAAATATGTTTAATAATTATGCTATTAACTGGACATGCTTCTTCTACCTGTTTATTGCTTATCTGCCAGAAGAGAATAAGTGCGTCTCTTCCATCCATAAGTTCCCTCTCTATCCCATACCATGATTCTTCCTCTGAAATTTCCAATTGTGTCAACACAACATGGGATAGAAGGCTGGCTTCATAGTAGTCAAATATATTTGGAGATGACAGCCCTCCCTCTGAAATCCCTTTTTTAAAGACACTTTATATTCATCCTTGGCTTTTTCTTTTGCCAAATAAAATTCTGGATTGCTGATTGCAGCATTGTTAGCCAGCTAGCTGGGATTTCCAAAGGGGCAATATTTGATTAAAAAAACAACAACATTTTTTTCCACAATTAAATTATATCCTGAAACTTCTAAGTACGCTCCAAGAGCCCTCATCAGTTCCGCCACTGAGTTTCCTGGGTGTGTCACAATTATGTGATCTGCATAAAGATTCAATTTGATGTCTCTATCCCCTATCGACAGTCTTCTAATATTTTCATTTTGTCTTATAGACAGTGCGAGAGGTTCTATTGTAATAAGATGTAATAAGACTGTCCGTTGGACAGTCTAAACCATTTTTAGCTGATGCTACACCCTACCACTCTTGCCGATGGAGTTGTATACAAAGCCATAATTGAATCCACTACTCTGCCTTCAAAGCCAAATGCGTATAGTGCCTCCCTCAGTAATCCCCACCTTACCCTGTCGAATGCCTTTTCAGCATCCAGTGACAGGGCAAGGAGGAGAACTCCTCTCCTCCTGACACAATCCAGTATGTCTATCAACTCAAATATTACCTGTTGAAGTTCTACCTGGCACAAACCCCACCTGATCTGCATATATTATTGATGTTATGACCCCTTTGAGTCTTTCTGCCATTACTTATTTATTATCTGTATTAAGTAAGGATATAGGATCATAGTTAGAATCCAATTGTGGACCTTCCCTTATTTGGGGATTGTTATAATATTTGCCTTTAACAGATCTTCTGGTATTCCGGTTTCATTTACAAAGGCGTTAAATGCTGATGTTAGATCCAAACCTACACTTTCTTTAAATACTTTATAGAATAGATTGTTAAAGCCATCCGGGCCCGGAACTTTGTTCAACTTTAATCTTTCTATAGCTTTAAACTTTAAACACGTCTACCACAGAAAAGGGTAAATTAAGAGTCTCTAACTGGGCCTTGTTTATATTGGGCAGTCTTAGATTGTCAAGATAGTCCTTAATTAGCTTCTTATTAGGATCGCTCGGAAGATTGTATAGAGTTTGATAGTAATCTTGGAAAGCAGCTCCAATCTTCTCTGGTGTCATCAACTTCTCTTTTCCCTTCTTAATGGAGGTTATTTGTCTTTTAACCATCTTTTCAATACGGTGGAAATTATCCCATTAGCAACAGTGTGTCTTGTCTAATTCTTTTGGTCTTGGAGTTTGCTTTCTGAATGTACCTAACCTGGGATTGATTAGGGACATAAACGTTGACCAACGTATAGATTTTATTATTTATTTTACAAATTACAATTAGAAATCTTCCCTCCGAATCCGAGACCTGATGCAGAATGGAGACGTCCAGATCTTTTGAGAAAAGAAATGCCACTCCTCTCTTTTTTTATCTGGTAATGAAGCACTCAGAATTATTGGAAACCTAGATCTCATCCTATCTTCCTCCTGTTGTTTCCAGTGAGTTTCTTGGATTGCACATATGTGGGCTCTCTCTTTTTTAGGAAACTAAGGCCAATGTAACTTTTTTGCAGGGAGTTTATTTACTGTGCTTTGACTGTAATTACCTTCATCTTTCCCATAGGTCCCTGAACTGTCCCCCTCCAAGTACCCCCCATGCCCCAACGACTACATGACACAAATACACACAAATACATAAATATCCCATGACCCATCCCCCGATATAGGGTTATTCTACCCCTCATCAGGAAGCTTTGCCTACTCCTTAGTGGGTAAGCTCACTTACAAGAAAGCCCAATGATATAATTAGGCTATGTTGGTACTGTATTGGTTCCACTTAATTTCTATCTTTCGCCCCACATTTGCAGGAGGAGAGAAACAGGGAGGGGAGATAGAGAGAGAGAAAAAAAAGAAAAAACACCATCTTCATAATCAGATCATCATTATAATCTTTAATATCAGTTGTGTATTTCTTAACTTCTTATCCTCTCATGTCACTTACATAAAAAAAGAAAGACAGGTAATAAAATAATAAAAAAAATGTATATCTTCTTAACCCCTTAGTGACCGAGTGCTATGTTGCATTTGATGTGCCTTGAAGACCAGAATTCCATTATTTTTGTTATACGTTTACTGAACTGTGAATTTCTTTCTTTGTGTTCAGTCCACCCACACAAATTATATATCATTTTTTAAAGGACAGATAGGGCTTTCATTTGATACTATTATTTTCATCATATGATATCATTTACTATTAAAAAAATATAAAATAATATGAAAATATGCCATAAAAAACACTTTTTCTAACTTTGACCTAATTTTTTTTTTTACACAATTACAAATGGTTAAAAAGACCCCGTCTATATATTTATAATATTTGTCCTGAGTTTAGTAATACCAATGTTTCCTTGTTTGTCAATGTTTTATTTCACGTAATAGGGCAATAAACAATATTAGTGTTTTTTTTTTGTTTTCTAATCATTTTCTTCTACAGTGACTTTTTAACTCCAACCCTAAATTTACCCCAACTCTAAATTTACCCCAACCCTAAAACTACCCCCACCCCTTATTCTAACCCTTGTAATCATCCGAACCCCCCTTTAACCCTAATTCTGACCCTATTTATGACCCTAACCCTAGATCTAGGTACAGTAGATCTAGGGTTAACTTTTTCCATTTATTTATTTATTTATTGTATTTATTTATTTAATTCATTTTCTATTTTTACCTGCAATATACTTAACTGCCTGTAGGGGCAGTCAAGTAGCGGTTTCAGAGCGACGGAAGAGATTTTTTTTTTCTCTCTTCCGTCGCTCTCCTCTGGGCACACTGTATCGGAGGAGCATGCTCCTCCGATACAGCACACACCCGCGATCACCGGGTGATCGCGGTGCCCAGGGGGGCACAAAAGGTGTTGAATGATGCCTCCATCGAGGCATCATTGCAACACTCTCACACATAGGCAGTGATCAGCTTTCACTGCCTATGTGTGTTTGCGCGCATACGATCACATTCGAGGTGATCGTATGCGCGCGGGGGGGGGTCGAGGGGGGGATGAAAGCCCTCTCAGAGGCTGCTTCGGATCCGAAGCAGCCTCTGAGAGTAGCTACAGACATGTAGTGTTGCGCTAATGAGCGCAACACTACATGAAAACGGAGGACGTATATATACGTCCTCATGGTCCTTAAGGACCATGCTTTTCAGGACGTATATATACGTCCGAATGCGTTAAGGGGTTAAACCATGAATAGAACTATACATATACCATAAGCATAATGTGCAGATCCCATCTTCATAATCACATCAACCTAATGTAAATGGTGATATCAACCTTGTGTTTCTTAAATTCTAATTATCCCTTGTTGTTTAAGAGAGGAAAATAAATAAAAATATTCTCTATATCCTTTTATACACACATTAATATATTACCACATTAAGATGCATCATCAAATTTCTGGTATTAATTACTCCTCAATCTACTCAGTTCCCAAACAGAAGGAATGGTAAAATAAAAAAAAAGACACCTCCCACCTCCTATCACCTCTCCCCTCCTCTTTCTAGCAGCGGTCTGTCAATAATCAACTCTTGACAATAATCAACACCTTCTGGCTGTTAAGCATATCTCCAATGTTTTTTTTTAATCTGTTTCATTCCCATTTCTTCCAGTCAATATCTTTTTATTATATTTCAAAAGCCTCAAAATAAGTTCTGGATGGAGTTTTTTTCCAGTTTTGCCTTTTTCCTAAATTTCTTCTAGAAGAATAAAATATGTTTAATAATTATGCTATTAACTGGACATGCTTCTTCTACCTGTTTATTGCTTATCTGCCAGAAGAGAATAAGTGCGTCTCTTCCATCCATAAGTTCCCTCTCTATCCCATACCATGATTCTTCCTCTGAAATTTCCAATTGTGTCAACACAACATGGGATAGAAGGCTGGCTTCATAGTAGTCAAATATATTTGGAGATGACAGCCCTCCCTCTGAAATCCCTTTTTTAAAGACACTTTATATTCATCCTTGGCTTTTTCTTTTGCCAAATAAAATTCTGGATTGCTGATTGCAGCATTGTTAGCCAGCTAGCTGGGATTTCCAAAGGGGCAATATTTGATTAAAAAAACAACAACATTTTTTTCCACAATTAAATTATATCCTGAAACTTCTAAGTACGCTCCAAGAGCCCTCATCAGATCATCATTATAATCTTTAATATCAGTTGTGTATTTCTTAACTTCTTATCCTCTCATGTCACTTACATAAAAAAAGAAAGACAGGTAATAAAATAATAAAAAAAATGTATATCTTCTTAAACCATGAATAGAACTATACATATACCATAAGCATAATGTGCAGATCCCATCTTCATAATCACATCAACCTAATGTAAATGGTGATATCAACCTTGTGTTTCTTAAATTCTAATTATCCCTTGTTGTTTAAGAGAGGAAAATAAATAAAAATATTCTCTATATCCTTTTATACACACATTAATATATTACCACATTAAGATGCATCATCAAATTTCTGGTATTAATTACTCCTCAATCTACTCAGTTCCCAAACAGAAGGAATGGTAAAATAAAAAAAAAGACACCTCCCACCTCCTATCACCTCTCCCCTCCCTAACCATTATTTTTTCTGCCCTACTTTAATTAACATGCTTATTTTACTCCAACTAGTTCCCCTGCAGCCAAAGCATCAGACTCGGTGGAGATGGAAATGATTCCTTTTTGCCTTCATGGAAAACTATAACTTTTGTTGGGAATCCCCAGACGTATTTTATTCCCCTGAATCTCAGCATCAGAGTTCCCTGCGCAAAGGACTTCCTGGCTCTCCGTGTGTTCAACGATAGGTCCGAGAAGCTCTGGATATGCTCATATCCTGGGGCTTTGATGTCATTTTCCCTAAGTGTTCTTGTGAGCAACTCTTTAAACGTAAATGAATGGAAACATGTACAATGTCTCCAGGCAGGTGATCTGGTATCCCCAACGCTTTAGAGACTATATGGCATCTCTCCATTGTGGATGAACATTCTCCATCCTTTAAACTGCATTTATTAAAAAGCTCCTCCATGTATTTTTCCAGTTGTGGTTTAAGTATTTCTTCCGGGATTCCTCTCACCCGAACATTACTTCTCCTTGCCCTGTATTTAATTTTGGCCATTTTATTTTCTCAGCTTTCAACTTTAATCTGTAATTCCTTTGTTTTCCATATTCATTTGGCAAGAGTAGAAACTAAACAGTCTTTTCTCCACCTTATTGTCTCTTTTCCTCTCCCCTCTGGCATTTGCATGTTTCTTGGAGGCCATCTTTTATTACTTAAGGGGGGGAGAAGTCCCCAGCACACAACCTGGGCAGCATGGGAACCAAATCAGTAATCAAACAAATAAAAAAAAAAATCTAACTTTTCCTCTTTGAAAGTTGTCTTGTCCGCCCAAAGGTAGGTACAGCTATGGCCGTTGTGCCCACTGCAACACTACACAAAATGCGAAGTTCATACATTTTCCTTATACAGGATTTTTTTTGACATAAATTAGTGTATTAATTGGTCAACATATTTTGTCACAATCATCCTGTTTTTCCCAAGTGCAAATTATTATGTAGGCGGGACTTCCAGATCTCTTTGTGAGAGAATAACTGAACACCTTGAAATGGTAAACCGAACTCGTTGTTGTTTTGTAAC
This sequence comes from Pelodytes ibericus, assembly GCA_036172795.1. NCBI lineage: Eukaryota > Metazoa > Chordata > Amphibia > Anura > Pelodytidae > Pelodytes > Pelodytes ibericus. The sequence continues at coordinate 88,744,928 of CM069858.1, read as the reverse complement.
CTCAATAAATACACAGCTGGTTGTTGTTTTTTTCCTCTCTTCATGTGTATGAAGTCTCAAGTGGGAGCAGATCCCTGATGTTTTAAAATCGGTAACATTGTTTACATTATTGGACACATTTGTGTCAGTTATATGCAGGGCTATACTCCCATAACCCCCCATAACAACATGACCCCACCGACAATGGATGTGCATCAACGAAAAATCACCAAAGACTTTGTAGTTTAATTGTTAAATTATTTATTAATTGTGTATATTAAACAATTAATCATCAGTAAGTTGGTTTACAAACAAAGACATTAAAAATAGAATGATGTAATGAAACAATATAAAGAAAGCACCAAGACCTCTTTTAGCTCCCTAATGGAGCTCCCTAATGGTGCTCCATATAGCACCATTAGGGAGCCGGCATATTAGGGCAACTAGAAATCTGTCTCCAAATAGTCTAACATGCCTGCTCCCTAATGGTGCTAAATGGATCAAACAGATCTTGATGCTTTCTCTATAGTCTTTCATTACAACATTATATTTTTAATGTCTTTGCTTTATGCAATCTTTCAATGTAACAGAACTTCATTGTAGGCCAGCAGTTGTCATTGCCATATATATGTTGAAATGTTTGTGCTTTTCAGGACTTATAATGTTTAACACTTTGTGAAGAATAATCCTGGCCACCTACTTTTTCTCTCTACATGGTTCTTGCTGGGAAATGTGAGCCTCTCCCTCGGCGCATTGTACATCCCTTACCCTCTCAGTAAAGTAATCCTTTCATTAGTCCCTGACCTTATCTTATATCTAGGATAGCCTTATACCCACGGGCGTATCGTGCCCCTGAGTGACAGGCGTGCTGCCAGCCTTGAGCACGCCTGTCACTCAGAGGCACAACGTCTCTCGTGTATTTACGGGGGTTTGTGTGCTGAGAACCGCCAGCACACAAACCCCTGGAAATACCCGAGAGATGTTTTTAAATCCGAAAGACAACGCTGCGTTGAATTGAGTGAGTGACTCTGTTGCCGAATTCAGCGCAGTGTTGTCTTTCAGATGTATTTCTGAAATACACATGTATTTCACTAATACACAGTGCTGGTGCTCCGTGTAGCACATATGGAGCATCAGCCACTGCTTATACCTATCCCATGCATGCTTAAACTACTTCACTGTATTAACCTCTACCACGTCTACTGGAAGGCTATTCCACGCACCCACTAACCTCTCAGTAAAGTAATTCTTTCATTAGACCCCGGCCTTATCTTATATCTATGATAGTCTTATACCTATCCCATGCATGCTTACACTCCTTCTTTGTATTAACCTCTAACACTTCTACTGGAAGACTATTCCATATATCCACTACCCTCTCAGTAAAGTAATACTTTCATTTGTCCCTGGCCTTATCTTATATCTAGGATAGCCGTATACCTATCTCATGCATTCTTAAACTCTTTCACTGTATTAACCTCTACCACTTCTACTGGAAGACTATTCCATGTATCCACTACCCTCTCAGTAATGTAATACTTTCATTAGTCTCTGGCCTTATCTTATATCTAGGATAGCCTTTTACCTATCCCATGCATTCTTAAACTCCTTCACTGTATTAACCTCTACCACTTCTACTGGAAGGCTATTCCATGCACCCACTACCCTCACAGTAAAGTAATCCTTTCATTAGTCCCTGGCCTTATCTTATATCTAGGATAGCCTTTTACCTATCCCATGCATGCTTAAACTCCTTCACTGTATTAACCTCTACCACTTCTACTAGAAGACTATTCCATACATCCACTACCCTCTCAGTAAAGTAATACTTTCATTAGTCTCTGGCCTTAGTAAAGAAAAAAATAGAAGAAATGTGTGACTGTGTGTGTGTGTGTGTCTAGGTGTGTGTGTGTCAGGGTGTCTCAATGTGTATAAGTGTGTGTGTGTGTCTCAGTGTTTGTCAGGGTGTCTCATTGTGTGTAAGTGTGTGTAAGGGTGTCTCAATGTGTGTGGGTGTGTGTCTGAGTGGCTCAATGTGTGTGTGTGTGTGTGTGCTGGGTTTCTCAGTGTGTGTGTCTGGGTGTCTCAATGTGTGTGAGTATGTGTCTGGGTGTCTATGTGTGTGTCACGATGTCTAGGTGTGTATGTGAGGGTATTTGCGTAAGTGTGTGTGTGTGTGTAAGGGTGTTTGAGTAAGTGTCTGTGTGTGTGTATGAGTGAGAGAGACTGTGTGTGTGTGAGAGAGAGAGAGATGGTTTGTGTGTGAGAGAGAGAGAGACGGTGTGTGTGAGAGAGAGACAGTGTGTGTGTGAGAGAGAGATGGTGTGTGTGAGAGAGAGAGACGGTGTGTGTGAGAGGGAGAGAGACGATGTGTGTGTGAGAGAGACGGTGTGTGTGTGTGTGTGAGTGAGAGAGAGGTGCTGTGTGTGAGAAAGAGAGAGAGATGGGGTGTGTGTGAGAATGAGAGAGAGACAGTGTGTGTGTGTGTGTGTGTGAGAGAGAGAGAGAGAGAGAGATGTGTGTCAGAAAGAGAGGGAGAGACAATGTGTGTGAGAAAGAGAGAGACAGTGTGTGTGAGAAAGAGAGAGAGAGTCGGTGTGTGAGAAAGAGTGAGAGAGAGGCTCTGTGTGTGAGAAAGAGAGAGATGGTGTGTGTGAGAAAGAGATGCAGTGTGTGTGATAGAGCTCATCTGGGCTCTTGCACCAGATCGTCTAAAGACCACGCAGCGCCCCTGCTTATACCTATACCATGCATGCTTAAACTCCTTCATTGTATTAACCTCTACCATTCTTCTGGAAGGCTATTCCATACATCCACTACACTCTCAGTAAAGTAATCCTTTCATTTGTCCCTGTCCATGGCCTTATCTTGTATCTAGGATAGTCTTATGCCTATCCCATGAATGCTTAACTTCTTAACTGATATTACTTATAGAAACATAGAATGTGTTGGCATTCCCATAATGCTAAGTCTCATGGTAACTGCCTTTAATAATATGGGGTACTATGTGTTAGCTGTGAACAAGAATTCTTATGATAGCAAGTTAGCCAAAAATGTCAATGATGTTGACTGAGCATCATAGGTAGTGAAGGCCACAGTAATCTTCCACATCTATCACAGAGCTCCACAAGAGTGGGTAATACAGAGTTTATAACTCTATAACAGAGGACTGTAGCTCATTCTCACAGGGTAATGTAATTTCGTGTAACTCCCCCCTCCGACTAAAATTGATCCACTATGGCAGGTATTTTTTGGAAAAAAGGTAGCAATCCAGATTTTGATTATGACATCACCTGTGGCTTGATGGTTTTCAATGATGTCATAAACAAGTGACACCACAGAGACATTTAAACACATTTTCTCTCCTAATTTAGGAATTTGCTGCAATTCTCCTAACAAAATATGTAGATCCTATTGAATATTTTTTTTATTCTCTATATTCATGGTATAAGCAATGTTAAGGTGATACAGCCCCTCACTTGGATAAACTCTGTCCCTAAGACTTTGAAACACTGCTGTGCGCAATTCCACCCTATTCTCTTCCGATGCTGCTCACACAGTGCAGGAAACACACCCCAGCCAGGAAGGGGTCAGAGCTACGGCGCACGCGGTGACACACACACCGTCTGGTGTGTGCGTCACTGTGTGCGCAGCTAGCAAAGGCCAGAGGTGTCACTATGGTTGGTGTTGCCCGGTGAGGGTGTTACCCCCTGGATTTCCACTAATACCATGCCAAATAGATCCCTTAGTAATTCCAGTCCAATGGCTCATTTAAATATGCCATACAGGAGCCCCATAAATTATGCCACATACAGGAGCCCATTAACTATGCCACACACAGGAGCCCCATTACCTATGCCACACACAGGAGCCCATTAATTATGCCACACATGGGAGCCCAATAAATATGCCATACACAGGAGCTCTGTGAGTTGACTGCAGGCCACATTCATCTATTGTACAATTATAAAACAAATGAAAATATATATTTACAAACACATATCACAAGCCTATTTATACACACACAGACATCTCTCTTTCTCTCTCTCTCTAAATATATATCTATTAAAACAACTAGTAGCATTTATACTTATTTGATTATGATTTTTTTAATATTCAACTATTTTCATATGTAATAAAAAGGTTATTGAAAAATTGCATTTCTTGGTTTTATTCCCTTCATCTGCACACACATTGCACCTAAAGGACTTAACAGGGCATGACAAACTTAACAGAGTTTAAAGAGCCAGCAAAAAAAACAAAACTAGACTACACTAAATCACACGTAGTCACACACATACAGAATGCTTGTAGTACACTCTCAGTCTGTCACACACACACAGGCACTTTGCCATTAACATATTCCAGTGTTAGTTTTCCGATTAAAATGTGCCACAGTATGTCCAATAAATATGCCACAGTATGCCCATTCAAATATTTCCCTGCCAGGTGCCCATTAAGTATTAGTATGCCACTGTTAGTTGGCTCAGTACTATGTCACATCCAGTATGCCCATTAATATGCCAGTGTTATTTTACCATTAATATGCCATTAAATTTCCCCGGTAATATGGCAGTGTTATTTTGCGATTAGTAAGCCACAGCCAATTTGCACAATAAAATGCCAGTATTATTTTGCCATTAGTAACCCCAGGAAATTGACCCAATAACATGCAAGTATTATTTTCCCAATTAATATGCCCCAGCCAATTTGCCAATTAATATGCCAGTATTAACTATAAATATGCCCTTGTCAATTTGCAAATTAAAATACCAGTATTAACTACTAATATGCCCCAGTCAATATTCCAATTAATATGCCAGTATTATTTTGCCATTAATATGCCCCAGCCACGTTGTCAATTAATATGCCAGTATTAACTATTAATATGCCCCAGTCAATTTTCCACTTAATATGTCAGAATTATTTTGCAATTAATATGCCCCAGCCAATTTGCCAATTAATATGCCAGTATGAACTATTAATATGTCCCAGCCAATTAGCCAATTAATATGCCAGTATTAACTATAAATATGTCCCAGTCAATTTGCCAATTAATATGCCAGTATTAACTATTAATATGCCCCAGCAAATTTGACCAATAATTTGGCAGTATACACTATTAATATGCTCCAACCACCAATTTGACCAATCATTTGGCAGTATTAACTATCAATATGCTCCAGCCAATTTGACCAATAATTTGGCAGTATTAACTATTAATATGCCCAAGCCAATTTGCCAATTTGCCAATTAATATGCCAGTATGAACTATTAATATGCCCCAGCCAATTTGACAATTAATATGCCAGTATTAACTATAAATATGCCCAACCGCCAATTTGACCAATAATTTTCCAGTATTAACTATTAATATGCCCCTGCCTATTTGACCAATAATATGCCAGTATTAACCCCTTAATGACAAGACATTTTCACCTTGACTTTCCCTTGGTGACAATGGCTGTTTAGACATTTCTGGAGTGTTTGTGTTTAGCTGCAATTTTCTTCTTTCTTATATACTGTACATACACAAATTATATGTTGTTTTTATCATCATAAGAAGGGTTTTCATTAGATACCATTATGTTCATCATATCTTATAATTTACTACAAAAAAATCATAAAATTTGATGAAAATTTAAAAAAAAAAAACACTTTTTCTATCTCTGACCTAAAATATAATTTAGACAAATACAATCATTAAAAAAGACCCCATTTAAATAGTTTCTAAATATTGTCCCGAGTACAGAAATATGCATTTTTCCATATTTTTAAGTATTTTTTGTGAGTTATGGTGCAAAAACCAAAAATAGTGTTTTTGTTTTTTTCCTATATTGAACTTTTGACTTAAACCAAACCCAAAATGTAACCCTAACACTAAATTTAACCACAACTCTAACCCTTATGTTTCTCCCTTAATATGTTTTAATTTTAATTTAATTTTAACCCTATCCCTTATGCTAAAAATTATTTAATTTGTATACCAAGTTTTTAGTTAATTAAATATTTTTTTTTTTTTTTTACATTGCTATGATGCTTAACTACCACTAGGGGTAGTCAAGTAGCATATTCAGAGTGACGGGAGTGAAGTGACTTTCATTTCCGAAGCTCAGACCTGCAGAGGGCATTGCCATATTGATGGAGCATGCTGCTCCGTCAGTGTGGCTCCCACGATCGCTCCGTGGGGCGATCGTGGGAGATAACAGTGTTAGCTATTAATATGCCCCAGCCACCAATTTGACCAATAATATGCCATTGTTAGCTATTAATATGCACCAGCCAATTTGACCAATAATATGGTAGTGTTCTTTTGCCACTAATTTGCCTGCGTTATTGTGCACCCTCCAACCCCCCTTCCCCAGTACTAACCACCTCCTTGGTGCTCTGTGTCGCCATCCATCTCTTCTTCCCTCCTGCACAGAGGAGGGAAACAACGCCTTTGGATATGACTTGCTGTCAAATCCGGTGGCAATGAAAGGAAGTTTTTTTTTTTTCTTCTCAGACCGCATCTAGCGGTCTGTTTTCAAATAATTGCATGGGGCCCACTAGAACTCGGGGGCCCCTCTGCAATCACCAAAATGCCCATGCGGAAAGACGGCACTGGGTGTATATTCCGCTGAGGTTCACACCCCCCTTGGGATGGGTCTTTATTTTTTTCAAATTGTGTCTGTGGTATATTGGGGCATCATGCAGCAGCTGCCCCCAGAATGCTGGAGCCCTAGGCGAACACCTAGTTCGTCTATAGGTAGCGCTGGCCCCATCGCTGTTCCTCTAACTTGTACATAAATATTTTCTGCATGCCAAAAATTGTTGTTGGTGAGTACAAATTCCATTGCCTTTAATTATAAAATATGCCTGTTCTATATGTAGTGAGAAATATTGGTCTAAAACGTTCCTGACTGCCTGTAGGCCCAATTTATTGTGGTTATTTGTATATAACAATTCCACATCACTTCCACTTTCACTTGTAAAAATCTTTTTTGACTATATATATATATATATATATATATATATATATATATATATTTTAGAGATCAGGGGACTTATTATACAAATGTATAACCACTAAGACAGATGAGCAGGGTAGCCTGAGGCAGCCAGAGAAGGGGTGTGTGCAGCCTGGACATCACACAGAACCCAGTCTCTTCTCGTGTGTACATGGAGGGTCTTGTTAGGGGATATTTTGTAATCTACCTCTCTTCAGTCTTGCAGGGCTAGTGCTAGTGCAGGGTTCAGGTTCTGCACACTAAGGTCTTTTTGACATCATGATGTATGTGAAATAAATTATGTTACCAATGGATGTTTATCATGAAAAACTGAGAAAATGTGTCTCTCTCTGTGTTAACTAATAAATGTGTATTATACTACCAACCGTTCACTGAAGATATCATGTTACGATGGGTAGAACGTTATCCCTCACCTGTGATACATTCAATTCTCCCCTTCTTTTGGAACATAAATGCCATTGACATCTCCTTCAACCACCTCCTCTGCTTATTCTACTTGACTTTCTGTAAATGTCTTATTTATCTCTTGGGTGTTAGGTGACATTTTAACTACTTTACATTTTTCTTTCTATTTATGATGCTCTATTTGTTCTCTTTTATAACATCTGTTTTTAGTCATACATTATCTAAACCTTTCTCAATGAAAACCAGCAACAAATTAATAATGACATTACTCAGTTATTTCTTCATTTGCATTTATTCATTAGACAGAATAGAAGGAAATCATTTATTTGTAGAATTTGTTTTAAAGGTTTAGGTTTTATGGAATAGGAGGGAAAAGAGACAACATTTCTTAAATAAGACTAGAAGAACAAATCACTCTTTTCTTCAAGCTTTGAATCAAGTCAGATGATCCCTGTAAAAAAGGATTGATATCAGTAACATGGAGGTATATTTGTTTCTTGCTTAATCAAAACAGCAAGATCTTCTTATTCGTATTATCCTTCAAAAACTCTTCACAGTTGTTTTTGCTATTATGTTTTCTTTTGTGTAAAAGTTGTGTATTCTGTGGAAGGCTGTATATTTCTAGATTAATATTGGGTTGTGTATTTTACACTATTGAAATCTAAATTTTTTTATTTTTTATTAATGTAATCTGTAATAGTGCTTTATTCTGTTTCCTTAAGTCATAGAATATTTCATGGAAATTTAACTATACATTGTTAACAGTGAATTAAAGCAAATCACAAAACCTGGTTCTGACTTTTATCATTTGTAATTGTTTTCCATTAAATGTCAGAACTGTGCAAATACTTCTACATTAAAACTATTGAAGTTTGTAATACACTCTTATATTTATACTTACATTAAACTGTGTTGTTCTCAAATATCAATTCCAACTTCAGCTATTACTTTTTCCTAAATTAGAGAAAAATCTATTAGGTTTAAATGTAAGGATGCAGACAACACAAATTATGTCAAAATATTTAGGAAACATTGATAAAATATGGTGTCATATTTGTGGAACTGGCTTTTGGCATAGAGACATTAAAACATAGATTTGTGTCTTCAACCAAGAGTCAATATCTCTGCTCTTGATAATAGCCTTATGCACATCACAGGTACTAAAAATCCTTTACAGTGTTGGCTGTTATTACTTCCTCTGGCAGGTTTTTCGAGGTTACTATTATTTCTTTCTGTAAAATAATATTTTCACAAACATCTTCCTGAGTGCATTAAATGACTGAAATCTAAAGACTTATGTAGTTTAAATGTACCATGTCTGTTAATTAAAAAATATGTATCCTCAAAAAATTCAAGTGCAGCTAAGACTTTCAAGCATTAAAGTGTCTACTCAGGTAGATCACATTTCCCTGGGAAATTTGGTTCCCATCAGGGATCCAATTGACCTCTTAATTGAGGCTACTAAGGTATTGCTAACGTGATCCCAAATTGACACCAAAATCGGCCATTGTGGGCAAATTTTGTAATGAAATTTTGGCTGCTAAAATCGGATAAAAATGGTAGCCTCTATCCTCCCCACAGAATTCTATCTTCAATTGTCTTCATTTTTTCTACTTCATTTATGGATTTATTGCACTAGGTTGTTGTATTTGCTTTTACTTTTACAGGTAAAATGGACATCCTTTGAATCATATAATTTTATTGTAAGATCTCTATAAACAGAGTGGTTTTACACATAGTACATATTGCACGAAGACACTTGGGCACTTTATTGTATTTGCTTTTTCTAAGTAAGGGTGTTATCGGTTACTATTCACTGAGAGACACATATATACCTGCATTGAACTTTTTTTACGAAATGGGTATTATGAAAGTTTTTTCAGCCAATGTAAGGTTTACTGGCACTTTATATGAGATATATTTTATTTTTGGAGCTAAAGTTTGGTTGCTCATCCCTGATCTTCGTGTGTGTTTCTCTAGAGTTAATCCCTGTATGTCTGCTTATTTGCTCACAATAAATTGTATAATTGCAACAGCACCAATCGACTCCCTCTGCATGTTCCGCTACGTTTGCATTATTGCTTGTTTGAAATGCCTAGTGTTGAAGTGATTTTGACGGGGAGAGTTTTGCACTTTTCAGCAAATTCTTTTATTCCTTTTTTTGTGTATTGTTAATAGAGAATAACCCCGATTTGAACAGTAACCTCTATATACTAAGGTTCAACAGTAACCCTTCCTCAACAAAATCATATAGTGAGATTGTAACAGCTAAACCTACTATAGTTAAGGTAGAGGAAAGTAATGGTAATTAGTTAATAGTATTATTTAAAAGTAATTTAAATGAAGATAGTTTTGATTATATGCAGCTCATCTGTCAGTTCACTTTTAAGTGAATACATAGCATTTTCTCCATAATATAAATTGTGCAAATTAAAATGTAAATAAAGTCCAACATTTTTATTTACTTACCGCCATACACTTAATCCCCTTCACAATTTTATTGATCCTCCTTTCACCCTTCAGAAAAAAAGAGACGTAGATAATTTTTTTCACCTTCCTTATATTGGTTTATTTACTAGATAGTGAAGTGTAGTGAAAGTGCTAAAAGTACACCAGAAAATTTTAGAATTTCCAATTCAATCGTTTTGGATTAAAGTTTCCTACCCTTGTCTTTGATGTTAAATTACAAAAATAAAAATATTTGCAAAAAAATGAAATACATTTATGCATATTTTTACACATTCTTAAAGGCTTGCATATATTTACTGCCAATAACATTTTGTCTGTCACTGTTATTAAGGGGGTTATAGAACTGGAGAAAGACATATACAGCTGTAAAATATTGCCATTGCTCCATGTATGTATATAGTTACACTAAACACCTTTAATTCCCAAAACAGTGTCGTCCAGTGTTTTTTTCATAGGGAAGGTCACATAACAAGCAGTACCTTAGGTTGGGGTGGTAGACATTATTAGATGTATGAGGTAATAACTAATACAACTATGGGCTTTTCAGTCAGGATAGGGGCCACACAAAAACAGCCTAGCCATCTGAAATTGTATTATCATGATGCATGTAACTCTTCACTAAAAGGTTAAGGACCTACAAGTGAATTGTAAAAAGCAGGCATTAATAGATGAGTTGAAATGAGTGGCTGGAATGAGGACTTTTCCAACTCCATTATAAAAGGGATTGTATCACCTAAACATTGTTCTGACTGTGTATGTTGAGAATAAAACATTATGGAAAACTATCTATACAGTGATTAAGCAAATGCCTAAATGAAGAATAATGTGTTGTAAATGTGTCTCCTGCTTATGACATCATCTTATGTGGCTTGATATGCAAATGAACAGGTTTTCAGTAGAAACATATTTTCCTCATAGTTAAGCATTTGCTTGCAATTATTTTAAATAGTGTTTTTATTCTACATTCACAGCATAAGCAATGTCTAGGTGATAAGTCCCTTTCAATGTTTGATTTAGTTGCAGCTTATTTGTCAGTTCACTTTTAAGTGAATACATAACCCTTTCTTCATAATATAAATTATGCAAATTAAACTGTAAAAACATTATATTTATATATATTTAGTGAACCATAATTACCAAAAGAGAATTTATAAAATCTTTTGTTGCTGAAAGTTTTAGAAGTGTTTCTCCATCATTGCTACTGTCCTGAAAATAAAAAAGAATTGCATTACCAATGAAGTGCATTCATGCCATGTAGAAAAGGAAAAGCAGCAGCACAACATTATAGCTTAACAAAATAACTAAAGCCTCCAAACCCCTTACAACGGTACAAACCTCCATAAGGTACCCGGGCATTCTTTTCCCCAAAAAAACTAACCTGTCTTTATTAATAGAATTATTCACTGATAATAAACAAGATTTAACTCTTGGCAACCATGTTACAATATACGAGCCGTGTGGCGCTTGTATAACTTATAAGCTTCCACCTTCTACTCTACCCCTACTACTCAAAAAAAGGATTTTAAATGCATAAATTCTATGTTTTTACATTGTTTAATGTTGAAACTCCAACAGCTCACATTTAATGGAGGTTTGAATGCCTCTAACATTAAAACCTACAACCTGAGACAGGCCATTGATTGGATTACTGCCAACCAGAGATACACTGTCTGGGCTTGAGACCAGGAATGTTATCCTTCTATTAATCTAATATCTCTTTTACATACCCCGATACATTCCCTACCTAACAAAGATCGACATAATAATCCAATCCAATTGATTAAAATCAAACTTACACCTAAATTTTGTGATCTCCATTTTTAAGCCCTTTTGCGCAACCCATTGTTACATAGGGGTACAGTGTCATAACCTTATGATGATACATGGACTCGGAAGTTGGTCACTACTCTCAGACCCCCCCCTCCTTTAAAGGTAAGACTGGAATTACCTTTAACACCACTTACTTATGCACAGGATCACAGTTTCACTAAATCTACCTTTCTTGACTTTACCTCGGGGGATTGGGACAACTGTCTAGACAAACTAGTGGACTCCCTTTCAACAAACCCTTCGACATCCAGACTCTCACTCCTGACCCGCAGGCACTTAGATTACTCTACATTACCTAATGACCCTAAAAACTGGTTGACCTTGCGACCAAGTACATCCATAACTGATTTCCTTAAATCCCATTGGACTATGTTCACCACCATTAATGGCATGGGAGAGGAAAGAGACAGACGTGGGAAGGAAGAGGAAAGAGATGGGCATGCGGAGGGAGAGGAGACAGGCAGGCATGAGGAGGGAGAGGAGACAGACAGACATGAGGGTAGGTAGAAAAGGGGGGCATCACAGTGGTGGCCGGAACAGTTAAAGCCGTCTCTGATATACCAGCCATGTTCTAGGAACTTGTAAAGAACCTTGCTTATACAATGCTTAAGTCAACATTATGTCGGAGGGATCAGGTCTCTGTATATCTTGATAGATCTCTTCTAATCACATTTGCACTGGCATCAGTAAGAATATGGAAATGCTTAGAATGATAGAATCAGTAATTTTTTCTATTGAGATTCATTAAGGGTGTGTAATAGTTAATTGGCTACTATTAGCAAAAATGTGTTATATTTAATAGAAAGATTGCCTCAAGTGTAGGCATTTTAAATATAAATGCTTTAATGAAAGAATACACATAAAGTAATTTATTGAGCCTTATGTGCTTGTATAGCAGTATAAGTGGCAGACATGTTGTTTAGACTACTAGGTCAAATGGGTCAGATCTAACTTTTATCTGATTTAAGATGTCAGTCCCTGAGTTTTATGGAGCAAAGGGGGCACAATGATAAACTTTATTTGTATTAAGGCATTTCAGTTTAAAAAGTTTACACTTGATGCAATCTGTCATTTAAATATTACTTCTTTTTTATACTGACCGTTGTCCTTTAATATTTGGATACAAAACCTTGTTTGTATTTATCTGATTAACCTTTTTAGCTTTTTGAACTTACCAGTAGACCTTCCAAAGGACAGCCAATATTTTCCTAAAGCAAAACAGAGAAAAGAAAATGTGTGATATATATATATGTGTGTGTGTGTGTGTGTGTATATATATATATATATATATATATAAAGAAATGTTTTTATGGAAAAGCACTAGTTTCATTGGTATAAATTATCTTCAAAATGTATGGTTACAAAGAGGTATTGAACCCGAGCAATGAGGTTGTTTACAGCACTTCACTGCAGAATTGCATAACGACAGCAAAGATGAATCAAATGATAATATGATTAAATGAGATTGTACCAGCTACAATTCTTATTTCTATGCCCAAATATGGTATATTCTAAACAAATTCAATTGTATGGAGACAGAGTGTTATGGGAGATAAAGCAAAAGTGCAGCAGGGGATGTGTTGGGGATTGTAATACAGCTCAATGTTTCTGATTGGTGCCAAGAAAAAAAACATCCAATGGTTGGAGGCATTCCCAGAGATTTTCCAAATGTAAAATATGCATACCACAGTAGTTTGCAAGCAGTTTGCACTTGAAATAATGAATATATATATATATGTATCTATGGCGTTACACTGCAATGCTTTGAGAAAAAAAGTCGTATTTTTAACTATCTAAATGTATTTGTAACTACAAAAGTATTTTTGAATATTTTAGATGGTGGCCATTAGCCATTGAGATTTTATGCGTCTACAACTTCAGAAATAAATATCTTTCTCTAAAAACTCTCCGGATCCACTGTTTCTCAAAAAAAGATTTCAAGGTATAATTTGTTCATTTATTTTCTTTTAGTTTTACAAATAATAGTTAATTTGATGATTTAAGCTAAGATTTTAAATTGTTGTCTATACCGGATATGTTATTTTTATTGTAATTAAGTAGCTTGGTCGTGTTGATATGGAAAAAGTTTAGTTGTTGGGCACCCTCTGTCCAGGCCTACAAAAGTGTTGACATTACAAAACATTAGCTTGTTCTGTCTTACCATACTCTGTCCAAGTTTTTCAAGTAAATCAAACTGTGAAATAGAAGTAAAAATGATAAATTGTTACTTTGGTATTATCAATAATACATACTTGTCCTAATGCTGACTAAATAGTTTAAATGTAATGGATTACGTTAGATAATACTTTCCGAGTATGTTTCATCCATGGTCTTGCTACATGCAATTAAGTTATTTATTATCAAGCAGAAATTATTGCAGAGCAACACAGTACTAATCATGACTCCACTTGTCCTTCAAACAAATAAAACACAAATTACTTATTACGCCTTTGTGAGTGTTTTATTATATTTCACAGTAAACAGCAACAATTCCGCTTGTATGGGTATTTCTTAAGCATTGAGATATATTGAGAAATGCTTGCAAAAAGAAAAACACACACTGGTTATAAATTATGCCATTTATATTGAGATAAAAAACACAAAGGAGTATTGAGTACATTATTTTCATTTCTTCAGCTATATTTCCCTAGGTCCACTAGAAAACCATAAATAGCTTTTTTTTGTCTTACCGCTTCTTCGTCTTTGTTTTGTTTAGACTATGTGATAAAAGTAAAAACAACAGATTGTTATTTGTGTAATATTAATAATACATACTTTGTAATAGCTCTGACTAAACAGCCTACATTAAATACCGAATTTGCTCGATTATAAGACGGCCCTGATTATAAGACGACCCCCCAAACTTTGGATATTCCTTTAGGAAAAAAACTAAAAGCCTGAATATAAGACTACCCTGTAGGAACAAAGTTAAACTTGTAAAAAATTATATAAAAAAATGCATTTCTTCTTTTTATTTCCTTTTATGTGCCAATGCTGCCTCTCTCTTTCCCTTGCCCCCAGCTTTGTCTCTCTCCCCCTCCATTTGACTCCCCCCTTGCCTCCGTCTCTTCCCCCCCATGTTTCTCTCTGCCCCCTCCCTCCCCTTGTTGCTCTGCCCCCCCTCCCTCTGTCTCTTCCTCCCTTCCTGCTCTGTCTCTTCCCCCCTCCCTCCCCTTGTTGCTCTACCCCCCCCCCTCCCCTGTCTCTCTGCCCCCTCCCTCTCCCTGTCTCTTCCCCCTCCCTCCCCCTTACCTGTAACTCGATCCTTGGTGGCTAGTGGGGGCAGCCGGGGGATGTCTGCACGATACGTGCAGACATCCTCCATGCTGCCCGACACGGCAGTCTATTATGATGGACAGCTGGTCCGTCATAATAGACTGCCGTGTCGGGCAGCATGGAGGATGTCTGCACGTATCTTGCAGACATCCCCCAGCTGCCCGATTCTCCCTGGTGGCTAGTGGGGCAGCTGAGGATGTCTGCGCGATGAGCGCAGACCTCCCCTGCTGCTGCCTGGCACGACCGCCGGGACTTCTGTGACGAAGCCGGAAGTACCCGGCTTCATCACATAAGTCCTGGAGGTCGTGCCGGGCGGCAGCAAGGGAGTCTGCGCTCATCGCGCAGACATCCCCTGCTGTTAGAGAGGGGGATCCAAGTCCCCTGCAGCTCTGCTGGGGACCTGGATCGCTGTCTTATAATCTGACCTCAATTTGAGGTCAGATTATAAAACGACCTCGATTATAAGACGAAGGGTATCTTTCAGAATTTATTTTCTGAAAAAAAACCTTGTCTTATAATCGAGCAAATACGGTAGATTAATTTAGAAAAATGCTTCATTCATAATATTCATTTTGTTTAATATATCTATAGATCCAACAAGATGATGATACAATCTTCCTAGCTTCTGACAGGATATGATCAAAAATTACTTCAAAATCAGTTAATTATAAAACAATTCCAATTTTCAGATTTTCTGCATGTTGTATATGTTTTTTTATGCATGCTAAATATACTTATTTTTTACATTAATACTAGTCACAGTTCTGCTATCATTTTTTATTTAAAATACTTTTACTTGGGCCTCTACATTCAGTGGAATCAGAGCGATGGAATACACATGAAGTTTGTATCAGTTTGCATGGTTCCTAATGAGAGAGTGTTGTCATTAGCAAATATGTGGGTTCTCTCTGAAACTCAGGTGTTTCATGTGCATGGAATGCAGGAAGTTCAATGGGGGTGTGTTCGTCTAGAACAGATTGTTGTGACATAATATGGAGGGCTTAGGATGATAGGCAGGTCTGTTGCCATAGCTACATATAGTAATTCAATTAAGAATTACATGGAGTTTTTTGTGAGATAGGAAGAGTTAGAAAAATAATGAATTTATTTTACACTGTTGCACATATTTATAATGCTTGTATGCTGTAGACGGAATTTCTTCATGTTGAAAACTTAGCTTCATAACTTTCTATCTAATAATTTTAAATTTTCTCAGCCTGCCCAGTACCAACAATATTCCAAGACCTATATGCTGGTAACAAATATTCAGTTTGGTCCATATCTAATTTTGTATAGTCTACACACAGCAAAACATGGATTCCAATGCTTTCCAGAAGATTTTTGACAAACAAATTAAATTGAATTGATCTAGGACAGAGCACCAGTCTAGCATTGAGTCCTTTTACTTTACAAATGTCTGCACTTTCCTTCTAAGTTGGTTCCCTAAGAAAGAAACAGTTTCCCAAGGCATATCTGCTCTGATAAGTAGCAGAACTGCGGAATTGGAATTGCCAATGTAACCAAGTTGAAAATATTCTCCCATTCAGTTATAATTCAAACTGTGCTATTTGAGCCCTCAAGTTTGCAATTACCTTCTTGATTCCCTGCAATTGCCTCTTTCAAGAATAAAGCCCTTAGAAACATAATTTTAAAGATAACTTAAATCAGTCATGCGGCATGTACTTATATATTATTTAATATCAGTTAGTTAGTAAACATCCAGTAGAATAACTAGTCTATACTAACAGAGAAGATATGTTTTTCTCTCTGTCATTGTGTTATACTTGAATACGAAATACATGTGTGAGGCATAACTATATAGGTAGTTTAATATTTTATTTTACCAATACAATAATAATATGGAATATTATGACAGCTTGATGCTTAAAACATAATATTTCAAACTGCTGCAGTATGGCTTTGCTTATTTTATTTTATTTTTAATAGAGTATTATAAATGACAATTTTACTGTCGCATTATTATTTCACTTTCCCCATATCTTTATGCCTTTGTTTTTACTTTGTATTCCTAAAAAAAAACCCATAAAAAATAAATGTAAAAATCTTGTTATAAAATCTTACTTTTCAACTGTTATGGAATATTATACTATAATAGCAATAAAACACTTTAATTCATTACTTACACATTTTAGATCACTCAAAATATTTTTTACTTCATTCGTTGGGTTCTAAGGGAAAGAAAATATGATTACTTTTTAATATGATATCCTAGTTTTAAGATACATTTATCTTTGTTTTTTGTGAGAAATATATATGGCCGTTGCTGGAGAAGTATGATGCAAAGAAGCATAATATATAGATAATGATAATTTGCTTTAGACACAAAACATACTGCACATCTTAAATTTAAATTAAGATGGAATCATAGAGACAGAATAATAATGGAATCATAGAGACAGAACAACTTTATATATGGATGACTATGTCCTAAATGCTTTTCCCAAGTTTCTTCCTGAAGTTACCAGGCTATATTCATTTTCAACAAAGATTAAACAAGGGGAGAATACTTGAAAACTTACAAAATAACATTAATAAATTAAATTATTAAATAGAGTCGTTTCCAAAGATATCGAACTGTGACATTTAATCATGATATTTATGAATAGCTGGCATAGTGAACAGCACTGAAAAATTACACTATATAAAAGGGAGTAAAGTCCTAATCCTATGAGTAATCGAAGAAAACAAATTCTATATAGAGAAACCCACAATTAATGTCCAAATTGCTGTATAAATACTAATATATACCGTATTACCTTCAGGAAACATTTATATTTGTTAAAATAAGTGTCTAAAGTTGAAATGCCACCTAACTTGTCAAGAAATAAAGCTTGCAACTCCCAAAGAAGTTTACATGCTCTGAATGTTGGGCAGAAGCAACATTCTTAGTATGTACTGGTAAACCAGAGAATATCTGAATGTATAAGTGACAACGAAATGCTGTACACTCTAATGTACATAAATCTAATAAAGCTGACTGAGCTTACATCTGTTAGAGACAAAGACTGGGAAGTGTTTATTTAACCCATTTGATGGCGCTTTGGTCAGTAACCACCAAAGTTACAAACCGGTGTCATTGTGCTCTTGACCGTGCTCACGTAGTTATCGGGAGCCATGGAGTAATAGGTAGAGACCCAACTAGGGTCTCTACAGAACCTGTGAGTACCTGCCAAAAAGCTGGCAATGTTCCAACACACAGAACATCAGTGAAATGCAGCCGACACTACATTTTACATGTCAGACTGAAGCCACTGAAAGTCCGACAGGTGGGAAGGGATGAAGTATCGTTCCCTTTGTTTATGTTAACAACAAAAGCAGGAAACAAAAGTTGGTCTAAAATAATAAATTACTTTAGTGTGCAAGAATAAAGTTAATTTAATGTCATTAAATTTGTTTCCTGCTTCTTTTTTTCATAAAATATCTGCTTGTACTGCTGTTGACTAAACAGTTCCTTTTTATATGGGAACAACAAATAGATATAAGTATGTTGCTGATCTCCAAAATGGTTGCTGTACGTTTACTTCTCTATTCTGTCATGATTCAACCCGTATTCAAGCTCATCCCAGCTGTATCCAGGCCTTTTCAGGTTTTTTTTCTGCATTTGCTATTCTGTTCTTCTTCTTTGTTATTCTTGTTCCTGGGTTATTTTCTGTTCTATTTTCGTTGTGTTCTTTTTATATTAGTCCTGGCCACATGGTGGCATATTTCAGTCCTGGCCACATGGTGGCATATCCTAGTTCCAGGCCACAGTAGTGGCAATTCCCAAGTTCCTGTCCTTAGTGTCTCCTGCTTAGCCTGGCCCTATAAGAGGCACCTGCCTTAGCCTAGCCATAAGACGGGCACCTGCCTAAGTCTGGCTATAGAGCTGCACCTACCCAAACCTAGCAATAGTCTGGTACCTGCCAAGTCTAACCCCGGTACCTGGCAAAGCCTAGCCATGAACCGGCACCTGCCTGAGCCTGGCTATTGTCTGACACCTGCCCAGTTGGCCCCAGGACCGTAGCTCCTGATCTCAGGTGCTCAGGGTCCCTTTACCATCCTGGACCCCATGTGTTACATATTCATTTTCTGCACAGTTTAGAGTTGTTAGGCAGTACTTTTCCCCCCTACTTTTCAGAATCTACGAGCTAATATCAGACGACCCATTCAAGTTTAATCATGAGACTTATGTACACTGAAAAGCACTGTAAAACAATATAAGGGAGCAGAATCCTATTCCTAAACACAATAGGAGGTATTCAAAAAAAAATGAGTTGCTGATGAATTGCGGTGAAAGTATACTGTGCATGATCAAACTTGAAGAGTTTGCTAGTGGAAGAAACTGAACTCACTGAATTCATTTAGTGAATAGCTCCCAAGAAGTAAGGAAAAAAGTGAGGGACCTCATTAGGGGTAGTTATTTTATGTACCTTTAGAAGCCCATTAATACACTTTTCAAGACGGCCTTTATTGAGCTGCAATTCAAAAGAAAATCATGCATTAGACCATCCATTTACAAGACGAAAGCTGAAACAGTGATGTAAAGAAACCACCTCAATTCATTAAGACCATGAATGAAAACTGTTATTATAACTATATATATAGTAGTTTGGAGAAAGGAGCCGAAAAGATCAATGTTTCAGTCCCACACAGAGGACTTTTATTTGAAACAATGTTTCTGTGTATGCGGAAGGGAGTCTCTGTGTGTGTGGCAGGGTATCTGTGTGTGTGGAAGGGAGTCTGTGTGTGTGTGTGTGGAAGGAATTCTGTGTGTGTGTGTGTGTGTGTGTGTGTGGTGTGTCTCTGTGTGTGGAAGGCAGTCTGGTGTGTGTCTCTGTGTGTTTAAGTGTGTCTGGATGTTTGTGCAAGTGTGGAAGGCTGTTCCTGTGTGTTTAAGTGTGTCTGGATGTTAGTGCATGTGTGTAAGGGTGTCTGTGTGTGTGAAAGGGTGTCTGTGTGTATGTGGAATGGAGTGTGTGTGTGTGTGTGTGTATGTGGATATTTGTGCAAGTGTGTAAGGATGTCTGTGTGTGTATATAAGGTGTCTGTGTAAAAGGGTGTACGTATGTCAGGGTCTACTGTACCATCTGGATCTATTGTTTTAGTCACCCAATAAAAAAAAATCAAGGTAAGGACATTTTTGGTAATTTTGGACAATGCCTGTTTTAACATTTTTGTAGTGTTTGTTTTTAGCTGTAATTTTCCTTTTTCTCCTTTTAGTATACCCACACGTATTATACACTGGTTTTATCGCCGTAAATAGGGCTTAAAGATACCATTCTTTTCATCACATCCTTTATTTTCTATAAAACAAATCATAAAATGTGATTGAAAAATTCACCCTCTCTCTTTTTCTAACGTTAAGATTAAAAATCTTTTATGCAGTTACAAATGGTAAAAAAGGCCCAGTCTCTATAGTTTCTAGATATATGTCCTGAGTTTAGAAGTACCAGTGTTTACATGGTTTTTCTGTTATAGGGCAATAATCGACAGTAGTGTTTTTTTTATTTCTTAACCAGTTTCACCAACAGTGACCTTTTGACCCAAAACCTAACCCTAAATTTAGCCCTAAATATTCCCATACCCCTAAATCTGACCCTTGCACTAACCCTAATTCTAACCCTAACTCATCTATAACTTTAACCATAATTATAACCCTAACTCTCTATCTAGGTATAGTAGATCTGGGGTTAGCGTTTTCCTTTTCTCCCCAATGTAATGCCTCTAGGTGCAGTCAAGCAACAGTAAGAGAGTGACGTAAATAATGTATTATCACTTATTTTTGTTTGATTTGTCTGGCATGCCATCGATCAGGAAGGGGTTAACATGATCTCCCTAAAGTAAACTCATGTTGTTTCTGATTTATAAATCAACAATCACATCCTTTAACATAGCTTCCATTAATTTCCCCACTACCACAACTGTTAACAATAGTTTGCTAATACACCACTAAGCTCTTTTAATAACTTTGGCTCTATCCCATAAGTCTGTCATCAACTTATTTGTCTTATTTGTACTTTAGACAGCTGAGATAGTACCTCTTCCTATATTCACTCACATGGATCAAATGACTCCTTAGTCTTTTTGCCTAACAGGTCATTTTCCTTCATTTTATCTGTTAAACTGAACAAAATATAGAGGCAGTCAGCTAGACCTTTATTGGCTTTACATTCCTTCTTTTGTTTTTAATCTAATCGATCCTTGCTTTACTTTTTTCATTTATCTCAAAAGCACTTTTTCTGCCTTTTTTATTTACTGTGCTATTGTCCCTTCTGCATGCTCTTTGAAACCAGTTATAATCTTATAGCGTTACCTGTCTTCCTTGCTCTGTGTGTGTTTTTATAGTTACTGAATGCTAGCTTTTTGTTTTTCAATTTTCTGCGCTTACTGACAAGCCTAATACAATTTTCTGTTACTTTCAATAATAAGTAACTTTTAAATAATCCCATTTCTCCTGGACATCATTTTAAATTCAAACAACATATTCTTTTGGAATGAGCAGTAAATCTTTAGAATTAGATAATATCTTACCACCGTACAGAGCACACTTAAAGCTGGTTTGCCAATATGTAATTTATCCTGTATTTAATTAAAAGAATATTCCAAATTATTAGACACATTATATCACACAATGTAAATAATTATATATTTGAAACATACTTTGTTCTACTACTTTAAGTTAACATTTACTATATAAAATATATGATCATGAATGTTAAACGGGTATTTTTCATATATAGTATGGTTTTTTTTAGTTAAATGACTGTAATCTGCCTATGTATAAAGATTTAACTAATTCAAAGATTATTCAAATATAATTTAGTAATTTGGACCTATAACAGCTTAAATATTACAATATTCCCCCATGCAGGCGACTGGCAGTGTAGTTAATTGCTTTAGGGGTGCTGCTTAAGTAAAAATGATAACTCCTTTATTCTTCAGAGGGATAATATCTGAATAATTGAAAGTACTGGAATTATATATATATAGTATATATATTTTAGTCATATACAATAGATTTAGTTTTATTTAAAAGGGACATTAACATATGGTATACCTGCAGAGTCAATATACACGATAACATCAGTAAACATTTTTATTACATTAAGAACAAATATAATGTTAATAAATTAATAATTATAACCTTACCAATAGAGTGTCAATATCGTTTTTTGTTATAACATCTTCACCAATCGCCATCTAAATGACAAAATAAATGATATATTCATAAATAATTTATGATAAATAGTTCTATAGATCTTTTCAAGAAAATAGTTTTCAATAACTACAAATATGTCCATTGATTCTTAAAACTTTGGTATCAGTTAGGCATCAATAGCTGGTTTGGAAGCAGATATGTTGAATAATGTTTCCATCTTCTGGTGCTTTGGTTTTTAAGATTGCCTTGTCAACCTCAATGCTTTTTTCTATATAAATTTAAATAGTAAAATAAAATGTTCTCAATAACAATTTTTTTTAAAATTTATAATTGATCACATTATTGTGTTACTCATTATTATTGTTAATGACAACAATTATGATTCATCCACACTTCTTGAGATGAAATTGCTATTAGTAGGTTATGTTTATGTGAAAGGAGAAAGATTTAAGAAATAAAAGTAAGACTTAAGAAAATATTTAAGGAGCTGACAACATTTGCAGAATTGGTGTGTTGGCTCTCTCAATATTTACAAATCAGCTTTTCTTTAATAGTTTATAGCAATGCTCGTGTCAGTGCAGTTTTCTAAGAAGATTAGTAATATTTGTAATTTTAAATACTATATATTCAAGGCACATTTATAGCAATTGTCTTTATATGTAATTTTAAGGGTCTACTCAATATGACCCGATACGGCCCCATTTCTGGAACATCCTCAGTTTGCTTTCTCAATATGGTCTTTTTGCCAAGTGGCACCATAAATAAATTAAATGAAAACATTTTTTTTGCTACCTGCACATGTAGAGGGTGATAATTTAAAAAAAAAAAAAGAAAAATCTAACATGCAAAATAAACCCAACCGTTTTTGTGCCATAAGGTGGGCATTGCAAATGAAAAAAAGGCTCTGTGAAAAAAAATGCATGTAACAAATATCCAACAATGCCCTTAATCCTCAACTTTGCCGCATGGAAAAGAGGCCATCCAAAAATAAAAAAATAATACACCTATTCTGTGCTTAAGGTAGGTGTGACACATTTTTATTTTTATTTTTGGTAGCGTTTACTTTTTAATAATATAATTTGTTTTATTGGGCCCAGGGCATTTGGGCAGCTCCTGGCCCCAGGGGCTTTATTTCTTTATCTATAGGGCCATGGACATTTTGTCAGACTGTGGCCTCAGGGGCACCTGCTATTTATTTTTCTATGGAGCCTGGACAGTGTGGCTAATTTTGTGGGGACTGATTTTTTTGAATTTCAGGAGGACTTTGGCTGTTTCCACAGTAGCCAAAGTTCTCTGAAAATGAGGCAAAATCCTTCCCATAGAAGTCTACAGGAAAAGGCAGAAAAAACAGTAATGTGTTTTCACAATATATTGAAAGGGTGCTAGGCCAGAGATCTCCACTTTGATCCCCAATTATGCAGTAAATATTCACAGAAGCCGACACTCGCGGTGATAGTGGCAGGATTTATTACAACCGATAGCAACTTGTTGGATTGAATGTTGCAATCTGTTGGAATAAATCCTGTCACTATCACCATGAGTGTCAGCTTCTTTGAATATTCACTACAGGAAAAGGCTACTTTTTTGACTGCCGAAAGTTTGTCATGAAAAATCAGCCACAATGCGAGATCACTTTGATGCCCCCTGAGTAGCCCAAATTAAGGGGCCATTTGGATCATTGAAGTCCCTGGGGGAATCAGAGTTACCTGAGTAAATTCTTTAGTATTATGGTTATTGAAAGCTTTTCATGTAACAATTTTTAATATTCTTACCGCAACCTTCTTGACTCCCTTGATATTGCAGTTTTTGTCTTCCTGCATAATATAAAACAAAATGTTAGAACAGTCATTCACTAATAATCACAAGTAGTACAGACATACATTTGTCACAATATGAATTATCATTGTACTTATTGATTAAATGTACTTACCAAAGCTCTTGTTAGGGATTCATATAACTCTTTGCGCAATTGTTCATCTTCCTCCTAAAATAATAAATACAAAATTATATTAGTCAACCAAGACCACATTACAATATGTAACACCATAAAATCTTAAGCACTGTACAAAAATGCCCATCCCCAGTATTTTCTAGGGGCTAGTTAATGGGACTCCATAGAAATGCATGTGCCAGAAATGTCACTGGCGACATTACACAAACGTCTTGTACCCCAATTACTAACTTCTTAATGATCAGTTCAAGAGGACCCAGTTCATGTTAACTTACCTGCTTGTATGGCAAGCAAACTTCCCAGTCCTTGTGGCCCCAACATCATGTACCATTTCTCATTAGCAGTAGAATCAAAATTATTCATAAAATGTCTTAATTAGTCATTAATTAATTTTCTAATTGTCCATCATATTATAATGGAACTTGGAAAGTAATGAATATTAGATTTCAATAGGAAATTACAAAAACTGGACAATATTTCACTTTATTTTTATTCTTTATCAAATTAGTTATCCACTAATATAAGATACTTAATATAGCTCTGTTAACATTTTTATGTATATAACCATGGGGAATAATAATATTAACTTCCATATATTAGCTCCCTATCTGTTCAAATAAAAGTTATTTAGTTTAATAAAATCAGAGAGGTTGAGAAACTATGACTGTATGCTATCCGGGAACACAATATTAAATTTAACTTCAGATCCCTTCTAAATAGGTTCTCCCATGCATTATTTTTGTCATTGTAGAACACTGGGGTAAATAAAAATCTGGGCAAAATTCTAAAAGTGATTAAACCACCAGGAAAATGTCATTGTTTTTCATTGTGACTGATTCCCATTTACAACTTTGCACCACAACTGACCTCTATAAATAACCTATAAAGTAAAATCGTTTTTTTGTGAATACTTAGGTATATGTAAAATTGTGCTTTGATTCATAAAATATGCTGCTTAACATTGCTATAAACAGATTTACATATGTTTCTGTCTGTGTGAAACATTGCAATCTTAATGTATATATTTAATTATATGATTACCTTTGAGTCATAATATCTACAAGCAAAATTGCCAATAGTTTTTTTTATTTCTTTTATGTCCTAGGAAGAGAAAAATAAAAAAGGGAATTAAAACAAATGGTTTCAACCTATACAAGTAACAGGATATATAGTCATTTCTAAAACTAGTAAGCTGACTTTCTCCCAGTGAGTACATACCACATGATATAATTGGTGACGCCTCTATCTATCTATCTATCTATCTATCTATCTATCTATCTATCTATCTATCTATCTATCTATTATTTATCATCTGTCATCTATCATCTCTCTCTCTCTCTCTCTCTCTCTCTCTCTCTCTCTCTCTCTCTCTCTCTCTCGCTCTCTCTTTCCACTTTTCACTGCTGAAGTACATGAATATTTATCATGTATTAATCAATCTGGCAAGTTAAATCATCAATTATAATTTTTTTCCATTCTTTATTATCATGATTACAATAGAACTGGGTAACAGAACACCTTTGATATCATGTCCTGTATTACAAGGCTCACTAAAAATCCCTTTTGATTTGTACATTACCATTGCAATGTCCTTCACGCAATTTACTACATTTTTCTCAGGAAGATGGTCTATCAAAAAAGATATGTGTTAAAATTAGAAAATGTCACCCAAAAATGATACAGTTAGGTTTACAGTTGCTAAATATAAGATATTAATAATTTGAGATCCTAGTACATTTCATTAAAACCTATACATGAGTTTATCTTAGAAATATATTACTTACGGTCAGCTTTTGCATAGATGCTGCAACCGATCAACAGAATGAAAGCTATGATCTTCATTGTGCAGACAGTTGTTGGTAGACCGTAAGAGTATGAACGATTCAATCTGGATGACCACTAATGAAGGCTTCTGATATTTATGTCATCCAGAGAAACTTACATCACCAAACATCAAACAAATGTCTCTTTGTGTAGTTGTCCAAACCACACTTCAAATATCATCATATACAATTTGGCAATGAAAAGGAAAATGATCTACTTGCCAATATTGTATCAATCAGAAAATCAGTGAAACATTCATAAATGAACAAAACTTTGGTTATTTTATGTTTCCCTGTGACGGAACTTCCATCTTTCCTTTTTAAGTCTAATATTTGCAACGTGGATAATTAAAAGTAGGTGTGCTTAGTGTATAAACCAATGTAACCTTCATTTAGAACTAATACAACCATATATGACAACATTTACGGAGTCACTGTGTGACCAAGATGGCGCTGCCCTTCTAAGGTCAAGAGCACAGGAGGCAGGAAGTACCTGCATCCTGTGCTCTCTGGCTGCCACACGATTGCCTCTTCACAGAGGCAATCAGTGACTGCCAGGCACACTGACAAGCAGTGGGAATGGTCTGATGAGCATCCCCACTGACTGGTCAGATCAATGGTCAGATCAATATTAACCCTATATTGATCTGACCAGTTATGATCTGCCTCCCTCTCCTCACATTTTTTTTTAGTGAGGGAGAGAGACAGATCAAAGTAAGAAAAGTAAGTGAAAGTACAAAAAACAATAAATACACAACACACGAATAATAAAACAATAAAAAAAATGTATTAAAGCAATTCTCTGCTTTTAACCCCTTCCCTGCCACTGATCTTGTGTAAGCAGTGATCGTGCACATCAGCGCATTTATTTTTGCTGTTTGTGCATTTTTTTGGGGTTAATTTTTTTGGACTGTAATTTATTACAGTACTAAAAAGGCTCTTCTAAGAGTTATTAACCCCTTCTTTGCTGTCGATCACTGCTTACGCAATGATATTGACGCCAAAGCAATTTTTATCTGTCTGCATATTTTTTTTTATTTTTTTTTTACACATACCCGCTAGGGGATTACATGTAAAGTAAAAGTATTTGAGATTTTTTTTTTTAAGCTGTCTGAGCACATAGCGATCAGTAAGAGCGAATTAGTGGCAAAGGCGGTTTGGTGATTTCTCAATTAAGCTCACCATTCGCCCTGGTCCGATCAAAATTGTTTGGATCAGTATTCACAAATATTGATCTGCCTCCCTCTCCTCACTTACATTTTTGTGACGGAAAGAGACAGATCAGTATTAGTGATATAAAATAACATTTTATAAAATTGGCAGGTTTTATGAAAGTCTTTCACTGTGTATTAACCACTTCCCTGCCATTCACCACTATATAAGCAGTAATCTTGCACAGCAACAGTATGTTTTGCTGTCTGCACTGTTTTATGGATTAATTACTTTGTACTGTATCACAGTACTAGATAGACTCTTCTAAGAGCTATTAACCCCTTCTTTGCTCGAGATCACTGCTTACGCACTGATTCTGAGGCCCCGGACTCAGGGTTCGATTTTGACCCTGGTCAGCTTTCTGATACATCATCTAGTGATGGGTGTCTACCGTTAAAAATTATATGGTTTGGTGGGGGTAAATTACATTGGCTGGCTTCAAAGATATATCCCATATAGGACACGGACGCAAGTTGACTACATGTCAAAATTTTAAGTTGGAATTTTGAGATGCGCATCTCACAAATGTTGCCTTCTAGCCAAAAAACAAACCAACAAACCTATGCATGGGTGCTATCCCTGTACTCGGGAGATGTTGCTAAACACATATTGGGTTTTTGTTTGGCAGTGACATATACCAGAATCTGTGAATTCATGCCTGAAGTACAATGCATGTGGGAAAAAAACGTACTACCACAAACTTTTACAAAGGCTGGTGGTAGAATTAGTACCTATACAGTATTAAAATACAACCATTTGAAATGCCTTATGATGTCTATTTTCCAAAAATATATGGTTTGATGGGGTAAAATTCATTGGACAGCTTCAAAAATGTTCCAAATGGAACATGGGCGCAGGCTGACTACATGTCAAAATTCCAGGTTGGAATTGCGCCCCCTCTAAATGTGGCCTTTTAGCCCCAAAACAAACCAACAAACCTATGCATGGGGGGTATCCCTGTACTCAGGAGATGTTGCTGAACACATATTGAGGTGGTGTTTGGCACTGACACATAATAGGATCTATGAATTCATGCCCGAAGTACAATGTATGTGAAAAAAAATTACTATCCATAACATTGACATAGGCTGGTGGTAGAATTAGTGCATGGAAAGTGTTAAAATACTACCATTTGAAATACCCTAGGGTGTCTAGTTTTCAAAAATATATGGATTTGTGGGGTAGAATACACTTGTTGGCTTTAAAAATATCCCAAATGGGACATGGGCGCAGGTTTTCTGCAAGTCAGAATTCCAAGTTGGAAAACCAAAAAACGCACCTCTCAAATGTGGCCTTTTAACCCCCAAATAACCTAACCAACCTATACATGGGTGGTATCCCTGTACTCAGGAGATGTTGCTGAACACATATTGAGGTGTTGTTTGGCACTGACCTATAACAGGATCTGTGAATTCATGCCCAAAGTACAATGTATGTGAAAAACAATTACTACCCAAAACATTGACATAGGCTGGTAGTATAATTAGTGCATGGAAAGTGTTAAAATACTACCATTTGAAATACCATAGGGTGTCTAGTTTTAAAATATATATGGCTTTGTGGGGTAGAATACACTTTCTGGCTTCAAAAATGTCCCAAATGGGACATGGGCGCAATTTTTCTGCATGTCAGAATTCCAAGTTGGAAAACCAAAATGCGCACCCCCTAAATGTGGCCCTTTAGCCCCAAAACAAACCAACAAACCTATGCATGGGTGGTATGCCTGTACTCAGGAGATGTTGCTGAACACATATTGAGGTGTTGTTTGGCACTGACATATAACAGGATCTGTGAATTCATGCCCAAAGTACAATGTATGTGAAAAAAAATTACTCCCCAAAACATTGACATAGGCTGGTAGTATAATTAGTGCATGGAAAGTGTTAAAATACTACCATTTGAAATACCCTAGGGTGTCTAGTTTTAAAAAATATATGGCTTTGTGGGGTAGAATACACTTTCTGGCTTCAAAAATGTCCCAAATGGGACATGGGCGCAAGTTTTCTGCATGTCAGAATTCCAAGTTGGAAAACCAAAATGCGCACCCCCTAAATGTGGCCCTTTAGCCCCAAAACAAACCAACAAACAGTATACAGTTTTTCAAATAAAAGTCATAAAAAAATTTTTATTTTTATTTTTTTGCAATATTTTATTATTTTTTTTACATCAAATTATATGCTATTATCTAAATAATGTATCAAAAGAAAGCCCTTCTTATAACGATAAAAACGATATATAGTTTGTGCGGGTACACTAAATGAGAAATAAATTACAGCAAAACATAACACCACAGAAATGTTAAAACAGCCCATGTCACCAAGCGTCGGACAAACCAAAAAAGTCATGTCACTAAGGGGTTAATGTTTTTGAGACTCCTCTATGGCATTTTCTGGACAATAATACTCTTTTTGCATTAGAATGTTTGGAGGCTTACAATTTTACTTTGCTAAAGTGTGGGCTGATAAATGTTACAGTTATTTTGCTTAATTGTGAGATTTCATTGTGTCTAGTTTAGTACAACATACATTAACATTAGCAGGCAACCTTTTAGAAGGTTACTAATTCCAATTTGAATCTAGTTGAATAGCATTTAGTTTACCCAAAATCATCTACCCAGAAAAATGTGATTAATTCAGTTCAGTAGATGACAACAAATATCCCATTAAATTTAGCGTTAGATTAAACAACAAGGAACATCTTCATAGAACGAGAAGTGCATTGGCAAAGTGTATGTTTTTGTGACACTCAAATGAAAAAGCATTTGCATAGATGCCAATTTTTTAGGGTGAAACTGAATGTAATTTACATGTTTTCTAAATTTAAATTGCATCCAATTGTATTTAAAAGTATGAATATTTATACACTCTTACTTATCATTAAAGTATTGCATGTGTTTTTTCCAAGTGAAATTAACCTCCAAGGCAACATGCTGTTCTTCAATTGGCACTTTTAGGGCTTTAACCAAATTAAAGAATATAAATAAATAACATGTTCTTTAACAGAGTGGGGTCTCCTAGCCAGTGCATTCTCACACTTTTCCTCTACCCGCAGTGTGCAGATGGTAGGAGAACAAGTGCTCAAGGTTCCCTGGATACCAAAATAACTATTGCGGTGCAATGCTAGTGTAATAGATTATCTATCTATCTATCTATCTATCTATCTATCTATCTATCTATCTATCTATCTATATATATATACATATATATATATATTAAAAATACATATAGATAGATAGATGATCGTGAGAAAGGGCACTAACGGAGCTCAAAATGTCTCAGCATTGGTTTTGTGACATTTTTTGAAATGCACTGAATAAAAGACTAGTGAGTGCCACCCTTTTTCTTGGACTGTATTTAAATTTGATGGTACAGCACCCTGGTAAGATTAGTTTGGTTGCTTGTGGACTTTTGTGTGTATATATATATATATATATATATATATATATACCTCCATCAGTAGGGAAAGGGCACCTGACCCCAGAGCAGTAGCACGGGTACGGCGAAAACTGAGGGGGTGCAGTAATGATATTAAACAAGCTACACTGATCTTATTCAAAGGAGCTCAAGGTCTCTGGTCTTAAGTATCAATCAAATTGCATGCAGGACAAATCATCTATTATAGTTGTTAGCACTACCTCTCTTGGCAGTGAGTTCCATAACTTTATTGTCCTTACCGTAAATAATCTTGCTGTCTATGAAATCTATCCTTTACCAGTCTGAGGGGGTGACCTCTTGTTCTTTGTACATTTCTGTTAATGAACAGGTCACTGGAAAGCTCTTTATATTAGCCCTGCACATATTTATATAATGTTATCATATCCCCTCTGAGATGCCTTTTTTCTAATGTATGTAAATGTATTTTTAAGTCTCTCTTCAGAACTAAGGTTCTCCAAATCCTTATTAATTTGGTAGCTCTCCTTTGTACTTTTTCTAGTTCCATAATTCCATAATTGTACTGCATATTCAAGGTAAGGTCTTACCATTGACTTGTCAAAAGGCAAGATGATGAATCCCTACCTCATTTTATACATGCCAAAAACTTCTTGTCCCTTGCAGATGCTGACTGGCACTGAGCACTGTTGCTAAGTCTGTTATCTACTACTATACCTAAATCCTTTTTATTAGTAGTTTTTCCCCTCTAAATACCATATAAAGTATATGTTGCTTTGTTATTATTTTTCCCATAATGCATAAGTTTACATTTGTCTATATTGAACCTAATTTTTCACTTAATTGCCCAATCCCCCACTTTGTATAAATCTTCAT
Organism: Pelodytes ibericus; assembly: GCA_036172795.1. NCBI lineage: Eukaryota > Metazoa > Chordata > Amphibia > Anura > Pelodytidae > Pelodytes > Pelodytes ibericus. Next base: position 88,713,549 of record CM069858.1, on the reverse strand, counting down.
GTAAAGAAAAAACATCAAGATTAGTCTGTATTACCTTAGTTAATTAAGTACTCTGCTCAATACCCTGGTCCATTTTGAGGATTTTCCATTTACCACAACCCTTTGCATTCTATCTTTTAGCCAATTTTCAATCTAAATACATTCATTTGCCCCCAAACCTGTTTCTCTCAATTTGTAGAGGAACCTTTTGTGTGGAACTGTAGGAAATGCTTTAGCAAAGTCTAAATAGATCACATCAACTGCCACACCTAGATCTCTATTTTTACTGACTTCTTCATAGAATGTTATTAAGTAGTAAAAGTTATCCATGTTGACTTTTACTAATTATATCCTGATTAAAAATGTATTCTTGAGTGTGTACCTTTAGCAATCATTCAATAACATTGTATCCCAGTCCTGAGTTAGAGGCAATAGACTAGAGCTCAAAACTATTGTTTCACTCTGAATCTATATCAAAGGGGGGCACACTTTTCTGTTCTTGCCTAAAACATAGATAGAGATAGCTATGGCTCTGACTGACCCATATAGAAAATTATATATCTGTAAAGCAATATTATGTGATGTTTAATGTGACTGAAGGATAAAACATTACCAAGAAGCAGGGGCGTTGCTAGGTCTCCAAAAGATCAGGGGCTGGAGCCCATGTCAGATTTGACGAAGTGGAGTAAAAAAAAGCTCATATGCTTAGTGGGGCATACAGACAGAAATAGATATAAAAAATTGGTGTGAGGCCAATGTAGACTCCGTGGAGGCAGTAGAATGGACAGTATTTTTATGTAGAAAAGGTGGCAACCCTAGGGGGACATATTGATAGATGTACTATTTTTGTAACTTGGGAAAATTACGTTATATATATTCATATATAAAATTCACAGTAATGTGCATTGTGTGAGTGTATCACACATTACTATATCACAATACACTATAAGACTCACAACAAAAACCTCACATTAATTACTTACACTTATACACATACTTACACAGCCACAAATACTCAAACATATACGCAGCCACACATTCACACATACACCAGTCACACAGACCCTTACATAAACACCCACCTACATACAGAGAGATTTATTTTCCTCCAATCCCTGCAGCTGGTGTTCTATCAACAAGTTCTCAAGCCTTCCGGTGCTCCTACAGTATCAGAGCGTGAGGGGGCAGAGCATGCACCCCTTGCGCTATTCTCTGCTTCATGCGCACGACTTTGCAACTGCTCTAATACTGTACCCCCAGGGAACTGGCCTTGTGCCATCTGAGCCCAAACAGCTTGTAACATACACACACACACACTCACTCGGACACTCACTCACATGGACACTTAGCCAGCACACTCACTCACCTGGACACTCAGCCAGCACACACACTCACATGGACACTCAGGCAGCACACACACTCACATGGACACTCAGTCAGCACACACACACTCACATGGACACTCAGTCAGCACAACTGGAGTCAAGCCATCAGACAGTTTCAAAACGGTGGTCATGCTATCAGACAGGATTTGTCACATAGGCAACACACACAATCTACACACAACAAATAATGACTCCAGTGTCAGCACACACACTCACATTGACACTCAGCCAGCACACACACACTCACATGGACACTCAGTCAGCACAACTGGAGTCAAGCCATCAGACAGTTTCAAAACGGTGGTCATGCTATCAGACAGGATTTGTCACATAGGCAACACACACAATCTACACACAACAAATAATGACTCCAGTGTCAGCACACACACTCACATGGACACTCAGCCAGCACACACACTCACATGGACATTCAGCCAGCACACACACACTCACATGGACACTCAGGCAGCACACACACACTCACATGGACACTAAGCCAGCACACACTCACATGGACACTCCGCCAGCACACAAACTACCATGGACACTCAGCCAGCACACAAACTACCATGGACACTCAGCCAGCACACACTCACATGGACTCTCAGCCAGCACACACACTCACATGGACACTCAGCCAGCACACACACTCAAATGGACACTCAGCCAGCACACACACACTCACATGGACACTCAGGCAGCACACACACACACTCACATGGACACTAAGCCAGCACACACTCACATGGACACTCAGCCAGCACACACACTACCATGGACACTCAGCCAGCACACACTCACATGGACACTCAGCCAGCACACACTCACATGGACACTCAGCCAGCACACTCACTCATAGACATACTCACCAGACCACAAAGAGCAAAAAAAAAAATGCTTTGCAGTGAGGGCGGCATGAAGTCCCGGCTCAGAGGGGAAGTCCCAGCTCAGAGGGGAAGTCCGGACTCAGAGGGGAAGTCCGGGCTCAGAGGGAGAAAAAAAACAGTATCGGAGACTCGGTCTCCATTCGGGGCTTTGATCTTGAGATTCAGGGCTTCAGCCCTAGTAGCCACCCCCTAGCGAAGCCTCTGCCAAGAAGGATCTATAGTTTGGAAGAAAGATGGGACAGAAGGAATATGATAAAAACATTTACATATATAAAGAGAATCAGCACAGTAAAAGAGGAAAGTATGTTTTTTTTTTTTAGCAGAATTACATATAAATGCATAAATTAAGAGAAAAATTAACTTAATTTCAGTGGAAAAAACTGTCATTTGCATATCAAGCCACTTACTTGCTATTCTGCTAACATAATGTGAAAAATAATTTTCTTCTCTACATTAGCATTATAAAAATATGTATGTAACTGGGTCCCCTTAAATAAGAGATCACAAGGTTTAGACAAGTCATTTATTAACATAACCACATTTTTGTCAAGTATCAAAAGCCAAATATTTGTAAAGCATTGTCTATCAATATTAAATACATAGACCATGACTAACAATTGTAATACATAAACCCCAGAACCAAGCTTGATTGCTGATGAACCCACCAATCATCCAAACCAAGTTATTGTGATTCCCCAATGCTTTTACCATGTAAGCGTCTGAACTATTACCCTGCTGGCTTCATTCCTGAAATGCATTAGTCATACAGTTATAGGAGATGTGAGGGATCCTGCCCTACTTCTACCTTATATGGTTTGATAAAAACTGTTTACTTGGCATACCATGCACACTCATTGTTGTATTTGGTTGTGCATATGGTGACCACTTCAGTGACCTAGATGGCCTGGGATATTCCTGCTTAGGGCTGCTCAATCTGGGACAATGCAGATTCCAGAATGTAAAGGAGGTCTATCAGGAGAGGCTTCTCAACTCTCATGTGTGCACTTTATACTTTATAGATTGCAGAAGGCCCTCCTGATTGTCTGAGTCCCGCTTTCAAACAGATCTCTTAGCAAACAGTAGCTTTCATAATCTCCTCCCTCCAGCCAGCTCCAGAAATGAAAAGGTAACAAACCCATACTGTGTGTGACTTAGGGTTGCCACCTTTTCCCCCAAAAAATACTGGCCTTGCCGCTATAGACCTAATGTTGGCAGCATGCCATTGTTTTTACCGGCCTGGGTGGCAACCCCAGTGTGACTCTGTACCTATGGCTGACTGTGTGTGTGTGTGTAACTTTGTGTATTGTTTCTTTGGTAGTGAGCCTAAAGCGTTTGTGTGTGTGTGTATATATTAAAAGAATAATACAGTTCATCTAGTAATAAAAACACACAAGTATGTATTTTTGGGGAACAAAAATCCCCACAAATCTGCACAACACCCATGGGTCTGGCTGTGCATCAGGGTATTGAAAATCAACAGAATTATATTTGTCACTATAAATTATTGAAATTATTGGTTATGTGTATGTATATATATATATATATATATATATATATATATATATATATATATATATTACGCTTTATATAACACATTTGGATAACCTTAAATGAAAGAGTCCTGGGAGTCATTATTTGTGTTTGTTTATATGCACTCCTGTGTATGTAATCTCATCTGCAAGGCTGTGATGCATTTGCAAACTTAATGTTCATGAGTTAAATGTGGTTACCCTAATTGTCCATGGCATAGATCTATGATTCTGTCCTGTCAACCATATTAATGTGAAAAAGGTCAGGGTTTTGGAACACTGACAACATATATTCTTGCATCATCTCATGATATTTGCAGTTGGTTCCATATCTTAATACATGAACATACTCTAAATGTAAATAAAACACTAGAAAAGTTACAAAGAGAGAAAAATAGATCCTTTGTTAAACATTCTAAGCAGTAATGGGAATGGCTGGATGTCTTTCTGAATTTAATGAAAACTGATTTTCTTAAAATTGCATTTATAAAAAAAAGTATGATTGTCACAAAATAGTTGTGGAAATCCACTGTGATGGGAGTTCTTGGAGGGCACTGGGGGCCAGAAGACTCCTTGTGAACTATAGACCCTGCCTGTTGATATATTAGTTTGGGGGTACACACTTTTAGGGCACCAGTGGAACCCTGTTTTCAACTGGATTTCAAGCACAGGCTCACTCCGGATGTCAGCCAAGACAAGTGTACCCTTGGTTCCAAACCCTTGTCCCATTCACTGTGTTCCCCCCCCCGGTTAAGATTGTATCCACTCCTGTAAACCCCTGTCATTATGTAACCTTACCCTTTGTCTTTAAATAAGTCATTCAGTGTCCTGTTGTACAGTGATGTCCCTCAATTAACAAGTTACTTTAACTGAGTGTACTCTGCACGTATCTGAACTTTGACACCTTTGTATCCTGAAAGGCGTGAGCCAGGATTTCCCCTTTGTATGTCATTCTGTTAAACTGATTAAGCGGTATTCATTATGTGTCTTAATGTGTGTTTTGTAGTTAGGTTTACTCAATGTATGGTAATTCCTTTTTGGTTTGCAGCCTGTAAGTATAATGTATTCTGAGACCCAGTTAATTGGAGGACCTAGTGGAGAACTATGCTTAGTTCCATCACCCCATTGTATACTAATGTCTGTAATGCAGTATTAGGCTAGAGGGTTAGATGAGCTTTTAGACTAGGCTCTTGTGGGGGGGGGGGGGGGTGAATGAATGTGAAAAACTAATTTAATGGCAGAAAAAATAATATAAAGTAAATACAGCAAGGTAGTGGGAAAAAGAATTGACGCGTTTCGCGTGACTAGCACGCTTAATCATAAGTGACAAACCAGTAAAATTACAATCTATTTAAATATGTGACAACCAATCCATGAAAAGGTCAGACTTAATTAGAAAACGTGGATACAGAAAACAGCTGTGATAATGTGCTTGGTATAGGGAGACTTCAAAATCTCAAAACAAGTAAATAAATAAATATATTGTGCACACCAAAAAATAAGAATATACATTTTGAATGAGATACAAATGTTAAATGAATACATAATTAACCATCAATATAGCGTCAATGAAAGAAAGAAAAACATAAAATACATAAGTGACAAGTATGGTAATATTCAGAAAATTTCATTGAATTAAAAATCAATCAAGTAACAAATGCATAACAATGAATGTACCATTATAAATATTGAAAAACTCTTCTATGCATAAAAAACATGATATAAAATAAAGTGCTTCTGTATCATATGTGTCCCAGAAATAGATGCGCACCCATCAAGGTAAGAGATAATAATAATGTGCTGTTAGAATGTGTATCTGTATAACGATTATAGGCAGATAAATAGAGTAAGTTAAAATATAGAAATGCAGAGAATATATTGATTATAAAAATTGATAATTGAATGTGGATGTAAGCCAACCGACCAACAAATATAGTACATATACATATTAGCATAATAGAAATATGGAACTTGGTACAGTTAAAAGGAAATTGAAGGTAACACATGTGCAAAGCAGCATATATTAGAAAACATTACAAATATAAATATGAATACAGACTCTTACGCATTTCAGTCGATGATGGGAGAGTCGCCTGAATGTATTAACCTTTCAATTGGGAATCCTAAAAGGAAAATATACTCTAGCCGATGGTAGGAGGATCTCCCGAGTGTATTGTCATCTTGTTGAAAAACCTAGTCAAAACTACCACCATAAACTTGAGTGCCAAAGGGATCCTGTGCACCTATATGGAAATACATCAGTAAACAGACTAAGTTAGAGACCATATAATGTATCGATACCAATGATTCCTTTCTTCTTTGTATTTTTTTCTACTTTTTTTTTTCTTTTCTTCTTCTTTCTTTTTTCCCTGCCATCAGACTTTGCTGCTTAAGGTAAGAATAATGTAATGTCTTCACAAGCGTGTCATCCTTTGGCGATTGAACATATAGGGTATATTTTCTTCATTATCTTAAATTTTATTACATATAAAACGAAAAAAAAAACAAAAAAAAAAACAAAAAAAATAAAATAAACTTGTTGCCCTTATAATAAAGTTTCATAATCTGTCCCGCTAATAGCTCCTCAAGGAAAAAGCCCCACTAACTAAGACCAGCAACTAAGACCAGTGAGCACCCAGAGACCTGCATACCTTCTCGAATAGGTTCTTTCACTACATTTTGTGATGTCTTCACCCAGAATTTGGCTGTATCCCTTACTGAATCCTTTTACATTTTTACTCCCCTTTTCTTGTTAATGTTAAACTTGCCTTACAAAGATTACTTATTCGGGGATTTCAGCCTCGTTTAGTTTTTTAATCCATTCATCCCACCTTATGGGATCTTCTCTGCTGCTTTCTTTAAGCCTTTTTCCATATTTAGCTGGAAAGTAAGTTGGTTTATAACTATTCTTAGGAATGGAATTGAAACCGCTTTCCAGTTCCTGGCTATAATTATTTTAGCAGCTAGAAGACAGTGAATTATAAATGTATATTGGTTGTTATCCATGGCCGGCAAGTTTAAATGTAATAGGGCAATTTGTGGTTCTTTTTGTAATTTAATTCTAGTTGTTATATCTATTAGGGAGAAAACTTTGTTCCAGAATCTATTCAGGTTTGGGCACTGCCACCATATATGGAGGAAGGTTCCTGTATTTAAACCGCATCTCCAGCATGTGTCATCTCCCGCGGGAAACATTATTTTAATTTTTGTTGGAGTTATGTACCATCTATTCAGGATTTTATATTGGGTTTCCAGCAGGGGTAGGCTGTGTACTGCTTTTCCCATTTTATTCATAATAGAGTACCATTCTTTGAGGTTGATAGAGATTTCAATATCTTTTTCCCATGTTTTTTTCCCCGCCGGAACATCTATATCTTTGCTCAGATCTATCAATTTTCTGCATTTGGATAAGATTTTCTTCTAAGCGTACTTGTTGAAAATCTCTTCCATTTGGTGGTGTATTTCGCCTTCTTCTAGGATGGAATTTTTGTCTAGGTAATTTTTAACCCTTAGATAAGTGAATCTTTCATTCTCTTGAAGTTGGAATTTGTTTTTTAGAGTAGAGAAGGGTATTATTTTCCGATCGAATATTAGGTCTTTAATTTGGATGATTTGATTTTGTTTCCATCTTTTCACAAATAAATTTTCTATTTCGCCTTCTATTGTCTCAATCGGTCGAAAATTCAGAACTTTATCAGTTAGTTTTAATTTTTTTTTTATATTCTCCCAAATTGGAATAATTTGCTTTAATATTATGTTATTCTTCCATTCTCCTTTCTTTGTGTTCCAAATTAGCCGGCTTAAGTTCTTTATACCGCATAGGTCTGCCTCTATTTTGTACCAGCCTTCTGACAGGTTGTCTTCTAATTGGGTTTGTGCAATATGCATGACTAGACTGGCCTCATAGTAATCAATTATTTGGGGAAACCCCATCCCTCCCTTATTTGTTTTCTTTGAAATGGTTTGTTTTTTTATTCTTGGTGTCTTGCCGCGCCATACGAAATTCGTAAATGCTGATTGAAGCATCTGTAACCAGCTTCTAGAGAATTTAAGGGGGATCATACGGAAGAGGTAAATCCATTTTGGTAATACGTATGCTGTTAGAGTATTTACTCTTCCCCACCAGGATATCTCCTCATTTTGCCAGTTTTTGAGATCCATATTTGTTTGTTTTAGAAGTGATATAAAATTTGCTTCTGCTACTTCTTCAGCGTTCTTTGTTATTTTGACTCCCAGATATTGGAAGGTTTTGGGATTGTTAAAGTTGTATTTTTGTTTAATCAATTCCTTATCTTTTTTGGTGATATTATTGAATTGTACAGTAGTTTTTGTCAAGTTTAGCTTATAGTTTAAATGAATGCTATAGTTTGTGATTTCTTCTATTAGGTAATCGACTGAAGTGACCGGATTTGTTATCGTGACTAAGATATCGTCAGCATACATTGATATCTTTAGCGTGTCTCCTGGTATCTGATATCCTTCTATACAGCTATTTTCTCTTATCTTAATTGCTAGTATTTCGGCGGTCATGATGTATAGTATGGGGGATAGGGGGCAACCCTGCCGAGTCCCGTTGGCGAGTGGGAACCATTCAGAACAGATGTTTGTACCTACTATTCTGGCCGAGGGTGATTTATATAGTGACATAATAGCTGAATAAATCCAGCCATTTAATCCGAAAGCGTCTAAGGATTGACCCATAAACCCCCACCCGACCCTGTCAAACGCTTTCTCTGCGTCTAATGACAGGGTCAGGAGGGGGATCTTTCTCTGTGATGCAGAATCCAGGGTGTCTATCAGTCTACGGATGTTATTGCTTGGTAAACGACCAGGAATAAAACCTATTTGATCTTGATGGATTATGTTATTCACCACCTTTTTCAGTCTTTCTGCTAAGATAGAAGCAAACAGTTTAACGTCTACATTAATCAGTGAAATAGGTCTGTAGTTTTTTATATCAGTTGGATCCTTGCCAGGTTTTAAAATTGGTAGAATATTGGCAGTTAGCATCTCTGATGGAAAAGAGGTTCTTTTGACAGCTTGATTAAATGTATTTGTTAACTGGCTAGACAGACTAGGTAGCATTATTTTGTAAAACCCATTTGTAAACCCATCCGGGCCAGGTGTTTTGTTTTTGACTAACTTCATTATTGATTTGACTAGTTCTTCTTTTGTTATTTCTTGGTTTATCCAGTCTTTTTGTTTAGTAGTTAACTTAGGAATATTACTTTTACTGAGGTATTTTTTAATCTCTTCTTCTTTATCCTTCCCTGGAAGATTATATAATTTTTCATAAAAGATATTAAAGGCTTCTCCTATTTCTTTCGGAGATCTGAGGGTTCTGTCTCCATCAATTATTCTGTCAATCCTATTTACAGCTCTTTTCCTTTTTAGTTTATTTGTTAAATTTTTGTCCGCTTTGTTTTCAGTTGAATAAAATTTAATTTTTAAGCGTTCCATATTTTTGTTAATTTTGTCAATGGTTCTCATTTTGATATTTTCTTGAATTTTCTGAATTTCCTTTTGTTTCTCCAATGATGGACACCTTTTTGCTTCTTTAGTTAGATTATAAAAATCTATGTACAGTCTTTCTACCGTCAATCCTGCTTTCTTTATTTCACTAGCCTTTAATTTGATACAATACCCTCTCATTACAGCTTTATAGGTGCACCAGATAGTTAGCGGGTCTAAATCATCTTTAGTATTTTCTTCGAAGAATAGCTGGGTCATTTTTTGAAAATAATCTCTGTTTTCTTTATTTTGGAGCAGGGAATCCTCTAATCTCCAGGAGGGTCGTGTACGAGTTAGCTGCTCATCCTTAAGTTCTAAAATCACAACATCATGGTCCGACCATATACATGGATTGATTGTAATTTTATTGACTCTGTGTAATAAATTAGGACGCCCCAGAAATAGGTCGATCCTGGAATAAGAGGAGTGAGGCCATGAAAAGAAGGTGAAATCTCTAATTGTTGGGTTGTTAAGTCTCCATATATCGTACAGGTTGAACTTACTCATTGTCGAATTTAAGGATTTAGCTATTTTTGCCACTCCTGTATCTATTGAATCTCCTTTAGATTTATTATATCTGTCTAATCTCGCATCAGGTACACAGTTGAAGTCTCCTGCTATTACTACTTCTCCCGTACTAACCTGTTCAGCCTTTTTTAATATCAAATTCAAAAGTTTTACCGGGTGCTTACTGGGTAAATATACGTTTATCAGAGTATACCAATGATCATTGATTGAGCAGACTAGTATCATGTATCTTCCTTCATCGTCTAGATCTTGATATTTTATCTCTACTTTTACTGTGTTTGAGAAGAAGATTGCTACTCCACATTTTTTTTCTTGTTCTTTTGAAGCACATATAACGGTAGGATATTTGATGTTACTCCATCTTAGTTTATCTTGTTTTCTCCAATGCGTCTCTTGGACCATTGCTACGTGGATTTTTTCTTTCTGGAACAGATCACATAGATACCATCTCTTTTGAGGGATGTTGAGCCCTTGGGTGTTTAATGATGCGAATCTAACCATATTCTTTACTGCATATTTTGAAATGTCCTGGGTGCTCACTGGTCTTCCCTCCCCACACATAGACAATACAAAGACATAAACATAAAAGACAAGAGACCGTCTTAACCAGTCTCAGTAACATCGGCGCCATTTGGCACCTTCTAAGCTTAAAGAAGCTTATGGTAGAGCCTCTTAGGTTTGCAGCAAAACGGAGAATTATATGTTGTAATATGCATAGCTAAATTATATTTAATTAATTTTATATATATTTATAAATTTAGTGGTCGGATATAGAGCACAAGAGATGAAAAAAGGGGGGGGGGGAAGAGAGAAGAGAGAAATAAATAAATGAATTCATCTATTCCCTTCTTTGTTTAAGAGTGTCGTGTATATACTGTACATAACTAATTTGACTGATTAATTATGTTGTAATAAATTTTGTAGTGATGGGAAAGTTTCATTAACTTAGAATGATTATAAAGTGGGTAAATAGATTTGATGTTGACTACTTTAATAAGCTTCAAAAAATTATGGTGGGGGAGAAGAAGAAAAAAAAAATATATATATATAAAAAAAAAAAAAGAAATGGCGTAACATATTTATTCCATCTATATTTTTTAAAGTGCATATATATATATATATATATATATATATATATATATATATATATATATAGAATAATTAATAATTTTAAGAGATTTATAGCAGTGAGGGAAGAGAGAGAAAAAAAAATGGCGTAACATATTTATTCCATCTATATTTTTAAAGTGCATATCTATATATATATGTAGAATAATTAATAATTTTAAGAGATTTATAGCGGTGAGGGAAGAGATAAAAAAAAACAAAAAAAAAAACCCCTATTGTATTATTCTATGTAGAGTACGAACTAGTTTAAACATTGCCAATTTTAATAATTTAGATACGAGTATGGTGAAGGGGGGGGGGGGGTGTTTGGCTTCCATCTATTCCTTTAATAATTTACTTATAATATAAATGTTCCAACAATTATTGGGGTGCATAGTTATTTTAAATGTATACTACTTTAATAGGTTTTTTTTAAAAAATAGTGTGGGTGAAAGGTGGGGGCAAGAAAAGAAGAGAATGAAAATAAATAAATAAAAAAAAATAAAAAAAAAAAATCTTAGTGAGTAATATATATTAAGTGTATACGAGTTTAGTATTAATTACATTAGTGAATTAAATAAAATTATAGTGAGGGGAGGTTGTTCAGTTCAGTCTAATCATTGATGGTTTACTATAATAAAAAATGTTTCAGCTATTTTGTAGTGCTAAGCTAATTTAGTGTTAATAATTTAAAGAATTTCTAGGGGGAAGGAAAGTGGGCGAGAGAAAAAAAAAAATACCCTAATGTATTGTTCTATGTAGAGTACAAACTAGTTTAAATATTACATACTTTAATAATTTAGATACGAGTATGGTGAAGGGGGGGGGGGGGAGTGTTTGGCTTCCATCTATTCCTTTAATAATTTACTTATAATATAAATGTTCCAACAATAATTGGGGTGCATAGTTATTTTAAATGTATACTACTTTAATAGGTTTTTTTTTAAAAATTGTGTGAGTGGAAGGTGGGGGCAAGAAAAAGAAGAAAAAAAAAAAAATTCTTAGTGAGTATAATATATTAAGTGTATCCGAGTTTTAATAATAATTACATTAGTGAATTAAATACATTTATAGTGAGGGGGTTTTGTTCAGTACCGTCTACTCGTTGGTGGTTTACTATAATAAAAAATGTTTCAACTATTTTGTAGTGCTAAGCTAATTTAGTGTTAATAATTTAAAGAATTTCTAGGGGGAAGAAAAGTGGGCGGAAAAAAAATAAAAAAAAAAATTCCTTTACTCTGGTAGATTCTTATATATAAAGTGCAAACAAGTTTTAATATTGCTTACTTTAATGTATTAAATAAATTTATATTAAGGGGGGAAGATGATTGAATTCTATCTATTTCTTGGTGGTTTATTAAAATAAAAATGTCTCAACTGTTTTTATAGTGCTTAACTAATTCAAGTTTAACATTTTAATAAGTTTAAAGAATTTATAGGGAGGAAGAAAGCAAGAAAAAAAGGAAAAAAAAAATACAAATAAATCCCGCTCTCCCTTTCATATTTCCATTAGGACTGTGAATCTATTATTGTTGAGCAGGGAGTGTGATACTAATGATTCCTATTAGCCGGGGGTGTATGTCTAGTGCTATCCCACCGATTAGTCTCCAAGAGAAAAAAAAAAAAACCTAGACAAAACTACCACCATAAACTTGAGTGCCAAAGGGATCCTGTGCACCTATATGGAAATACATCAGTAAACAGACTAAGTTAGAGACCATATAATGTATCGATACCAATGATTCCTATTAGCCGGGGGTGTATGTCTAGTGCTATCCCACCGATTAGTTTCCAAGAAAAAAAAAAAAAAAACCTGCTGGAATGTCCATAGCCTAGAAAACGTGTGCTATATCATACTCTGTGTTTAACCCTCTCAGTCTTCTGGTGTCTAGGGGGCACGCACAGTCATTCTGTCACACATAGTCAGCCAGACTGTCACACACACACACACACACACACACGCACACACAGTCAGTCTATCACACACACATAGTCAGTCACACACACACACACACACACACAGTCAGTCAGTCAGTCACAAACACACTGTCAGTCTGTCACCCACACAGTCAGTCAGACTGTCACAAACACACACAGTCAGTATGTAACACACACACACACAGACAGTCAGTCTGACACACACACAGACACAGTCTGTCACACACAAACACACACACAGACACACACACAGTAAGTCAGTCTGTCATTCAAACATACATACACAGTCAGTCAGCCTGTTACCCGAGTGGATTTCCTCTAATACCATGCCAAACAGATTCCTTAGTAATGCGCGTCAGGTGGCCCATTTAAATATACCATACAGGAGCCCCACAAATTATGCCACATAAAGGAGCCCATTAACTATGCCACACACAGGAGCCCCATGAGCTATGCCACACAAAGGACCCCCATTAATTATGCCACAGACAGAAGCTCCTTAATTATGCTGGTCCACATTCATCTATTGTACAATAATAAAACAATGAAAATATATATTTACACAAACATATCACAAGCCTATCTATATAGACATCCATCCATCTCTCTCTCTCTCTCTCTCTCTCTCTCTCTCTCTCTCTCTCTCTCTCTCTCTCTCTCTCTCTCTCTCTCTCTCTCTCTCTAAATAGAGATATCTATTAATACAACTAGTTGCATTTATACTTATTTGATTATGATTTGTTTTAAATAATCAACTATTTTCATATGTAATAAAAAGGTTATTGAAAAATTGCACTTCTTGCTTTTATTCCCTTCCTCTGCACCCACATTGTAGCTAAAGGACTTAACACAGGTCAGTTAGTCTGCCACAAACACACACAGTCACTCTGTCACACAAACACACAATCAGTCTGTCACACACACATACATACACACTGAGCCTGCCATACACACAGTCAGTCTTTCACACACACACACACACACACACATAGTCTGTCACACACACTCACACACTCACACACACACACACACACACACACACACACAGAGTCCACCTGTCATACACTTGCACACAGTCAGAGTCAGCCAGACTGTTACACACACAGTCAGTCGGTCACCCACACAGTCAGTCTGTCTGTCATACACACACACACAGTCAGTATGTCACACACACGCAGTAATTCTGTCACACACACAGTCAGCCAGACTGTCACACACACGCACACACAGTCAGTCTATCACACACACATAGTCAGTCAGTCACACACACACAGTCAGTCAGTCACAAACACACTGTCAGTCTGTCACCCACACAGTCAGTCAGACTGTCACAAACACACACAGTCAGCATGTAACACACACACACAGTAAGTCAGTCTATCACACACAAACACTCACACATACATACACAGTCAGTCAGCCTGTCACACACAGTCAGTCAGTCTGTCACACACACAGTAAGTCAGTCTATCACACACACAAACACTCACACATACATACACAGTCAGTCAGCCTGTCACACACAGTCAGTCAGTCTGTCACACACACACACACACAAACACACACATACACACACAGTCAGTCAGTTTGTCACACACACAGTCATTCAGTCACACAAACACACACACACACACACACACACACACACACAGTTTGTCAAACACACACAATCTGTCACACACAGTCAGCCAGACTGTCACACACACATGCACACACAGTCAGTCTGCCACAAACACACACAGTCATTCTGCCACACAAACATACAGTCAGTCTGTCACAAAGACACACACACACACACACTGAGCCTGTCACATATACAGTCAGTCTGTCACACACACACACACACAGTCGGTCACACACTCACACACAGTCAGAGTCAGCCAGACTGTCACACACACACAGTCATTCTGTCAAACACACAGTCAGTCTGTGTCACACACACAGTAAGTCAGTCACAAACACACACAGTCTGTCACAGACACACACACACACACACAGTCTGTCACACACACACACACAAACACACACAACCAGTCTGTCTGTCACACACACACAGTTAGTATCACACACACAGTCTGTCTCTCACACACACAGTCAGTCTGTCACACACACACAGTCTGTCTCTCACACACACAGTCAGTCTGTCACACACACACAGTCTGTCACACACACACACACACACACACACACACACACACACACACACACACACACAGATACACATAGTCAGTCTGTCACACACTCAGTCAGTCTGTTACACACACAGTCAATCTATCACACATATACACCCACACAGTCTATCACACACACTCAGTTAGCCAGACGGTCTCACTCACACACACACACACACACACACACACACACACACACACACAGCATGTATTTCACCCACACAGTCAGTCAGTCAGTCAGTCAGTCAGACTCACACAATAACCTTATATGCAGACGATATACTCCTCACCCTCTCGGAGCCTGAATTGTCAATACCAACCCTTCTGCAACATCTAGATAAGTATGGCCTAATGTCCAACTATAGTCTAAACTTTTCAAAAACACAGCTTATCCCCCTCTACCTCAAACCCTCTCAGTTTGACTTACTACAAAGGTTCAATTGGAAGGGAAGTAGTGGTGGGGGGGGGGGGGGGTATCGACTATTTGGGAATAAAAATACTCCCCCAACTAGATAAAGTGGTCGAAATCAACTATCTCCAATTATACTCGGCCCTACAAATGGAGGCCAAGAACTGGGCCAAAATGGAGTTAACGTGGATGGGACGCATAAATATTTTAAAAGCGTATATCCTCCCTAAATTGATCTACCTCTTTAGAGTGATACCTTATAAGGTCCCCACACCGATCCTCAAGAAATTTGAAGTACTATTCTCTGAATTTGTGTGGGGACCAAGAAAACCCAGGATCCCAAGGGAGACTCTTAAACAACGGGTACAAGATGGAGGCCTGGGATACCCGGACATATGCAAAATGTATAATGCTTCTCAGATAACATACATAAATGCATGGAAACAAGATAATTCCACCGATCTACCCTGGTTGAATATAGAGAGGGCACAATCCAAGATAGCAGATCTATCATTGATTCGATGGATGCCACTGAATTTATTTAGATCTTTGAAGATCTCATCAGGGGTAGTAAGGGACATTATGGCGACATTCTACAGAGTTAAGAGGGCACTAGGGGTTGTGGATGCTCTCTCTCGATCGGCGCCGTTGCAAGTACTCTCGTTGTGCATCCCGGATTTGAATCTGACTAACTGGAATGCAGGGGGAGTTGAAATAATGGGAGACCTGTATCGAGATGGCCATTTGATACATTTCTCGGAACTACAATCTAAATTTAACCTTACTAGCAACCAGCTTTTCCCCTTTCTTAGAATAAAACATTTTCTTATAAGGCATACGCCAGTGGCACAAATGGAGTGGGATTCCTTACTGGTAAATCCACCCACTAGAAATGCAATCTCAAAGAGCTTAAGACTATTTTGAACTCTTATGCAAACCCAGAAATCTAAGGCGATCCTACAATGGGAGATTGATATAGAAAGCACCTTTCCACATGCAGTATGGTGCAAAGCGTGGCAGGAGGTTAGGAGGGCATCCCACTGTGTTAATATTCAAGAGCACTATTATAAATTAGTAAACAGATGGTATCTTGTCCCTACGCGACTCTCAAAATATAATCCAGAAGTCAATGATTTATGCTGGAGATGTCATCAGATGCGAGGCTCCCATTTCCACATTTGGTGGGAGTGTAAAGTTTTAGACCCCTATAAAGATAAGCTAACTTCTTTATTGTCATCTGTATGTTCACTTAGAGAAGACCTGACTCCACATCTCTTTCTCTTCCATGTGGACCCTCCTGGAGACCGATACAATAGGATCTTATGTATTAATATCCTCCTGGCATTTAAGATCTGCCTGGCTAGGTATTGGAGGAGACCAGAGATCCCATCCTGGAACGAAATTAGGCTCCAGATAGATTTCCAGGCCTCCTCAGAGAAATACTTTTTAAAGAACATTTCTAAAACATTGATTAAGTATAATCGTATCTGGCAGGAATGGTCTCAATTAACTAAGTAGGATTAATAAAACATGTCTATCGATAAAGCCATTGGCAATCGGAAATAACTACAATTGCAATAAATAACATTTGAGGGATCCTCTGGCCTCCCCCTCCCCTCCCCCCCCCCCCCCCCCCCCGGTTTGGAATGATTGAAGCGATGGTTGGATGAGTTGTGATTTTATTTGTGAATGATATCAATGAATGTTTATGGTTGGGTCCTAACAGAATTTATAGAGATATGGCATCTAATGTAGTGGGAACTGACTTTTGATGTTTCAATAATGTAATGTTTCAATAACGTCATTAAGAACCTTAACCTATTGTATGTATGTAATTTTATGTATTTTCTTTGTATGTTTTGTTTTTTATACCTTTAAAAATCTAATAAAATATTTTGTAAAAAAAGAAACACACACATTCATTTTGTCACACACACACACACAGTAAGTCTGTCACACACACACACACACACACACACACACACACACACACACACACACACAGTCAGTCTGTCACACACCACACACATACACACACAGAGCCAGTCAGTCTGTCACACACACCCAGTTAGTCTCACACACACACACACACACACACACACACACACACACACACACACACTGTCAGTTTTGTCACACACACACCAGTAGTATATATTCCTCAAGGCAAGCAAGGCACTCGCCTAGGGCGGCACTTTGCCAGAGGGCCGCACATTGCCAGAGGGCGTTAAAGCACAATTCTGGTGATTCAAACATTTTTGCTCTCTTCCCCACTGTTCAGCAAGCTTTAGCTCCTTCCAATTAATTGGGGTGATGTGGGCATGAAATGGACATGGTTGGGGTATGTAATGAGGGTGATGGTGGCATGCAATGGGGTGATGGGGCATTTAGTGTGTATGCAAAATGGGTGATGGAGGCATGTAATGGGGTGATATGGCATGTTGTGAGTGTGCAATGTGGCTGATGGGGCATGTCGTAGGTGTACAACGTGGGTGGGGGGGTTGCCCGAATTTTGTCTGCCTACAGCAGCACAAATCCCAGATACACCAGTGACACACACACACACACTCTCAGTCAGTCTGTCACACATACACTTAGTCTGTCACACAGACAAAGTTAGTCTGTCACACACAGTCAACAAGACTGTCA
This sequence comes from Pelodytes ibericus, assembly GCA_036172795.1. NCBI lineage: Eukaryota > Metazoa > Chordata > Amphibia > Anura > Pelodytidae > Pelodytes > Pelodytes ibericus. The sequence continues at coordinate 88,695,456 of CM069858.1, read as the reverse complement.
CAGTCAACAAGACAGTTTATTTTGCCCCAGCCAATTTGCCCAATATTATGCCAATATTATTTTGCCATTTAATATGCCCCTGCCAATTTTCCCAGTAATATTCAAGCATTATTTTGCCATTTAATATGCCCCAGCCAATTTTCCCAATAATATGCCAGTATTATTTTGCCATTAATATGCCCCAGGCAATTTGCCCAATAATAGGCCAGTATAATTTTGCCATTAACAAGCCCCAGCCAATTTGCCCAATAATAGGCCAGTATTATTTTGCCATTAATATGCCCCAGCCAAATTGCCCAATAATATGCCAGTATTATTTTGCCATTAATAAGCCCCAGCCAATTTGCCCAATATTATGCCAGTATTGTTTTGCCATTTAATATGCCCTAGCCAATTTGCCCAGTAATATGTCAGTATTATTGTGCAATTTAATATGCCCCAGCCAATTTGCCCAATAATATGCCAGTATTATTTTGCCATTTAATATGCCCCAGCCAATTTGCCCAATATGCCAGTATTATTTTGCCATTAGTATGTCCAGCCAATTTGCCCAATATTATGCCAGTATTATTTTGCCATTTAATATGCCCCAGCCAATTTTCCAATATGCCAGTATTTTTTTGCCATTTAATATTCCCCAGCCAATTTCCCCAATAATATGCCAGTATTATTTGCCATTTAATATGTCCCAGCCAATTTCCCCAATAATATGCCAATATTATTTTGCATTTAATATTCCCCAGCCAATTTGCCCAATACTTTGCCAGTATTATTTTGCCATTTAATATTCCAGTATTATTTTGCCATTTAATATGCCCCATCCAAATTGCCCAATAATATGCCAGTATTATTTTGTCATTTAATATGCCAGTATAATTTTGCCATTAAAATGGCCCAGCCAATTTGCCCAATGATATGCCAGTATTATTTGCCATCAATATGCCCCAGCCAATTTGTCCAATAATATGCATACGCAGGCATGCAGCTTCGCGGCACCCCTCCCATTATCCAACGTCACACTGGTTGCAGAGCACTGGTGTAATGTATGGTGAGATATTGATTTTATACTGAGAAATTAAAATAATAATAATACAGGTCCTGAACGTCATATGATCAGTTAACATATTTCTCTCTTGAGGCCCTGGCCAGGAGTAAAATAAGGGGTGCATTTGCACAAAGCAGCCATAATATGCAGTAATTCGCACATATACATCAAATTTAAATAAGATATACAGACCAATGTAATATAGGACTATAACTGCGGAACAGAACAAATAACGCAACAGTGCTCTCTTGTGAGCCAGAATAGCATTGCAGTAAATGTTATCTTAAAATTAAGAATTAAGAAAATAAAAAAGAAGACAGGAAAAGAAGGATCAGTCAAAAGGAGATATAAAAAAAGAAAGTAAAGCAACAAGACATAGGTAGAAGGGAAAGAGGTAAGAGGAGAAGGACAAGACTTGAAATGAAAAGCTTAGTAAAAAAGAAAAAGCGCTGCTGATGGGGCCAACCAGGGCCACCATCAGAAACTTCAGGGCCCACTGAAAAAAAATCTGGGGCCTCCCCATATTTACCTCTCACCCCCTGCCCTTTCAAATAAATTTTATCCAGCCCTTTGTATATCATGACAATGATTTAATTACACCCCAGGACATGCCCCATCATCTACCCTATGCCACAGCCAGTTTGTCTATTAACATGCCACAGCCCGTATGCCCATTAATATGGCACGGACGGGGCTGGTGGAAGACTTTTTGCCGCCGTAGGCGAACATATATATTTCCACCCCTTGCTGTTTCCAGGCATTTACACACACAGTAACAATTTCAGTGTTACATATGCAGGCACATGAACACACACATGCAATGTCAGATGCAGCCAAACATTCACACACAGTCACATATCCAAAGTCTGTCTCACTGCCTGTCTCACTCTCCCGCCATGTCTGTCTTTCTCTCCCTCCCCCGCCCCCCAGCACTGAAAAAAATAAATCCACCCCTTTAAATAATAAAAAAAAAAAGATCCCCCCTCATCATCTCTGCCTGCTGGCAGGCTGCACAGGAAGCCGAACAGGCAGCACAGAGAAACCTCCGTGCTGCCTGTTCGGCTTCCCGTGCATTGTGACACGGAAGTGCCGACAGTCACGTGAAAGGCGCGCGTATGACGTCATACACGCGCCAGGTCACATGACCTGTCGGCACAACCGCCTGGGAGCCGAACAGGCAGCATGGAGGAGACCATGATGCCTGCCACTAACCACCAGGGAAAGGTAAGTGCTGGGGAGAAGGGGATTTGGGCAAATTGGCAGGGGTTTATTAAATGGCAAATAACACTGGCATATTATTGGGCAAATTGGCAGGGGCATATTAAATGGCAAATAACACTGGCATATTATTGGGCAAATTGGCAGGGGCATATTAAATGGCAAATAACACTGGCATATTATTGGACAAATTGGCAGGGGCATATTAAATGGCAAATAACACTGGCATATTATTGGGCAAATTGGCAGGGGCATACTAAATGGCAAATAACACTGGCATATTATTGGGCAAATTGGCAGGGGCATTTTAAATGGCAAATAACACTGGCATATTATTGGGCAAATTGGCAGGGGCATACTAAATGACAAATAACACTGGCATATTATTGGGTAAATTGGCAGGGGCATATTAAATGGCAAATAATACTGGCTTAATATTGGGCAAATTGGCTGGGGCATATTACCGGTAAATGGCAGAATAACACTGGCATATTATTGGGCAAATTGGCTGGGGAATATTAATGGCAAATTATACTGGCATGATATTGGGCAAATTGGCAGGGGCTGATTAAATGACAAATACTGGCATATTATTGGGCAAATTAGCTGGGGAATATTATGGGCAAATAGTATTGGCAATGTGTATGTAATGGGGTGATAGAGGCATGTAAATGGGGTGATGGGGCATGTCCTTGGTGTGCAACGTGGGTTATGGGTCATGTCGTGGGTGTGCATCGTGGATAGGGGGGGGGGTGGGTGCCCAAAATTTGTCTGCCTAGGGCAGCACAAAACCAAGATACACCACTGCATGCCACCCATGTCTGTCTTGCTCTCCCTCTATGCCATCCATGTATGTCTTGCTCTCCCATGCCATCAGTGTCTGCCTCACTCTCCCCCATGCCACTAGTGTGTCTTGCTCTCCCCCATGCCATTCGTCTGGCTGTTCCCCCTTTTGTATTTCTCCTGTCCCTAATTATCTTCCTCTCTTGTGTTTCTTTCCCTCATGTTTGTCTATTCCTCTAAAACGTGTATCTTTTTCTATCATCTCCCCCCAAGTCTGTCTTTTTCACTGACCCATGTCTGTTGCCTTTTTCTTTCTTCCTCCCATCCCATGCCTAGTGACTCTCTCAATCCCTCCCCCCATGGCCTGGTGTCTCTCTCCCTCCCCCATAGCATGGTGTCTCCCTCCCTCCCTCCCCCCACCTCATAGCCTTCTGTCTCTCTCCCTCCCCCCACCCCATATGTTCCATTGATAATTTTTCCATTAACATGCCACTGATCATTTAACCATTTAAATGCTTCTGATAATTTGTCCATTAATATGCCATTGATAATTTGCCCATTAATATGCCACTGATAATTTGCCCATTAATATGCCACTGTTGATTTGACCATTAATATGCCACAACCTACACAACCCACAACACGGCCTAATAAAAAAATCCCCTGATTCTCAATACAGGCTGGGTGGTGTGGGGGTGAAAAGCCAGCAGATCCAGGAATCATCAGATATATAATCTTTCCCTTCATATGTGCAGTCCCGCACACCAAAAGGGAGCGACAGCGAACAAGCCAAAGGAAAAAAAAAAGTTTTCGGATATATTGTCTGCAGGTCCCAATGGGTCAATTTGCCCCACAGAACATAACACAGTGTCACTTTGCCCCACAGAACTGCCCCTGCAGAACAAGCCACAGTGTTGCTTTCCCCCCATAGTACATTATTTTGCCCCACAGAACATTCCACAGCATCACTGTAGCCACTACAGTTAAGCCACTGTCAGGTACTAATTAACATGCCACTGTCACTTTGTCATTAAACATGCAACGGCCTGTTTGCCTATCAAAATATGCTACATTTTGCCCATAAATATGCCACAGCCAGTTTGCCAATTAATATACCACAGACAATTTGCCCATAAATATGCCAGTGTTTTTTTGCCCATTAACATGCCAATATTAGTTTTCAATTATTATGCCAATATTATTTTGCCTTTAATATGCCACAACCAATTTGCCCATTAATAAGCCACAGCAATGTACCCATCAATGTGCCAGTATTATGTTGCCATTAATATTCCAGTATTATTTTGCCATTAATATGCCACAGCCAATTTTCCCAATTAAATGCCAGTATTGTTTTTCTCTGAGGAAAGGTATTTAGGAGTTATAATTTCAGAGGATTTAAAGCTAGGTAGGCAATGCAATAGAGCAGCAGGAAATGATAGGAGAATGCTTGTTGCATAGGGTGAGATATTAGCAGAAGAAAGAGGGAGGTGCTCATACCATTGTACAGAGCACTGGTGAGACCTCACTTGGAGTATTGTATGCAGTACTGGAGACCTTATCTCCAGAAGGAAATTGATACTTTGGAGAGAGTTCAGAGAAGGGCTGCTTAACTGGTTCATGGGTTAAAGGATAAAACTTACCAGGAAAGGTTAAAGCATCTTAATATGTATAGCTTGGAGGAAAGACATAACAGGGGGGATATGATAGAAACATTTAAATACATAAAGGGAATCAACACAGTAAAGGAAGAGAGTATATTTAAAAGAAGAAAAAGTAACACAACTAAAGGGAAATAGTCTAAAATTGGAGGGGCAACAATTTCAAAGTAATATCAGGAATTATTACTTTACTCAGATGGTAGTGGATGTATGGAATAGCCTTCCAGCGGAAGTGGTAGAGGTAAACACAGTCAAGGATTTTAAGCATGCATGGGATAGGCACAAGGCTATCCTAGCTATAAGATAGGGAACTGGGGACGAATATAATTAATTAGAAAATTGGGCAGACTAGATGGACCGAATGGTTCTTATCAGGGCCGGCACCACCGTAAGGCTGCTTAGGCCACAGTGGGGGTGGGTGCTAGCATGGACAGGAGGAAAAAAATATGCCGGTAGAGGCACTGGCTGGGGAGATGATCTCCCCTCACCAGCCCTCTACATGGCCCTTGTGGAGCACCCTGGGGTGGGGGCATATTTCCGATTCCCTGCATTATCACTCCACACGGGGAGCACGAGCAGCACTTACTGAGCTGTGTCACACAGAGCTCATGCTGCTCGGCTCCCCGTGAAGCAGACCAGGCTGCTTGCTATAGGTGTGTAATAACCACTCAATATACTAATTCTGAGATTTAGCTTCAATTTGACTTCCCTCTTACCTTAAGGAATCTTTCACTGTCTGCATTAGTTTCCAGCTTACTTTAATTCTCTTTAGTGGTCGAGCTACTGCTGTTAATCTGCTGGAATTTCTTGACACCCTCTCTAAGTTAACACCTGAGCTGCCTAGAGCACCACATTTTGCCAATGCCTCTGAGCCAGGACTAATCATTTTACATTCAAGACTCATCCTTGTATCAATGAACTGTGACAGTTCCCAGAGCTCTCTGCTCTCCCCTAGGTAAGTGTCACCCAACATGCCTAGGGTGATGGGGGGGGGGGGGGGGAGAACAAGGGATAGGGGGAACAGGGGAGGGGGGAGAGAGAACAGGGGAGGGGGGGAGAGAACAGAGATGTGGTGGAAGGGGAGAAAACAGAGGGGAGAGAACAGAAATCGAGTGGAAGTGGAGAAAACAGCGGACAGAACAGGGGGTGGGAGAGAACAGGCATGGGGCGGGAGAGAACAGAGGTGGGGTGGAAAGGGAGAGAACAGGGGAGGGGGAGAGAACAGAGATGGGCTGGAAGGGGAGAGAACAGGGGAGGGGGAGAGAACAGAGATAGGGTGGAAGGGGAGAGAACAGGTGAGGGTAATAGAGAGAACAGAGATGGGGTGGAAGAGATGAGAACAAAGGAGGGAGTAGGAGCTGGAGAGAACAGACATGGGGGAGAGAACAGAGATGGGGAGGGGGGGGGGTGAGAACAGATGGGCAGAGGGAGAGAACAGAAGATGGGGAGAAAACAGATGAGAGGGGGGGAGAACAGAGAAAAAAATTCTTCCACCGGCCGTGTTCTTATCTGCTGACACATTCTATGTATCTATTTAGGGGGTGAAGGGTCATGCTGGGGCAAGTGTCTGTCTTCTGTCACTGGACTTGTTTATCACATTTTGTTGTGTAGTTACTTTAAGCGCTGTTTGGACAATTCTTCCATGTTTTGTATGGATATGATTAGATGCGTCCTATTTGGTTTTGTATCTTTAATAGACTGAGTCTATCAAACATCTTAAGGGAAACAATACTATAGGATAGAATATCCTTTTTCGACAAAGTGCTGTCTTGCGTGTTGACCTGGGAAATGTAGTATTTCATATCTGCAGTTACACAGTCTTCCATATCTGTGCAGTCATGTCTAAGGCGCAGAAAAAATACTTTTACATAGCCAAGATGGGTAGTGGCAACTTTTTAATGAAATATAGGCATTGCCATCCACAGACTTAAAAAGGTACATTTCTTGATATTGTTGTTACATATCTTAAAAAGGTACATATCTTGATAAATCTATAGAGTGAATCTTTTATCTGCTAAATTCACTTTTAAAGCTTATTCCTTATTCATCTGGAATTTAGAGCAGGACATTTTCTAGTTCTTTTTGTTCATCTTTCCATATTATCAGAATATCATCAATATATCTGCAATAACCTTTTATTTTCATTGTCTGCTAAGAAGAGATTAGCAATGCTGGTGCGGATTTAAACCCCATCTTTGTTCCTCTAACTTGTACATAAATATTTTATGTGTGGCAAAAATAGTTGTTGGTGAGTACAAATTTGATTGCCTTTAATTATAAAACTTGCCTGTTTTATATGTAGCATGAAATCTTGGTCTAAATAGTTCCTGACTGCCTGTAGGCCCAATTTATTGCAGATATTTGTATATCACTTGTAATTTTTCTTGATACTTATAAAATACACCGCCCACCTTTTAACCTTTTCTAGGAAAACCAGCATCAAAATAATAATGACTGTACTCATTTGTTTCTTCATTTGCATTTATTCATTAGATAGAATAGAAGATCATTTTTTTGGAGATTTTTTTAAAGGGTTAGGTTTTACGGAAAAGGAGGGAAAAGAGACAACATTTCTTAAATCAGGCTAGAAGAACAAATCAATCTTTTCTTCAAGCTTTGAATCAAGTCAGATGATCCCTGTAAAAAAGGGTTGATGTCAGTAACATGGAGGATATTTGTTTATTGCTTAATCAAAACAGCAAAATCTTCTTATTTGTCTTACCCTTCAAAAAGGGCACAACCCAACTCATCACAGTCGTTTTTGCTATTATGTTTTCTTTTGTGTGAGAGTTGTATATTCTGTGCAAGTCTGAATATTTCTAGATTAATATTTGGTTGTGTATTTTACACCATTGAAATATAATTGCATTTAATAAATGTTACCAAATTTTAAGGTTACTTTTTTTTCTTACAGTAATCTGTAATAGTGCTTTATTCTGTTTCCTTAAGTCATAAAATATTGCATGGAAATCTAGCTATATATTGTTAGCAGTGAATTAAAGCAAATCACAAAACCTGGTTCTGACTTTTATCATTTGTAAGTGTTTTTAATATTAATTTCAGAACTGTGCAAATACTTCTACATTAAAACTACTGAAGTTTGTATTACACTCTTATATTTCTACTTACATTAAATCGTGTTGTTCTCAAATACTGGTAAGACTTTCACCAATGCCAGTGTCACCTGCAGCTGCAACGTCATCTACAATTTGTAGCTAAATTAGAGAAAAATTCTATTAGGTTTAAATGTAAGGATGCAGACAACACAAATGATTGCAAAATATTTAGGAAACATTGATCAAATATGGCTTAATATTTGTGGAACTGGCTTTTGGCATAGAGACATTAAAACATAGATTTGTGTCTTCAACCAAGAGTCAATATCTCTGCTCTTGATAATAGCCTTATGCACATCACAGGTACTAAAAATCCTTTACAGTGTTGGCTGTTATTACTTCCTCTGGCCGGTTTTTCGAGGTTACTATTATTTCTTTCTGTAAAATAATATTTTCACAAACATCTTCCTGAGTGCATTAAATGACTGAAATCTAAAGACTTATGTAGTTTAAATGTACCATGTCTGTTAATTAAAAAATATGTATCCTGAAAAAATTCAAGTGCAGCTAAGACTTTCAAGCATTAAAGTGTCTACTCAGGTAGATCACATTTCCCTGGGAAATTTGGCTCCCATCAGGGATCCAATTGACCTCTTAATTGAGGCTACTAAGGTATTGCTAACGTGATCCCAAATTGACACCAAAATCGGCCATTGTGGGCAAATTTTGTAATTAAATTTTGGCTGCTAAAATCGGATAAAAATGGTAGCCTCTATCCTCCCCACAGAATTCTATAGGGAGAATTTTGGTTCACTTTCAGGAGAACTTGAGCGAGAGTAAACATCACATGGGAGTGTTGAGGAGCTCATCTTGTGAGTGTCCCAAAAGAGGGATTGTCTTCATTTTTTCTACTTCATTTATGGATTTATTGCACTAGGTTGTTGTATTTGCTTTTACTTTTACAGGTAAAATGGACATCCTTTGAATCATATAATTTTATTGTAAGATCTCTATAAACAGAGTGTTTTTACACATAGTACATATTGCACGAAGACACTTGGGCACTTTATTGTATTTGCTTTTTCTAAGTAAGGGTGTTATCGGTTACTATTCACTGAGAGACACATATATACCTACATTGCACTTTTTTTTACGAAATGGGTATTATGAAAGTTTTTTCAGCTACACCAATGTAAGGTTTACTGGCACTCTATATGAGATATATTTTATTTTTGGAGCTAAAGTTTGGTTGCTCATCCCTGATCTTCGTGTGTATTTCTCTAGAGTTAATCCCTGTATGTCCGCTTATTTGCTCACAATAAATTGTATAATTGCAACAGCACCAATCGACTCCCTCTGCATGTTCCGCTACGTTTGCATTATTGCTTGTTTGAAATGCCTAGTGTTGAAGTGATTTTGACGGGGAGAGTTTTGCACTTTTCAGCAAATTCTTGAGACCCCATGTCTTTTATTCCTTTTTTTGTGTATTGTTAATAGAGAATAACCCCGATTTGAACAGTAACCTCTATATACTAAGGTTCAACAGTAACCCTTCCTCAACAAAATCATATAGTGAGATTGTAACAGCTAAACATACTATAGTTAAGGTAGAGGAAAGTAATGGTAATTAGTTAATAGTATTATTTAAAAGTAATTTAAATAAAGATAGTTTTGATTATATGCAGCTCATCTGTCAGTTCACTTTTAAGTGAATACATAGCATTTTCTCCATAATATAAATTGTGCAAATTAAAATGTAAATAAAGTCCAACATTTTTATTTACTTACCGCCATACACTTAACCCCCTTCACAATTTTATTGATCCTCCTTTCACCCTTCAGAAAAAAAGAGACGTAGATAATTTTTTTCACCTTCCTTATATTGGTTTATTTACTAGATAGTGAAGTGTAGTGAAAGTGCTAAAAGTACACCAGAAAATTTTAGAATTTCCAATTCAATCGTTTTGGATTAAAGTTTCCTACCCTTGTCTTTGATGTTAAATTACAAAAATAAAAATATTTGCAAAAAAATTAAATACATTTATGCATATTTTTACACATTCTTAAAGGCTTGCATATATTTACTGCCAATAACATTTTGTCTGTCACTGTTATTAAGGGGGTTATAGAACTGGAGAAAGACATATACAGCTGTAAAATATTGCCATTGCTCCATGTATGTATACAGTTACACTAAACACCTTAAATTCCCAAAACAGTGTCGTCCAGTGTTTTTTTCATAGGGAAGGTCACATAACATGCAGTACCTTAGGTTGGGGTGGTAGACATTATTAGTTGTATGAGGTAATAACTAATACAACTATGGGCTTTTCAGTCAGGATAGGGGCCGCACAAAAACAGCCTAGCCATCTGAAATTGTATTATCATGATGCATGTAACTCTTCACTAAAAGGTTAAGGACCTACAAGTGAATTGTAAAAAGCAGGCATTAATAGATGAGTTGAAATGAGTGGCTGGAATTATGACTTTTCCAACTCCATTATAAAAGGGATTGTACCACCTAAACATTGTTCTGACTGTGTGTGTTGAGAATAAAAAAATATGGAAAACTATCTATACAGTGATTAAGCAAATGCCTAAATTTGAAGAATAATGTGTTTTAAATGTGTCTCCTGCTTATGACATCATCTTATGTGGCCTGATATGCAAATGAACAGGTTTTCAGTAGGAAATGTATTTTCCTCCTAGTTAAGCATTTGCTTGCAATCAGAGGCGTTGCTAGGTTTCCAAAAGATCTGGGGCTATAGCCCATAAGACTTTTTTAGTTTTTTATATGGAACCATACGGGCACTTACCAATATATGCTCACCGCTCTGAGCTTCATGCCAGTTTTGTAATTTAGGAGCCTCCACAGGGCCGGTGCTTTAATGGGGCAGCTGCCGCAGGCGGCACCCTGGCAGGGGCGGCACTTTGCTACTCTATGCAGCAGTCTTTTTTTTTTCTTGTGTCCAGGGGAGCTTGATTGAAGGAGGTCTCAGCCAATCAGGTGAGACTTCTCAACTCTCCTGATCGGCTGAGAGTTCCGAAGCCTCCCATGATTGGCTGAGACCTCTATTACACTGAGCTCAAAGCAAAGAGATGCCTGCAGCAGGTAAGTTAAAAACTGACAGTGTGTGAATGAGTGTGTGTATGTCAGTGAGAGTGTGTGCATGTCAGTGTGAGTGTGTGCATGTCAGTGTTAGTGTGTGCATGTCAGTGTGAGTGAGAGTGTGTGCATGTCAGTGTGAGTGAGAGTGTGTGCATGTCAGTGTGAGCGAGAGTGTGTGCATGTCAGTGTGAGCGAGAGTGTGTGTATGTCAGTGTGAGCGACAGTGTGTGTATGTCAGTGTGAGCGAGAGTGTGTGTATTTCAGTGTGAGCGAGAGTGTGTGTATGTCAGTGTGAGTGTGTTGTGTGTGTATATATGTAACTGGCTGTGTGTGTGTGTGTGTATATCTTTGTAACTGTCTGTGTGTGTATGTGTGTGTATGTAACTGGCTGTGTATGTGTTGTGTGTGTATGTATGTAACTGGCTGTGTATGTGTTGTGTGTAACTGGCTGTGTATGTGTTGTGTATGTATGTAACTGGCTGTGTATGTGTTGTGTGTGTATGCATGTAACTGGCTGTGTATGTGTTGTGTGTGTATGCATGTAACTGGCTGTGTATGTGTTGTTGTGAATATGTATGTAACTGGCTGTGCATGTGACGTGTGGGACACATTAAGGAATTATTTTTTTATTTAAAAAAAAAAAAAAACTTGCTGACTGGTGTGTGTGTGTGTAACTGGCTGTGTATGTGACTGAATGGATGTCTGTGAGGTGTGTGCATGTGATTGTCTCTGTGTATGTATGCTTTTCTGATGTGCCATTGTCTGGCTCCTACATTTTTTTGCTGGCTCCTAAAACTAAATAAAATTTGTCAAGCCCTGATATAAACATAAATCCTTCCTATGCTGTTTGGCAGTCCTGTAATAAAACATGTCACACATACATATAACACACATGTGTGACGTTATTTATTACAGGACTGCTAAACAGGATAGGAATGATTTATGATTATATATATATATATATATATATATATATATATATATATATATATATATATATATAGCATAAATCATTATGTATATATAGCATAAATCAATTATTTACATCCACCTTTGTGTATTTAAGCTATATATTGTTGGTTTGAGGTTCCTTATTACAGGACTGCCAAACAGCATAGGAAGGATTTATGTTATATATATATATATATATGTAACATAAATCCTTCCTATGCTGTTTGGCAGTCCTGTAATAAGGAATCTCAAACCAACAATATATAGCTTTAAATACACAAAGGTGGATGTAAATCAGTGACCCCCAACCCTCCCCTCTCTCCACCATATCCAGAGCTTACCTGAGTGGGAATAGACCTGCTCTGCATCTCCCACACGGTGACAGCCTGCAAGGATTCCTTCAGAGCTGCTTCATTGTCCCACGTGGAGCTTCCTTCACATCCCTGTGATGATGCTGTGTAAAAGCCCTGCACTGATAGGATGCTCAGTGATGTGTCAGCCAATCAGTGCAGGGCTTTTCACACACAGTAATGATGCTGTTTAAAAGCCCTGCACTGATTGGCTGACACGTCACTCAGCCTCCTATCAGTGTAGGGCTTTCACAGACTGTCTGTGTGATGTCAGGGGGCGGAGCTATAACGGAGCTGCAGAGACTCGAGGCTTTGCTCATTACATTCGGGGCTTCAGCCCCCATAGCCCACCCCTAGCGACGCCTCTGCTTGCAATTATTTTAAATAGTGTTTTTATTCTACATTCACAGCATAAGCAATGTCTAGGTGATAAGTCCCTTTCAATGTTTGATTTTGTTGCAGCTTATTTGTCAGTTCACTTTTAAGTGAATACATAACCCTTTCTTCATAATATAAATTATGCAAATTAGACTGTAAAAACATTATATTTATATATATTTAGTGAACCATAATTACCAAAAGAGAATTTATAAAATCTTTTGTTGCTGAAAGTTTTAGAAGTGTTTCTCCATCATTGCTACTGTCCTGAAAATAAAAAAGAATTGCATTACCAATGAAGTGCATTCATGCCATGTAGAAAAGGAAAAGCAGCAGCACAACATTATAGCTTAACAAAATAACTAAAGCCTCCAAACCCCTTACAACGGTACAAACCTCCATAAGGTACCCGGGCATTCTTTTCCCCCAAAAAACTAACCTGTCTTTATTAATAGAATTATTCACTGATAATAAACAAGATTTAACTCTTGGCAACCATGTTACAATATACGAGCCGTGTGGCGCTTGTATAACTTATTAGCTTCCACCTTCTACTCTACCCTTTATAATCCCTACCCCTACTACTCAAAAAAAGGATCTTAAATGCATAAATTCTATGTTTTTACATTGTTGAATGTTGAAACTCCAACAGCTCACATTTAATGGAGGTTTGAATGCCTCTAACATTAGAACCTACAACCTGAGACAGGCCATTGATTGGATTACTGCCAACCAGAGATACACTGACTGGGCTTGAGACCAGGAATGTTATCCTTCTATTAATCTAATATCTCTTTTACATACCCCGATACATTCCCTACCTAACAAAGATCGACATAATAATCCAATCCAATTGATTAAAATCAAACTTACACCTAAATTTTGTGATCTCCATTTTAAAGCCCTTTTGCGCAACCCATTGTTACATAGGGGTACAGTGTCATAACCTTATGATGATACATGGACTCAGAAGTTGGTCACTACTCTCAGACCCCCTCCCTTTAAAGGTAAGACCGGAATTACCTTTAACACCACTTACTTATGCACAGGATCACAGTTTCACTAAATCTACCTGTCTTGACTTTACCTCGGGGGATTGGGACAACTGTCTAGACAAACTAGTGGACTCCCTTTCAATAAACCCTTCGACATCCAGACTCTCACTCCTGACCCGCAGGCACTTAGATTACTCTATATTACCTAATGGCCCTAAAAACTGGTTGACCTTGCGACCAAGTACATCCATGACTGATTTCCTTAAATCCCATTGGACTATGTTCACCACCATTAATGGCATGGGAGAGGAAAGAGACAGACGTGGGAAGGAAGAGGAAAGAGATGGGCATGCGGAGGGAGAGGAGACAGGCAGGCATGAGGAGGGAGAGGAGACAGACAGACATGAGGGTAGGTAGAAAAGGGGGGCATCACAGTGGTGGCCGGAACAGTAAAAGCCGTCTCTGATATACCAGCCATGTTCTAGGAACTTGTAAAGAACCTTGCTTATACAATGCTTAAGTCAACATTATGTCGGAGGGATCAGGTCTCTGTATATCTTGATAGATCTCTTCTAATCACATTTGCACTGGCATCAGTAAGAATATGGAAATGCTTAGAATGATAGAATCAGTCATTTTTTCTATTGAGATTCATTAAGGGTGTGTAATAGTTAAATGGCTACTATCAGCAAAAATGTGTTATATTTAATAGAAAGATTGCCTCAAGTGTAGGCATTTTAAATATAAATGCTTTAATGAAAGAATACACATAACGTAATTTATTGAGCCTTATGTGCTTGTATAGCAGTATAAGTGGCAGACATGTTGTTTAGACTACTAGGTCAAATGGGTCAGATCTAACTTTTATCTGATTTAAGATGTCAGTCCCTGAGTTTTATGGAGCAAAGGGGGCACAATGATAAACTTTATTTGTATTAAGGCATTTCAGTTTAAAAAGTTTACACTTGATGCAATCTGTCAATTAAATATTACTTCTTTTTTATACTGACCGTTGTCCTTTAATATTTGGATACAAAACCTTGTTTGTATTTATCTGATTAACCTTTTTAGCTTTTTGAACTTACCAGTAGACCTTTCAAAGGACAGCCAATATTTTCCTAAAGCAAAACAGAGAAAAGAAAATGTGTGATATATATATATGTGTGTGTGTGTGTGTGTATATATATATATATATATATATAAAGAAATGTTTTTATGGAAAAGCACTAGTTTCATTGGTATAAATTATCTTCAAAATGTATGGTTACAAAGAGGTATTGAACCCGAGCAATGAGGTTGCTAACCAAAAAAAGACTTTGTTTACAGCACTTCACTGCAGAATTGCATAACGACAGCAAAGATGAATCAAATGATAATATGATTAAATGAGATTGTACCAGCTACAATTCTTATTTCTATGCCCAAATATGGTATATTCTAAACAAATTCAATTGTATGGAGACAGAGTGTTATGGGAGATAAAGCAAAAGTGCAGCAGGGGATGTGTTGGGGATTGTAATACAGCTCAATGTTTCTGATTGGTGCCAAGAAAAAAAACATCCAATGGTTGGAGGCATTCCCAGAGATTTTCAAAATGTAAAATATGCATACCACAGTAGTTTGCAAGCAGTTTGCACTTGACATAATGAATATATATATATATGTATCTATGGCGTTACACTGCAATGCTTTGAGAAATGTATTTGTAACTACAAAAGTATTTTTGAATATTTTAGATGGTGGCCATTAGCCATTGAGATTTTATGCGTCTACCACTTCAGAAATAAATATCTTTCTCTAAAAACTCTCCGGATCCACTGTTTCTCAAAAAAAGATTTCAAGGTATAATTTGTTCATTTATTTTCTTTTAGTTTTACAAATAATAGTTAATTTGATGATTTAAGCTAAGATTTTAAATTGTTGTCTTTACTGGATATGTTATTTTTATTGTAATTAAGTAGCTTGGTCGTTTTTCGATATGGCAAAAGTTTAGTTGTTGGGCACACTCTGTCCAGGCCTACAAAAGTTTTGACATTACAAAACATTAGCTTGTTCTGTCTTACCAGACTCTGTCCAAGTTTTTCAAGTAAATCAAACTGTGAAATAGAAGTAAAAATGATAAATTGTTACTTTGGTATTATCAATAATACATACTTGTCCTAATGCTGACTAAATACTTTAAATGTAATGGATTACGTTAGATAATACTTTCCGAGTATGTTTCATCCATGGTCTTGCTACATGCAATTAAGTTATTTATTATCAAGCAGAAATTATTGCAGAGCAACACAGTACTAATCATGACTCCACTTGTCCTTCAAATAAATAAAACACAAATTACTTATTACGCCTTTGTGAGTGTTTTATTATATTTCACAGTAAACAGCAACAATTCCGCTTGTATGGGTATTTCTTAAGCATTGAGAAATATTGAGAAATGCTTGCAAAAAGAAAAACACACACTGGTTATAAATTATGCCATTTATATTGAGATAAAAAACACAAGGAGTATTGAGTACATTATTTTCATTTCTTCAGCTATATTTCCCTAGGCCCACTAGAAAACCATAAATAGCTTTTTTTTTGTCTTACCGCTTCTTCGTCTTTGTTTTGTTTAGACTGTGATAAAAGTAAAAACAACAGATTGTTATTTGTGTAATATTAATAATACATACTTTGTAATAGCTCTGACTAAACAGCCTACATTAAATACCGAATTTGCTCGATTATAAGACGGCCCTGATTATAAGACGACCCGCCAAACTTTGGATATTCCTTCAGGAAAAAAACTAAAAGCCTGAATATAAGACTACCTATCCTATAGGAACAAAGTTAAACTTGTAAAAAATTATATAAAAAAATGCATTTCTTGTTTTTATTTCCTTTTATGTGCCAATGCTGCCTCTCTCTTTCCCTTGCCCCCAGCTTTGTCTCTCACCCCCTCCATTTGACTCCCCCCTTGCCTCCGTCTCTTCCCCCCCTTGTTTCTCTCTGCCCCCTCCCTCCCCTTGTTGCTCTGCCCCCCCTCCCTCTGTCTCTTCCCCCCTTCCTGCTCTGTCTCTTCCCCCCTCCCTTCCCTTGTTGCTCTGTCCCCCCTCCCCCTGTCTCTCTGCCCCCCTCCCTCCCCCTGTCTCTTCCCCCCTCCCTCCCCCTTACCTGTAACTCGATCCCTGGTGGCTAGTGGGGGCAGCCGGGGGATGTCTGCACGATACGTGCAGATATCCTCCATGCTGCCCGACACGGCAGTCTATTATGATGGACAGCTGGTCCGTCATAATAGACTGCCGTGTCGGGCAGCATGGAGGATGTCTGCACGTATCTTGCAGACATCCCCCAGCTGCCCGATTCTCCCTGGTGGCTAGTGGGGCAGCTGAGGATGTCTGCGCGATGAGCGCAGACCTCCCCTGCTGCCGCCTGGCACGACCGCCGGGACTTCTGTGACGAAGCCGGAAGTACCTGGCTTCATCACAGAAGTCCTGGCGGTCGTGCCGGGCGTCAGCAAGGGAGTCTGCGCTCATCGCGCAGACATCCCCTGCTGTTAGAGAGGGGGATCCAGGTCCCCTGCAGCTCTGCTGGGGACCTGGATCGCTGTCTTATAATCTGACCTCAATTTGAGGTCAGATTATAAAACGACCTCGATTATAAGACGAAGGGTATTTTTCAGAATTTTTTTTCTGAAAAAAAACTCGTCTTATAATCGAGCAAATACGGTAGATTAATTTAGAAAAATACTTCCTTCATAATATTCATTTTGTTTATAAATCTATAGATCCAACAAGATGATGATACAATCTTCCTAGCTTCTGACATGATATGATCAAAAATTACTTCAAAATCAGTTAATTATAAAACAATTCCAATTTTCAGATTTTCTGCATGTTGTATATGTTTTTTTATGCATGCTAAATATACTTATTTTTTACATTAATACTAGTCACAGTTCTGCTATCATTTTTTATTTAAAATACTTTTACTTGGGCCTCTACATTCAGTGGAATCAGAGCGATGGAATACACATTAAGTTTGTATCAGTTTGCATGGTTCCTAATGAGAGAGTGTTGTCATTAGCAAATATGTGGGTTCTCTCTGAAACTCAGGTGTTTCATGTGCATGGAATGCAGGAAGTTCAATGGGGGTGTGTTCATCTATAACAGATTGTTGTGACATAATTTGGAGGGCTTAGGATGATAGGCACGTCTGTTGCCATAGCTTCAAATAGTAATTCAATTAAGAATTACATGGAGTTTTTTGTGAGATAGGAAGAGTTAGAAAAATAATGAAAAGATAGATGTATTTTTCTTTACTTTACACTGTTGCACATATTTATAATGCTTGTATGCTGTAGACGGAATTTCTTTATGTTGAAAACTTAGCTTCATAACTTTCTATCTAATAATTTTAAATTTTCTCAGCCTGCCCAGTACCAACAATATTCCAAGACCTATATGCTGGTAACAAATATTCAGTTTGGTCCATATCTAATTTTGTATAGTCTACACACAGCAAAACATGGGTTCCAATGCTTTCCAGAAGATTTTTGACAAACAAATTAAATTGGATTGATCTAGGACAGAGCACCAGTCTAGCACTGAGTCCTTTTACTTTACAAATGTCTGCACTTTCCTTCTAAGTTGGTTCCCTAAGAAAGAAACAGTTTCCCAAGGCATATCTGCTCGGATAAGTAGCAGAATTGCGGAATTGGAATTGCCAGTGTAACCAAGTTGAAAATATTCTCCCATTCAGTTATAATTCAAACTGTGCTATTTGAGCCCTCAAGTTTGCAATTACCTTCTTGATTCCCTGCAATTGCCTCTTTCAATAATAAAGCCCTTAGAAACATAATTTTTTTAAAGATAACTTAAATCAGTCATGCGGCATGTACTTACATGGACGTAGGAAGCGGGGGGGGGGGGATGGGGGGGACCGATCCCCCCAGAAAAAAATGTGGGGGGGACAGGTAGGGTGAAATCCCCCAGAACGCGAGGCAAACGGGGCCCCCAGCCCCTGCTTGCCGCGTTCACAGCGCATTGCTGGCTGGCACTATATTACTGGGCATCTGGCTGGCATAATATTACTGGGCATCTGGCTGGCATAATATTACAGGAATCGGACTGGCACAATATTACAGGCATCTGGCTGGCATAATATTACAGGCATCTGGCTGGCACTATATTACTGGGCATCTGGCTGGCACTATATTACTGTGCTCTGACTGGCATAATATTACAGGCATCTGGCTGGCACTATATTACTGGGCTCTGACTGGCATAATATTACAGGCATCTGGCTGGCACAATATTACAGGCATCTGGCTGGCACTACATTACTGGGCATCTGGCTGGCATAATATTACAGGCATCTGGCTGGCACTATATTACTGGGCTCTGACTGGCATAATATTACAGGCATCTGGCTGGCACTATATTACTGGGCTCTGACTGGCATAATATTACAGGCATCTGGCTGGCACTATATTACTGGGCTCTGGCTGGCACTATATTACTGGGCATCTGGCTGGCACAATATTACTGCCCAAATGAATGTGGGCAACAAAAAACCTGGCAAATGAATGTGGGGAAAAAAAAAAAACCCTGGCAAATGAATGTGGGCAAAAAAAAAAAACCCCTGGCAAATGAATGTGGGCAAAAAAAAAAAAACCCTGGCAAATGAATGTGGCCAAAAAAAACCCTGGCAAATGAATGTGGGCAAAAAAAACCCCTGACAAATGAATTTGGGCAAAAAAAAAACACTGGCAAATGAATGTGGGCAAAATAAAACTGACAAATGAATGGGCAAAATAATGTAATTAATAAGTAATGATGGTCTGTGCCTTTGTAAGAGGCACAGACAAACCTGGAACGGAAATGCCCACCTTCCCTGCAATGAGATATAGTGTGTGTGACTGACTGTGTGAGTTTGTGTGTCTGTGACTGACTGTATGAGTTTGTGTGTCTGTGACTGACTGTATGAGTTTGTGTGTATATGTGACTGATTATGAGTGTGTGTGTATGTGACAGACTGTATGTATGAGTGTATGTGAAAGACCATGTATGAGTGTGTGTGTCTATGTGACTGACTCTGAGTGTATGTGTCTATGTTACAGACTGTATCTATGAGTGTGTGTCTGACAGACTGCATGTTTGTATGAGTATGTGTCTGCGACAGACTGTATGTATGTATGTATGTGTGTATGTATGAGTGTGTCTGTGAACGACTGTATTTATGAGTGTGTGTGTGTGTCTGACAGACTGTATGTATGTGTGAGTGTGTGCCTGGCAGACTGTATGTATGTATGTATGTATGAGTGTGTGTCTATGTGACAGTATGTATATGTGTGACAGGCTGTATGTATGAGTATATGTGTCTATGTGACTGACTGTATATGACTGCATGTGATTGTGTGTATGTGCTGTTGTCTGGCTCCTAGATTTTTTTCCTGGCTCCTAAAACTTAGTTAAGGTTGTCAAGCCCTGGTATAAATGTTACTAGTTATATACATATATTTGGGGTCCACCTTAAGCTTTTGGAAATGCTGGAAATATTTAATATTTTACAGTTTATTTTCTGGTCAGAAATGTAATGTTTGTTTGCTGAGAGGGTAGTGGATGCATGGAATAGTCTTCCAGTAGAAGTGGTAGAGGTAATGCAGTGAAGGAGTTTAAGCATGCATGGGATAGGTATAAGGCTATCCTAGATATAAGATAAGGCCAGGGACCAATGAAAGTATTACTATACTGAGAGGGTAGTGGATGCATGGAATAGCCTTCCAGTAAAAGTGGTAGAGGTTAATACAGTGAAGGAGTTTAAGCATGCATGGGATAGGTATAAGGCTATCCTAGATATAAGATAAGGTCAGGGACTAATGAAAGTATTACTTTACTGAGAGGGTAGTGGATACATGGAATGGCATTCCAGCAGAAGTGGTAGGTTCATACTGATGTATGTTTTATGGTGTACACACAGCTCGCTGACTATATTTCATGTAACAGTGATGAAATGCACCTGCCTGATGCAGATGTTGTGCTGTGAATGTATCTGTTGTATACCAAGGATCCTGGTAATGTTGGTGGGAACTTGGTGATATAATATACACTGTGACAAGCTTTATTTTTACTGCTGCTATACCCGGCGAGCAAAAATGCTGCCCCCCCCCCCCAGATTTTTGGGGGTTCCTACACCCATGTGTACTTATATATTATTTAATATCAGTTAGTTAGTAAACATCCAGTAGAATAACTAGTCTATACTAACAGAGAAGATATGTTTTTCTCCCTGTCATTGTGTTGTACTTGAATACGAAATACATGTGTGAGGCATAACTATATAGGTAGTTTAATATTTAATTTTACCAATACAATAATAATATGGAATAAAATGACAGCTTGATGCTTAAAACATATTATTTCAAACTTCTGCAGTATGGCTTTGCTTATTTTATTTTATTTTTAATAGAGTATTATAAATTACAATTTTTACTGTCGCATTATTATTTCACTTTCCCAATATCTTTATGCCTTTGTTTTTACTTTGTATTCCTAAAAAAACCCCATAAAAAATAAATGTAAAAATCTTGTTATAAAATCTTACTTTTCAACTGTTATGGAATATTATACTATAATAGCAATAAAACACTTTAATTCATTACTTACACATTTTAGATCACTCAAAATATTTTTTACTTCATTCGTTGGGTTCTAAGGGAAAGAAAATATGATTACTTTTTAATATGATATCCTAGTTTTAGGATACATTTATCTTTGTCCTTTGAGAGAAATATATATGCTGGAGAAGTATGATGCAAAGAAGCATATTATATAGATAATGATAATTTGCTTTGGACACAAAACATAGGCATACTGTACATCTTAAATTTAAATTAAGATGGAATCATAGAGACAGAACAACTTTATATATGGATGACTATGTCCTAAATGCTTTTCCCAAGTTTCTTCCTGAAGTTACCAGGCTATATTCATTTTCAACAAAGATTAAACAAGGGGAGAACACTTGAAAACTTACAAAATAACATTAATAAATTAAATTATTAAATAGAGGCGTTTCCAATAATATAGAAATGTGACATTTAATCATGATATTTATGAATAGTTGGCATAGTGAACAGCACTGAAAAATTACACTATATAAAAGGGAGTAAAGTCCTAATCCTATGAGTAATCGAAGAAAACAAATTCTATATAGAGAAATCCACAATTAATGTCCAAATTGCTGTATAAATACTAATATATACCCTATTACCTTCAGGAAACATTTATATTTGTTAAAATAAGTGTCTAAAGTTGAAATGCCACCTAACTTGACAAGAAATAAAGCTTGCAACTCCCAAAGAAGTTTACATGCTCTGAATGTTGGGCAGAAGCAACATTCTTAGTATGTACTGGTAAACCACAGAATATCTGAATGTATAAGTGACAACGAAATACTGTACACTCTAATGTACATAAATCTAATAAAGCTGACTGAGCTTACACCTGTTAGAGACAAAGACTGGGAAGTGTTTATTTAACCCATTTTCTCTTGATGGCGCTTTGGTCAGTAACCACCAAAGTGACAAACCGGTGTCATTGTGCTCTTGACCCTGCTCACGTAGTGATCGGGAGCCATGGAGTAATAGGTAGAGACCCAACTAGTGTCTCTACAGAACCTGTGAGTACCTGCCAAAAAGCTTGCAATGTTCCAACACACAGAACATCAGTGAAATGCAGCCGACGCTACATTTTACATGTCAGACTGAAGCCACTGAAAGTCCGACAGGTGGGAAGGGATGAAGCATCGTTCCCTTTGTTTATGTTAACAACAAAAGCAGGCAACAAAAGTTGGTCTAAAATAATAAATTACTTTAGTGTGCAAGAATAAAGTTAATTTAATGTCATTAAATTTGTTTCCTGCTTCTTTTGGTCATAAAATATCTGCTTGTACTGCTGTTGACTAAACAGTTCCTGTTTTTATGGGAACAACAAATACATATAAGTATGTTGCTGATCTCCAAAATGGTTGCTGTACGTTTACTTCTCTATTCTGTCATGATTCAACCCGTATTCAGGCTCATCCGAGCTGTATCCAGGCCTTTTCAGTTTTTTTTTCTGCATTTGCTATTCTGTTCTTCTTCTTTGTTATTCTTGTTCCTGGGTTCTTTTCTGTTCTATTTCCCTTGTGTTCTTTTTAGATTAGTCCTGGCCACATGGTGGCATATTTCAGTCCCGGCCACATGGTGGCATATCCTAGTTCCAGACCACAGTAGTGGAAATTCCCAAGTTCCTGTCCTTAGTGGCTCCTGCTTAGCCTGGCCCTATAAAAGGCACCTGCTTTAGCCTAGCCATAAGACGGGCACCTGCCTAAGTCTGGCTATAGAGCTGCACCTGCCGAAGCCTAGCCATGAACCGGCACCTGCCTGAGTCTGGCTATTGTCTGGCACCTGCCCAGTTGGCCCCAGGACCGTAGCTCCTGATCTCAGGTGCTCAGGGTCCCTTTACCATCCTGGACCCCATGTGTTACATATTCATTTTCTGCACAGTTTAGAGTTGTTAGGCAGTACTTTTCCCCCATACTTTTCAGAATCTACGAGCTAATATCAGACGACCCATTCAAATTTAATCATGAGACTTATGTACACTGAAAAGCACTGAAAAACAATATAAGGGAGCAGAATCCTATTCCTAAACACAATAGGAGGTATTAAAAAAAAAATGAGTTGCTGATGATTTGCGGTGAAAGTATACTGTGCATGATCAAACTTGAAGAATTTGCTAGTGGAAGAAACTGAACTCACTGAATTCATTTAGTGAATAGCTCCCAAGAAGTAAGGAAAAAAATGAGGGACCTCATTAGGGGTAGTTATTTTATGTACCTTTAGAAGCCCCTTAATACACTTTTCAAGACGGCCTTTATTGAGCTGCAATTCAAAAGAAAATCATGCATTAGACCATCCATTTACAAGACGAAAGCTGAAACAGTGATGTAAAGAAACCACCTCAATTCATTAAGACCATGAATGAAACCTGTTATCATAACTATATATATAGTTGTTTGGAGAAAGGAGCCGAAAAGATCAATGTTTCAGTCCCACACAGAGGACATTTATTTGAAACAATGTTTCTGTGTATGTGGAAGGGAGTCTCTGTGTGTCTGTGTGTGTGGCAGGGTATTTGTGTGTGTGGAAGGGAGTCTCTGTGTGTGTGTGTGTAAGGAATTCTGTGTGTGTGCGCGTGGAAGGGAGTCTGTGTCTATGGAAGGGAGTCTCTGTGTGTGTGTATGTGTGGAAGTGTGTCTCTGTGTGTGGAAGGCAGTCTGGTGTGTGTCTCTGTGTGTTTAAGTGTGTCTGGATGTTTGTGCATGTGTGGAAGGCTGTCCCTGTGTGTTTAAGTGTGTCTGGATGTTAGTGCATGTGTGTAAGGGTGTCTGTGTGTGTGAAAGGGTGTCTGTGTGTATGTGGAATGGAGTCTGTGTGTGTGTGTGGAAGGGATTCTGTGTATGTGTGGAAGGGAGTCTCTGTGTCTGTGTATGTGTGGAAGTGTGTCTCTGTGTGTGGAAGGGAGTCTGTGTGTGTCTGTGTGTGTGTGTGTGTGTGGAAGGGAGTCTGTGTGTGTGGAAGGATATCCTTGTGTTTAAGTGTTTCTGGATATTTGTGCAAGTGCGTAAGGATGTCTGTGTGTGTATATAAGTCTGTGTAAAATGGTGTACATGTGTCAGGGTCTACTGTACCATCTCGATCTATTGATTTAGTCACCCAATAAAAAAAATCAAGGTAAGGACAGTTTTTTAATTTTGGACAACGGCTGTTTTAACATTTTTGTAGTGTTTGTTTTTAGCTGTAATTTTCCTTTTTCTCCTTTTAGTATACCCACACGTATTATACACTGGTTTTATCGCCATAAATAGGGCTTTTTAAAGATACCATTGTTTTCATCACATCCTTTATTTTCTATAAAACAAATCATAAATGTGATGGAAAAATTCACCCCCTCCCTTTTTCTAACGTTGAGATTAAAAAACTTTTATGTAGTTACAAATGGTAAAAAAGGCCCAGTCTCTATAGTTTCTAGATATACGTCCTGAGTTTAGAAGTACCAATGTTTACATGGTTTTTCTGTTATAATCGACACTAGTGTTTTTTTTTATTTCTTAACCAGTTTCACCAATAGTGACCTTTTGACCCAAAACCTAACCCTAAATTTATCCCTAAATATTCCCATACCCCTAAATCTGACCCTTGCTCTAACCCTAATTCTAACCCTAACTCATCTATTACTTTAACCATAATTATAACCCTGACTCTATATCTAGGTATAGT
Organism: Pelodytes ibericus; assembly: GCA_036172795.1. Lineage (NCBI taxonomy): Eukaryota > Metazoa > Chordata > Amphibia > Anura > Pelodytidae > Pelodytes > Pelodytes ibericus. The sequence continues at coordinate 88,670,602 of CM069858.1, read as the reverse complement.
AGATCTGGGGTTAGCGTTTTCCTTTTCTCCCCAATGTAATGCCTCTAGGTGCAGTCAAAGAACAGTAAGAGAGTGACGTAAATAATGTATTATCACTTATTTTTGTTTGATTTGTCTAGCATACCATCGATCAGGAAGGGGTTAACATGATCTCCCTAAAGTAAACTCATGTTGTTTCTGATTTATAAATCAGTGTGATTTTAAATGTTCAACAATCACATCCTTTAACATAGTTTCCATTAATTTCCCCACTACCACACCTGTTAACAATAGTTTGCTAATACACCACTAAGCTCTTTTAATAACTTTGGCTGTATCCCATCAGTCTGTCATCAACTTATTTGTACTTTAGACAGCTGAGATAGTACAAAAAATACTATATTAACTCACATGGATCAAATGACTCCATAGCCTTTTTGCCTAACAGGTCATTTTCCTTCATTGTATCTGCTAAACTGAACAAAAATATAGAGGCAGTCAGCTAGACCTTTATTGGCTTTACATTCCTTCTTTTGTTTTTAATCTAATCGATCCTTGCTTTACTTTTTTCATTTATCTCAAAAGCAGTTTTGTTGCCTTTTTTATTTACTGTGCTATTGTCCCTTCTGCATGCTCTTTGAAACCTGTTATAACTTGCTTTCCCTCTTTCTGCCTAATCTTATAGCGTTACCTGTCTTCCTTGCTCTGTGTGTGTTTTTATAGTTACTGAATGCTAGCTTTTTGTTTTTCAATTTTCTGCGCTTACTGACAAGCCTAATACAATTTTCTGTTGCTTTCAATAATAAGTAACTTTTAAATAATCCCATTTCTCCTGGACATCATTTAAATTCAAACAACATAATCTTTTGGAATGAGCAGTAAATCTTTAGAATTAGATAATATCTTACCACCGTACAGAGCACTCTTAAAGCTGGTTTGCCAATATGTAATTTATCCTGTATTTAATTAAAAGAATATTCAAAATTATTGGACACATTATATCACACAATGTAAATAATTATATATTTGAAACATACTTTGTTTTACTACTTTAAGTTAACATTTACTATGTAAAATATATGATCATGAATGTTAAACGGTTATTTTTCATATATAGTATGTTTGTTTTTTTTTAGTAAAATTACTGTAATCTGACTATGTATTAAGATTTAACTAATTCAAAGGTTATTCAAATATAATTTAGTAATTTGGACCTATAACAGCTTAAATATTACAATATTCCCCCATGCAGGCGACTGACAGTGTAGTTAATTGCTTTAGGGGTGCTGCTTGAGTAAAAATGATAACTCCTTTATTCTTCAGGGGGATAATATCTGAATAATTGAAAGTATTGGAATTATATATTATAACTATATATATATATATATATATATATATATATATATATATATATATATATGTGTGTGTGTGTGTGTGTGTGTGTGTGTGTGTGTACATGTTTTAGTCATATACTATCGATATAGTTTTATTTAAAAGGGACATTAACATATGGTATACCAGCAGAGTCAATATACACGATAACATCAGTAAACTTTTTTATTACATTAAGAAAAAATATAATGTTAATAAATGAATAATTATGACCTTACCAATAGAGTGTCAATATCGTTTTTTGTTATAACATCTTCACCAATCGCCGTCTAAATGACAAAATAAATAATATATTCATAAATAATTTATGATAAATAATTCTATAGATCTTTTCAAGAAAATAGTTTTCAATAACTACAAATATGTCCTTTGATTCTTAAAACTGTGGTATCAGTTAGGCATCAATAGCTGGTTTGGAAGCAGATATGTTGAATAATGTTTCCATCTTCTGGTGCTTTGGTTTTTAGATTGCCTTGTCAACCTCAATGTTTTTTTTTATATAAATTTAAATAGTAAAATAAAATGTCCTCAATAACAATTTTTTTTTAAATTTATAATTGATCACATTATTGTGTTACTGATTATTATTGTTAATGACAAAAATTAAGATTCATCCACACTTCTTGAGATTAAACTGCTATTAGTAGGTTATGTTTATGTGAAAGGAGACAGATTTAAGAAATAAAAGAAAGACTTAAGAAAATATTTAAGGAGCTGACAACATTTGCAGAATTGGTGTGTTGGCTCTCTCAATATTTACAAATCAGCTTTTCTTTAATAGTTTATAGCAATGCTTGTGTCAGTGCAGTTTTCTAAGAAGATTAGTAATATTTGTAATTTTAAATACTATATATTCAAGGCACATTTATAGCAATTGTCTTTATATTTAATTTTAAGGGTCTACTCAATATGACCCGATACGGCCCCATTTCTGGAACATCCTCAGTTTGCTTACTCAATATGGTCTTTTTGCCAAGTGGCACCATAAATAAATTAAATGAAAACATTTTTTTTGCTACCTGCACATGTAGAGGGGGATAATTAAAAAAAAAAGAAAAATCTAACATGCAAAATAAACCCAACCGTTTTTGTGCCATAAGGTGGGCATTGCAAATAAAAAAAAAGGCTCTGTGAAAAAAAAATGCATGTAACAAATATCCAACAATGCCCTTAATCCTCATCTTTGCCGCATGGAAAAGAGGCCATCCAAAAATAAAAAAATAATACTCCTATTCTGTGCTTAAGGTAGGTGTGACACATTTTTATTTTTTATTTTTGGTAGCGGTTACTTTTTAATAATAATAATTTGTTTTATTGTGCCCAGGACATTTGGGCAGCCCCTGGCCCCAGGGGCTTTATTTCTTTATCTATGGGGTGTGGAAGATGAAATTTCCCTGGAAGCCATTTTGTATCTTGGAAGCCATTTTGTCCTACTGACTCCATTTTGTATGCCTTCTTCCATGTTTGTCCTTTGTGATACCCAAAGAGAGTGAGAGGTTTATGTGGAAATTGAGGGGGACGTACAAGTGAGTTCTGCTTCTAGTGTTGGAATATTTCACAGGAAACCAGGCTTGCTCAACTATGTCTGAGAAGTACAGGATGTAGCCAGGGTACAACCGCAATGATCAGGTGGTCTTTCTAGATTATTCCAGTAAGTTAAACTGGCAAACAATGTGGTTTTATTAAGATGATACGTGGCACTGCGACAAATTTTAACCAATCATATGCTTCTATTAGCAGTGCATTATGAAATTATGCTGTTCTGTTTTACTATAAAGATGTGTGTTGAGAAGGGTGCGGCAGGGCAGTCTGTGCAGACGCCACCCTACGTACGTTTGTATTAAACTTCATTGCTTATTCAACTCAGAATCTGGGCCTGGTCTCATTTCTTTGACTCTTCATTCCTGTGTGAAGTACCCAGGGAAAAAGTGACCATTCACAGTTGGGGGCTCGTCCGGGATCCCAACACCTTGGAACCAGGATCCAGCTGGTGCAGACCTACCCTCTTCTACCTAACCTCGAGATCTCATCTGATATAGGTAAGGCACCTTTTCTAAATGCCTATAGTATAATCATTGGATAGAAGAGACGGGGGTCGGCCACTGGTTGCCTATCTGAGTGACGGGATCCATAGAGTTGAGTAAGTGTGTGTAAGTAAATATTGTATTGTTTATAGAAGAGGAATAAAGCCAGGTTGGTATCCTCATTTGTGTGTTTATGGAGGAATAAAGCCAGGTTGGTATCCCCATTTGTGTGGCTTATAGAGGAATATAGCCGTATCCTCACTTGTGTTGTTGATAGGAGTAAAGCCAGGTTGGTATCCTTATTTGTGTCCTAGAGTAGGGTGTAAGGCCAGGATAAGTGGAGTAAAGCCCCAGTGGTTTCCATCTGGCAGTGCCTCATTGATGTAAGTGTACTAGAGGCTAATACTCGTCACACTCAGATACAAGGCAGATACCGAGAGTAAGGATAAAGCCGGCGTGTACCTAGTACTCTATTGGGCCGCCACTGGAGGAACTGCGTATCTTTCACAGTGGTTAATGTTCTGAGTTTGATTTAGGATAAGATAAGACACATAGGAAAGCAAATACACCCAGAGACAGTTTACTCTGTGGTACGCGCCACAAATAACTTTACAGGGTCTGTTTAGTTATTGTGGTAAAGGTCCTGTGTTATTATCGGAGTTGTTGTTGAGATACCTTGCAATTCTTGCAGTTTTAATATGGGGAATTGTTTCTTTAAGAAACCCCCAAAAGGGACGCCTTTGGAATAAGTATGGCAGAATTGCTGGAAATACATGAGCAAGTGGACAGCTTTGTCACAAGCTGATGGTGATAATATGTTTGTCTGGCCAGATGTGGGTAGTTTCAATAGTGGGATTGTGAATCCTATGAAAAATACTTTGCGCTTGCGAGGGTTTGAAGTAGACACTAGCGAGTGGATAGTGTTTAATAGTTATTATCGAGAGGCTTATTACAGGAATAAGCAGAATGAGAAGCAAATGGTTAATGCAAAGCTTAAAGAGGAATAAGCAAGCTAGGGAGAGAGCAGCTAGAAGTCCCCCTCTACTGCCACCACCTTTGCGACCAGTAACAAGACACAGAGAAATGACAGAAGGAAATTCTGTGTGTTTTAACTGTAACAGACCTGGACATAGAGTTGTCGACTGTCCCCAAGTTAACAAAGGAACCTTAGAAATGACAGGAGTTATAACCAGCGTCCGTATGATAGAGACTTGACAGGACGTAAGACAGAGCATTTTCCTCCCCCTCTGGAACCCTTGTACTACTCTCTTAGTAATAGTTAAAAATAGTTTTTTTATGTTAACAGAATTGGTTCCTGCACTATCTAATTTATTGAAGATATATAAATTAATGTAATGTAATGTTATGTTTTAATTTTAGGAAGAGTCAGATTAACAGTTAGAAAGTAATACTGGTTCAAGCATTCCTATGCACATACACACACACGCATTATGAATGTTGCAAACAATTTGTGCTTATGCCCCATCTGTTTGTCGTGTCATATGTTTTGTTATAAAACGTTTCAATTTATGTGCTGCATGTTGAAGAGATGTTAAAATATTATTGTTTTGGTAGGAGATAATTTTGTAATAGAAGTTTTAAATACGTTGATATGAGAAAGTGTGCTTGAATGCATGAACAAGAAAGAAAGTTGTTATGTATTTTGTTATAAGTTGAATGTTAAAAAAAATAATAGAGAAAGGGTTTGTCATTTAAAAAGAGGAAGTGCTAAATTAGAGGAAGTGCTGAATTTTTTGCATTATAGGAGAAACCAAAGTTTTCGAGTGGCTTAATGGCGTGTGTGGAACATTGTATAGTATATGTTAAATATGAGAAGCTTCAATATGTTGTTGTCAGAAACTGTCAAGATATTATTATATTTACTAATGTTATGTTGTGTCAGATTGTTTTATTTGCCCAAGAGAAGTTATATGAGTGTAAAATATAGAGGGAATGATTGGCCAATGTTAAGTGAGTATTGTGTAAAGACCTTCTGATAAAGAAGAATTTGTTCTAAATTATTGTTTGATAATCACTCCGCAGCAGTAGGACTTTATACAAATAAAATAGAGAAGTAAGAATGTATATATTGACCAATACGTTTATGAGAATAAGCTCAGTAAAGGAAGAGAAGTAATATCAGGAAGTAATTTTACTGAGATGGTAGTGCATACATGGGCCAGCCTTCGAGTGGAAGTGGTAGAGGTCGACACAGTAAAGGAAGCTTTGTGTTCAGCACTGATACTAGGGTTGCTCACTATGAATTTTAATCAGTTTTGTCATGAAAATCAAGGACATGCAGCAGGTGTTTTGACTCAGATGCATGGAGTAAGAAATATCAGGGACAGATTGCAGGAACAACTACTGTTGCCAGGTATTGAATATCAGTAAGGTAAAATTCTCATTTTAAATCTATTATACAGATTCTAGATATGTTTTTGGTGTTGTGTATGGTGTTGGTACAATTTGGTGACTATGCAGGTATCTGTCTCTCTCACCCTCTCTTATTGCTTTTATGTGCACGTTTTTCTACATGATGTATTGCTCCTGGCTGTACAGACAAAGAGTCAGAGGGTAAATCTGTTTGCTAAATAAGTTGCAACCAGACCAGATACATACATTTTTATGGGTACTGGTAGCAGCAAAACATATATGTAAATTATGTTAAATGTTGCATGTTAATAATGAAATTGTTTTGAGTCTTTGTATAATACAGATCAAAGCTGTACAGCCAACAAAAGACAGTCTCAAAGTGCACCATGCACCAACTGAAATCTAATGATGAAAGAGCATTTCTCAACCCAAGCGGAAAAGAAAGGAGCTCAAATTTTAAGATTGGTACAAACCCCAAGGAACAAATAAGTTAACCATTCCTTCGGGCACAATAATCCCAGCTGGTTAACCAACGTAAGCCGAGATTGGCAAGAGCCACTCGTGAATCTCACATCATGTAGTGAGACGAAAAGGAAATTGTTTATTTTGCATTAACCATTTCTTTGTTTGCAATATATGTGTATCAAGAAAGTATTTTTAGACACATGATTAATTATCTCTACCTCAATCATGTTTACCCCTTAGAATTAACCAGAGGTATTTATAAAGCCCTAGGTTTAAATTAATTTGGCTGGATCTGCGGTCATGCTCCCTGTTTTGAATACAGTCATCTTTAAGTATTCCCTTCTCTGAAGTTGATTTGATCACCCTTAACTGCACAAAGCTATTTTGTGCCCATCCTCAGTTATGATTCATACCTGGAAACTATTGCACTAAACTTAAATCTCATGTCTCTAGCAAATGATGGTCCAGCAGGAGGATGGGATGTTTCCCATCAGTATTATAAGAAAGGTAAATTATGTACAAGAGATAATATGTGCCCAATTTCACAATATCCCCACAATTGCCTAAGGAGGATAATTAATTTCAGGAGCCTGGACACTTCAAAAATACAAATTAGCCAGCCAAGGGGCTATGGATGCAGGTATAATTTTCCCAGGTGTAGGTGTGGGATTGTTAACAGACAGATTTCATGTTTTAATTTAAATGGTTGCACTGCAAAATCGAATTGCCTTGGATTATACTCTTGCAGCTAAGGGTGGAGTATGTGCTCTGGTTGTGTTGTGTATACATTAAAGATCATAGCGGTGAGATAGAACATGATTTAAAGAAGGTGTCTGAGTTGCAGGAACGCTTGCGTCCGCAACCAGGAGATGACTGGAATTTGTTCAGCTTAGATGGGTGGCTTGGTTCACTAGGAGCAGAACTGTTGACTGCTTTGGTTTGCTTGATTGTGGCGTATTTCTGTTTGTGTGTGCTTATTGCGTGTCTGAAGGTTGTCGCTAAAATATGTATTGCCGGAGACAATGAGGGACACGCTATGCTAATGCAGCATTCATATACCCCACACGCCTCTGAAGAAGGACCGGGACAGGAACCAAAGTTCATCCTCAGATCACCAGAAGGATTCTTCTGCCCAGAGGAAGAAAACCTCTGCTTATGAGGGCATCCCAAAACGAACATGTGTATGCTATGTAAGAGTTATCCAATCGACGGGACCAGGGTCCGTGTTAGGATAAAAGGGAGGTGTGTGGAAGATGAAATTTCCCTGGAAGCCATTTTGTATCTTGGAAGCCATTTTGTCCTACTGACTCCATTTTGTATGCCTTCTTCCATGTTTGTCCTTTGTGATACCCAAAGAGAGTGAGAGGTTTATGTGGAAATTGAGGGGGACGTACAAGTGAGTTCTGCTTCTAGTGTTGGAATATTTCACAGGAAACCAGGCTTGCTCAACTATGTCTGAGAAGTACAGGATGTAGCCAGGGTACAACCGCAATGATCAGGTGGTCTTTCTAGATTATTCCAGTAAGTTAAACTGGCAAACAATGTGGTTTTATTAAGATGATACGTGGCACTGCGACAAATTTTAACCAATCATATGCTTCTATTAGCAGTGCATTATGAAATTATGCTGTTCTGTTTTACTATAAAGATGTGTGTTGAGAAGGGTGCGGCAGGGCAGTCTGTGCAGACGCCACCCTACGTACGTTTGTATTAAACTTCATTGCTTATTCAACTCAGAATCTGGGCCTGGTCTCATTTCTTTGACTCTTCATTCCTGTGTGAAGTACCCAGGGAAAAAGTGACCATTCACAGGGGCCATGGACATTTTGTCAGACTGTGTCCTCAGGGGGACCTGCTATTTATTTTTGTATGGAGCCTGGACAGTGTGGCTAATTTTGTGGGGACTGATTTTTTGAATTTCAGGAGGACTTTGGCTGTTTCCACAGTAGCCAAAGTTCTCTGAAAATGAGGCAAAATCCTTCCCATAGAAGTCTACAGGAAAAAGCAGAAAAAACAGTAATGTGTTTTTACAATATATTGAAAGGGTGCTAGGCCAGAGATCTCCACTTTGATCCCCAATTATGCAGTAAATATTTACAGAAGCCGACACTCACGGTGATAGTGGCAGGATTTATTACAACCGATAGCAACTTGTTGGATTGAATGTTGCAATCTGTTGGAATAAATCCTGTCACTATCACCATTTTCATGCAACAATTTTTTATATTCTTACCGCAACCTTCTTGACTCCCTTGATATTGCAGTTTTTGTCTTCCTGCATAATATAAAACAAAATGTTAGAACAGTCATTCACTAATAATCACAAGTAGTACAGACATACATTTGTCACAATATGAGTAATCATAGTACTTCTTGATTATATATACTTACCAAAGCTCTTGTTAGGGATTCATATAACTCTTTGCGCAATTGTTCATCCTCCTCCTAAAATAATAAATACAATAGATGTACTAAATTATATTAGTCAATCAAGACCACATTACAATATGTAACACCATAAAATCTTAAGCACTGTGCAAAAAATGCCTATGCCCAGTATTTTCTAGGGGCTAGTTAATGGGATCCCATAGGAATGCATGTGCCAGAAATATAATTGTCCATCATATTATAATGGAACTTGGAAAGTAATGAATATTAGATTTCAATAGGAAATTACAAAAACTGGACAATATTTCACTCTATTTTTATTCTTTATCAAATTAGTTATTCACTAATATAAGATACTTAATATAGCTCTGTTAACATTTTTATGTATATAACCAGGGGGAATAATAATAATAACTTCCTAATATTAGCTCCCTTTCTGTTCAAATAAAAGTTCTTTAGTTTAATAAAATCAGAGAGGTTGAGAAGCTATGACTGTATGCTATCGGGGAACACAATATTAAATTTAACTTCAGATCCCTTCTAAATAGGTTCTCCCATGCATTATTTTTGTCATTGTAGAACACTGGGGTAAATAAAAATCTGGGCAAAATTCTAAAAGTGATTTAACCACCAGGAAAATGTCATTGTTTTTCATTGTGACTGATTCCCATTTACAACTTTGCACCACAACTGACCTCTATAAATAACCTCTAAAGTAAAATTGTTTTTTGTGAATACTTAGGTATATGTAAAATTGTGCTTTGATTCATAAAATATGCTGCTTAACATTGCTATAAACAGATTTACATATGTTTCAGTCTGTGTGAAACATTACAATCTTAATGTATATATTTAATTATATGATTACCTTTGAGTCATAATATCTACAAGCAAAATTGCCAATAGTTTTTTTTATTTCTTTTATGTCCTAGGAAGAGAAAAATAAAAAAGGGAATTAAAACAAATGGTTTCAACCTATACAAGTAACAGGTCATTTCTAAAACTAGTAAGCTGACTTTCTCGCAGTGAGCACATACCACATGATATAATTGGTGACGCCTCTATCTATCTATCTATCTATCTATCTATCTATCTATCTATCTATCTATCTATCATTTATCATCTATCATCTATCATCTATCATCTATCATCTCTCTCTCTCTCTATCTCTCTCTCTCTCTCTCCATCTATCTTGTATCTAATCTATTTAATCTATTAAGATTGTGTTACAGAGATAGAGGGACAACATAATTTGTATAAGGATAAATATAAATCTTATTTCTCAAGTGATTTCAAGGATTTCTTTAAAATACATTTTGTATCAATAAACCCTCACCCTTCCTATCATGACTTTCTTTTTCCAGTTTTCACTGCTGAAGTACATGAATATTTATCATGTATTAATCAATCTGGCAAGTTTAATCAACAATTATTATTTTTTTAATTCTTTATTATCATGATTACAATAGAATGGACACTAGGTAGCAGAACACCTTTGATATCTTGTCCTGTATTACAAGGCTCACTAAAAATCCCTTTTGATTTGTACATTACCATTGCAATGTCCTTCACGCAATTTACTACATTTTGATCAGGAAGATGGTCTATCAAAAAAGATATGTGTTAAAATTAGAAAATGTCACCCAAAAATGATACAGTTATATTTACAGTTGCTAAATATAAGATATTAATAATTTGAGATCAATTTATTAAAACCTATACATTAGTTTATCTTAGAAATATATTACTTACGGTCAGCTTTAGCATAGATGCTGGAACCGATCAACAGAATGAAAGCTATGATCTTCATTGTGCAGACAGTTGTTGGTAGACAGTAAGAGTATGAACGATTCAATCTGGATGACCACTAATGAAGGCTTCTGATATTTATGTAATCCAGAGATACTTACATCATCAAACATCAAACAAATGTCTCTTTGTGTAGTTGTCCAAACCACACTTCAAATATCATCATATACAATTTGGCAATGAAAAGGAAAATGATCTACTTGCCAATATTGTATCAATCAGAAAATCAGTGAAACATTCATAAATGAACAAAACTTTGGTTATTTTATGTTTCCCTGTGACGGAACTTCCATCTTTTCTTTTTCAGTCTAATATTTGCAACGTGGATAATTAAAAGTAGGTGTGCTTAGTGTATAAACCAATGTAGCCTTCATTTAGAACTAATACAACCATATATGGCAACATTTACGGATTCCACAGATATTCTTAACCTTTACTCAGTAGGCATGACATAACCAAAATAAGACAAAAGATATATAATACTGTATAATACTAGAGAATACCCACATTCACCGTTCTTGCAATCTGGAGACTCGGTGCAGAAGAAAGGATCTAGAAATGACAAAGTGGTATAAAACACAAAAATGTAATGAATATAATATCATACATAGTGGTCTGTATGGCTCTTTCTGGCAAACAAAACTTCATGCACAATGGAACAACATGGAGTCAACAGCAGAACATAAATCCACACAAAAAAACAAAGAAGCAGCTTTTATAAAACCTCAGATGATGTCCTGGTATTCTGTCAAGGCTTGTACACGGAATGCATATCACACTCAAGGCATATACTGCATGTCTGAAGGGATTTGACTGTGAGTAATCATATGTGTCATATTAGATCATTTGTACAAACACATATGTGCCTACATTTATTGCATGTTGAACAAGGAGCCAAATGTGATTTGTGTTGCTGTTTTTAGCAATGCAAAAAATTTTCAAACTTGTGCAACCTATCGCTAATCAGCCTTCCTCATGATTTTAATAGGACATAGATTGTTTTTTATTTATGGTATATTGCTGGCCCCAGGTGGGCTATTTTGTAAAAATGTTTTATTTTTTTATTTTCCACTTACAAACTGGATAGTTAAAATACCCCAAATTCAGCTGTTGTATATCCGATTATTTTTGGGAGATTTCAACCAATATTGAATAGGGCAATAATACCACAACCGAAAACTGCCAGAAATGTTGAAAATTGCTGATTTCCCAAAGCCAGGATAAAAAAGGAGAATACAGAATCAATATCTGGAACCATGACACAGCAATAAGACCATCCAAGAGCAAGGCCGAGAGTGAGGGTTTTAAATAGTAAGCAGATCAGTGGCAGCAGCTTTAGTGGTAAACAAGGTCATTTGAACAGAGCCCATGTAATAAATAGTCCAGGCAACTGCATAGATAGATGCAAAGCATAGCCTGGTTGTCCCAAACAGGAACTGCAGGTAGTGTAAAGGCTAAGTTGCCAGGCCCACATACCAAGAATAATGAGTTCAAATCCATCTACAAGTGGATATACATGGAACTGCAATAGCAACTTATTTAACTTTTTAGTGAAGTCAACAGTGGGGCCAGAAGGTACAACCATATAGAAATTTATTCAGATAACAAGCGCAATGCCTTATTCCGATACACATTTGTATCTTGGATCACTACTTCACCAGCCTAAGCTGCTCCCCACATGAAAATCTCAGGGTTATTCTTTAGGTCCTTTAAAGTTTTCCTTTCAAATAGGGAAAGATTATCCCTCTTACAAGTATCCTTTATTTATTTTCTACTAAGTTTCTAAACAACTCCAGGTGAATTCGCTTGAGATGGGATTAGACTTAGACGGTTGCTTCATGTTTGTATATAAATGTAATTCCTATTCTCTTCTATACGTTCAGACAATAATTTTTTCAAACTCATCAGTCTGGCGCTAAGGGCCAGAGTAGAGGTGCGAAACGCACAGGCTTTACTGCCCCATCCGGTGACTCTCACTTGTTTTTTGTAAAGGTGTGGCTTTTGAATTGAATAAAGGTTTATGCACAGCATTTTCCTAAGCCTTGTCCTTCATTTATCTACAAGCAGGTGACCCTCTATCCCGTCTTTTTTGCTACTCAATGATTATTTGGTTTCACCCTTAATAAAGAAATCTGTTCTTTACTATAAGGTACAAAATAAAGTGCAACACCCCAATACATTAAACAAATATATATGAACCTTAATATTCAAAAAAAAAAAAAGGGGATATCTGAAAGCACAAAGCTCATAACAAACTCCCAGAGCTTCTAGTATTTGTTAGTTTCCATATATACTGGTGTATTTTCAAGAATGATCCTGTTCTTAAAGGAATGCTAAACATTATTTTTCACTTGTACTTCTAATATAGAAGCACAAGGGAAATTTTAGTTGTCACTAGTATGAGGATAAACTGGCGTGTACTTTTGACAAACCCCAGTTTGTCCTCTGACCGACAGCTGTCGGCAACCATCTGGTTGGCGACTGTCTCTCTCTGCTAGTGCAGAGAGATACCCTCATTTTTGCATGGGATCAGCAAGGGGGACAGCTTTCGGCTGTCTGTGTGGGGCGAGCCCGCGCTCTGATTGGCTGTGCACGTACTGATGTTTGTCTGCACGTGACAACAATGAACTGCTGTGTCTCGCATGTGAGACACAGAAGATAGTACACCTGTGTGTATCTATAAGATACACGTCAGGTTTACTTAAATGTCTCGGGACATGTTTTGTTTAACCCTTGATTCCTTCAAGGAAGCAAGGATTAAACAATGTTTAATGAACCTTTAAAGAAATTTGACCGGAAAAAAGTAGTTTAGTGTGATCAAAATCTTAGCACCTAAGGGTATACTGTTTCCATGAAAGGGTGTACATGGTCTGCAACAATGCTCAAGTAGGTGTTATGTGTAAAAGGAACATCCCCATGAATGGCAGGACCCAAGATTTCTGGGCAGAACTTTGCCCAATGCATCACACTACCTCAGCCGGCTTGCCACCAGTCAGTGGTCATCATTTTATGGCTGATCGGAGTATGATATTTGCAAATAGTTAATATTTTTTTAATTACATTCTTTTGCTTTGGGGTATTTTTTTATTTTTAGATGAATTATATAATATATGGTTGATTCATTTTTTTTTAAGATGATAAATTATATATATATATATATATATTTTTTTTTTTTTAATATCTTTTATTTATATGAACATTTCTATTGGTACAATACAAACAGTTATCTCCTGTGACAGAAAAAAAGCACAGGGATAAAGTGCACAATACACAAAAAAATCAACATTTTGGGTGCTATTGTCAATTTCCCAAATTCACATTCTTTAAAAGGAGACTACACCCCTTTGCTTAAACCCACATTACCATTTACCTCACAAACAGCAAGCAAAGAAAAATAGAAAATAAGTATGTATCCACAGAGACAAGGGAGAGATCTAAAGAACGCCATCTAGTAAAGAAATATATTGGTACAAGAAGATGGAAATGTTGTGATTTGTCACAAATTATTTTTTACAGTTCAAACGCCTGGGTTAGAGATTTTGGTTTCATCATCACAGGTCCCGGGCTAGGATTTCTATGCATTTATTCCATTTATCAACATTTTTTAGATTTTTTGATTGACAAAGAGAAATTCCTCTCTCCATTCTTAATTGATGTTCCAGTTGTTTCTTTACTTCCAGCCAAATGGGGACCTGTGATGATTTCCACAATCTACCTATTGAGATTTTAATTGCGCATAGGAAATGAAGAACAAAGGATTTTTCCCATTCCTTAGTACATGGGAGGTTTAGATGTAGTAGAAGCACCTCTGGATTATTTGGAAGCGAAATGTTGGTCAAATAAAATAATTTTCCCAACATTTCCTGCCACATCCATTTCAACGGTTGGCAGGACCACCAGGTATGTAGCATATCGCCTCTGTACCGGTTACATCTCCAGCATGTATCCGATACACCCCTCTTCATCGTCGCTAGACGGGCAGGTACTAGATACATTCTGTTTAGTATTTTGTAGTGTGTTTCTACAAGGTTGAGACATCTCATTGTTTTATATGTCCCATAGAAAGCCTTCATTAGATCCTCCTTTGTCAACGTCATACCTAAATCTCTTTCCCATTTGGCAAAGGCTTTGAATTCACAATCTTCCGAATCCAGTTCCAACATGTATTTAGATTTTTTTAATAGACTTTTTTGATCATTTTTGCCCATAAAACCTCTAAGGCATTCAACCCTTTATGACTTGGCTTTATACAGATATTTTGCGAAGTAGCCTTTTATTCTTAGATAATTAAAGGTTTACCCTTTTAAATCTGGGTTGTTATCCAGGAGTTCCTGAAAGGGGATAATGCTAGAGTCTCTCCATAATTCCCCTAAGGTCTTAATGCCGCATTTGTGCCAAGATTTTAAATCCATACATTCTAAGTTATTTTTAAAAAGTGTGAGAGGGAGCTCATGTATAACGCAATCCTCAAGGCCCAGTCTTTTTCTGAGTCTATACCAGGCTTTCAAAACGTTAATCAGGACTATCCCTTTATCTACGGCCAAACCTTCTTTTCTTTTAATTTTTATGCCGGTGTGCCAAAAAAATCGAACTAGTTCCGTTTTTCTCCCTAGTTCTCTTTCGATATCGTACCAGGATTCCTGTTTAGAGGTATCCATCTGTGAGATTATAGCATGGGTTAAAATAATTTAATCATGATATTGTGCTCTATCTGGCATTCCAAGTCCCCATGTGAGATCTTTTCACTTAAACACTTTAAATTTAGTCTCGGCTTTTTTTTTTGCCAACTAAAGTTTCGGAGGGAACCTTGGATTAATGCAAGCCAACTGGGCGGGATTTCTAAAGGGAGCATCCTAAAGAGATAGAGCCATTTTGGCAGAACATAAGCCTTAACTATATTTATTTGGCCCCACCATGAAAAGCATAAATTCTTCCAGTCTCCTCATTGTTTAGTTGTTGATTTTAAGAGAGGAAGGAAGTTATTTTCCATTATTTTAGTTGGGTCTGCGCAGATTTTAATGCCCACGTATGTTAGGCTATCCGCCCACACGAATCCGAACTTTGTCTTTAGGGTGCTCTCTAATTGTATTGGTATATTACTAGACAGTGCTATGGTTTTATCACTATTTAGTTTATACCCGGATACCATTGAAAATCTGTATATCTCACCCATGAGTTCAGCAAGGGAGCGTTCAGGTTCTTCCATAGTCACAATTACATCGTCTGCATACATACTAATCTTCAGATCTCTCTCCCCCACTCTTATTCCAGAAATATTTGTGTTCTGTCTTATAGCCACTGCCATTGGTTCCATTGTGATCAAATATAGTAACAGGGGAAGCGGACAGCCCTGTCTGGTTCCGTTGCCCAGGGTGAACCATTCAGAGGTAAACCCTTCTCCTATCACTCTTGCAGACATAGATGTGTATAGTGTCAGGATGGAATCTACTATTCTTCCCCTAAACCCGAACGCCTCCATTGAGGTTCTTATAAAGTTCCACCTGACCCTGTAAAACGCCTTTTCGGCATCGAGTGACAGGGCCAGGATAGGAGTCTTTCTTCTACGGGAGTAGTCTAAGACATCTATAAGGCGTCTAATATTACCAGTGGGGGATCTACCTGGCACAAAGTCTATCTGGTCCCGATTAAAGGTAGTATCTTTTTGATCCTTTCGGCCAATACTGCCAAATACAACTTGATGTCTGTATTCAAAAACGACATGGGGCGGAAACTGGACACTAGCTCCAGGTCTTTTCCCTTCTTTGGTATAGTGATTATATTTGTCTCCAAAAGCTCTCCCCCGGGATGGGTTCCCCGGTAGACAATGAATTAAACATCGCTGTCAAGTCTCCCAGTAGGTTTCCCTTAAACACCTTGGAAAAAAGATTATTAAATCCATCGGGACCAGGGGCCTTGTTTAATCTCAATCTGTCTATACAATAGTTCACCTCCTCAGCCAGGAATGGGCTATTAAGGGCTTCTAGTTGGTCTTATCTTAGGCAGTGACAGATCTTTAAAATAAGAGCTAATTATCTCCTGATCTGGTGCATGCGGGAGATTGTACAAAGTTTGATAGAAATTCTTGAAGGCATCCGCAATCTTTTCTGGTGTCATTACTACTCCAGAGTCAGTTCTTATTAACGATAACCGTTTTTTTGCCTCATGTTTTATAAGTCGTCTCGTCATCAACTTGTCTTCTTTGTTACCCTTATAATACCATGTTGTTTTGAAACGTTCTAATACTTTATTTGCTTTGTTTATTAATTGATCATTAATTTTTAGTTTTTATCTTTAGTTTATTCGATATTAGTGGAGATGGATCTGCTTTATTTTGGTTTCTAAGGGTATCCAAGGTTATATATAGTTTATGATAAAAAGTTTGAAGCGAGTAGCTAAAAAATGCAGTCGGATGCCGGTGTGGGTTACTCCTCTCGGCGCTCCAGCCGAATACAGGATACAAAACACAGGAGGGCTGCTCCCAATCGTGGCAGAGGAGTCCCAGGTGCCGGCAAGAAACACCAGAACCAGGTAAGTGTCCAGTTAAAATTTAATTTATTAAGTACAAAATAATTCCAAAGAAAATGGTTAGGAGCTGGGTATGATGTGAGGATCACCCGGTGAGGTGACGAAGCCCCTGACGCCCCTGACGAAGCGCCAAGCTAGGCGCGAAATGCGTAGGCTCGTCATAGATTTTTTTCCCTCACCGGGAATCCATTGCTTCCTTTAAAAACTGTATATTTTGTTTCTTTTTGATTAGGGCACTATTTAACTTCCATTCTGATCTGGCTCTCCTGTTTTCAAGTTTTAAATACATCCATACTGCGTTATGGTCTGACCAGGCAATATCTTTTATAACTATGTTCTTAATATTCTAGGTTATAGCCCTATCTCCAAAAAACATGTCCAGCCTGGAATATGTCAGGTGTGATCTGGAATAACATGTAAAATCGACCTCACCTGGATGGAAAACCCTCCATAGGTCCAGGAGAGGAAAAAGCCCAACCGTCTCTTTAAGTTTCTTTGCATTATTTATAAGGTTTTTATCTTGACCTCTCCCTCTTCCGGATCTACGGTCCAGGTGTGTATCCATAACGCAGTTGAAATCAACAGGACAGTTCCCTGTCTTACCCTCTCAATCTTAGTACACAAATTTTGGACATACGAGGCAGGGGAATTGTTTGGGGCATATACATTTATTAAGGTATAGACTTTACCTCTGATCCCACATATTAAAATAATAAATCTAGCCTCTGTATCGTATTCTAAATGTATCACTTACTATTACTATTACTGGACAGTTTTTTTGGTCTCTGGAAGTAAACCCTCCCTCCAGGGAGGCTGAAGTGGAGAGGAGGGAAGAGAAGGAAAAAGAGTAGAAAAAGAAAAAAGAAAAAACTATATTAAGTATTTATCTTGAAGTGTGTATCTTGTATAGTGACTTGACTCTTATCTACCTTATAAAGTGCATTCTTATATCTATTCTAGTACTCCCAGTGTAAGGTTAACTCTACCTCTTTAGATTGCCTCGTTCTTATTAACATACTAATTTATATATGTGTAGCTATACCTAGTGGAAAGAAAAAAAGAGAGAAGGGGAAGGGAGGAAATAAAATATATTTTGTTTTTTATTGATAAAGACTAGTAACTCTTTTCAGAGAAGAGGTGATTTGCGTTATCGATTAAAACTCTCCTCTCATTCATATATCCCCTGCTTTATGGATAATTATCCTTAGGATCTTGGAGATTATTGCAGCGTTTGAAAGAACTCGGGCAGATTTTATAATAATGTTAAACTTTGGGTGCTCACTGTGTTTACTACAAATGTTTTTTGTTATCAATTTATGTGCATGTTGTTTTGTGCCTCCCTGCCTTTGGTGTCTTCCCTATTTTTAGATGCTGATTGGTTAGATTGGCTCTATTTTTGTGATTTGTTAACTTTTAACGTTTTTGAGACTCATCTATGGCATTTTGTGGACAATCATACTCTTTTTGCATTAGAATGTTTGGCGGCTTACAATTTTACTTTGATAAAGTGTGGGTTGATAAATGCTACAGTTATTTGTTTAATTGTTAGCTTTCATTGTGTCTATTTTAGTACAACATACATTAACATTAACAGGCAACCTTTTAGAAGGTTACTAATTCCAATTTGGATCTAGTTGAATAGCATTTAGTTTACCCAAAATCATCTACCCAGAAAAATTTGATTAATTCAGTTCAGTAGATGACAACAAATAGCCCATTAAATTTGGCGTTAGATTAAACAACAAGGAACATCTTCATAGAACGAGAAGTGCATTGGCAAAGTGTATGTTTTTGAGACACTTAAATGAAAAGGCATTTGTATTGATGCCAATTTTTTAGGGTGAAACTGAATGTAATTTACATGTTTTCTTAATGTAAATTGCATCCAATTGTATTTATAAAAGTATGAATAATTACACTCTTACTTATCATTAAAGTATTGCATGTGTTTTTTCCAAGGCAACATGCTGTTCTTCAATTAGCACTTATAGGGCTTTAACCAAATTAAAGAATATAAATAAATAACATGTTCTTTAACAGAGTGGGGTCTCCTAGCCAGTGCATGCTCACACTTTTCCTCTACCCGCAGTGTGCAGATGGTAGGAGAACAAGTGCTCAAGGTTCCCTGGATACCAAAATAACTAGTGCGGTGCAATGCTAGTGTAATAGATTATCTATCTATTTATCTATCTATCTATCTAGATAGATAGATAGATAGATAGATAGATAGATAGATAGATAGATAGATGATCGTGAGAAAGGGCACTAATGGAGCCCAAAATGTCTCAGCATTGGTTTTGTAACTTTTTTGAAATGCACTGAATAAAACACTATTCAGTGCCACCCTTTTTCTTGGACTATATTTGAATTTGATGGTACAGCACCCTGGTAAGATTAGTTTGGTTGCTTGTGGATTTTTGTGTATATATATGTAATAAAAAGACCTACCTGCCGCCAAGAGGTCCGCACCTCCGCAAAGCTGCCTCTGCAAACAAGGCAGGAGGGCAACGGAGGCTCCGTTTGGCGTCTCAGACCTCCAGGGCTGCATACGCGCTCCCTGCTTCCCCTCCACGAACGCGCAACAAACAGAAACTTCGCTCATGCGCAGTACCGCTACACACAGAAAATTAGCATTTCTTAAAGGGCATATACTTTTTGGAAGATCTATTAGGGGGCGGGTTTTACCTAAATAGTATTTAAATCTTCAGTTACTACTCAGACCTTACCTGAGATAGTTCCCTGTGGCTTGTTCTAGCGTTTATTCCTTCATTATTCTGATTCTCCGGTTTTTTACTCCTGCCTTGTTTTGACTCTGCTGTTCGCTGCTTGCCTCAACCTTTTTGCTTGGTTTTGACTTTGCCTCCTGAATTCCTACGTTGTACTTTGTTCCTGTTTCGTGCATGACCCGGCCTGCTGACTATCCGTCTCATCCTGTACTCCCTGCGTATCCCTGCTCCGGTGTGCGGTTGCAGTCAGCGTACCAAGTCCTGGATGGTCATTTGCCTGAGGCTCAACCATAGGGTATATATAGTATGTACATATATACTTTATATGCACGTTTAGCTCCATCAGTAGGGAAAGGGCACCTGACCCCAGAGCAGTAGCGCGGGTACGGCGAAAACTGAGGGGGTGCAGTAATGATATTAACAGAGCTAGACTGATGCTCTCTCATTCAAAGGAGCTCAAGGTCTCTGGTCTTAAGTATCAATCAAATTGCATGCAGGACAAATCATCTATTATAGTTGTTAGCACTACCTCTCTTGGCAGTGAGTAACTTTATTGTCCTTCCAGTAAATAATCTTGCTGTCTATGAAATCTATCCTTAACCAGTCTGAGGGGGTGACCTCTTGTTCTTTGTACATTTTCTGTTAATGAACAGGTCACTGGAGAGCTCTTTATATTAGCCCTGCACATATTTATATCATGTTATCATATCCCCTCTGAGACTTTTTTAAATGCATTTTTTAAGTCTCTCTTCAGAAGGAAGATTCTCCAAATCTCTTATTAATTTTGTAGCTCTCCTTTGTACTTTTTCTAGTTCCTTAATTCCATAATTGTACTGCATATTCAAGGTGAGGTCTTACCAGTGACTTGTTAAAAGGCAAGATGATATCCTCCTCTCATTAATCCATACCTCATTTTATACATGCCAATATCTTATTGGCCCATGCAGATGCTGACTGACATTGAGCACTGTTGCTAAGTCTGTTATCTACTATTCTACCTAAATCCTTTTCATTAGTAGTTTTTCCCAGCTAAATACCATATAAAGTATATGTTGCTTTGTTATTATTTTTCCCATAATACATAACTTTACATTTGTCTATATTGAACCTAATTTTTCACTTAATTGCCCAATCCCCCACTCTTTATAAATCTTCATGTAAAGAAAAAACTCTGCTCAATACCCTGGTCCAATTTGAGGATTTTCCATTTACAACAACCCTCTATTATGTGATGTTTAATGTGACTGAAGGATAAAACATTACCAAGACATGTTAAATGATCTATAGTTTGTAAGAAAGATGGGACAGAAGGGATATGATAGAAACATTTACATATATAAAGAGAATCAGCACAGTAAAAAGAAGAAAAACTACCACAATAAGAGGTGTTTAAATGTATTACTTTAATGAGAGGGTAGAGGGTGCATGAAATAGCTGTTAAAATGGTAAAGGAGTTAAAGCATCCATGTAATAGGCATCAGGCCGTCTTAGATATAAGATCAGACAAGGACTCATGAAAATATTCATTTGTCAGAAATTGGGCAGACTATGTTGCTCGGATGGTTCTTATCTGCTGACACATCCTATGTTTATATTTGATTGCTGGCAGTCTAACCACCTTTACACAATGGTCTGCAATACAATACATGGATATATGCCTGGCCACTCTTATAGTATAACAGGAGAACCAAGATATGTATTATCCTAAAAAATGATGAGTCATGTGGAATAGTTCAAATATATAAGACTAGGGAATTACAAAAATAGGAACAACATAGCTGTGATGGAAAAATGCTGCAACTTGCCTATGTTTCCAACTCAGGTATTATAGCTTAAGCTTGCAATTCTCTTGTGAGTTCATCATAGATCATTGTACAGTCATTAGACCTACATTAACTGATTAAATACTAATACTTTCATTTGTCAAATCTGAAACATATCTTTAAAAATGTGTACATAAACACAACATATTCCTTATTTAACCCCTTAAGGACAGAGCCTTTGAAACATTTTTGCTCATTCTGGACAATGGCTATTTTAACATTTCTGAGCTGTTCGTGTTTAGCTGTAATCTTCTCATTTGTCATTTGTTGTACCCACAAAAATTATATATTGTTTTTATCAGCACAAGAAGGGCTTTCTTTAGATACCATAATTTTGATCATATCTTATAATATTATATAAAAAAATTAATAAAATATGTTGAAAAATAACAAAAAAAAATTAGTTTCTGACTTTTATTTGAAAAATGTTTGACTCATTTACAAATGTCAATGAAAAAACCTGCTAAATAGATTCTACTATTTCTCCTGAGTACAGGGATACCACCCATGCATAGGTGTGCCATGTTTTGGGGGGGCTAAAAGGCAACATTTGAGAGGTGCGCTTTTTGGTTTTCCAACTTGGAATTTTGATGTGCAGAAAACCTGTGCCCATGTCCCATTTGGGGCATTTCTGAAGCCAGCCTGTGTATCTTACCCCATCAAACCATATATTTTTGAAAACTAGACACCCTAGGGTATTTCAAATAGGAGTATTTTAACACTTTCCATGCACTAATTCTACCACCAGACTTTGTCAAACTTTTTGGTAGTACTTTTTTTGTGTGGTTTTTTTCACACACATTGTACTTCAGACATAAATTCACAGCTCCTGCTATAGGACACTGCCAAAAAACACTCCAATGTGTATTCAGCAACATCTCCCGAGTACAGGGATACCACCCATGCATAGGTTTGTCATGTTGTTGAGGGGCTAAAAGGCCACATTTGAGAGGTGCGCATTTTGGTTTTCCAACTTAGAATTTTGACTTGCAGACAACCTGCACCCATGTCCCATGTGGGACATTTCTGAAGCCAGCCTGTGTATTTTTACCCCATCAAACCATATATTTTTGAAAACTAGACACCCTAGGGTATTTCAAATGGTGGTATTTTAACACTTTCCATGCACTAATTGTACCACCAGCCTTTGTCAAACTTTTTGGTAGTACTTTTTTTTCACATACATTGTATTTCAGATATAAATTCACAGCTCCTGCTATGGGTCACGGCCAAAAAACACTCCAATGTGTATTCAGCAACATCTCCCGAGTACAGGGATACCACCCATGTATAGGTTTGTCATGTTGTTGGGGGGCTAAAAGGCCACAGTTGAGAGGTGCACTTTTTGGTTTTCCAACTTGGAATTTTGACTTGCAGACAACCTGCACCCATGTCCCATTTGGGACATTTCTGAAGCCAGCCTGTATATTTTTACCCCATCAAACCATATATTTTTGAAAACTAGACACCCTAGGGTATTTCAAATGGTGGTATTTTAACACTTTCCATGCACTAATTGTACCACCAGCCTTTGTCAAACTTTTTGGTAGTACTTTTTTTTCACATACATTGTATTTCAGATATAAATTCACAGCTCCTGCTATGGGTCACGGCCAAAAAACACTCCAATGTGTATTCAGCAACATCTCCCGAGTACAGGGATACCACCCATGTATAGGTTTGTCATGTTGTTGGGGGGCTAAAAGGCCACAGTTGAGAGGTGCACTTTTTGGTTTTCCAACTTGTAATTTTGACTTGCAGACAACCTGCACCCATGTCCCATTTGGGACATTTCTGTAGCCAGCCTGTATATTTTTACCCCATCAAACCATATATTTTTGAAAACTAGACACCCTAGGGTATTTCAAATGGTGGTATTTTAACACTTTCCATGCACTAATTGTACCACCAGCCTTTGTCAAACTTTTTGGTAGTACTTTTTTTTCACATACATTGTATTTCAGATATAAATTCACAGCTCCTGCTATGGGTCACGGCCAAAAAACACTCCAATGTGTATTCAGCAACATCTCCCGAGTACAGGGATACCACCCATGTATAGGTTTGTCATGTTGTTGGGGGGCTAAAAGGCCACAGTTGAGAGGTGCACTTTTTGGTTTTCCAACTTGGAATTTTGACTTGCAGACAACCTGCACCCATGTCCCATTTGGGACATTTCTGAAGCCAGCCTGTATATTTTTACCCCATCAAACCATATATTTTTGAAAACTAGACACCCTAGGGTATTTCAAATGGTGGTATTTTAACACTTTCCATGCACTAATTGTACCACCAGCCTTTGTCAAACTTTTTGGTAGTACTTTTTTTTCACATACATTGTATTTCAGATATAAATTCACAGCTCCTGCTATGGGTCACGGCCAAAAAACACTCCAATGTGTATTCAGCAACATCTCCCGAGTACAGGGATACCACCCATGTATAGGTTTGTCATGTTGTTGGGGGGCTAAAAGGCCACAGTTGAGAGGTGCACTTTTTGGTTTTCCAACTTGGAATTTTGACTTGCAGACAACCTGCACCCATGTCCCATTTGGGACATTTCTGAAGCCAGCCTGTATATTTTTACCCCATCAAACCATATATTTTTGAAAACTAGACACCCTAGGGTATTTCAAATGGTGGTATTTTAACACTTTCCATGCACTAATTGTACCACCAGCCTTTGTCAAACTTTTTGGTAGTACTTTTTTTTCACATGCATTGTATTTCAGATATAAATTCACAGCTCCTGCTATGGGTCACGGCCAAAAAACACTCCAATGTGTATTCAGCAACATCTCCCGAGTACAGGGATACCACCCATGTATAGGTTTGTCATGTTGTTGGGGGGCTAAAAGGCCACAGTTGAGAGGTGCACTTTTTGGTTTTCCAACTTGGAATTTTGACTTGCAGACAACCTGCACCCATGTCCCATTTGGGACATTTCTGTAGCCAGCCTGTATATTTTTACCCCATCAAACCATATATTTTTGAAAACTAGACACCCTAGGGTATTTCAAATGGTGGTATTTTAACACTTTCCATGCACTAATTGTACCACCAGCCTTTGTCAAACTTTTTGGTAGTACTTTTTTTTCACATACATTGTATTTCAGATATAAATTCACAGCTCCTGCTATGGGTCACGGCCAAAAAACACTCCAATGTGTATTCAGCAACATCTCCCGAGTACAGGGATACCACCCATGTATAGGTTTGTCATGTTGTTGGGGGGCTAAAAGGCCACAGTTGAGAGGTGCACTTTTTGGTTTTCCAACTTGGAATTTTGACTTGCAGACAACCTGCACCCATGTCCCATTTGGGACATTTCTGTAGCCAGCCTGTATATTTTTACCCCATCAAACCATATATTTTTGAAAACTAGACACCCTAGGGTATTTCAAATGGTGGTATTTTAACACTTTCCATGCACTAATTGTTCCACCAGCCTTTGTCAAACTTTTTGGTAGTACTTTTTTGTGTGTTTTTTTTCACATACATTGTATTTCAGATATAAATTCAAAGCTCCTGCTATGGGTCACGGCCAAAAAACACTCCAATGTGTATTCAGCAACATCTCCCGAGTACAGGGATACCACCCATGTATAGGTTTGTCATTTTGTTGGGGGGCTAAAAGGCCACAGTTGAGAGGTGCACTTTTTGGTTTTCCAACTTGGAATTTTGACTTGCAGACAACCTGCACCCATGTCCCATTTGGGACATTTCTGTAGCCAGCCTGTATATTTTTACCCCATCAAACCATATATTTTTGAAAACTAGACACCCTAGGGTATTTCAAATGGTGGTATTTTAACACTTTCTATGCACCAATTCTACCACCAGCCTTTGTCAATCTTTTGGATAGTAATTTTGTTTTTTTTCACACACATTGTACTTCAGCCATGAATTCTCAGATTTTGGTATGTGTCACTGCCAAACAACACCTCAATGTATGTTCAGCTACATCTCCTGAGTAGAGGGATACCACCCATGCATAGGTTTGTCACCTTGTTTGGGGGTTTAAAAGTCACATTTGGAATTTGTCCATTCTGGTTTTCCAAATTGGATTTTTGACTTGTCCTATTTGGGACATTTTTGAAGCCAGCCTGTGTATTTTACCCCATCAAACCATATATTTCTGAACATTAGACGCCCTAGGGTATTTCAAATGGTGGTATTTTTACACTTTCCATACACTAATTCTACCACCAGCCTTTGTCAATCTTTTGGGTAGTATTTATTTTTGTGTTGTTATTCCACACACACAGTATTTCAGGCATGTATTCTGAGATTTTGGTATATGTCACTGCCAAACAATACCCAAATTTGTGTTTTACAACATCTCCTGAGTTCAGGGATACCACCCATGCATAGGTTTGCCAGAATTTTTGGGAAGGTTCAGTCAAAATTATTGAACTTGGTAATTTGGTTTGAAATTGAGCGTATATGTTCCGATAGGGCTATCTTTAGTTTGGGGCCAATTGCATACCCCAATTTAGTTTGATTTTCAGATAGCTGTATATATTTGAAATGTTGACACCCCAAGGTATTGCATATGGGGTGTTTTGATGTCTTTGATGCAACCATGTTTGCAAAATCAGTTGTTGGAAGTGTTTGGTGGTCTTTTTTCAAAACAATATTTTACACATACATTGCATTTTGACTGTGATTTAGGAGAGCCTGTTCTAAGTTACTTCAAGAAAACACCCCAGTTTGTTTTCTGCCAGGCATCCTGAGTACACCCATGCCCCCCATGCATAGGTTTGCCGGATTTTTGGGAAGGTTCAGTCACAATTATTGAACTTGGTCATTTGGTTTTAAATTGAGCGTATATGTTCTGATAGGCCTATCTTTAGTTTGGGGCCCATTGCATACCCCAATTTAGTTTGATTTTCAGAAAGCTGTATATATTTGAAATGTTGACACCCCAAGGTATTGCATATGGGGTGTTTTGATGTCTTTGATGCAACCATGTTTGCAAAATCAGTTGTTGGAAGTGTTTGGTGGTCTTTTTTCAAAAAAATATTTTACACATACATTGCATTTTGACTGTGATTTAGGAGAGCCTGTTCTAAGTTACTTCAAGAAAACACCCCAGTTTGTTTTCTGCCAGGCATCCTGAGTACACCCATGCCCCCCATGCATAGGTTTGCCGGATTTTTGGGAAGGTTCAGTCACAATTATTGAACTTGGTCATTTGGTTTTAAATTGAGCGTATATGTTCTGATAGGCCTATCTTTAGTTTGGGGCCCATTGCATACCCCAATTTAGTTTGATTTTCAGAAAGCTGTATATATTTGAAATGTTGACACCCCAAGGTATTGCATATGGGGTGTTTTGATGTCTTTGATGCAACCATGTTTGCAAAATCAGTTGTTGGAAGTGTTTGGTGGTCTTTTTTCAAAACAATATTTTACACATACATTGCATTTTGACTGTGATTTAGGAGAGCCTGTTCTAAGTTACTTCAAGAAAACACCCCAGTTTGTTTTCTGCCAGGCCTCCTGAGTACATCCATGCCCCCCATGCATAGGTTTGCCAGGATTTTTGGGAAGGTTCAGTCAGTTGTAAGATGTGGTAATTTGGATTGAAATTGAGAGTGTTTATAAAATTTGAAACTCTAGAGCAGTACACATAAAAACTAAAAATCTGGAGCAGTAAAACTTAAAAATATAAAAGGCAGAAAAATAAAGGACTAAAAAAAATTAAAAATGGGCAACTGTGTGGTACACTTTGAAGCAGGTACCGATGCAGAGTCCTGGCTTCCCAGTGCAGTCAGGACAATAAAAGGTTGTATCCGTTCTTTGTCCCCTGCTATAACAGACTCTGCATCTTTTCTGGGGGTTCTGCTTCTTGTCAGTTGGGGGAATTTTAAAAATAAAATGGGTAGCCCCAAGTCTGTTTCCCCCAATC
Source organism: Pelodytes ibericus (assembly GCA_036172795.1). NCBI lineage: Eukaryota > Metazoa > Chordata > Amphibia > Anura > Pelodytidae > Pelodytes > Pelodytes ibericus. Next base: position 88,643,185 of record CM069858.1, on the reverse strand, counting down.
ACCGCCCGGGGACCAGGTGCATCTTGGTATAAGATCCCCGAAATTATCTGAAGCTGAAACTGTAAAAATGACAGCTTAATTCCGGGGTTTGCTGTTTTGTGCAACACAAACGCATTGTAGGTCGCAACTTGTAGCAGGTAAATTGCGACCTTCTTATACCATGCCTTCGTCTTCCTCATAATAAGATAGGGCTGTAGGAGTTGATCTGACAGATCAACTCCACCCATATACCTATTATAGGCCCTGATGCACACTGGCTTTTGGATGACCTCAGCTCTGCCACGGACTGCAACCTGCACAGTCCTCTCATCATGGATGGTGCTGAGCATGCACACATCCTTTTTATCCCTGAATTTTAATGCCAAGAGCTCTTCTTGGCGCAGAGCTGAGGTCTCCCCCCTTTGTAGCCGGGTACGTACCAATTGCTGTGGGAACCCTTTGCGGTTAGAACGAATAGTACCGCAAGCCACTGTTTCAAAACAATAAAGCAACTTGAACAGTGGTACACTTGTATAAAAATTATCAACATACAAGTGGTACCCCTTGTTCATAAGGGGTAGGAGAAGGTCCCACACAATCTTGGTACTTGCTCCCAGATGTTCTGGGCAGCCTGGAGGGTCAAGATGGCTATCTTTTCCCTCATATACCCGGAAGGCCTGAGTGTACCCACTCTCGCTCTCGCAGAGCTTATACACCTTCACTCCATATCTGGAGCGCTTGGAAGGGATATATTGCTTGAATCTCAACCTTCCCTTGTACTTCATCAGAGATTCATCCACGCATATATCCCTTTTAGGTGTATAAGCCTCTGCAAACCTGGCAGAGAGGTGGGTAATCAGGGGGCGGATTTTAAATAGCCTGTCAAACTGGGGGTGCTCTCTAGGGTGACACAGGCTATTATCATTGAAATGCATGAAATGAAGAAGCATTTCATACCGCTGCCTGCCCATAGACTGGGCGTAAATGGGGGTACTGCAGATGGGGCTTGTGCTCCAGTAGGAGCGAATGGAGGGTTTCTTTATAATACCCATCAACATTGTTAGTGCCCAGAATTTTAGAAATTCTGGCACGTCAATGGGGACCCATTGCTGCCTTCCCAAAAATGAAGTTGGGTGAGCAGCGTGGAACTGCTGGGCATATAGATTAGACTGGGAGACAATCTCCCCCAGTATATCATCCCCCAGAAAAATTTGGACAAACTGGAGGGGAGTAAATCCTGTAACATCAGTACTGATGCCAGGAACTGGGGTAAAAGGAGGGATAGTTGGCCTATAGCGATTAGGCACTATCCACTCCTCAGCAGCACTGCCATCCGGAGTCTCACGACTCCTTGTGGCAGGGGGCCCAGCAGCCACTGATACATCACTAGAAGATGTATCGGTAAACTGACCAGGGTCAAAATCTGACCCTGTGTCAGTGGCCTCAGAATCTGAGGCGAGGATGGCATAAGCCTCCTCAGCGCTGTACATGCGCTCAGACATAATAATATAAATGTATTAAAATTTTACTTTACGTGGCCCCCTAGCGGGTTCAATTGCCCCTAGCGGGTTTCAAAAAAAAAATATACAGACAGCAAAAAAGTACTGCTGCAAGCCGGATCAATGAAAAGCAATGATCTACGGCAAAGAAGAGGTTAATAGCACTGTAATAAATACAGTAAAAAAATATTAACCTCTAAAAACTGCACAGACAGCAAAAATGTGCTGGTGTGCAAGATCACTATTTTACACAGTGATCAAAAAGCAGGGAAGGGGTTAAACACAGGAATGGCTTTGAAAAAAGCCTTTGGGTCTCACAATTTATTAAAATATAGAAAATAACTAATATAACTGACTATAACAATACTGATCTGTCTCTCTCCCTCACCAGAACGCAAGTGAGGAGAGGGAGGCAGATCTAACACTGTCAAAGGCAATATTTGTAAATATTGCCTTTGACAACGAATGGCAAGTGCTCATCTGAGCACTTGCCATTCTAATCGGCACCCTGATAGGGTCTGCCGAGTGAAGCCCCCCCCCCTCTGATGCAACGGAAGTGACATTACGTCACTTCCGTTGCCGGCTCCAGCAGAAGGGCAGCGCCATCTTTACAGCAGCGCTGCCCTTCCATCGTGAGGATGTGGCCGCTCATCGGAGCGGCCACGAAGATCACACCAACGATTTTAAGGTGTTGCTGAATGCCTACACGGCCAGGCATTTCAGCAACACCTTTTGATCTTAGGAAGCGAACGCTGTTCGCTTCCTAAGATCGTTTGTGCAGGCGGCGCCGCCATATTTAATATGGCGGATACGATCACCTCGTGGGGTGATCGTACGGCGCCCCTGCACATTTGAACAGTGTGGCACAAAGCCTCTACATAGAGGCTTTGTGCCAACACTGAAAGAGCAAAGAAAGCGACTCTAGATCGCTTTCTTTGCTTGATTTAGTCCATGACGTGCCAGGCACGTCACATGTCGGCAAGTCCTCATTTTGCCGTGACGTGCCTGGCACGTCATCTGTCGTTAAGGGGTTAACCTTCACTGGTGTAGCATTGATTACTGGGCTAAACACTCCTTAAATGAGGTCGTCAGTAAATAAAATGTTAAGGGATTCCTAAATATTTAAAAATAATACATGCTTTTTTTTTTAGCAGAATTACATATAAATGCATAAATTAAGAGAAAAATTTACTTAATTTCAGTGGAAAAATCTGTCATTTGCATATCAAGCCACTTACTTGCTATTCTGCTAACATAATGTGAAAAATAATTTTATTCTCTACATTAGCATTATAAAAATATGTACGTAACTGAGTCATCTTAAATAAGAGATCACAAGGTTTAGACAAGGCCTCCGTCATTTATTAACATAACCACATCTTTGTCAAGTATCAAAAGCCAAATATTTGAAACGCATTGTCTATCAATATTGAATACATAGACCATGACTAACAATTGTAATACATAAACCCCAGAACCAAGCTTGATTGCTGATGAACCCACCAATCATCCAAACCAAGTTGTTGTGATTCCCCAATGCTTTTTCCATGTAAGCGTCTGAACTATTACCCTGCTGGCTTCATTCCTGAAATGCATTAGTCATACAGTTATAGGAGATGTGAGTGATCCTGCCCTATTTCTACCTTATATGGTTTGATAAAAACTGTGTACTTGGCATACCATGCACACTCATTGTTGTAATTGGTTGTGCATATGGTGACCACTTCAGTGACCTAGATGGCCTGGGACATTCCTGCTTAGGGCTGCTCAATCTGGGACAATACAGATTCCCAGAATGTGAAGGAGGTCTATCAGGAGAGGCTTCTCAACTCTCATGTGTGCACTTTATACTTTATAGATTGCAGAAGGCTCTCCTGAGTCCCGCCTTCAAACAGATCTCTGAACAAACAGTAGCTTGCATAATCTCCTCCCTCCATCCAGCACCAGGAATGAAAAGGTAAGAAACCCATACTGTGTGTGACTTAGGGTTGCCACCTTTTCCACAAAAAAATACTGGCCTTGCCGCTATAGATTTAATGTTGGAAGCATGCCATTTTCTTTACCGGCCTGGGTGGCAACCCTAGTGTGACTGTGTGCCTATGGCTGACTGTGTGTGTGTGTGTAACTTTGTGTATTGTTTCTATGGTAGTGAGCCTAAAGCGTTTGTGTTGTGTTTATATATTAAAAGAATAATACAGTTCATACAGTAATAAAAATGCACAAGTATGTATTTTTGGGGAACTAAAATCCCCTAAAATCTGCACAACACCTTGGTACCGACCCATGGCTCTGCATCAGGGTATTTAAAATCCACAGCCTTATATTTGGCACTATAAATTATTGGTTATGTATATATATATATATATATATATATATATATATATATATATATATATATTACGCTTTATATAATACATTTGGATAACTATTAAATTAAAGGGTCCTGGGAGTCATTTTTTGTGTTTGTTTATATGTGTATGTAATCTCATCTGCAAGGCTGTGATGCATTTGCAAACTTAATGTTCATGAGTTAAATGTGGTTACCCTAATTGTCCATGGCATAGACCTATGATTCTGTCCTGTCAACCATTTTAATGTGAAAAAGGTCAGGGTTTTGGAACACTGACAACATATATTCTTGCATCATCTCATGATATTTGCACTTGCTTCCATATCTTAATACATGAACATACTCTAAATGTAAATAAAAAACTAGAAAAGTTACAAAGAGAGAAAAATAGATCCTTTGTTAAACATTCTAAGTAGTAATGGGAATGGCTGGATGTCTTTCTGAATTGAATGAAAACTGATTTTCTTAAAATTGCATTTATAAAAAAGTATGTTTGTCACAAAATGGTTGTGGAAATCCACTGTGACGGGAGTTCCTGGAGGGCACTGGGGGCCAGAAGACTCCTTGTGAACTATAGACCCTGTCTGTTGATATATTAGTTTGGGGGTACACACTTTTAGGGCACCAGTGGAACCCTGTTTTCAACTGGATTTCAAACACAGGCTCACTCCGGATGTCAGCCAAGACAAGTGTACCCTTGGATCCAAACCTTTGTCCCATTCACTGTGTTTCCCCTCCGGTTAAGATTGTATCCACTCCTGTAAACCCCTGTCATTATGTAACCTTACCCTTTGTCTTTAAATAAGTCATTCAGTGTCCTGTTGTACAGTGATGTCCCTCAATTAACAAGTAACTTTAACTGAGTGTACTCTGTACGTATCTGAACTTGACACCTTTGTATCCTGAAAGGCGTGAGGCAGGATTTCCCCTTTGTATGTCCTTCTGTTAAACTGATTATGCTGTGTTCATTATGTGTCTTAATGTGTGTTTTGTAGTTAGGTTTACTCAATGTATGGTAATTCCTTTTTGGTTTGCAGCCTGGAAGTATAATGTATTCCGAGACCCAGTTAATTGGAGGACCTTGTGGAGAACTATGCTTAGTTCCATCACCCCATTGTATACTAATGTCTGTAATGAGGGGCTAGAGGGTTAGATGAGCTTTTAAACTAGGCTCTGGTGGGGGGTGAAGATCAAAATGAAGCAATGGTAGCTAGAGTGGATTGGAAGGTGGGTCTAGCCATGGGAAATGAAGAGGAAAGCAGTGATGGGGTTAACATAGATCATAGTGGAACATACAATTAGCCCCTTTGCGACAATGGACGTGTCAGGCACGTCCTGCTGGGAACTGTGTTGGCAATAGCCAACACCAAAATTTGCTCTCTGGGGCACCCACGATTGCCCCACGGAGCGATCGGGGGCACAATATTTATGGAGCAGCATGCTCCGGCAATATGGCTATGCCCTCTTGTGGTCAGAGCTTCGGAAGGGAAAAAATGTAACTCCCGTCGCTCTTAATATGTTGCTTGACTACCACTAGAAGCAGTCAGCAACATTACAGTGTAAAAAAAAAAAATTTAATTAGCGAAAAACTAGCATTATGGTTAGATTAGCTGTTAGGGTTAAAATTAATTTAAACGTATTAAGGAATAGTATAAGAGTTAGAGATGGGGTTAAATATAGAGTTAGGGTTAAATTTAGGGTTCGCGTTGGGGTCAAAAGGTCAATATAGGATGCAAGAAGCTTGACAAACAAAATGGGTGAGCGGGAGATACTGGTAAATGCTGAACAGTTTGATTTAATCGGAATCACAGAAACGTGGTAGGATGAGACCCATGACTGGTCCGTTAATGTACAAGGCTTGTCTGTTTGTAAATCCTAAATTAAATCCCAGTTTTAAAGAAGGTGTGCATGATGTAAGTGGAACTGATGTGGAGACACTGTCGATATAGGTTAGAATAGACATTAAAAGAGTCGCACATTTCTTGTAGGTATATGCTATAAGCCACCAAATATTAGCATTGATGAAGATGATCAGCTTTTATTACAAATTGAAAAGATTGCAAATCTGAATTAAGTTTTAAACATGGGCGATTTTAATTACCCAGATATAGATTGGAATTGTGGCGCAACTAGTTCCGCTAAGGGCAGCAAGTTTCTGAACCTGCTTAATAACAAATTTATGGCAAAATTAGTAGACATCCCAACTAGAATGGATGCCTGTCTGGATTTGGTAATAACAAACAATGAGGCGCTTATCTCAAAGATCCAAGTAAGAGAACACTTGGGAAATAGTGACCATAAAATGGTTTTGTTTGAGATTAATGCAAAAAAGCAAATTGGTAACTACGCCACAAAAACACTAAATTTTAGAAAGGCCAACTTTAATCGCCTAAGGGCATTGATTGAACATTTAGACAGAGAAGACAAGTGCAATTCCTTTAAGCACACATTACAAAAGTACACGTCCCAAAATATACCTTTAGGAAACAAAATGAAAAATCAAAACCAATGTGGCTTACCGGTAACATGAAACAGGAAATACAAAACAAGAAAATGGCATTCAAACCTTATAAAAGCAAGGGATAAGCATTATCATTTATAGAGTACAAAGATTCCAAAAAAACTTGTAAAAAGGCAATTAAAATGGCTAAATTGGAAACTAGAAAAGGATTTCTAAGGAGAGTAAAACTAACCCCAAATTCTTTTTTATAAGTATGGAAAAAAGCTAAAGAGGGAAAATGTTGGTCCCTTGTTATCCCAAACATGGAATTGGCTGACACAGGAAAAAGTGCTTAAGCAAATAAAAGCTGTTATTTATAAATACCAAACAAATTGTGGCACTCACAATTTGGTCACAGGTTTAGTGGAACTAAACTTTATGTGTCACATATACATTTTTAAATCTAGTATACTAACTTTAACAAAATCGCTACATAATTTTTAATGTAAGTTATTTAAATTACTTACCTATAGCTTGTTTTCTCCAGCCTCCAAAGGAAGCATGGGCCCATTTTTCGTCTTCCAAACATGTGCTTAGGACTAGCATTTTTTTCCTTTTATTGTTTTTCTACTTGATTAAAACGGAAGCACATGCGTAATCCACTGCAGCATCATGGGAAATATAGTTTCTATTGATTTTGCAGTAAGCAACAGGTAAATTATGTTACCTCTTCACTCCGGCCATCTTACAAATCAGCATTGTCAACGCATGCAGTGTTGGCTACCCTGTGTAGATAGCACAAATCAGCTACAGTTGTGTCTGCAACACAAATGACCCTGGCCAGGGATGATTGTGGGCCGATGCACAGGGGATTAGAGGTGCTGCTTTAGGGAGCTTTCTCCCTAACAACATTTCGAGCTGCAACCTGCATGTGAATGCCTGTGGTGACCGCCCCGTTGAGCTCTGAGGCTGCCCTGCCGTATGTAAGCTGACATCAGGTGCTCAGAGAAAGCTTAAGGGAAGACCATCATGAAATACTCAACAAATGTGCAGGCAATGAAGTAAATACTAAATTGAAGGTATCTGTCCTTTTAACCTTCATGCAAATACTGGAAGTAAGCTAAATTCAGGGAAAATTATTAATGCAATGTTTTTGTATATTTGAATAACTGGGGCCACCAATAGGAAAGTATGGCATAATATGCTAATGTGGTAAGCAACCCCTCCTGCAGGGGAAGTGATATCACTTGCATAGGATAGCCCATAAACTGGTGAAATTGCGTCAAAAACTTCCTCCCAGCAGGGAAAAGGGTTTCACTTTGTCTCCTGGAAACCAAACAGCTCAGTGCTTGTGTGAGAAAAACAGGGCACAGATAACAATTCAGTTTTTGGACATGATGAAGATATTAGCATATCATCAGGTAGGAGAAGAGGGAAGGGCTGTGTTTTATGAGATGCCCATGGCACATAGCCTGCTTTGTCAATTCTATTGTTCTGAGGTTGTGTCATGTGGACTAAGGAGAGCTTCCCTGAGCTCCTCAAAGTGCCATGAACTGGAATAGACACAACCACAATTTATGTATTACCACATTATTATCATATTTTATTGTTATTTTGAATGGGAAGCTGAATGTGCTGGTTTGCAAAGTGGCATTTGTACCTTGTACTGCCACCTTGGAGAATTCAAATGTTTGACAAACTATTAATTTACGCCTATTTTAGTGTCCATTACCCACCCCCCAAAAAAACAAATGATACTTGACGCAGAGGCATCACTAATGTTGGTGTAACCAGGTGCTGTAGTTCATGGTGTCACCCCCATGGATTTCCTCCAATACCATGCCATCATTTCACAACACTATCACGAGACAGGTCAGTTACACCCTGTGGCCTATTTTTCCTGTTGTCTGACACCTCCTGAGCCAAGTGCGCTCACTGATAGCACTTAGTGGTGATGATAACGTCATTATAAGCGGGGCATGGTCGCTCCATGTATTGGATCCGTATTTGATATCCCTTATAAGTCTAAGTTGGCCATATGTCAAATAAAAGTAATCTAAGCGTGAATATGAATTGTGCATTTGAGAATAGAATGAGTAATCCCTACCAGTTGGGTTAAGAGCTCTCCACGCATCTGCCATCAACAGGGTGGCCATAGATGATTTTTTTTTGCGTAGGTTCCTCTGTGTTAAGTGGCTGTGTCCATAGGAGGTGTCTAGTTTCGGGTTTATTGCTACATTAAAGTCGCCTCCCATAATTAACGTCCCTTTTCGGAATTCCTGTACAGATTTCTGTATTTTGGAAAGACATATATGCTGATGGGTGTTAGTGAGGTAAATGTTAGGAAAAGTATATGTGGTGTTCGCTATAGTGCCTGTCAGCAGCAGAAATCTGCCTTCGGGATCCTATTGAGAGGCAATTAGTTGGAAGGGAATACGCCTGGATATTAAAATACCTACCCCTTTTGTTTTTGAATCTGATGAGTGGCTAAAGAACCCTAAGGGGTAATTGCTATCAGCAAACTTGGGAGCCGATCCTTCCCTGAAGTGCGTTTCCTGCACAAATATTATATCGGCTTTCAGCGCCTTAAACTCCCTGAGAGCTCTGGTCCGTTTCACTGGGGCATTCAAACCTTTGGCGTTAATTGTTAAAAATCTCAGATTGTCAGTCCGTGTGTAAGTCATTTCTGTTTATATGTAAGTACATTAGGAAGGTGATAATAGGTAAGAAAACGTTGGGTCAAGACGAGGGGGAAGGGTAGCCCCTTGTAGGGCGTGGGAATGGAAAACTTGGAATTATATACAAAGGCACAAGTGCCAAAAGGGGTGGGGTAATGCACTCGTTGCTGTGAGCGTACCCCTCTAACTGGGGGTGTTGTGGACACAGCAAGTTTACAATGGGTGCTAAACCTGTTCGGGGATCGAGGTCAGGCCCAACTGGAATGCCGCCGTCAATCAGGCGTAACACAATAGATGGGTAGATTGGTATCCAATCTATACTTATATCACAAAATACGGCTCTCAGGTGTGACCTTCGCTCTGAACCCGCCATATAAACCAATAAAGCTTAAAACAAGAACACGTGTGTGTGCAACCAATATTAACACGGAGAAGAGTAGGTGACTCAAACCCGACTTTACACTTATATAAACATTGGAACATCACATATCAAAAACTTTTACATTCATCGAAGGTTCCCCAAGTTATGTAGTCAACTCTCAACAACCTCCTCGTTGACCCTCTTATATGTAGGGTATATCTCTTAGCTGGTGGGAAAAAATTGTACTCGTCCTCCCAATGCAATTAATCTGGGCTTCCCTAAATGCTATCTCCTATCGCTAAAACCCTTAGTGATGCCGTGGCTCAGGGGTAGCTGATCGGGGGTAAATCTGTGCCTTTAGGGGAAAAACGGTATAACTTGTACCCACATTCCTTCTTATCTCTGTACATTCCCCATATCCATACCTCTGAGTTAGTCACCCAAGTTCATTTCCCAACAGTCCTCCCTTCACCCCATATTGGGATACTCAGCTGGGTCTTGACAGCTGTCCTAGAGAAGGCCCGATCAGCATGTATGGGGGGTCTGCGTATACATCCATGATGCCCTCCGCTGTCGCAAATGGCCCATTTGTTAAGGCGGGGAGTAGTATGTCCTCCGTTGCAGCTTGAAAGAAATGTCCCAATGTTCCTGGGGACTCATCCCTGCTTCATCATTCCTCTCTGTTTAGGGGGTTCGGGGGTGCATCCGTCACATCCAGGATAGGTGCATCGTTTCTGAGCCTCCGTCCCAAATTGTTTGGCCTAGGGCGACGGGGCCTTCCTTGAGATCTGGGTGCCTCCAACCAATCCGGGATTTCCACTGGTTGCAGGCCTACCTCCATCACAAAACCGTCGACATCTTCAGTGAGCCGTATAGTATATGTTTCAGAGCCCAGGCGAATAGCCGATGGAACGGATGGCCCCAACGGTATAGTATGCGCTTTTCTCTAAGCTGTGCCGTAATCGGGCCCAGGGCTTTGCGCCCCTGTAGCGTTAGCCAAGATAAGTCTTGAAATAATTCTGTCTGTTCTTCAAAAGTGTCTAAAGTGTCCAGACACTGTGCGCTGAAACTACACTTTGTTTTGTCTATTTTGCACAGTTTTTGAAGCTGTCTGTCGCTATTGTTTCGGCTGCCAGTGTCAGGTGGACACGGTTTTGATTCACTGACACTATTTTGTTATTTGCAGCACATATTTTGGTTTGCTCATCCAGTTTACTATTGTTGTTCTTCAAAATCGCCATGTGCGATTCGCCCGAGCTGCCGCCATGATTTCCTCCTTATCTGTATAATTATGTATGCGGCATATGACATTTCTTGGGGGGCCAGTGTCCGGGCCTCTGGGCCTGAGGGCTCTGTGCGCCCTATCAATATTTATTGGTATGCGTGTTTCTGATCCCAGTATCTGCCGGAATAGTCTATTGAGTACCTCTTTCAGATTAGAGGCATCTTCACCCTCTTTTAGGCCTCTGACCCTGATATTCTGCCTTCGCCCTCTGTTATCTAGATCATCAAGCAGAGTTCTCGTTTCTCTTAGGCTCCTGGCTGTATTTCGGGACAGAGTAGTGGTATGTTGTACCGCTTGCTGCAGTCTCGGTATGTCCTGTTCCACAGCATCTACTCTGTGGGCCAGTTGATCCACCGCTTCCCGCGTGTGTGCAAGTTCCTCCTTCACCGTCTGCCTTACCTCTGCAATGAAGGCTGAAAAATCTGCTTTGGAGGGTAAGGACAGGAACATTTCTTTTAAGTCCTCTTTAGTGGCAGCGGCCGAACTACACGTCTGGTCGAGGTTCTGGTGAAGCGTTACCTGGTGGGCTACTCGAGCTCAGGTCTGAGGCCTCGTCCAGTTGCGTCGCCAGGATCGCGGGTGTATGAAAATATTCTCTCAGCGATGAGGTTGGTTGTTTGGATTTGGGCCCCGGGGTGTCTTTGTCCTCCGTGTTTCTCCGTTGCTTGCCCATTTTGCTGCGTTTCGTGTCCGTTTAGTGCTGTTTGGCGGGGAATCAGGCGGGAGCTCTCAGTTTATGCGGCCATCTCGCAGCAAGGTCAGACCACTCACAAAGTTCTTCAATCCAGTGACTATGTGTCTAAAACTACCCTCTACATATCGTCTTCATCCTGTGTTCCATACTTCCTTGCCTTGGGTTTAAAATCCATTCGCCAGCAGCTGTCCACCGGTCCCTGGTCCTGTATCCATTGACGGGGAGGAGGAGTACAAGGTACAGAGCATCCTTGATTCTTGTTTTTCTAGGAGACAACTTGAATACCTGATACAATGAAAGGGATATGGTACAGAGGAACAAACCTGGGAACCAGCTCATGTAGTCCATGCTTCTTTACTAATCTGTTCCTTCCACTGGCGATACCCATCCATGAGGATTTGGGGAGAGAGAGAGACAGACATGAGGGTATGGGGAGAGAGAAACAGACATGAGGATATGGGGGGAGAGAGAGAGACATGTCAGTGACTGGCATGGTGAGCATGTGGGAATTTTATTTATTGCTCACTGCGTACTTCTTCTCCAATGATGTTCAGCCACACTAAGGGGAGATTTTGGATGGTTGGCCACTATGGGAATGGTAGTTAAAACTAGACATGTGCAAAACTAAAATTTTCGTTTCGTTTTCGTCCATTCGGACGAAAATGTTATTTATTTCGTCTAAAACGAATTTCGTTCATTAGTGCATTCGTTTCAGACGAAATTCGTTCATTATTTTCGTTTCGTTAATTTTTTTCGTTCGTTTTATAGAATACAATGTAATACTATTGGCTTTCTATAAACCGAACGAGAGCCCCATTCATAAGAAATTCTTATGAATGGGGCTCTCGTTCGGTTCATAGAAAGGCAATAGTATTACTTGTATTCTATAAGCCGAAAGTCTATAAACCGAACGACTTTCGGTTTATAGACTTTCGGCTTATGGAATACATGTAATCCTATTGCTATTCTATAAACCGAACGACTTTCGGTTTATAGAATAGCCATAGGTTTACATGTATTACATAAGCCGAAAGTCTATAAACCGAAAGTCGTTCGGTTTATAGGCTGTCGGCATTTAACTATACAGAGACAGAGTCTCCATTCATAAAATTATGAATGGAGACTTTGTCTCCGTGTAGTAAAATGCCGACAGCCTATAAACCGAACGTTCGGTTTATAGGCTGTGGGCATTTTACTACACGGAGACAAAGTCTCCATTCATAATTTTATGAATGGAGACTCTGTCTCCGTGTAGTAAAATGCCGACAGCCTATAAACCGAACGTTCGGTTTATAGGCTGTCGGCTTATGGAATACATGTATTCCTATTGCTATTCTATAAACCGAAAGTCGTTCGGTTTATAGAATAGCAATAGGAATACATGTATTCCATAAGCCGACAGCCTATAAACCGAACGTTCGGTTTATAGGCTGTCGGCATTTTACTACACGGAGACAGAGTCTCCATTCATAAAATTATGAATGGAGACTTTGTCTCCGTGTAGTAAAATGCCGACAGCCTATAAACCGAACGTTCGGTTTATAGGCTGTCGGCATTTAACTATACAGAGACAGAGTCTCCATTCATAAAATTATGAATGGAGACTTTGTCTCCGTGTAGTAAAATGCCGAAAGCCTATAAACCGAACGATCCGTTTATAGACTTTCGGCTTATATAATACATGTAATCCTATGGCTATTCTATAAACCGAAAGTCGTTCGGTTTATAGAATAGCAATAGGAATACATGTATTCCATAAGCCGACAGCCTATAAACCGAACGTTCGGTTTATAGGCTGTGGGCATTTTACTACACGGAGACAAAGTCTCCATTCATAATTTTATGAATGGAGACTCTGTCTCCGTGTAGTAAAATGCCGACAGCCTATAAACCGAACGTTCGGTTTATAGGCTGTCGGCTTATGGAATACATGTATTCCTATTGCTATTCTATAAACCGAACGACTTTCGGTTTATAGAATAGCCATAGGATTACATGTATTATATAAGCCGAAAGTCTATAAACCGAAAGTCGTTCGGTTTATAGGCTGTCGGCATTTAACTATACAGAGACAGAGTCTCCATTCATAAAATTATGAATGGAGACTTTGTCTCCGTGTAGTAAAATGCCGAAAGCCTATAAACCGAACGATCCGTTTATAGACTTTCGGCTTATATAATACATGTAATCCTATGGCTATTCTATAAACCGAACGTTCGGTTTATAGAATAGCAATAGGAATACATGTATTCCATAAGCCGACAGCCTATAAACCGAACGTTCGGTTTATAGGCTGTGGGCATTTTACTACACGGAGACAAAGTCTCCATTCATAATTTTATGAATGGAGACTCTGTCTCCGTATAGTTAAATGCCGGCTTTTAACTATACGGAGACAAAGTCTCCATTTATAATTTTATGAATGGAGACTCTGTCTCCGTATAGTTAAATGCCGGTGTTCTGACAAATTTCTGGAGCAAATTCTCCTGCGCAATCGCAGGAGAATTTGCTCACTGCGCATGCGCATAAAGTTACAGCTGATAACTCAGCTGTAACTTTGTGACCACCGCGCATGCGCCAGCTGCGCAACCCACCTCCCGCCCCTCACACCCCCTGCACACCCCTTCTTACCAGATCATCGACCACAGCGATACACAGCGCATGCGCACGCCTATCCAGCCGTTTGGGAATGTGCGCGTCCGTTGTTGTGTTCTTAAGGTGGTAAGTAACATGGGGCGTCAGGACATAAGGGGGCAAGCATCCTGGTGAGGGCTGCCTCATCTTGATGGGATTTGTGATCCTCCTGCTGCATCAATAATACAGCAGGAGGATCACAAATCCCATCAAGATGAGGCAGCCCTCACCAGGATGCTTGCCCCCTTATGTCCCGACGCCCCGTGTTACTTACCACCTTAAGAACACAACAACGGACGCGCGCATTCCCAAACGGCTGGATAGGCGTGCGCATGCGCTGTGTATCGCTGTGGTCGATGATCTGGTAAGAAGGGGTGTGCGGCGGGTGTGAGGGGGCGGGAGGTGGGTTGCGCAGCTGTCTCATGCACGGTGGTCACAAAGTTACAGCTGAGTTATCAGCTGTAACTTTATGCGCATGCGCAGTGAGCAAATTCTCCTGCGATTGCGCAGGAGAATTTGCTCCAGAAATTTGTCAGAACACCGGCTTTTAACTATACGGAGACAAAGTCTCCATTTATAATTTTATGAATGGAGACTCTGTCTCCGTATAGTTAAATGCCCACAGCCTATAAACCGAACGTTCGGTTTATAGGCTGTCGGCTTTTAACTATACGTTTGTCTCCATTCATAAATTTATGAATGGAGACTCTGTCTCCGTATAGTTAAATGCTATTGTATTCTATAAACCGACTCTATTTCGGCTTATAGAATGCAATAGTACTACGAATGGACGAATGAACGAATGATTTTCCTTTATTAACTATTCGTTCATTCGATTTAGTTAGCTTAGCATTTTCGTTCTTCGTTTTTCGGGCGAATGGACGAAAATGCAATTTTCGGACGAAAATGCATTCGTCCGAAAACGAATGCACATGTCTAGTATATATTCACATGTAAATTGCTTTTTTAATAAAAAATTATGATATAAATAAAATCTTGTTTTTATTTCCTTTTATGTGACAAAGCTGCCTCTCTCTTTCCCTTGCCCCCAGATTTGTCGCTCTCCCCCCCTTAGTGTTGTCTCTCTCTCACCCTCCCTTTGGCTCCCCCCTCGCTCCCCTTGTGTCTGTCTCTTCCCCCCTTCCCTCCCCTTGTTTCTCTCTGCCTCCCCCCTTGTTATTCTGTCCCCCCCTCACCTGTTTCTTGCTCCCTGGTGGCTAGTGGGGGCAGCCGGGGGATGTATGCACTATACATAATAGACGGAAGTGTCGGGCAGCATGGAGGTTGTCTGCACGATTCGTGCAGACATCCCCCAGCTGCCCTATTCTCCCTGGTGGCTAGCGAGGCAGCGGTGGATGTCTGCGCGATGAGCGAGACCTCCCCTGCTGCCGCCCGGAACGACAGCCAGGACTTTTATGAGGAAGCCGGAAGTACCCAGCTTCATCATAGAAGTCCCGGCGGTCATGCCGGGCGGCAGCAGGAGAGGTCTCGCTCATCGCGCAGACATCCTCCGCTCCCTCGCTAGCCACCAGGGAGAATCGGGCAGCTGGGGGATGTCTGCACGAATCGTGCAGACAACCTCCATGCTGCCCGACACTTCCGTCTATTATGTATAGTGCATACATCCCCCGGCTGCCCCCACTAGCCACCAGGGAGCAAGAAACAGGTGAGGGGGGGACAGAATAACAAGGGGGGGGGGGGCAGAGAGAAACAAGGGGAGGGAAGGGGGGAAGAGACAGACACAAGGGGAGCGAGGGGGGAGCCAAAGGGAGGGTGAGAGAGAGACAACACTAAGGGGGGGAGAGCGACAAATCTGGGGGCAAGGGAAAGAGAGAGGCAGCATTGTCACATAAAAGGAAATAAAAACAAGATTTTTTTATATCATAATTTTTTATTTAAAAAGCAATTTACATGTGAATATATACTAGACATGTGCATTCGTTTTCGGACGAATGCATTTTCGTCCGAAAATTGCATTTTCGTCCATTCGCCCGAAAAACGAAGAACGAAAATGCTAAGCTAACTAAAGCCGGATGAACGAATGGTTAATAAAGGAAAATCATTCGTTCATTCGTCCATTCGTAGTACTATTGCATTCTATAAGCCGAAATAGAGTCGGTTTATAGAATACAATAGCATTTAACTATACGGAGACAGAGTCTCCATTCATAAAATTATGAATGGAGACTTTGTCTCCGTATAGTTAAATGCCCACAGCCTATAAACCGAACGTTCGGTTTATAGGCTGTGGGCATTTAACTATACGGAGACAGAGTCTCCATTCATAAAATTATAAATGGAGACTTTGTCTCCGTATAGTTAAAAGCCGGCATTTAACTATACAGAGACAGAGTCTCCATTCATAAAATTATGAATGGAGACTTTGTCTCCGTGTAGTAAAATGCCCACAGCCTATAAACCGAACGTTCGGTTTATAGGCTGTCGGCTTATGGAATACATGTATTCCTATTGCTATTCTATAAACCGAACTTTCGGTTTATAGAATAGCCATAGGATTACATGTATTAAGAGACAAAAATCAAGGCTTACTTAAAAGTTTGTGAGTACTAATTTGCCCAACAATATGCCAGTGTTATTTGCCATTTAATATGCCCCTGCCAATTTGCCCAACAATATGCCAGTGTTATTTGCCATTTAATATGCCCCTGCCAATTTACCAGACTTTGAGAAAAAATCATATCATAATATGTCATAATATAGGGGATATCACACACACACAGACACCCACCCTTACACCCCCACATAGACAACCTTACACTCACACACTCTCTTACACACACACACACATCCAGACAACCTTACACACAGATACCCTGATACACACAGATTGCCTTTCCCACACAGATATTCTGCCACGCAGACACGTGTGTAAACCTGCAACTCTCACACGCACATCATGAATAAAAAATTTTTTTAATACAAAGGGGTCAAAAACCCCTCATAAAAGAGAGAAATGCAGGGAATTGAGATGGGAATTCAACTGAATGGCAGAATTTCTCCAACTCCCTACTTTAGCCTTAATTTTGAAATTCCCATCTCACTTCCCTGCAATTCTCTCTTTCATGAGGAAAGCCCAATGAGCAGCTCATTCATTCATAATGTATGGGTTTAATACTATAACCAGGTACATGGGATGTTTAATGCCATGTGTATGGACTTTTATTGCCATGAATATAAAGAATATATAAAGATGAATCACTATTATTCATATTGAATGTGATAATCAAGTGAAAATAAAAATAATATGAGATGATAACATTGTTTCACACTTGATTATCACATTCAATATGAATAATAGTCATTAGTCACATTTTCTCTCACTGGGATTCACACTCTGCCACTCATAACTCTGCACTCATGCTTTCACTCTCGCACACTTACACACTGCCACTCACACACACACTCATAACTCTGCTGCTCACGCTTACATTCTCACACACTCTGCCACTCACACACAAACACACGCACACTCATAACTCTGCCACTCATGCTTACACTAACACACACACTCATAACTCTCCTGCTCACACTTATACTCTCACACACTCTGCCAGTCACACACATGCACACTCATAACTCTGACACTCACGCTTACACTCTTCGAAACACTCACACTCTGCCTCACCCACTTACACTCTACCACTCACACTCTGCCACTCACATACACACTCACACTTGGCCACTTACACACTTACATTCTGCCACACACACACACACACACACATACACACTCATAACTCTGCCACTCATGCTTACACTCACACACACTTACGCTCTTCAAAACACTCACTCACTCACACACTTACACTTACTTATACTCTGCCACTCACACCCACTTATACTCTTCCACTCACATACATACACATGCACACTCATAAATTTTCTACTCACACCCACTTATACTATGCCACTCACACCCACTTACACTCTGCCACTCACACCCACTTACATTCTGCCACACACACACATGCACACACTTAACTTTGCCACTCACACCCAATTACACTTTGCTACTCACACCCACTTACACTCTGCCACTCACATACATACACATGCACATTCATAACTCTTCTACTCACATACATACACATGCACATTCATAACTCTGCCACTCACACCCACTTATACTCTTCCACTCACATACATACACATGCACACTCATAACTTTGCCACTCACACCCACTTACACTCTGCCACTCACATACATACACATGCACATTCATAACTCTTCCACTCACATACATACACATGCACATTCATAACTCTTCCACTCACATACATACACATGCACATTCATAACTCTGCCACTCACATACATACACATGCACACTCATAACTCTGCCACTCACACCCACTTTCACTCTGCCACTCACATACATACACATGCACATTCATAATTCTTCCACTCACATACATACTCATGCACATTCATAACTCTTCCACTCACATACATACACATGCACATTCATAACTCTTACACTCACATACACAGTGGTGTATCTTGGTTTTGTGCTACCCTAGGCAGACAAATTTTGGGCACCCCCCCTACCCACGATGCACACCTACGACATGACCCATAACCCACGTTGCACACCAAGGACATGACCCATCACCCCATTTACATGCCTCTATCACCCCATTACTTACACATTGCCAATATTATTTGCCCATAATATTTCCCAGCTAATTTCCCAATAATATGCCAGTATCATTTGCCATTAATATGCCCCAGGCAATTTGCCCAATAATATGCAAGTATTATTTGTCATTAATGAGTCACAGACAATTTCCCCAATAATATGCCAGTTTTTGCCATTTAATCAGCCCCTGCCAATTTGCCCAATATTATGCCAGTCCTATTTGCCATTAATATTCCCTAGCCAGGCATTATTTTGCCCAATAATATGCCAGTGTTATTCTGCCATTCACTGGTAATATGCCCCAGCCAATTTGCCCAATATTAAGCCAGTATTATTTGCCATTTAATATGCCTTACTTAAAAGTTTGTGAGTACTAATTTGCCCAACAATATGCCAGTGTTATTTGCCATTTAATATGCCCCTGCCAATTTGCCCAACAATATGCCAGTGTTATTTGCCATTTAATATGCCCTGCCAATTTGCCCAATAATATGCCAGTGTTATTTGCCATTTAATGTGCCCCTGCCAATTTGCCCAATAATATGCCAGTGTTATTTGCCATGTAATGTGCCCCTGCCAATTTGCCCAATAATATGCCAGTGTTATTTGCCATGTAATGTGCCCCTGCCAATTTGCCCAATAATATGCCATTGTTATTTGCCATTTAATGTGCCCCGGCCAATTTGCCCAATAATATGTCAGTGTGATTTGCCATTTAATGTGCCCCTGCCAATTTGCCCAATAATATGCCAGTGTGATTTGCCATTTAATGTGCCCAGCCAATTTGCCCAACAATATGCCAGTGTTATTTGCCATTTAGTATGCCCCTGCCAATTAGCCCAATAGTATGCCTGTGTTATTTGCCATTTAATAAGCCCCTGCTAATTTGCCCAAATCCCCTCATTTCCCCAGCACTTACCTTTCCCTGGTGGCTAGTGGCCTCCATGCTGCCTGTTCGGCTCCCCTGCGGTTGTGCCGACGTCAGTGCACCCGTCACTTGACTGTCGGCACTTCCGTGTAACACTGCACGGGGAGCCGAACAGGCAGCACGGAGGTTTCTCTGTGCTGCCTGTTCGGCTCCCCCATGCAGCCTGGCAGGCAGAGCCCCTCTCACCTCCGTCTCTGCCTCCAAGCGCGGTCTCTTTTTTGTAAAGGGGCAGATTTTTTTTTTCATTTTTTTTTTTAGTGCTGGGGGGCGCTGCCGTCCCCCAAAATTTGCCGCCCTAGGCATCCGTCTAGGATGCCTCACAGTAAATACAGCACTGCACATACATATGCACATTCATAACTCTGCCACTCACATACATACATACAAGGCCGGTCTTCAGTGTTCCGGCACCCTGTGCGGGATTCCCCTGCGGCGCCCCTCCCCCCATGTATGTATCTCTCTCCATTCCCATGTTTGTCCCTTTCCTCTTCATTGCCCTGTCTGTCTCTCTCTAACTCCCCCATACCTGTTCTTTCTCTCCCTCTGTTCTGTCTCTCTCCACCCCTTCCTCTGTTCTGTCTCTCTCTCTCCCCCCCTGTTCTGTCTCTCCCCCCGTTCTGTCTCCCCCCGTTCTGTCTCTCTCCCCCCCTGTTCTGTCTCTCTCCCCCCCTGTTCTGTCTCTCTCCCCCCCTGTTCTGTCTCTCCCCCGGTTATGTCTCTCTCTCCCCCCTGTTCTGTCTCTCTCTCCCCATTCCCCCTGTTCTGTCTTTCTCTCCCTCCCTTCCCCTGTCTGTCTCTCTCTCTCCCCCTTCCCCCTGTTCTTTCTCTCTCTCCCCCCCATTCTGTCTCTCTCTCCTCCCCTGTTCTGTCTGTCTCTCTCCCTCCCCCTTCCCCCTGTTCTGTCTCTCTCTCCCTTTCTCCCCCTGTTCTTTCTCTCTCTCCCCCTGTTCTGTATCTCTCTCCCCCCTTCCAGCTGTTCTGTCTCCCCCCCTCCCCCTGTTCTGTCTCTCCCCCCTGCCCCAGTCTCTCTCTCCCACCCCTCCCCTGTTCTGCCCCCCCCCCCCTCCTTTGCCTTCAAAAGTGGATACAGGGAGGGGGTGAAGCTAACCGGCTGAGCGGTGTAGCTCCGCCCCAACCCTGTGAAGCAGAGAAGCATGGGGAGCCCAGCAGCACTTTCTCATGCTGCCAGTGGCTCTCGTGAAGCAGACGCTGCTCTGCTTCACAGGGTGGGGGCGGAGCTACACCGCTTAGCTGGTTAGCTCCACCCCCTCCCCGGATCTAGAAGAGCATGCCGAGCAGAGGGCTGATGAGGGGGGATCTTTTGATCTCCCCAATCCAGTTCCTCTACCGGCTTTTTTTTTTTTTTTGCTTTTTTTTCCCTCGGGCTCGCACAGGTCGCACACCCCGAAGGCCGGCCCTGCATACATACTCATAACTCTGCCATTCTCACTTACACTCTGACAGACACTCACATTCAAAGCTCGAGGGGCGGAGTTTAGTGCGAGGGGCGGATCCGATCACGAGGGGGTGGAGTCTGGGGCTGGTCAGCACCCAGAGTGCAGCATGCAGGGGCAGATCTGAGTGCGAGGAGGAGGGGCTGAGCACTAGGGGGTGTGGTCAGAGTCTCCATTCGGGGCTATGGAGGGGAGATCCGAGGCATCAGCCCCAGTAGCCCCCCCCCCTAGCGACGCCTCTGCTTATTGCTTAAAGTAAATGACTGGTTGGTGGAGTTTAAGATGAATTACATTTTTGTAAGTGAGCCAAAAAGACACTCATGTATGGTAATTTAAGAGAAATGGGAGGAATATATATTTTAACTGTGTCTGTCAACTTGTATCTTTGTATGGGTGGTCTTAACCTGTTCCCATAAGAATAGACATCAGAAGCTGTTGTAACTATAACTGGCTGAAGTGGGGGTATGTTACAATCAGAAAAAGAATATAATTATATATGATCCATTGCTTAGTGGTTCAAAATACAAATAATCACTTTCTACTGGTTCAATCAGTAGATTTGGCAGGGTTATAACCACAAGGTAACTGTACCTTTAAATCATCACAAACCAAACAACTTT
The DNA here is from genome assembly GCA_036172795.1 of Pelodytes ibericus. Classification (NCBI taxonomy): domain Eukaryota; kingdom Metazoa; phylum Chordata; class Amphibia; order Anura; family Pelodytidae; genus Pelodytes; species Pelodytes ibericus. The sequence goes on along the minus strand of CM069858.1, from coordinate 88,621,602 downwards.
TCTAGGTATTAAGAAACAGACAAATAAAATATTTGATCACATGTGTTTGTGATATATTGATATGGACGTTGAATTGTTATTTTTGACATCTTTTCACCTGTTTGCAATAGGTGACCAAGTTATCAATTTCCCAATTTGTTGTGTATATTTCACTTGGAAGGGTTAATTTATAATACATCTTTACCTCCCACTGACTGACATTAGCTCTGGCAGTCTGAAAATGTTTTGTCTCTTTTATATCATAAACAAAAGCTTGCGATATGTGGAGCAAAGCTTCTTTTTGTCTTTCAGTTAAATCTAACTGTTGAAGTGCATTATTTATTATTTAAATCAGACTTGTGTCAATCATACCACTCTGTAAGCTTAAACCAATAGAGAGTATTTTCTGATTTAAGGATATGTACACTTCTAAAGTTGAAACATCACTCATAACTGCAGCTGTTAGCATAATCATATGATATTTAAGCAGTAAAATTATTGATGATCAGTATACTCTTATACTTTATGTCTAAGAAGATATTGTTTGTAGGCCAGGCTGCTGTATATGGAATTTCAGCAATATTTTCCAATTACATTTTAGATATTCACAAGGCCTATCTTCCTTTGCTATTAACACATTCTTTAGATTATTTGTATTATTTATGTAATGTTAATTACAGTATATTTTGCACCCACTGACACATTTCTGATACAGGGAATAAACTGCATAATTTGCTTTAGTAGTTATAATTTTTTTTTACTACGCACAACATTCCTGGAAGTCTGGAGTACAGCAGGAATCCTTGATTTCTGGGTTGCCATTTGAGGTAATGATTGCTATTATCATACCACAAAGAACAAGGTGAACAGTGGTATACCACCCTGGGGATGGATCTGTCACAGATTCCTTCTTTTATCAATGTCTCTGTAGTTATATTACAGGGGTTTCTTGCTTTGCAGGTAGTGCAAGTGTCCCATGATTTTAAGTCTGAACAGCTTTTGTTTTCCTCCTCTGTTCCTTTCACTTGGCAGGGGATCTGCTCTCAGTCGGCCTGTAGTAATATTAGCCATTCATTTCTCCAAAGTATTTTTCATTAACTGATGTGTTTCTTCTGAATTCAAATTCTCATTCCCGAAGAGTCATGATAAAGTTCATTGCTGCAGAATATTGTTCCGGTGTGATTTATCACTCCACCTGGATATCTATATTCCTCTACTTCTGCTCCTTCCCAATATCCAATTTTTGTAGAGTTGTAGGTAAAGATGTGTGTCTTGTACTGAGAGGTGCTCAGATAATCAATCAGTGACTCAGTCATCCAGAGGTAAATAATATGGTAAAGTCTTTTCTTGAATCACCTTCATGTGAGTGTCCAAGGTATCTTTCACAAGCATCTGTCCCATCTCGCTTCTAATTCCAGCATCTTTGGCCATCACTGCAGAGTCCAGTATTAGAATCTGAGATAGTCCAACCACTTGTGTATAATGTATAATTGGTTTGGGGTATGGTCTCCAGTAGGCAGTTAACCCACTGTGAACCGTTTTCACAAGATGGTTCCTGGAGGTTGTCCTCACAATGATGGAACTTGTATTATGAGCTGTCCAATTAATTTCAGGTGCTTTTTGGTTGTTCTTGTTGTTGTAGATGTTATCAAGATAATATTGCAGATCATAATAAGGAAACACCAAATCAAATTCTTTAGTCGTCAATTCTTGCTGATTTTGATGATGATCATTCATTTCCAGTAACTGAAACTGTTGTAACAACTGTGAATATATCACCATCTGTCTGTTCATCATCCTCTGTCTTCATGAGTACAGGTTTAGATGTCAGATCATGATTCAGCCGTGGCTGTGAATCTGGTGGCTTTTCTTCTTCTGGATCTTTTGGCTTCCTTTAGCAGCATCCAGTGTTCTGTGGAAATCTTGAAAATGTTTAGCAGGTTTTAAATTATCAATACTTCCTTTCCCTGTTGGCCTATGTTGTTCTCTGTAATAAAAGTTCTTGGATTTATAATTGGCACTTTCTTCACTGGTTTCTTCCAGCATGGTCTCAAAGGATGTATAGTCTGTACCCTCTCCTCGACAAACTGTCCAACAGTAGGAACCCATGGAGTTGGTGGTGTTTGGTGTGTGGTGGGTTGGGTAAAAATATTCCCTAATTTCCTCTAAAAGAGCCAATTGTTCTACTTTCCCTGGTGCAGAAATGTGTTTGTCAGTGAAAGATGTATTACAAGGTACACCATAGAACATTTCATATGGGGTTTTACCATAAGTAGCGTTTGGTATGTTGTTCATACCCATCTGTAAAATAGGAATAAGTGGATACCACTGTGTGGGGCAAGCAACTAGCAACTTTTCCTTTCCACAACACTACTTAAGGGTTGGTTAGGTGCAAAGATTTCCCAAAGTAACTCAAATGTGGTTGCCAAGTTTTGAGTTTCCTTTGCAATAAATGCAGGACCTCCATCTGAGGGGATTCTCATGGGTTTACCGATGCTTGCTAGAGAAGTGAGACTAGAAATCGTGGTGTTAGAGGTTGCACTTTGCACAGGATATAACCAAGTAAATCTGATACATGTATCAAAATATACTAAGATATATATGTGACCATGAGATGGTGGCATAGGTCCAATATGATCAATATATAGTAATTCAAAAGGTACCATGGGTATTGATATTTCAATAAATGGTACAACATAGTGATTCAGCCTATTTACCAAATAGCATTGCAATTAAATTATGTAGCCTGCTTTGTGTAATCTTGTTATTGCAATGTCTGCAAATGTTCCCTCCCTGTGTCATGTGATAAATAAATATCATCGACATATACCTCCACATTGGGTATGTCTGACATGAGTGAGAAAACATATGATGTGAATAATGTTGGTGAATGAATCAAACCTTCCAGTAACTGTGTATAAACATATTGTTTATCTTGCCAATGAGGTCTTTAATTTGAAATGCATGTGATCAGAATACATTGGACACATAGAGTGTAGTTTTAATTGGGAGGAGGTTTAATTGCACCTCTACCAACACATTGAAAAGGTTTTGGTAGCAGTATAAACTGCTTTGTGTGCCCACTTGATAGGAGGTGAGAGTAGGTTCTCACTCTTTGGGAATGTGCCTTGACGTGGCGGGTGAGCTTAATTGTGCTTTGGCCAATTCATATAACCAAAACCTTTCATTTATTTTTATATATTTGTTGCCAACTTTATTACGGCAGTTATTATGGCAGTTTATTACGACAGTCTTTGTCTATTGTATACAATGTTATTTTATATTTTCCTCTGTAAATTTGTTGTAAAATGGATGGAGAATGTATATTCCCATCTGGTTTTTTTCATGGGGTAAACTGCAGTGTTCATGCAACTATAATGTTTTTTAATAATACCTTGCTTTAATAAGTCATTTATGATAATCTGTATGTCAGGTATCACAAGTTAATTAATATTGTATTGTACACGTTTTTTAGGTGTTATTGTGCCAGTAGCTATGTGATGACATATATATTTTTTTCTATGCCCTACATGATTTTCCCAATGTTGAAAAACATTTTTATTCTGCAAAAGTAATTCTCTCAGTTCTTGCTTGTTTTGCAAAGAAGTGGCATGTATTTTCTGTTCCACAAGATTATTAAAATCAAGTGGTATGGTAAGTTGCAGAGTCTGTGAAGCTAAAGATTTTGAAACTATGTCTAAAAAATGTGAAACATCTTTTATATGTGAATAAAAAAGCAATATCCAATTATGGATGTGCAACCTATTCCTGATTAACTTTCTTTCCATTAATTGTAATGGTCTCATGGTATAAAGGGTATGTTCCATTGCCTTCAAGAGTTTCAGTGGTAACATCAGAAAACAAGCCAGTTTGCTAAATATTTGGCTGTACAATAGAAATATCTGCTTGTGTGTCTACATTTTTTTTTATATGTCTTAGAAGCATATGTTATATGTAGCTCAAGATTAGTCATCCTGATCAGGCTGCTCCTGTTCCTTCTTGTTTATCTTTTTAGTTATAGTTGGTGGTTTTGTGGGTATTAGTGTTGCAGAATCTTTATATTGTTCTGGTCTCTCTCTTTCCCTAACTTGTCCTGGGGGTCCTCTGTATCGACCTTTAATTAGTGGTCTGTTTTCAAATAATTGCACGGGGCCCTCTAGAACTTGGGGGCCCCTGGGAAATCACCAAAATGCCCATGTGGAAAGACGGCACTGGTTGTCAACCCCGCGTGGGATGTTATCCGCTGAGGTTCACACCCCCCTTGGTATGGGCCTTTATTTTTTTCAAATTGTGTCTGTGGTATATTGGGGCATCACGCAGCAGCTGCCCCCACAATGCTGGAGCCCTAGGCGAACACCTAGTTCGTCTATAGGTAGCGCCGGCCATGGAGGGGACATAGATTTGTGCCATTTGTGTTTCAATAGAGGTAAGTATTATCAGAATAGCATCAATATATCTGCAATAACCTTGTATTATCATTGATCATTTTCCAGATGTATTTTTCTTCCCAGTCTGCTAAGAAGAGATTAGCATAGCTGGTGCAAATTTACACCCCATCGCTTTTCCTCTAACTTGTACATAAATATTTTCTGCATGCAAAAAATAGTTGTTGGTGAGTACAAATTCCATTGCCTTTAATTATAAAATATGCTTGTTCTATATGTAGTGAGAAATATTGGTCTAAAAAGTTCCTGACTGCCTGTAGGCCCAATTTATTGTGGTTATTTGTATTCAAAAATTCCACATCACTTGTAATTTTTCTTGGCATTTATAAAATACACCGTACTCCTTTGAAGAAGCCCCTAGTGTGATTCATATATATTTATAACTGTTTTATATACAATAGTGTTTTATCCATGTATTGGAATAGACTATATTGGAATATAGCAGATGCTAGAGGACGGGTATCATGCTTATGAATTTTTGGAATAGTAAAAATAATCTGGCATCTTGGAAATTGCTGCTTCAGGAAGTCATGTGTCTGCTCAGTTTTAAAGCCAGCCTTTTTTTCACTTGTAAAAATCTTTTTTGACTATATATATATATTTTTTTAAAGATCAGGGGACTTATTATACGAATGTATAACCACTAAGACAGATGAGCAAAACGGTTATTTTTCATATACAATATGCTTTATTTTTAGTAATATGACTGTAATCTGCCTATGTATTAAGATTTAACTAATTCAAATATTCAAAGGTTATCCACATATAATTTAGTAATTTGGATCTATAACAGCTTAAATATTACAATATTCCCCCGTGCAGGTGACTGGCAGTGTAGTTAATTGCTTTAGGGGTGCTGCTTGATTAAAAATGATAACTCCTTTATTCTCCAGAGGGATAATATTTGAATAATTGAAAGTACTGGAACCCATTTAAGAACTTTCAACAATCCCAATTAAAATGAAAATCTATAGTAATATGATTTTTAGATTATTAGTTCAATAGACATATTATTTATGTAAAAATATATATTTTAGTTATATACTATGTATATAGTTTTATTTAAATGGGTCATTAACATATGGTATACCAGCAGAGTCAATATACACAATAACATCAGTATACATTTAAATATAATGTTAATAAATTAATATTTATGACCTTACCAATAGAGTGTCAATATCTGTTTTTGTTATAACATCTTCAGCAATCTCCGTCTAAATGACAAAATAAATGATATATTCATAAATAATTTATGATAAATAATTCTATAATTTTTTTCAGTTTTCAATAACTACAAATATTGCTTTGATATTTAAAACTGTGGTATCAGTTAGGCATCAATAGCTGATTTGGAAGCAGATATGTTGAATATGTTTCCATCTTCTAGTGCTTTGTTTTTTAGATTGCCTTGTCAACCTCAATGCTTATTTTTACATAAATTTAATTAGTAAAACAAAATGTTTCCAATAACAATATTTTTTAATTTATAATTGATCACATTATTGTGTTATTGATTACTATTGTTAACTACAAAAAATATGATTATCTTCCTGTTCCAGCTATCATGCTTTTCCTGTATAGAATAGCTTGAATCATATGAGACAAAATTTCCAGATTTCACCCACACTTCTTAAGATCAAATTTCTATTAGTAGGTTATGTTTATGTGAAAGGAGAAAGATTTAAGAAATAAAAGGAAGACTTAAGAAAATCTTTAAGGAGCTGACAACATTTGCAGAATCTATGTGTCGGTTGTCTCAAGATGTACAAATCAGCTTTTATTTAATGGTTTATAGCAATGCTCATATCAGTGCAGTTTTCTAAGAAGATTAGTTATATTTTTATAGATTTATAGCAATTGTCTTTATCTGTAATTTTAAGGGTCTACTCAATATGCCCCGATATGGCCCCATTTCTGAAAAATCCACAATTTGGTTACTCAATATGGTCTTTTTCCCAAGTGGCACCATAAATAAAATAAAAAAAATACATAATTTTAAATAGCCTACCTATCCCCCTTTTGCTACCTGCCAAGGTAGAGGGTGGATGATTAAAAAAATCTAACAAGCAAAATAAACCCAACCCTTTTTGTGCCATAAGGTGGGCATTGCAAATAAAAAAAAAGGCTCTGTGCCCTTTTACCGTATTTGCTCGAATATAAGACAAGGTTTTTTTCAGAGCAAATGCTCTGAAAAATCCTCCTCGTCTTACATTCGAGGTCTTCTTATAATCTGACCTCAAATTTAGGTCAACTTATAAGACATGGATCCAGGTCCCCAGCAGAGCTGCAGGGGACCTGGATCCCCCTCTCTAACAGCAGGGGATGTCTGCGCGATGAGCGCAGACTCCCCTGCTTCCGCCCGCCACGACCGCCGGGGCTTCTATGAAGAAGCCGGGTCCTTCCGCTTTCGTCACAGAAGTCCCGGCGAGCGTGCCGGGCGGCAGCAGGGGAGTCTGCGCTCGTCGTGCAGACATCCTCTGCTGCCCCACTAGCCACCAGGGAGAATCGGGCAGCTGGGGGATGTCTGCACGATACGTGCAGATATCCTCCATGCTGCCCGACACGGCAGTCTATTATGACGGACCAGCTGTCTGCGCATTCCCCGGCTGCCCCCACTAGCCACCAGGGATCGAGGTAAGGGGGAGGGGGGGACGGAGGACACAGACAGACAAGGGGAGGGAGGGGGACAGAGAGAGACAAAGGGAGTGGGAGGACACAGACAGACAAGGGGGGGGAGGGGGAAGACACAGACAAGGGGAGGGAGGGGGACAGATAGAAAAGAGGAGGGGGGATAGATAGAGACAAGAGAGAAGTTTTGGGGGAGAGAGAGACAACGCTGGGGGGGAAAGAGACAGCGGGGGGAGCGGGAGAGAGTCCGCATTGGCACATAAAAGCAAATAAAAACAAGAAATGCATTTGTATAATATAAACTTTTTATTAAATATTAAAAAGCAATTTACATATATACAAGTTAAACTTTTTTCCTATAGGGTAGTCTTATAATCAGGCTTTTAGTTTTTTTCCTAAAGGAATGTACAAATTTGGGGGGGTCGTCTTATAATCAGGGTTGTCTTATAATCGAGCAAATACGGTATATCTGTTTAGCCTTAGCCCAGTTTTAGTAAGAGAACCCCTTCCTTCTTATATGGTAGAAAAATGTTTTATTCTTTGTGGGTCCCACAGAGGATTATATATTATTGGTCTTCTCTTTCTTTATGTTGCTTGGGGACTGGGTGTTGAGATTTCTCCCGTGCTTGGAACCACACTGGATTATTTGGTTTTGGGTTTTTTTAGCAAGGAGGATCTATTGGTAGTCTTCAGGGTACGTCTCTATGGTTATTTTAGTACCTATGCACCCTCCGTAGGCAAAATACTTTCTTTTCCCTGTTTACCCACTTGCACTGCCCCGCTCTAATTGGGGTTTTTCACAGGGTTTTATTGCTTGCCCCTTCCTTCCTCAGTGGCTATACTCAAGGGGAGAAAAATATATATATATATATTTTGGAACCCTCGAGCCTGGTCCCACAACTGCTTATTTTTACAGTGATTTGATTTTATAGGATATTATAGGTCCTCAGTTCTTCTCGTTTTCCAAAGCAGCAATGGAGATCTCCACTCCTATTATATTATCCCCTCTCTCTAATAGCTTCTGGGCATGCCTCTTGCAGGCTGACGAGAATTATACCTGACTAGGACTATAATGAGTGGATTTGGATCTTATATAAGCGATATCTTTGAATACTCAGAGCTCCGTTTCAGCCATTTAATATATAGTAATTAGAAGAGGGCAGTTATACACACCATGTATTCCTTTCATATACAGCAATACAGCAATACGGAACTCTTTACCACAGTATTTCCCAGTCAATTATCGGGGAGAGAGAAAATAAAACAGGGTACTCATCCAGTTAGTTTTTCCTTTTGACCGTCTCACACCCCGCAGTTTGTCTGCCAGTTATCTGCGCTCCGTCCTTGTGAAACAAATAGGGCCCGCCTGGTTCCAAAGGACAAATAAGAAGACCAGAGCTTGGCTTTTTGGGCGCCTCCTCGCATACAGGCAACGCTTCGGTGGCGTCCTCAATCCCGGCGCGTGATGTAGATCTTCCTCATTACTCACGAGGGCCTCCTCCTTCCGGATCCAGCATCACGAGAGCGTAGTACGTACCTATGTCATCGCTCCACCCCTCTCTAACAGATATAAAAGGGCTCAACCGTGTTTCTACGCCAGGACAGAGGAGGACTATAGAGACCACATACGGAATAACCCTCCCAAAAAAGAAAAGCGGGAGAGAGAAAAATAAGGGGAAAAAAAAAATAATATAGACAAATCCCGATTTAAAGCCAAAATAAACCCGAGCTGCAAGCTATAAGCTAATTAGCCGAGAAATGGCCGGGAAAAGGACAAATGAAAATAAACATCTTCCCAAAAGGGATAAAAAGGAAACAAAAATGGATAAGACGGAAAAACGATTATCCTTCTTCTCCCCCCATGGTCAGAAATCTGGGACAGAAAGAGCGGATCCAGATTCACAGGAGGAATCCTTGTCTCTCTTGGAACAGCCCACACCTACCAAAGAGCCCCCCAGCACAGAATATAATAAGGCTCAACAGGACTATTTTGATTCAGCACTGAATATTCAATTCGAGCGGATAAAGAAGGAGATACATACAAAGTCACAGGAGTTAAGGGTAGAGCTGTTGGCCATTGCCAGTAGGGTCAAGCTGAACGAGGAAAAACTTGAGAATATAGATTTACATTCAAAATCCCAGAGGGAAGATATACAGAAAGCCTTCCTAAAAATAGACTCCCTGGAGCAAAAAGTGGCTGACTTGGAGGACCGATCCAGAAGAAATAATTTAAGGATCAGAGGGGTCCCAGAAGCAATAACCAATGCAAATATGGAAGATTACTTATGGGAGTACTTTTTCAAATTAGGAGTGGCAAAAGAAAAACAACAGACCCTTTGGGAACGATGTCACAGGACCTCCAAAGCGGGAGGATTACCCCCAGCCACCTCAAGAGACATTCTCATATGTTGTTTATCGTTCAGAATAAAACAACAGATTATAAAAGCCAAGCAGGAGGTCATACTATCAGAACCATATGACAAAATTAATATCTTCACAGACCTATCATACCATACAAGGGCCAAAAGACGCCTTTTTTCAGCCTCAACCGCTATACTAAGGAAAAACAATGTTAGATACAGATGGGCTATCCCGACAAAGCTGTTTATCACGTACGATGAAAGAGCTTGGATGTTTGAGGACCCAGGAAAGCTGGAAGAATGGATAAAGGCTAGAGACATCAACTAAGACCCAGCTTTTTTTTTTTCTCCCTTTTTCTTCTTTTTTTATTTCTTCCCATTCCCTTCCTGGAATACAGCAAGCCATGGAATACTGCGAAATTCAACCTATTGGAACATTTATGCTATTTAACTGTAATCTTGTTGGGATTCCCTCCCTTTTTTTTTTTTTCTCCCCCCTATTTGCTGGACTTGAATTTACAATACTAACTCAGAGCCTAAAGGCCCCATCAATGTTCGATGGTGACACTCACGTGTAATGTTGGTATGATGTAGAAGAGAGTGTGTGGCTCAATGAGGGTACCTGCGCTCTGAATTGTAAATGGGAAGGGAGCGGGAATGGGAACTTTTATATTAGTGCTGGAAGTGGATCCTAAACAGGGATTGTGGCCCGCCACTGTAGTGAAAGCTAAGTCTATCAATATCCTTCTGCGATGGTGGTGCTAACATACTTTTAGAGGGTGATTCCTTCTATCTTCCCTTGTGAGGCGGACCTGCAATCTCCGTTCGGATAAGAATGGTTTAACACAATATTGAAATATGGATACCAGTACACAAAAAGGGCCAAATCGAAGGAGAGACTATAGACCAATAAAGGTCTTAGATCATATGCCTAGATGTTGTGCTCTGAGAGCCTGGGGGAAGAAGGGGAGGGAGAAATGGGGGGAGGCGATACACAATTAATAGAGGGAGTACAGTTTAATTGAGTAGGTAAGGCATATGGAAATTTTGTTATTGTATTTTGGGAGGGGAGTAATACGCCCTTTTTGGGCTACACAAGAATATTCACTATTGACCCTTTAGGATTATGAATGTCAATATGATTCACTTAAAGGGAGACTGTAGCGTATAATCCCTAATTGATAGGTTTTACACGAAGTGTGTGGGTAAGAGGGAGTGATTATACACAGCACACAGAATACCAAGTCAAATATTTGTCTCACGGTATCGTTATATGGGATAGAATCAGATATGTAGCACTGTCACGTTAGGAAATACACGTAAATAAGACCCAATTAAGGAGTGTTTGCAGAGGGATAAGGGTAAATTATATATAATAATTTAATTTTTTGAAGCTGAAGAAATAGGACACATTAAGGGAGACCTGGGGTTTGACACTGTATAGACAAACAATCACTTAAATTCGGGAGATATGTATTTCTTGAATTAAAACACTTTTGGTTGTTACAGAGGGAGAGGTGTACTAAAATTGTTAGACGATACAACCAATTTTTGAGTCACGGAATTAAGGCATTATATCTTGATGTTTATTCATCTATGCTACCTACTTCATCTTATTTATTTATATTATTTATCTGCCTGCCTATTTGCTTGTGGTTCGTCTTTTTTTTTCTTTTCTTTTTTTTTTTTTTTTATCTTCTCCCCCCTCCAACCTATTAATTATGGACATGCAATTTCAGTTTAGGAGTAGGTAATATTATGGACTTATAAGTAAAAGCATTAAGTATCCCAGTGGGCAAACTGGGAAGCTGGAAATTAAAAACAGAAATAGGCGCTGTCACTGATTATTTTACATTGAGGAAGGAGTTGGAGTAATTACCGCATGGCAAGAGAGACCATAGATATATAACCAAGACTAACTAAATACACCCAATTCAACACTTAGATATATGGATGTTTTTCTCCTTTGTTTTTTTTTTTTTTCAATTCTGCAGAGGGCAGGGATACCCCTGTAGGAAAGTGAACTGCAAAACTATTGTTTTTTGTGTTGTTTGTATGCGTGATGTTATGGTTTTATGTGTGGACTCTGTGGCCTGGTCGTGGGACGCTAGTAGTGCTTTCCCGGATCCAAATAGGATAATAGATGCTTAGGATATGTACCTTAAATGTCCAGGGGCTAAACTCCCCCCCAAAAAAAAGATCTTTGTTGTACCAGAGATTGTATAAAGACAAAATCGATATCTGTTACTTACAAGAAACACACTGGAGGACTAGTGACAATATAAAAATTGAGACCCGTAAATTTCCTCTCTCTGTGGCAGCTTCATTACCGAAAAAAAAAAAAAAGAGCGGTTGTACTCCTCTTCTCTAAAGAAGTAGAAGTAAACCTTAAACATACGGAGAGAGACCCAGAGGGAAGATACTTAATCCTAGTAGGGGTCTTCAATGGTAGATTAAGTAAATGTATATGCTCCAAATACATCACCGGTCAGATATATTACAGGGCTATACAATAAGATTCAGAAAGTACGACAAGGGTCGTTGATTTGGGCCGGAGACTATAATTGTGTCCTAGACCCGCAGCTAGACAAGAAGACATTGTCGGGCAATATCAGGGATAGTCAAGTATTTAGGAACGCAAAAAAATGTAAGACATTACTCAAAAGGAATGCCCTTTACGATGTCTGGAGGATTATGCACACCACGGAGAGGGACTATACATGTTTCTCAAAAACTCACTATGCATATTCCAGGATTTTATTTTTTATTATACCAGAATTATAGTAGCGCCTAAACACTGCTGTTCTTTCATATTCCAGGATAGACTTATTCCTGGGAGATAGTGCAGTGACCCACCAGGTTAACAAAGTCAATATATACCCAATTACATGGTCTTACCACGATATGGTCGTAATGGAAATGAAAGAGCAATTCCAAAGAATCAGCCCAGAATGGAGACTAAATCCCAATCTCCTAAAGAATGAAAAAGATATCACATATATAAAATTAAAATCCAAAGAGTATTTTGCGGAAAAGGACATACAGGACATGGCGGTCCCCACTCTGTGGTGTGCATATAAATTGGTTATTCGAGGACATCTGATAGAGATGGAGTCTAGGGTAAAAAAATTAGCGGGCGGAACCCTGACTGACCAATATATAGAGCTCTTCCATTGGGAAGAAATCAACAAACAGCAACCTACAATGCTGGCGACAGAAAAGATTCGACAAATTAAGACTAATATCAACGAAAACCTGATGGCCAGGGTCAATAAGAACTTGACACTACTAAAAATTAGCTGGTATTATAAGGGAAATTGAGCAGATAAGGCCATGTCAAATTTGCTGAAGGCAAAAAGGATGGACAGACTTATCAGGAGATTGGTGGTTAAGGGCAAAACACTTCTCGCCCCAGAGGAGATTGAGCAAGCATTCAACTCCTACTACCAGTCTCTATATAATTTACCAAGTAAGAACAATACGACCGAGATAAGAGAACACCTTAGGCGTCTGGACCTACCAAAACTCTCGCCGGAAGCTATATCGATAATAAATGAGCCAATTACATATGCGGAAGTAATAGATCGAATAAAGGCCCAAAAAACAGGCAAGGCCCCTGGGCCAGATGGCTTCGAAGCCATGTTTTATAAAATCCTTAGCAAGGAGGTGGCCCCAGTGTTAGTGAGACTTTTTAATAGCTTTATGATATCTGGAGTAATGCCAGAGGAAATGTTAAGGGGGAATATAGTGCCGATTCAAAAACAGGATAAAAACCCGGAAGAACTAACTAGCTATAGGCCCATCTCCCTATTAAATATTGATGCTAAAATCTATTCAGCGCTACTTGCCGATAGGGTGAAAAAGATTATAGGAGATTTAATACACCCCAACCAAGTGGGATTTATCCCGGTAAGAGTGGCAGCGAGCCACATGAGGGGCCTGGCATCTCTTTTTAGAGATGCTATACACCGAGGGATCCCACAGCTGACCCTGTCATTAGATGCCGAGAAGGCTTTTGACAGGGTCAGCTGGGGATATATGAAGGAGACCCTTGAAAGGTTCGGCCTGTTGGGAAACATCGGACGAGCGGTGATGGCCTTATACTCCACCCCCACAGGTAGAGTGGCGGGATCATTAGTGAGGTCACAGTGGTTCCCACTGGCGAATGGGACCAGACAGGGCTGCCCCCTCTCCCCTTTACTCTACATCTTAACATTGGAACCTCTGGCAGGGGAGCTGAGGACCTCACAAATCCGGTCGGGGTGTAGCGGAGAGGGGGCACACCTGATCAAATTATACGCAGATGACGTTTTACTTACACTGGAAGATCCGATAAGATCTGTGAGGGAAGTGATGAGAATAATAGACCATTATGGCTCACTATCAAACTATAAGTTGAACAATACGAAATCTATCTCCCTCCCGATTAATATATCCCAGGCCGAAAAACAGGAGATAGGGAAATACGGCTTCAGATGGGCAACAGACCCATTTACTTACCTAGGCATCCAAATTGCTGCTGACCCAAACCTCTGGATGGAGACTAATATTCTGTCTTTTATGAAGGAGATGAATCTCACTTTCAAGAAATGGAGGGGGTTATATATATCCTGGTGGGGAAGAATTTCGACGGCCAAGGCCTATGTCCTACCGAAACTTATATACTTACTAAGACTGATTCCCTTCAAGGTGCCGGCTAGTTGGGTTGCCATGATTCAAGCAGCCTTTAATAAGTTTATATGGGGGTCCAAGAGACCGAGACTCAAAGCTCAGCTGCTGATGAAAAATAAAAAAAGAGGGGGGTCTAGCTATACCAAATATTGAGGACTATGCCCAGGCAGCGTTGTTGACACATGCCATCAACATGCATTTTGATAGATCAAGAGATGAGGCATGGTATGTAGCAGAACAAAATATTATAGGGAACAAGATGGAATTGAGATCTACCCCATGGCTCTCTGAAGCTAGGCTAGCAAGAGTGGTTAAATCCAATAGGAATACAATCCTAGAGCAAATCCTTAAAGGTTGGTTTAAATTTAAAAAGGACCTAGGCATTAGTAATAAACTGCTCCCTTGCCTCCCAATTTCAGTCTTAGAGGCAGAAGTGGAGGAACTGAATTTGGAAAATTGGAAAAAAAAGGGGCATGAGCTGCCTCAAAGATATTTTAGAAGGACATAGTATTAAGTCATTCTGTAAACTTCAGGAAGAATTTGACCTCCCGATATGGGAATGCTTTAGCTACCTCAGAGTTAAAAGTGTCATGGGGAGATATCTCATAAGGGATAAGTCGGGCCCTGGCCTGGGCATTCTAACGGATATACTAGAAAGGCAAAGTAATAAACAGTTGCTGTCCAAAATCCTTGATATAATTAGGGTAACGGCCCAAATTATACCCCCGGCAATTTCAAAATGGGAGAAGGACCTATCTATTACTATCACAAAAGAGGAATGGAATCATGCCCTGAAAGTGACCTATGAACAGGTACACTGTCTAAACCTCAATGAGGTCCACTATAAGGTAGCCAACCGGTGGTATCTTGTCCCCTCCACCTTGGCCAAAATGTACCCCTCAGTCTCCATGGCGTGCTGGAGGTGTGGACAAGGGAAGGGGGATATGTCACATATCTGGTGGGGATGCCCACAGATAACTAGAGTCTGGTCAATGGTATCCCTTAAATTGGTGAGGCGATATGGTCCGGACTGGATGCTGACAGCGGAAAGAGCATTATTACATCTGAACTTACCAAAGTCGAGCAAACAGGATCTACCTTTTCTGATCCACTTGCTGACGACGGTAAAATTGCTCATCGCAAGGAGATGGAAGTCATCGGAGAGTATCACGTGGCCTATGATCAAATCCCAATTGTCCCACCAATGTGCCATGGAGAGAGGAATTGGTACACAAGATAAATATAATCAGAAAGTAGTATATTTTTGGAATAAATGGTACCAAACCCTTCAAGGTAAAGAGTTGGATTAACTCACTGAGGAAATAAAAGAGGCGACCGGATTATTGGGTTAAAATAGCCCCAAGGGATAAGAGGACATAGAACCATATGGATTAGGGAACAGCCGCATGCCGAACGCGGACAATACTATCAGGCCACGGAGTCCACAAATGTGTGTGTTTTGTATATTGTCCTGTCCGCGATAGGTGTCGGGCGAAACACGCGGGACATATATCTGCGTGCAGATAGTTCTCGGAATGAAGAAATTGAGAATTATGCTATAATGTAGCTTGTTTATTTATTTTAATTTTTTTTCCCCGAGCACAATTGTTTGTATGTATGTAATTTTGTATTTTCATAGCATAAAATAAAAAAAAAAAAAAAAAAAAAAGGCTCTGTGGAAAAAAATACCTATAACAATTGTAAAGCAATGCCCTTAATCCTCATCTTCACCTCATGGAAAAGAGGCCATCCAAAAATAAAAAAATAATACATCTACTCTGTGTTTAAGGTAGGTATGACACACTTTTTCTTATTTTTGGTATCGGTTATTTTTTAATAATAATAATTTCATGTATTGGGCCCTGGGCATTTGGCAGCCCCTGGCCCCAGGGCCATTTTGTATTTCTTTATCTATGGGGCCATGGACATTTTGTCAGACTGTGGCCTCAGGGGGACCTGCTATTTATTTTTGTATGGAGCCTGGACCATGTGGCTAATTTTTGTGGGGACTGATTTTTTGAATTTCAGGAGGACTTTGGCTGTTTCCACAGTAGCCAAAGTCCTCTGAAAATGAGGTAAAATCCTTCCCATAGAAGTCTACAGGAAAAGGCATTAAAAAACAGTAATGTATTTTCACAATATATTGAAGGGTGCTTGGCCAGAGATCTCCACTTTTATCCTCAATTATGCAGTAAATATTCACAGAAGCCGACACTCACGGTGAAAGTGACAGATTTATTCCAACAGATAGTAACATTTCAGTCCAACAGGATCTTTATCAAGAGTGATAAAAATCCTATTGGATTGAAATATTGCTGTCTGTTGGAATAAATCCTGTCACTATCACCATGAGTGATAGTGTATATTTACTACAGGAAAAGGCTACTTTTTTGACTGCCGAAATGTTGTCATGGAAAATGGGCCACAAAGAGGGATCACTGAGATTGACCCTTGAGTGGCCCAAAGTTCATGTTAACTTACCTGCTTGTATGGCAAGTAAACTTCCCTGTCCTTGTGGACCCAACATCATGTAACATTTCTCATTAACAGTAAAATCAAAATTATTCCAAAAATATATTGATTAGTCATTAATTACTTTTCTAATTTCCATAATGTTATAATTTTTTATGTATTTAACCATGGGGAATAATAATATTAACTTCCTAATATTAGCTACCAATCTGTTCAAATAAAAGTTCTCTAGTTTAATAAAATCAGAGAGGTTGAGAAACTATGACTGTATGCTATCCGGGAACTTTAGTAAAACACAAATTAGACTTCAGATTCCTACTAAATAGGTTCTCCTATGCTTTCTTTTTGTCATTGTAGAACACTAGGGTGTACACAAATTTGGGCAAAGTTCTAAAAAATTGATTTAATTAATTAATCACCAGGAAAATGTCATTGTTTTTCATTGTGACTGATTCCCATTTACAACGTTGCACCACAACTGACCTCTATAAATAACCTCTAAAGTAAAATTGTTTTTTTTATTAATACTTAGGTATTTGTAAAATTGTGATTTGATTCATAAAATTAAAAAAATAAAATAACATTGCTATAAACAGATTTACATGTGTTTCACAGGTGGTCAGTCAGTGTCAGCAAATGCTTGGCTACAGTGAAACATTACAATCTCAATGTGTATATTTCATTATATTATTACCTTTGAGTCATAGTATCTACAAGCAAAATTGCCAATAGTGTTCTTTATTGTTTTTATGTCCTAGGAATAGAAAAATAAAAACGGGAATAAATACAAATGGTTTCATGTGTCACAACCTATACATGTAACAGGAAATAAAGTCATTTCTAAAACCAGTAAGCTGACTTGCTCCCAGTGAGTACATACTACATGATATAATTAGTGATGCCTCAATATCTCTCTCTCTCTCTCTCTCTCTCTCTCTCTCTCTCTCTCTCTCTCTCTCTCTCTCTCTCTCTCTCTCTCTCTCTCTCTCTCTCTCTCTCTCTCTCTCTCTCTCTCTCTCTCTCTCTCTCTCTCTCTCTCTCACAACATCATTTGTATGAGGATAAATATAAATCTTATTTCTCAAGTGATTTCAAGGATTTCTTTAAAATAAATTTTTGTATCAATAAACCCTCACCCTTCCTATCATGGATTTCTTTTTCCAGTTTACACTGCTGAAGTACATGAATATTTAATCAATCTGGCAAGTTTAATCAACAATAATTGCTTTGTTTCCATTCTTTATTATTTATCATGATTACAATAGAACTGGGTAACAGAACACCTTTGATATCATGTCCTGTATTACAAGACTCACCAAAAATCCCTTTTGATTTGTACATTACCATTGCAATGTCCTTCATTCAATTTACTACATTTTGATCAGGAAGATGGTCTATTAAAAAAGATATGTGTTAAAATTAGAAAATGTCACCCAAAAATGATGAACAGTTACATTTACAGTTTCTAAATATAAGATATTAATAATTTGAGATTTTTATCAGGACAAGAAGGGCTTTCTTTGTATGCCATCATTTTGATCATATCCTATAATATTATATAAAAAATAAATAAAATATGGTAAAAAAAAAATTAAAAGAACATATTTCCTGACGTTTATTTGAAACCTCTTCTCCTCATTGACAAAAGCGAACAAAAAAACCCTGCTAAATAGATTCTACCATGTCTCCTGAGTACAGGGATACCACCCAGGCATAGGTTTGTTAGGTTGTTTAGGGGATAAAATGCCACATTTGGGAGGTGCAGTTTTTGGTTTTCCAACTTGAAATTTTGACATGCAGACAGCCTGCACCCATGTCCCATTTGGGACATATTTGAAGCCATCCAGTGTATTTTACCCCATCAACCCGTATATTTTCTAAAAGTAGCCACCCTAGGATATTTCAAATGGTGGTATTTTAACATTTCCCATGCACTAATTCTGCCACCAGCCTTTGTCAAAGTTTGTGGTAGTAATTTTTTTGTGTTTTTTTCCACAAACATTGTAATTCAGACATGAATTTACAGATGTTGGTATGTTTCACTGCCAAACAACAACCCAATATGTGTTGAACAACATCTCCTGAGTACAGGGATACCATCCATGCATAGATTTGTTGGGTTTTTGGGGGGCTAAAAGGCCACATTTTGAAGGTGCGCATTTCCAACTTGGAATTTTGATGTGTTGTCACCCTGCGCCCCCATGTTTAATTTGAAGCCAGACAGTGTGTTTTACCAAAAAACCATATATTTTGTAAAAGTAGACACCCTAGGCTATTTTAAATGGTGGTATTTTAACCCTTTCAATGCACCAATTCTAACACCAGCCTTTGTCAATGTTTGTGGTAGTAATTTTATTGTGTATTTTTTCCCACATAAGTTGTACTTTAGACACACATTCACAGATTTTGGTATGTGTCACTGCCAAACAATACCCCAATATGTGTTCAGCAACATCTACTGAGCACAGCTTATTTGGGGGTTAAAAGGCCACATTTGAGATGTGTGCTTTGTCATTTTCCAACTTGGAATTTTGACATGTAGGGCAAGGAAGGGGTTAATAGCTCTTATAAGAGCCGTTGTAGTATTGTACAAAAAAATTAACCCCTAAAAATGCACAGACAAGAAAAAATGTTCTGCTGTGCAGTGATCAGTGTCAGGGAAGGGGTTAATACAAAGGGTAGGGCTTTTATAAAAACCCTTGGGTCTCACAATTTTGTAACATTTTATTTAATTTATTACAATTAAAAACATATTATACAGATCTGTCTCTCTCCCTTAAAACTCAAGTGAGGAGAGGAAGGCAGATCCATATGGGTCAGAACAATATTTACCAAGAGTGATCTGACCATGCTCATTTGAGCAATCACCAAACCATCTTTGCCACTGATCAGCTGTTACGGATCGCTATACACTAGTTCAGACAGCTTCAAAAGGAATACATGTAATCCCCTAATGGGTAAAATTAACCCATAGCGAGAGTGACAAAAAAAATGCCGATAGTAACAAAAATCCTTCTGCAGCCAGATCGCTCCATATACGCTGCATAGGCAGTGACCATATGCGCTGCTTAGGCAGTGACCATATGCGCTGCTTAGGCAGTGATATACGGCAAGCAAGGGGTTAATAGCTCTTAAAAGAGCTTTCGATATACTGTAATAAATGACAGTAAAAAAATTAACCACTTAAAAATGAACAGACAGCAAAAAATGTGCTGCTGTGGAAGATCACTGCGTACACAGCGATCAATGGCAGGCAAGGGATTAAACACTAGAAACGGCTTTTATAAAAGCCTTTGTGTCTCAATTTTTTTAAATATATTATAATTAAAAACTTACATTATACAGCTCTATCTGTCTTCCTCACTAAAACTCAAGTGAGAGAGAGGCAGGGCTACACATTGACAAATATTAATCTAACCAGGCGATTGGTGATGCTCATCTGAGCAATCACCAAACCGCCTTTGCCACTGATCAGCTGTTACTGGTCACTATACATGCGCTCAGACAGTTAAAAAATAATGTTTACATTAAACGCAATGTCCTAGCGGGTATAATTAACCTGTGACGGGTGTAATAAAAAATTTAAAAAAAATAAAATTAAACTTCTATTGCCGAGGTAATAAAACAGATAAAATGTTAACAAATAAATTAAGAAAAAACAGAGCAGACAAGATGGTCACTAAACTAATAGAAAAAAACAATATATATATGACCCCAGAAAAAATCGGTAACCACTTCAATAAATATTATGAATCATTATATAACATCCCAACAAAAACAAACTCAGATCAAATAGATACATATTTGGAGAATCTAAAAATTCTGAAAATTTCAAAGACACAGAATGAGAAACTAAATCTATCTATAAGTATTATCGAGGTAGAAGAACAAATAATGACCAGATGGGTACAGTAACCTCTTCTACAAAACTTTTAAACAACAACTTTCCCTACATATGACGTCTATGTTCAACAGTATAGTCAGTAAAGGAAAATTTCCGGAAGAAATGACAAGAGCAAACATCCTCCCAATATTAAAACCAGATAAAGATCCCACAGACGTCAAAAGTTATAGACCAATCTCGTTACTAAATGCAGATATTTAATTTTTTGCGTCCATCTTGGGAAAGAGACTCAATATGGTTCTAAAGGATATCATACATCCAGACCAAATTGGATTTGTTCCCGGAAGACTAGCTAGCAATAACTCCAGAAGAATTATTAATATTATAGACTCTGTGTCTAAGAAACAAATTCCTACCATCATTTTAGCAGTCGACGCACAAAAAGCATTCGATAGGGTAGGGTGGATATATGTTTTAAGTTAAACAATGGCACCCGTCAAGACTGTCCCCTTTCGCCGATATTATGTATTATGTCGATAGAACCTTTAGCCATAAGTATTAGAAACAACGCCAACATCACCGGCTATACAACGAATATAAGAGAACTTAAGCTGAGTCTGTATGCCGATGATATCTTAATCTCAATAACACAACCTTCTCTCTCTTTAAAACCGTTAATGCAGGAAATTGAAAAATTTAGCGAGATTTCGAATTACAAGCTGAACGAAACCAAATCAACCTTATTGACCTTCTCCCTACCAATAACTGAAAGATAAATCCTAATGCAGAAATTTAAGTTCATCTGGGCAAAAGAAAACTTTAAATACTTAGGAATCACAATAACCCGGGACGTACAAACGTTAATGTAGTTCAATTTTATGGAGAATTTAAAAACAACTAACCAACTAATAAAATGCTGGAAAAACCTAATAATATCATGGTGGGGAAGAATCCATGTAGTCAATTCATATATCATTCCGAAATGGAACTATCTATTTACCATGCTCCCGCTAAACATCCCAGATGAATGGTTGTGGATGCTACAGTCCAGCAGCACTACCTATATATGGAAAGGGAAAAAAACAAGAATCAATCAAGCATTACTATCTCAAAAAAAATAAAATGGCCTCTCCTTCCCGATAATTAAAAACATCTATTTATCAAATATAATGGCACATGTGAGCAGGATGCAACATCTAAACTCAAAAACAGAAGGCTGGTATGAGTTAGAAAAAGAAGAAGCAGCAATTCAAGACCTGTCCCTATAACTATGGGAAACCACAGCAAAGAATTATAACAATTCTAGTATGCAAGAAAACATCATTACCATTCAACTGTTAAAAAGATGGCTCCAAGTAAAAAAAATGTTAGACCTGAATAATATAATACCCGACTTTATTAGCATTAACCAAATAGAACACAATATGAAAGCGATCAGCCTAATTGCCTGGACATATCATGGGATAAAAAGTATTGTTCATATGTAGAGATGTCGCAAACTATTCGTTCGCCGAGGCGGCGAACATTTGCGATGTTCGATCCGCCCCCTATACTTTATCATTGACTACATTTTGACCTGACCCTGTACCCTGTACAAAAAAGTGTACAATCTGGCGCACAGTGCATAGACACTTGAAAACAATCTGTATATAATAGTAGTAAAAAATAAACAAGTGATATTTCAAGTGAAACAACCTGTGAAAATAATAATAAAGTGCTAGTGCTATCAAACACAAACAAATCTGTGCATAAAAATCATGCAATAAACGAATGAATCTGTAAAACAATACATATATGTATATACTTAATTAGACGGAGTTGTCCGATTTAATGAGCACCTGAAAAACCTGAAAAAAGTGCATACAAATAGTGCAATATGTACTAATAACAGCAAACAAATTCAAGAAGCAGCTGCAAGAAAATGACTCACAAGTGCAGTCCCTAATATACTAGGAGCATGTAAACAGCATGTGCAGTATAATACTTGCCCCTCTGCAAGGGATCACTTCCACTGTGTCGTAGAGCTGTCCACTGACTCTCAGATGTGGTAAAAAACAGATTTTATTTCCATTCGCGAACAGGAAATTTTATGTTCGCGACATCACTATTCGTATGACAAAAGACGGAGTAATAAAACCCTTCTCATCTCTAGTCCAAGAATTCAACTTAGGTAAAAATGAGATATTCAACTATTTGAGATTTAGAAGCTATTTGACTAAACACTATCATTACACAGATTCAGATCTATATAAAAAATTCAAAACAATCTTTTGTCAAGGTGAACCTAAAAAAATTCTATCTAAAACATTAGATTTAATAAAATCAAAATGCAGACCACATACATACCCTCAAAAAAATATATGGGAAAGTGAATTGAACTGTACAATAGATACAAATAGTTTATGTAAATCATTAATAAACGTCACTAAATGAATCCACTGCCTAACCCTGGCCGAGACACATTTCAAACTGATGAACAGATGGTATCTGGTCCCGACAAGACTGGTGGTCCCGACAAGACTGGCCTCAATGTACAGTTCAAATTCACCCATATGTTGGTGCTGCACTCTTCAAGGTACCTAGCTACATATCTGGTGGGAATGTGAATTTGTTAAAAATCTCTGGAAAAAGACTTTCGATCTAATAGAAACACTGACCACACTGAAACTATATAGGTTACCAGAAATCACACTACTACATGTGAATTGGCCTTCCTCCACAAACTCTCAAAAATGTATTATAACAAGCTGCTTTATTGCCACAAAAATAACCATCGCTTGAAATTGGAAGTCTCCTGGAACAATTTCGTGGCTTTCTGTCAAGCACCAAATATTACAACAAGCAAAAGTGGAAAAAGACCTCAGCTGGTCATTTCTGAATTCTCCTAGACACTACTCCATCTGGAAAAATTGGTGTGATTGTCTGTCATCATACGAAGAGAACTCTCCCCTGTGCACTGTTTAAACACGCACAACCTTGAGGGGTACTCCCTCTCCTTGTTCTCCCTCCCCCGTTTTAAATCATGTATTGAAATCATGTGTATGTGTCTGAGTGTCAAATGTAAAAATGCTTCTCAGGAGAGCGACCACTGTCTGTTCTGGGGGGAGCCGATGGTGTTGCTAAGTGCCTCGCTAGCGAGGCACTTTAGCAACACCGGAGGTGCTTAGGAAGCGTTCGGCTTATAGAATACATGTAATACTATCGGCTTTCTATAAACCGAACTAGAGTCCCCATTCATAAGAAATTCTTATGAATGAGGTCCCCATTCATAAGAATTTCTTATGATAGGGGACTCTAGTTCGGTTTATAGAAAGCCAATAGTATTACATGCTATTCTATAAGCCCAAAGTCTATAAACCGAACAACGATTTTTGGCTTATGGAATACATGTAATACTATTGGCTTTCTATAAACCGAAATAGAGTCCCCATTCATACGAATAGGTCAATTGACCTATTCGTATGAATGGGGACTCTATTTCGGTTTATAGAATAGCAATAGCATTACATGCATTTCATAAACTGAAAGTCGTTCATTACGTCGGTTTATGGAATGTATGTAATGCTATTGGTATTCTATAAACCAACTAGTTCGGTTTATAGAATGCCAATAGCACGAATGGACGAATTATTTTTGTTTATTAACCACTCGTTCATTTGGCTTTCGTTAGTTTAGCATTTTCGTTATTCGTTTTTCGTACGAATGGACGAAAATGCTATTTTCGGAGGAAAATGCATTCGTCTGAAAATTAATGCACATGTCTAAAAAGGACCAATGAAGAGTTGATCTAATTTTTTACAAGGTCTGGATGTTTTGATGTTTTTAGTAGAGAGCAATACCAGGCCTCCTGGTGTAAAGGATGGACCAGGTTTTCTTTTGAGGCATTACATTTTTTATGACTTTGGATGGCTTTTGTGAGGTTGACCTTCAGAGTATGGGAAATTAAGTTCATTTCTGATATTTGAAGGGAAACTGAAGGATTACAACTGAAATATGAATCCAAGGGAATGGATGTTGGATGGAAGGCGTAGTTTGTGAAAAAAGGAGACATTTTTGTACTGGAGTGAGTAGAATTGTTATAGGCGAATTCGTCCAATGGCAACCAGGTGGACCAATCATCTTGTAGGTGAGAACAGTAGCATCTTAGGTATTGTTCAAGGCACTGATTCACTCTTTCGGTTTGTCCGTTCGTTTGGGGATGGTATGAGGAGGAAAGTTTGGAAGAGATCTGCAGTGACTTACATAATTCTTTCAAGAATAAGGAAGTGAATTGTGTTCTTTCTAATATAATTTCATCGGTAAACCATGTAATCTGAAAATTTCGGATATGAAGATAAAGGATAATTCCTTGGAGGTAGGGATCTTTGGCAACGAAATGAAATGTGACATCTTAGTGAACCTGTCAACGACAACAAAAATGGTTGTTTGTTTACATGAAAGGGGAAGTTCCAAGATGAAATCCATTGATATGGATTTCATGGTTTATCAGGAACAGGTAAGTTCTCGAGTAAACCAAAAGGATGTTGATGAACAGATTTAGCTCTTTGACAGACAGGAGAGGAGGTAACATAACTTGTTATATTATTATGTTGAGATGGCCACCAATATCCTCTTCTTGCTAATTCAAATGTTTTATGGACACCAGGATGTCCTGCAAGAGGTGAATCATGGACCATTTTCAAGACATCAGAACGAAAGGAAGGAGGTATATATACCCTTTTGTTTTTCATGTAAACTCCGTTTTCCTTCTATAAGGTGGAATCTTGTGGGAGATCTAACTCTTCAGGAGTCAATTGTTTGATTCTTTCAACAAGAGATGTAGTGATTCCTATATATCTGGATGGAGGTAGCACAGGTAAGACTTTTTGGATTAAGGGATTGATGTTAGGGATTCTAGAAAGGGAATCTGCCTTTTTATTTCTTGAACCAGGTCTGTAGATGATATGGAAGTTGAATCTGTCAAAGAAGAGGCTCCATCTAACTTGTCTGGCAGATAGTGTTTTATTGTTGTAGAGAAATTCAAGGTTTTTGTGATCAGTATAGACTATTATTGGGATTTTGTTACCTTCTAATAGGTGTCGCCAGTTTTCAAAAGCAGCTTTGATGCCTAATAGTTCTTTTTCACCAATTGGGTAGTTTTGGAGTCAAAGTCCTGGAGAAAAAGGCGACGGGTTGGATAGCGCATTGAGGAGATTCTTGTTGTGATAGTATGGCTCCTAATGTTGTATTGGAGGCATAAACTTCCATAATAAGGTAAAGATGGATTGGGCATTCGAAGTATGGGAGAAGAGGTGAAACTTAATTTTAAGCTGTCAAAAGCCTCTTGTGCTTTGATGTTCCAAATGAAAGCAATATTTTTTCTGGTAAGCAGGTTCAATGGTTGGACAATCTTAGAGAATTTTTTTTATAAATTTCCTGTAAAAATTGGCAAATCCTAGAAAACTCTGTATTTCTTTTAGGGTTGTGGGAATTGGCCAATTACAAATACATTAAATTTTAGAGTCATCCATGTGGATTTCTTGGGGAGTGATGACATAACCAAGGAAGGACATTTTTGAGACTTCAAATTAATATTTTTTCGAGTTTAGCAAAGAGGTTATGGTTTCTGAGTCTGGTTAGGACCCATCTGACATGTTTCCTGTGATCTTCTAATGAATCTGAATAAATTAGGATGTCATCGAGATAGATGATGACACAGATATCTATCAAATCCTTGAATATGTCATTGATGAAATGTTGGAAGGTGGCGGGGGCGTTGCAGAGCCCAAAGGGTATGACTAGACATTCAAATAATCCGTATCTCGTCTGAAAGGCAGTCTTCCATTCATGACCTTCCTTTATATGTATGAGGTTGTAGGCTCCCCTGAGGTCAATTTTTGAGTAGATTGTAGCTGAACGTAGTCGCTCTAATAATTCGGGTATAAGTGGAAGAGGGTATCTGTTTTTTATTGTTCTTTTGTTCAACTCCTGGTAGTTAATTATAGGGTGTATGGATTTGTCCTTGTTTCTTACAAAGAAAATACCTGAAGCAGCAGGTGATGTGGAGGGTCTAATAAACCCTTTTCTTAAATTTTCTTTGAGATATTCCTTTAGAGTTTGAAGTTCTTTAACGGAGAGTGGGTAAATATGACCAAAAGGAATGGAAGCCCCAGGAAGCAGATCTATAAGACAGTCATAAATCCTATGAGGTGGCAACACAGCTGCTTCTTTTTCACTGAGGATGATGGAATTGTTTTTTCTTCAGTGATTTGAAGAGTACAGAAGGTACTGAAGTTACCTGTAGTCAGTGTGCTGAAAAATGATAAGCTTAGGGTCATGTCTACAAATGCTCGCAGTTTAGGGAATAAGATCCATGAACTTGTGGCAATATTGGCAACTGAGAATGTAGATTTAGTGGCTGTTACTGAGACATGGTATAATGAAAAACATGACTGGGACATCTCAATACCAGGGTACTCTTTATATAGAAAAGACAGAGAAGGTAAAAAAGGGGGAGGGGTGGCCCTGTATGTGAGGGATAGCTTAAAATGTAACATAATACAAGTTAGTGAGACGAACATAGAGTCAGTTTGGGTTACATTAGAATTTGGTAATCATATGGTAACTCGGGTAGGTGTGATTTATAGGCCCCCTGGACAAATAGAGGAGTTAGATAATCTACTAGTTGAGGAAATAGCTAAAATGACAATGAAGGGAGAAGTGATCATCATGGGTGACTTTAATCTTCCTGATGTGAACTGGAAATACAAAACAGCTACTTGCGCCAGGAGTACGCATATCCTAAACTCCCTACTTGGATTATCTCTAAAACAAGAAGTGGAGGAGCCAACTCGAAAGCAGGCCATACTAGACTTAGTGTTCACAAATGGAGATTTGTTATCAGATATTACTGTAGGTGAAAGTTTAGGATCTAGTGATCACCAGACATTGTGGTTTAATATAAGAACAGTGACCCAGTCACACCACACAAAAACAAAAGTTTTAGATTTTAGAAAAACAGACTTTTCTAAAATTAGATTAGGTGTGAAGGAGTCATTATCAGACTGGAGCAAATTAAATGGAGTCCAGGAGAAATGGGATTATCTAAAAGTTTCACTACTGAAGGCAACAGAAAATTGCATAAGGCTTGTCAGTAAGAGCAAAAAATTGAAGAAACCACTGTGGTACTCTGCAGAGGTGGCTAAAATAGTAAAAAATAAAAAGCTAGCATTTAGTAATTATAAAAATACTCAGAGTGAGGAAGATAGAAAGATCTATAAGAGTAGGCAGAAAGAGGCAAAGCAAGCTATAAGAGCTTCCAAAGCACACACAGAAGAGACTATAGCCCAGTCAGTGAAAAAGGGGGATAAAACATTTTTTAGATACATAAATGAGAAAAGGAAAGTAAAACAAGGATTAGTTAGATTAAAAACAAAAGAAGGATGCTATGTAGAAGAGGATAAAGGCTTAGCAGACTGCCTTAATGAATATTTTTGTTCAGTTTTTACAAATGAAAATGAGGGTAAGGGACCTCATTTAGGGAAAAAGACTAATGAGTCTTTTGATGCATGTAAGTTTACAGAGGAAGAGGTTTTACTTCAGCTGTCTAAAGTAAAGACAAATAAGTCGATGGGACCTGATGGGATACATCCAAAGTTATTAAAAGAACTTAGTGGTGTACTAGCAAAACCGTTAACAGATTTATTTAACCAATCATTGTTAACGGGAGTAGTTCCAGAAGATTGGAAATTAGCTAATGTTGTGCCCATTCACAAGAAAGGTAGTAGGGAGGAGGCGGGCAACTATAGACCAGTAAGTCTTACTTCAGTAGTGGGGAAAATAATGGAAACCTTGTTAAAGAATAGGATTGTTGAACATCTAAAGTCGCTTGGATTTCAAGATCAGAGACAGCATGGGTTTACTTCAGGGAGATCATGCCAAACTAATCTTATTGATTTTTTTGATTGGGTAACTAAAATAATAGATCAGGGTGGTGCAGTAGACATTGCTTACCTAGATTTCAGTAAGAAATACTTTTGACACTGTCGCACATAGAAGGCTTATCAATAAACTGAAATCTTTGAGTTTGGATTTCAATATTGTTGAATGGATTAGACAATGGCTGAGTGACAGGCAACAGAGGGTTGTAGTCAATGGGGTATATTCCATGCAAGGTCTTGTTACTAGTGGGGTACCTCAGGGATCTGTTCTTGGACCCATTCTCTTTAATATTTTTATTAGCGATATTGCAGAAGGTCTTGTTGTCAAAGTATGTCTTTTTGCTGATGATACAAAGATTTGCAGCAGGGTTGATATTCATGGAGGGATAAGCCAAATGGCAAATGATTTGGATAAACTAGAAAAATGGTCAGAGCAGTGGCAACTGGCATTTAATTTGGACAAGTGCAAGATTATGCACCTTGGGCGTAAAAACCCAAAAGCAGAATATAGACTATTTGGTACAGTCCTAACCTCAACATCTGAGGAAAAGGATTTAGGAGTAATAATTTCAGAGGACTTGAAGGTAGGTAGGCAATGCAATAGAGCAGCAGGAAATGCTAGCAGAATGCTTGGTTGCATAGGGAGAGGTATTAGCAGTAGGAAGAGGGAAGTGCTCATGCCATTGTACAGAGCACTGGTGAGACCTCACTTGGAGTATTGTACGCAGTACTGGAGACCGTATCTCCAGAAGGATATTGATACTTTGGAGAGAGTTCAGAGAAGGGCTACTAAACTGGTTCATGGGTTGAAGGATAAAACTTACCAGGAAAGGTTAAAGCATCTTAACATGTATAGCTTGGAGGAAAGACGTAACAGGGGGGATATGATAGAAACATTTAAATACATAAAGGGAATCAACACAGTAAAGGAAGAGAGTATATTTAAAAGAAGAAAAACTACCACAACTAGAGGACATAGTTTTAAATTAGAGGTGCAACGATTTAAAAGTAATATCAGGAAGTATTACTTTACTGAGAGGGTAGTGGATGTATGGAATAGCCTGCCAGCAGAAGTGGTAGAGGTAAACACAGTCAAGGATTTTAAGCATGCGTGGGATAGACACAAGGCTATCCTAGCTATAAGACCGGGAACGGGGGACTAATAAAAGTACTCCAAAAAAAAAAAATTGGGCAGACTAGATAGACCGAATGGTTCTTATCTGCCGACACATTCTATGTTTCTATAACATGTATTTAGGCAATAAGTTGAGTTGAATTCAACCTTTATAGGTAACCACTGGATAACGGGGTTGTGTAATTGTAACCAATTCATTCCTAGGATGACAGGGAAAAGAGGTGACGTGACTATACAAAGGATATATATCCATATGACTGTGATTTATGGTCATCTTGAGGTTGATAGTTTCTTTCTTAACTGGTCCAGAAGGGATAAGAGACCAATCCACTACTCTGAGCGAAATTCATGAATCTTTTTGAATTGATGGGATATGGTGTTTTTCAACAAGAGAGGAATCTATAAAGGTGCAAGCGGCCCCAGAGTCAATCATTTCTTCTGTCAGTATTCGTTTTTGATCCCACTGTAGGAGAAGAGAGATAATACAATGAGTTGCGGGAAGAGAGTGTGAAACATTGAAAATGGAAGAAACTGTCTTGTTCTTACCAGTTTTGTTGCATTTGAGAAGGGGACATAAGTCTAAGAGATGTTCGTTGGAGGCGCAATACATGCATAGGTGGAGATTTTTCTTTCTTAATTTCTCTTCTGCGATTAATGGACCTCTAAGGATAGCAATCTCCATAGGTTCAGTAGGGTAATTTTTTTTCGCATGGTTTGGGTAAGATGGGAGTTTTTTTCCAAGCAATGGTATTAGAGGATCTTTCTGCCCTTCTTTCTCTAATCCTACGATCAATGGTTATAGATAATTGCATAAGACCTTCTAAAGTATGGGGTAGCACTGTTCGTGACAGATCATCCTTGACGTTATCTGAAAGTCCTAAACGGAATTGATTACGTAGGGTGATATAGTTCCACTATCACCCGCCCTTCTTTTGAACTCTGCTATATAATCTTCAACTGGTCTTTTCCCTTGATAAAGCCCTCTAATTGTGGTGTCAGCCATCATTTTTTTATTGGGGTCTTCATACAACGGAGACATCTCATTGTAGAAATCTTCTTGTGAGTCAAGTATGGGATCATTATTCTCGAGGAAAGTATGTGCCCATGCCATAGGTTCCCTTCTTAGAAATGACATGACTGTACAAACCTTGACACGGTCAGAGGGATAAGTGCAAACAACAAGTTGCATGAGTTAATAAACTCTCTATACTTAGAACGATCACCTGGGAATTCCTCAGGCACGTAAACTGTAGGTTCAGCGTATTCTCTGGTGCTAGCTCCAGAGGGAGGGAAGGAGAAAGCATGATTTTGAATTTCAGTAACATATGTAAGTAGGCGGTCGTTAGCAATTCATAGGTCTTGCATGCTTTGTGACAGTATTTAAACTTTTTGGTTGAGTGAAACAATTTGTGAAGCCATTTCTGCTGGTTCCATTATTAGGGCTGAGTTATTTTGTCAGAAAAAATTAGTAGTTCTATCACAGGGATAAATATGCAACTAGAACACAACTGCAGGAATGAGTAGGCTTCAATCATAAATATTAGTAAGAATTCTTCACCCTTAACAGGTAATTGCAATAACCAGATTCAGTAAGGCAAAAGAGACTTATTGAATAGAAAACCAGGATATGGATGATAATTGGTTAATACAAAGTAGCATGTAAGCATAAGGCAGATGAGAAGCAGCTGACAAACAAAGCAGGCACTTCAACATAGATTGAATAGGTAATGTGATACTTGCAGGTTTGAGTAAGCAGCTTCAGGATTAATGAACAGGCAGTCCGAGTTCTGGGTGCAGGAGAAGGCAGCGTGGTCAGTAAAACAATCCGTTGTCATGGGATAGGAGAAGGCAGAATTGTTGGTGATACAGTCCGTGATCAGAGGAGAGGGGTCAGGTAAGTAGAGGAGTTACAATCCTGGGTCTGTCAACGGGGAAGCGTTCGGTTTAGTTTTGGTTTAACAACCAAGTCGTATATCCGCAAACAGCTGAGCCGCCTCTTGAGACACGAGGGTTCCAATAACTCAGCAATTTCAACTGTGGCGCAGTTTCCCTATAAGGTGAGGGAAAACCGTGTCACAACAAGGGGTGGAGCCAGGAACGCAACTAGAGGATCTGACACTCGAATACAATTTGGCAATGAAAAAAAATTAATCTACTTGCAAAATATTGTATCACTCAGAAAATCAGTGAAACAAAACTTTGGATATTTTAGGTTTCCATGTGACGGAACTTCCAACTTTTCTTTTTCAGTCTAATATTTTCAACTTGGATAATTAAAAGTAGGTGTGCTTAGTGTATAAACCAATATAGCTTTAGGTTAGAACTAATACAACCATATATGACAACATTTACTGATTCCACAGATATTCTTAAACTTCACTCAGTAGACATGACATAACCAAAATAAGACAAAAGATATATAATACTGTGAAATACACTAGAGAATAACCACTTTTACTGTTCTTGAAGTTAAGGAGCCAAATGTAATTTGTGTTGCTGCTTTTACCACAGCAAAAAAATGTAAAAACTCGTGCAACCTATCGCTGTCCTCACGATATTAATAGGGACATAGATTGTTTTTTATTTATGGAATATTGCTGGCCCCAGGTGGCCTATTTTGTAAAAAAAAAATAATATTTTTTTATTTTCCAGTTACAAACTGGAGAATTAAAATACCACAAATTCAGCTTTTGTGGAGTATATCAGATTATTTTTGGGAGATTTCGACCGATATTGAATAGGGCAATAATACCACAACCGAAAACTGCCAGAAATGTTGAATATTGCTGACTTCCTGAAGCCAGGATGAAGAAGGAGAATAGAGAATCAATATCTGGAACCAAGACACAGCAATAAGACCATCCAAGAGCAAGGCCGTCAGTGAGGGTTTTAAAACAGTAAGCAGATCAGTTGCAGCAGCATCAGGGGTAAACAAGTTCATGTGAACAGAGCCCATGTAATGAATAGTCAAGAAAACTGCACAGGTAGATGCAAAGCATAGTCCCAAACAGGAACTGCAGGTAGTGTTAAGGCTAAGTTGTCAGGCCGACATAGCCAGTAGTGTATCTTCTACAAGGCAAACAAGGCACTGGCCTACGGTGGCACTTTGCCAGAGGGTGTTAAAGCACACTTCTGGTGCTTCAAACATTTTCACTCCCTCCCCCACCGTTCAGCAAGCTTTAGCGCTTTCCAATTAATCAGGGTTATGAGGGCACATAATGGACGTGGTGGGGGTATGTAATGAGGGTGATGGTGGCATGTAATGTAGGTGATGGGGGCATGTAATAGGGAGATTTGGCATTTAATGTGTGTGCAATGTGGGGGATGGGGCATGTAATGGGGTGATTGGACATGTCGTGGGTGTGCAACGTGTGTGATGGGGCATGTCATAGTTGTGCAATGTGGGTGCCCAAATTTTGTCTGCGTAGGGCAGCACAAAACAAAGATACACCACTGCACATACCAAGAATCATGAGTTCATCCCTCTACAAGCTGATATACATGGAACCAGAATAGCAACTTATTTAACTTTTTATATTTATTCGGATAACATCTCAAGGCCTCATTTAGATCCGCATTTGTGTCTACTTCACCAGCCTAACCGGCTCCACAAATCCCAATCTCAGGGATATTCTTTAGATCCTTCTAATTCTTTAAAGTTTTCCTTTCAAATGGGGAAAGATTGTCCCTCTTACAAGTATCCTTTCATTTTTTTCTACTAAATTTCGAAACAACTCCAAGTGAATTCCACTGAGATGGGATTAAACTTAGATGGTGGCTTCATGTTTGTATATAAATGTAATTCCTATTTCTCTTCTATACGTTCAGACAATAATTTGTTCAAACTCATCAGTCTGGCTCTAAGGGCCAGACTAGAGGCTCGAAACGCGTAGGCTTCACTGCCCCAACGGGTGACTCTCACTTGTTTTTTGTAAAGCTGTGACATTTTAAATGTAATAAAAGTTTATGCACAGCATTCTCCTAAGCCCTGTCCTTCATTTATCTACAAGCAGGTGACCCTCTACCCCCTCTTTTTTGCTATTCAATTATTATTTGGTTTCACCCTTAAAAATAAATCTGTTCTTTACTAAAAAGTAAAAAATAAAGTGCAACACCCCAATACTTTAAAAAATATATATATGAACCTTATTATTCAAAAAGAGGGGGCTATCTGAAAGCACAAAGCTCCAAACAAACTCCCAGAGATGCTAGGATTTGCTAGTTTCGATAAACTGGTGTATTTTTAAGAATAATCCTGTTCTTAAAGGAACACTAAACATTATTTTTCACTTGTGCTTCTAATTTAGACGCACAAGTGAAATTTTAGTTGTCCCTAGTATAAGTATAAACTGGCATATACTTTTGATAGTACATGCCAGTTTATCTTCTGACTGACAGCTGCCATGCTTCCATAGGAAGTAGGCAGCCTTCTGGTCGGCGACTGTCTCTCGCTGCTAGCGCAGAGAGAAAATCTAATTTTTGCATGGGATCAGCAAGGGGGGCCTTAACCATGCAAAAATGAGCCTCTATCTCTGTACTAGCAGCGAGAGACCCTCACTTTAGGCTGTCAGAGTGGGGTGAGCCCCCGCTCTGATTAGCTGTGCGCCTGCTGTCATTTGTCGCACGCGAGACACAGCAGATAGTAAACCCACGTGTATCTATTAAGATACACGTCCGGTTTACTTAAATGTCCTGGGACATATTTTGTTTAACCCTTGCTTCCTTCAAGGAAAAAGGGTTAAACAATGTTTAATGTTCCTTTAAAGAAATTTGCTTGAAAAAAAGTAGTATAGAGTGAGAAAAATCTTGGCACCTAAAGGTATACCATTTCCATGAAAGGGTGTATACGGTCTGCAACAATGCTCAGGTGTTATGTGTAAAAGTAACATCCACATGAATAGCAGGACCCAAGGTTTCTGGGCAGAACTTTGCCCAATGTATCACACTACCTCAACCGGCTTGCTACCTGTCAGTGGTCATCATTCTATGGCTGATCAGTGTATGATATGTGTAAATAGTTAATATTTTTTTAATTACATTATTTTGCTTTGGGGTATTTTTTTATTTTTAGGTGGACTATGAGCAGTCCACCTAAAACTGTATAGACTGAGCAGATCTCTGCTCAGGAAGATGTGAGTTAGTTCTCACTTATTATTTGTTATCAGCACTTTTATGTGATATACTACACTATATTATTTCTGTTCTGTTTTGTTTTATTTTTTTCCCTTCGGATTGAATATTGAGCTGATTTACCTTAAGGCTGATTTACTTTAAGGGTAACAATTTATTATTTATTTTTCCTGAATTGTGTGTTTTGAAGTGTTGGGTCACAGCGCACGTTTTCACTTGTGTGTAATATTAATAAATGGTTATTTTTTAAGATTATGAATTTTTTTTTTTTTTATTACTAAAGACTAGCAACTCTTTCCAGAGAATAGGGGATTTGCATTATCCATTAAAGCTCTCCTGTCATTCATGTATCCTCTACTTTATGAATAATTATCCTGAGGCTCATGGAGTTGATTGGAGCATTTGAAACAACTTGGGCAGATTTTATAATAATTTTAAACTTTGAGTGCTCGCTTAATATGTTTACTACAAATGTTATTTTTTTTTTATCAATTTACGTGCATGTTGTTTTGTGCCTCCCAGCCTGTCTTCCCTATTTTTAGATGCTGATTGGTTAGTTGGCTCTATTTTTGCGATTTGTTAACTTTTACCATTTTTGAGACTCTTCCAATGCATTTTGTGGGCAATCATACCCCTTTTGCATTAGAATGTTTGGGGGCTTACAATTTTACTTTGCTAAAGTGTGGGCTGATAAATGCTACAGTTATTCGTTTAATTGTGATTTATTGTGTCTAGTTTAGTACAACATACATTAACATTAGCATGCAACCTTTTAGAAGGTTACTAATTCCAATTTGAATCTAGTTGAATAGCATTTAGTTTACCCAAAATCAGCTACCCAGAAAAATTTGATTAATTCTGTTCAGTAGATGACAACAAATAGCCCTTATCTCCTGGCATATGTTCTAATTTGAAAAATTGATTTCAAACACACGTGCACTACTAGATTATGTAACCCTTGCCACATACAATTTAGCGTTAGATTAAACAACAAGGAACATCTACATAGAACCAAGTGTATTGGAAAAGTCTGTGTTATTGTGACACTCAAATAAAAACGCATTTGCATAGATGCCATTTTTTAGGGTGAAACTGAATGTAATTTACATGTTTTCTAAATTTAAATTGTGTCCAATTATATTTAAATGTATAAATAATTATACACTCTTACTTCTCATTAAGTATTGCATGTGTTTTTAACAAGGCACTTATAGAGCTTTAACCAAAATAAAGAATGCAAATAAATAAAATGTTCTTTAACAGAGTGGGGCCTCCTAGCCAGTGCATGCTCACACTTTTCCTCTACCCGCAGTGTGCAGATGGTAGGTGAACAAGTGCTCAAGGTTCCCTGGATACCAAAATAAATAGTGCGGTGCAATGGGAGTGTAATAGGTTATTTATATATTGTTATTTATTTATATTTATATATTTATATATTTATATTTTGGGCACCAACGGAGCCCAAAATCACTCATCATTGGTTTTGTAACCTTTTTTTGCACTGAATAAAATACACGAAATGTATAATTTATTCAAGACCCATGAGTCTCTTGGACTGTATTTGAATTTGACGGTACAGCACCCTGGAACAAGTACGATTAGTTTGGTTGATATATAAATGGAGGTCTATACAGAAAAAGCTGCTCTCTCAGCTCTTTTATGCAAAGAAAATCAATAAAACTGCATTTCTAATTGTTATATCAATATTTTCGACCTTGTGGCCCGTTTTCATGATTTATTTTTAAATACTTGAGCATAGTGCAGACATAGTGGACTTGCTACATATCTATATGGGCCAGGTGGTGCCCAGTCCCATTGCTCACATATTATAATTTACTCTTTGGATGTCTGTATAACTTATAGAGGGGCTACAGGACTTCACCTGTGCATACCTTGATGATATAGCCATTTTAGTGGCTCTTGGTGGGGAGCATATGCAGCATTTGGGAACTGTTTGGGGTAGGATCCAACAGGCTGGAAGGACCATTCGCCCCAACAAATGTCAGATAGGGATGGCTAAGTTTCAGTACCTTGGCCACCAGGTAGGAAGTTGGAAGCAGCATCCCGAATCTGCCAAAACTTAAGCCATTCTCACTTGGCCCACATCTAGGACAAAACGACAGGTATTAGCTTCCTTGGGGAGAGTGGGCTACTAGTTAATTTGTACCACACTATAGCACCACTCCAAAACTGATCTGACAAAGAAAGACCTTCCCTGTACAGTCTTGTGGTCACCAGAGTGTTAGCAAGCTTTTGACTCCCTGACGCAAGCTCTTGGAAGTACCCCAGTGCTGGCTGCCTTTAATTTTGACCACTGATTCTTGGTTCACACAGATGCAACTATGTACAGGCTCAGAGCTGTGTTAAGCTAAGTGAACGACCAGGGGGAAGAACATACAGTAGCCTATCAGAGCCACAAGCTACTAGACCGGGAGGTAGGGTATGCTGTGATCCAGAAAGAATGCCTGGCCCTAGTCTGGGCACTGAAAGCTTCCAACCCTACCTCTAAAGATGGGAGTTCACTGTGCTAACCAACCCCAACCCCCTGGTATGGCTGAATCTGGTGGCTGGGGACAAAGGGAGACTTCTGCAGTGGAGCCTAGCCCTCCAACCTTTCACATTTTCTATCCAATATAGACAGGGAAAAGACAACAAAAATGAGGATGGTCTCTTCTGACAGGACGAGGTATAGCCCTGTACAAGGAGTGTGTGCTGTCAGCTAAGAAATTGCCTGTGTGGACAACCCCTCCTGCTGACTGTTAAAAGGGGGGAGAAATGTCACGGATGCTGCCGTGACTTTGTATTGTTAGTTCTCCTTTCCCTATCCACCTTATGCCATTTTCAGTGTCACTGAAACATTGTCATTGTTATCTGAGCATTTTCACCTTTCCCCAAATGTATCTTCATCAGCTGCATGCAGTAAAGGTTAAATTAAGCCTGGCTTCTGAGCTACGTTCCTTGCACTAGATGCGAATTGGCTGTTAGGTTAATCTGTTTAAGTTCCTATTGTTCAATCTCTACTTATCAATATGTCTTTCTGTATAAATGACTGTGTGTTGGAGACAAAACGTGTATTTATTTTCATCCACTTCAAATGACCCATGTCTATGTTATTGTTGTGGAAATATCTGCTGGAGTGCTATTTGTGACTTTAGCACTGGGACATTATATTTCATCAGGGCTCAGTGACGTAGTCCTTGAACTCTAAATGGGCTGGAGACATCTTAGCTCTTGCTGTCCAGTTACATGTGACCCATGTACTGGAAGTGGTACAGAGGCAGAGAGCTAACCAGTTGGCCGAGAGAAGAGCCATTCAGTCCAAGCATCCAATGCCATGGAAGATGCTCACTCCCTGCAGAGCAATACCTCTTGCTGCAGCATCAAGGTTACGCATCAGTCCTTTACAACATTTGATGACCAAAACAGCAATATTGATGGGTTCCAACAGGTCTTTGAGTGGCAATGCCAGTTACATCAGGTCCAAGTGAGAGAATGGGTCCCTGTCCTGGTGGAAAAGCTTAGTGGCCAAGCGGCTGAAGTTATTGTGTAATCCCCAAAGAATGGTCCAGTCAGTATGCTGAAGTCAAGAAAAGACTGCTAGCCAGATAGCATTGGCCAATGGGCAGGTCCGGTGCAAGGATTTTCGTCTACACAGGCAAAGGTGCATTTTGGTGCCGCCCTGCTCTGATCCGCCACGCCTCCCACACCATTAAGCCTCCTTACATTATTTATATATATATATATATATATAAGTATAATGTATAGTGTAGAAAATAAATACATCTAAATATTCAACTCGCATGCTCTAAATGTGTCACACATTGAAACCCTTAAACACAAAGACACCCTTGCAGTCACACAGAGACACACTTACCACTTACACACACACTTACACACCCTTACACAGACACAGTGACAAACTTACACACACCCTTACACATACACAGTGAAACAATTACACACTCCCTTACACAGACACAGTGACACACTTACACACACACACAAACCCTTACACAAACACAGTGACACACTTACACACACACCCTTACACAGATACAGTGACACACACACACACACACACACACACACCCTTACACACATACAGTGACACACACACATCCTTACACAGGCACAGTGACACACTTACACACACACCCTTACACAGAAAGTGACACACAAACACACCCTTATCACTTACACACACACAGTTACACCAATTCACACATAACCTGAGACACACTATTTTGCCACTCAATATGCCAGTATTTAGCCACTCAATATGCCAGTATTTTGCCCCTCAATATGCTATTTAATATGCCAGTATTTTACCCTCAATATGCCATACTTTTGCCATTTAATATGCCAATATTTTACCCCTCAATATGCCAGAATTTTGCCCCTCAATATGCCAGGATTTTGCCCCTCCAATACGCCATTTAACATGCCAGGATGTTGCCCCTCAATATGCCATTTAATATGCCAGGATTTTGGCACTCAATATGCCAGGATGTTGCCCCTCAATATGCCATTTAATATCCCAGGATTTTGCCCCTCAATATGCCAGGATTTTGCCCCTCAATATTCCAGGATGTTGCCCCCTCAATATGCCATTTAATATTCCATTATCTTGCCCCTCCAATATGCCATTTAATATACAATGATTTTAACCCTCAATATGCCAGGATTTTGCCCCTCCAATAGGCCCGGATTGTGCCACTCAATATCCCAGGATTGTGCCCCTCCAATAGGCCCGGATTGGGCCACTCAATGTGCCCGGATTTTGCCCATCCAATATGCCCAGATTGTGCCACTCAATATGCCAGGATTTTGCCCCTCCAATATGCCAGGACTGTGCCACTAAGTATCCCAGGATTGTGCCACTCAATATGCCCGGATTTTGGCCCTCCAATATGCCAGGATTGTGCCACTCAATATGCTGGGATTTTGCCCCCCAATATGCCAGGATTGTGCCACTCAATATGCTAGGATTTTGCCCCTCCAATATGCCAGGATAGTGCCACTCAATATGCTAGGATTTTGCCCCTCCAATATGCCAGGATTGTGCCACTCAATATGCTGGGATTTTGCCCCCCAATATGCCAGGATTGTGCCGCTCAATATGCTAGGATTTTGCCCCTCCAATATGCCAGGATTGTGCCACTCAGTATCCCAGGATTGTGCCCCTCAATATGCTAGGATTTTCCCACCCTCCTCCCTCCTTCCCCAGACCCCAGTACTTACCTCCTTGCTGCTGTCTCCCGGTGCAGGTCCGTGGCT
Organism: Pelodytes ibericus; assembly: GCA_036172795.1. Classification (NCBI taxonomy): domain Eukaryota; kingdom Metazoa; phylum Chordata; class Amphibia; order Anura; family Pelodytidae; genus Pelodytes; species Pelodytes ibericus. The sequence continues at coordinate 88,581,739 of CM069858.1, read as the reverse complement.
GAGAGGGAAGCTCCAGCCGCGCGTATCAATAAAGTGTGTTGAAAAAAAAAGTTTCAACACACTTTATTGATCCGCCCGGCTGGAGGGGAGCGCACATTGCTTCCCTCTCAGCCACGGACCTGAACAGCAGCATGGAGGTAAACGGGCCTGGGGGAGCAGGCGATTGTTACGGTAGCGCCGGCCCTGCCAAAGGGATGTAGTAGTTTGGTAAAATGAACCATTAAATCAAGTTACATCATACTGGGTTACATTATACTTTATATATTACAGCTGCAGTATTTATGCACTTTTAGATCAATGAGTAGTGAAAGGGCACCTGACCTCAGAGCAGTAATGAGGTATACCGCAAAAACTGAGGGGGTGCAGTGATGATATCAACAAAGCAAGACTGATGTCCTCTCATTCAATGGAGCTCAAGGTCTCTGGTCTTAAGTATCAGTCAAATTGCATGCAGGACTAATCAGACCATAGTAATAATTATGAAGGCATAACACTGTATCCCAGTCCTGCATTAGAGGCAAAGGACTACAGCTCAACACAATTGTTTCACTCTGAAACTATATCAAAGGGGGGCACACTTTTCTGTTCTTGCCTCAAACACAGATAGAGCTAGCTACGGCTCTGAGTGACCCATATACAAATAGAGGAAACATAATTTATATATCTGTAAAGCAATATTATGTGATGTTCAATGTGATTAAAGGATAAAACATTACCAAGAAATGTTAAAGGATCTATAGTTTGGAATACAGATGGGACAAAGGGGATTTGATAGAAACATTTAAATACATAAAGCGAATCAGCGCAGAAAATTAGGAGAGTATATTTAAAATAAGAAATACTACCAAATTAGAGGTGTTTAAAATTATTACTTTAATGAGAGGGTGCATGGAATAGCTGTTAAAAAGGTAAAGGCATAAGGTTGTCTTAGATATAAGATAAGACAAGGACTAATGAAAATATTCAGATTTTTTTTATCAGAAATTGGGCAGTTAGGTTGCTCGGATGGTTCTTATCTGCTGACACATCCTATGTTTATATTTGATGGCTGTCAGTCTAACATTTACACAATGGTCGGCAATGCATTACATAGATATATGCCTGGCCACTCTCATAGTATAACAGGAGAACCAAGATATATATCATCCTAACAAATTCTGAGTTATGTGGAATAGTTCAAATATATAAGAATTACAAAAATAGGGATGACGTAGCTGTGATGGAAAACTCAGGTATTATACCTAAAGCTTGCAATTCTCTTGTCAGTTCATCATAGTTCATTGTATAGTCATTAGACCTACATTAACTGATTAAATAGTAATATTTTAATATGTCAAATCTGAAAAATGTCTTTAACCCCTTGGCGAATCGTGCCTGGCAAGTCATGCACTTAATAGAGTAAAGAAAGCGACCAGCGGTCGCTTTCTTTACTCTATCGGTGTTGCTACAATGCCTCTAGGTAGAGTTATTGTGCAACACCCCAAATAAATGCAGGGGCGTGCTACGATCCCTCCCCGGAGTTATCGTAGCAGCCATTTGAAAATGGCTGCGCCCGCTGCACACATGTGCTTAGGAATCGAACGATTGTTTGCTTCCTAAGCACCTCCGGTGTTGCTAAAGTGCCTCGCTAGCGAGGCACTTAGCAGCACCTTCGGCTGCCCCAGAACCGATGGTGGTCGCTCTCCTGAGTGACCCCATCAGCTCAGTAGAAGGAAACGCTGCCTGTACAGGCAGCGCTTCCCTTCTAATGGCAAGAGCATCGGAAGTGAATGTATTTCACTTCCGATGCTCTAGGGGGAGACAATCGATGCCTGCACAACAGATCTGTGTGATCTGTGTGCAGGCATGTATGATAAGTGCTCTGATGAGCACTTATCATACAGTCAAAGGCAATATTAGTAAATATTGCCTTTGACAAGTATTGATCTGCCTCCCTCACCTCACTAGTTTTAGTAAGGGAGAGAGACAGATCAGATAATGTAAAAAAAATAAAATAAAATAATAAAATATTTAATTCAAATTTACACACCAAGGGCTTTTATAAAAGCCATTTCAAGTGTTTAACCCCTTCCCTGCCATTGATCGCTGTGTACGCAGTGATCATACACAGCAGCACATTTTTTTTACTGTAATTCATTACAGTATAAAAAAGGCTCATTTAAGAGCTATTAACCCCTTGTTTGCTGTAGATCACTGCCTAAGCAGCGATCTGACGAAAATGCACCAATCTTGCTGGAGAAGCATTTTTACTTTTTTTAAAAACTTTTTTATTACACCCGTCACGGGTTAATTTTATCTCCTAGGGGATTACATTTAATGTAAAAAATTTTTTTTTAGCTGTCAGTAACAGCTGGTTACTGTGGCAATGGCTGTTTGGTGCTCAGATGAGCATCATCATTCGCCTGGTTAGATCAATATTTGTCAATATTTAATCTGACCCGTGTAGATCTGCCAACCTCTCACTTGAGTTTTAGTGAGGGAGACAGACAGAGCTGTATAATGTGAGTTTTTAATTAAAATATATTTAATAAAATTGAGACCCAAAGGCTTTTATAAAAGCCGTTTTCAGTGTTTAACCCCTTCCCTGCAATTGATCGCTGTTTATGCAGTGATCTTACACAGCAGCACATTTTTTGCTGTCTGTGCATTTTTTTAGGGGTTAATTTTTGTTCCTGTTTTTTTTTTTTTTTACAGTATATCAAAGGCTCTTTTAAGAGCTATTAACCCCTTCCTTGCCATATATCACTTCCTAAGCAGCGCATATGGTCAGTGCCTAAGCAGCGCATATGGAGCGATCTGGTCAGCATTTTGTTTTGTCACACTCGCTATACCCACTAGGGGATTACGTGTATTCCTTTTGAAGCTGTCTGAACGCATGTATAGGGATCAGTAACAGCCAATCAGTGGCAAAGGTGGTTTGGTGATTTCTCAGATGAGCATCACCATTCGTCTGGTTAGATCAATATTGGTAAATATTGTTCTGACCATATGGATCTGCCTCCCTCTCCTCACTTAGTGAGGGAAAGAGACAGATCTGTATAATACAAGTTTTTAATTGTAATAAATTAAATAAAATTTAAAAAAATTGTGAGACCCAAGGGCTTTTATAAAAGCCATACCCTTTGTATAGTAACCCCTTCCCTGCCACTGATCACTGCACAGCAGAACATTTTTTCTTGTCTGTGACTTTTTAGGGGTTAATTTTTTTGTACAGTACTACAGAGGCTCTTATAAGAGCTATTAACCCCTTCCTTGCTCTACATGTCAAAATTCCAAGTTTGAAAATCAAAAAGCACACCTCTCAAATGTAGCCTTTCATCCCCCAACAAAGCTGACAAACCTATGCATGGGTGGTATCCCTGTGCTCGGGAGATGTTGCTGAACACATATTGTGGTATTGTTTGTCAGTGACAAAATATGTGAATTTGTGTCTAAAATACAATGTATGTGGGAAAAAATACACAATAAAATTACTACCACAAACTTTGACAAAGGCTTGTGGTAGAATTGGTACATAGAAAGTGTTAAAATACCATCATTTAAAATAGCCTAGGGTGTCTACTTTTACAAAATATATACTTTTTGGGTAAAATACACTGTCCAGCTTAAAAAAAAAAGTCCCACATGAAAGATGGGATCAGGCTGACTACACGTCAAAATTCCAAGTTAGAAATGCGCACCTTCAAAATGTGGCCCTTTAGCCCCAAAACAACCCAAAAAACCTATGCATGGGTGGTATCCCTGTACTCAGGAGATGTTGTTGAACACATATTGGGTTATTGTTTGGCAGTGACACATACCGAAATCTGTGAATTTATGTCTGAAACACAATATTTGTGGGGAAAAACACACACAAAAATTACTACCACAAAATTGGACAAAAGTTGGTGGTAGAATTAGTGCATGGAAAGTGTTAAAATCCCACCATTTCCAGGGGCAGGAGCGAGATGACGTAGCTGCGACGTGCTGCGTCCTCGTGGAGAGCGGCTGAGGGAGCGACGGTGAAGCCGACAAGGAACTAGGAACTACCAGCTGGTAATCAGCTGGGGAAGAGTGTGTGGGCGGAAAGCTGAGAAGCTCCGAAATAGCAAGGGAACGATTCTGCAAGCAAAAGAAGCAGCGTTGCAGCGGAGCCCACGAAAGCAGCCAGACCAGATAGAAGAAAACTTCAAAGCTAAGTACCATGACCTATCAATGTATGATTTAAATACTTGAGGGCCGTAGATTAAAAGCTCAGTATAAAGCTACAGAGGACAATTTGCAGAGACGGGAACAGAGAAATGTTAAAGCACTGCACAAACCAAAACACGCTGAACCACCAATGGATGATTTAAATACTTGATGGCCGTAGGTTAAAAACACAGTATAAAGCTACAAGATGCATGGCAAAGACGGGAACAAATAAATGTAAAAGCCTCAGTACAATCCAGAACACTCTGAACCACCAATATAAGGTGATCACAGATATTACACTATTGGACCTGGGAAGCAGCCACAGATATAAGGGGAAGAGTAAATACAAAAAAGAAAAAAGAAAAAAACAACCTTACTGTGTTACATACCCAAGGGAAGTGTAAAAGGCAAAAGGCACTCAAAGGGTTAAAAAGTTTTATTGTACTACAGACCCACCAAAAAGGGTAGAGGAGAGTGTGCAAAGGAGATTGTCCTACTATTATATTTGTTTGTCTGGACATTATATCTGCTCCGTCTATATACCACCCAAAAATTAAAAAATAAATAAATAAATAAAAAAAAAAACTTAGTAATAACAAAAAACGATTCCCTTTAAATAAATCTCAATACCGGTAAGGCAATCAAGGTCACCGGGTCTGGCGTCTGATAAATAAAAAAACCAACAAAACACATATAGGAGACTACATTCTCTGCGCACCAGATTGGATACCCCCAGGTACCTCCACTAACCATAATCTGCTAGAAGAGAAGAGAGAAGAGGAAAATGGCCACAAAAAAAACACAAAATGGAAAGAATCTGAAAAGGGAGAAAAAACAGGAGAATCATCCAGAAAAGCGCCTGTCTTTCTTCTCACGCAGAGGATTTGGATAAATGGCTAACATCAAACACAATTTCAGGCAAAGTGCACCCGCATGTAACGGTATAACCAAGCGGGAAATAGGGGGAAGACAAGAAGTGAGGGTAGAGGGATCTGAGATAGGGACTTGGCTTGTGCACCTTGGGTCAGTCTGAGGTATACAGACAAGCATGTAATTAAAAAGAGAATAATTTAAGGTTGAACTTGAAGCTTGTCACACACAAGAGGTATAGATAAGAATGTCATCTCGGCACTTTTTTTTTCCCCCACACACACAACTTTCACCCCGGTTGCTCCCTGCCCCCCCACCACACACAGTCACATCCCCACACATACTACACACACTCACCGATGAGCCACACCTGCACTTACTGCCCCATCCCCACACATTGTCACATATACACTTACACATTTTTCATACACACATTTCACATACACACCATGGAGTCACAGTTTCCCAAATATGCACATTTACACATATACACACGCCACACACTTACACACATCCACACATAGCTACTCTCACATTCACACGCAGTCACATTGACACATGCAGTGACACGTCTATACACACACGTTCGCATTCTGTCACTTCCACAAACCAACACACGTTTATACATAGCCATAAGGTGTCACCTTTCTACATACCGATACCCCTACACACACACACATAATTGCTCTTCTCCACTGCCCTTTACTATAGAAATAAACGGGATCCCAACACTCTCTCGCTTCCAGACACAGCGTCAAGAAGATATAAAAAAAAAAAAAAAAAAAAACAGTATTTATTTCCCACACACTAAGAATTAAATTTGAAAGTCGGCTCCACAAGGTACGCAATCCCTCAGCATGCATATCCCACGGGATCAGTGGGACAGACATCTCGGTAATGGTTTGCATTACTAGAGACAATGTATGGTGGGGATACACCATACAGTACTTATGTCTTAGGTTGATTCCAAGGAACTGGATCAACCCATCTTTTTTTTATGTTTTAACCCGCAAGATAATTTTTGGGTTACTGAATGATATGGAACAAATCATTGGAGAAAGAGAGCAGCAAGAGAAGACAAAAATAAATTCAAGCTGATAACGATTAATGCCCGGGGGATAAACACTCCACACAAAAAATCAATAATTGTAAACTACCTAAATAAAAATCGGATACAACTATGTTCCCTGCAAGAAACACACTGGACCAAAACTAGCCAAACCATTAAGTCATCAAAATATCCTACCATTATCAGCTCGGCTCTAGAAAGCAAAAAAAAAAAAGAGGAGTAGCCCTTATGTTTGCTAAGGAGGTCTCCCTAAACATAATATTCCAAGAGATAGACCCGGAACGACGGTACATCATTTTAATCTGTGAAATTAACAACAAGTTATTTATACTGGCAAACATTTATGCACGAAGGGATATTACTAATTATGGGTGACTTTAATTACGTATACGACCCCCAGATAGACTGCAAAAGCCAACAGGAGGGGAGCAACACCAAGACACAAGCAGAAAATAGACTGCAGAACCTCTTAAATAAATACAATCTGAAGGACATCTGGAGAACATTTCACCCATCAGAACGAGACTACACATGTTACTCTAGAACATTTAACTCATACTCCAGAATTGACCTGATATTGGGCAACGTAGCCATGCTGTACCTTGTGAACAAAATAGAGATACAGGATATAACATGGTCAGATCATAGCCCAACTATGTTGGAATACAAAGATACATTTGACCGGTTTCGTAAAGAGTGGCGTATAAGGGATTCCCTTATGGAGAAAAAGAACAACGTAGAAGAACTTAAAACCACAACAGAACTCTTCTTCTTAGAGAACAAACATAAAGGAACACCAGATACTACGGTGTGATGCGCTTACAAAAGTGTAATGAGAGGTCAATTGATAAAAATGAAAGCCATTGCCAAGAAGAGATCCACCGCATCTTTCAAAACTATACATATCACTAAGCAAACTGAAAGGACAAAACAAAATATCCCCATCTATACAAACATCGAAAGAGATAGAAGGAATAGAAAAACAAATAAACTGTCAACTGGAGAACAAAGCAAAAAAACTGTTAGAAACTCTTCAAGCCAAATGGTATATTAAGGGTAATAGACCAAACGCTCTAATGACAGACAAACTAAAAAAAGAGAAACAAAAAAGGTCAATAACAAAGATTAGAGAAAATGGAGCCTACCTGATGACGCCAGGAAAAATAAGTAGAGCATTCCAGGACTACTATTACAAACTCTACAACCTCCCTGAAGAAACATACGGCAGTGAAAAAGAGATCGAAGCCTTTTTTGCTAATTTATCTATACCAAAAATCAAGCCCACCCAACTAAACCAGATGAACCAGTCCATCACAGAAGTAGAAGTCAGCAAAGCCATAGATAAATTAAAAATCAACACTGCCCCAGGCCCAGATGGTTTTTCCAACAAATTTTACAAAATTATGAAAGATCAACTTAAAGGGGAACTAAGCACTACATTTAACCATATAATGGCAACCGGCTGCTGTCCAGAGGAACTTTTAAAGGCAAACATAATACCCATTCTAAAAACAGAGAAAGACTCAGAACTAATAAGCAGCTATAGACCAATATCTTTAATAAATACAGATATTAAGCTCCTTTTCTCTATAATAGCGGACAGAAAAAAAACTGTACTGCCACAACTAATAAACAGGGATCAAGTAGGCTTCATCCCCGGGAGGGCCCCAATTAACAACATTAGGAAAATACTAAACATTCTAGAAGATACAGAGTCCAACAAAACCCCATTAATTCTACTATCAATAGACGCAGAAAAAGCGTTTTGTAGAGTTGAATAGAAATATATGTTTGTCACACTAAAACAATTCGGGATAACCGGCCCAATACTACAAGCAATTTCATCACTCTACAGTTTCCCTTCGGCTAAAGTGGTGGGGCCGGGATTTATGTCATCCAGTTTTAACATCAGAAACGGTACCCGCCAGGGGTGCCAACTATCCCCTTTACTCTACATAATGGTGCTAGAACCACTTGCAATAGCAATAAGACAAAATAATAAGATTAAGGGAGTCACGACATCGCAGGGCCAAAACAAACTAAATATTTACGCAGATGACATCTTGCTCACCCTAGAAGAACCACAATCCTCCGTTCCGGAGCTGTTGAAGGAGTTCAAGACCTATTCTAAACTCTCAGGCTATAAAATGAATATAGAGAAATCAAAATTTATTGCAAATAACCTGGAAAAAGATCTGAGAGCTTTCTTAGTAAAAAATCTGGGTCTTCCAGAAAGTAAAGACAACTTAAAATATCTGGGGATTACACTAACTCCAAAACTAAAAAACCTAGTGGAGGTAACTTTCTACCCCTATTAACAAACACCAATAAAAGACTAAGAGACTGGAAAGGTTTAGGCTTCTCCTGGTCCTGGTTTTGCTTTCACAAAATAATTCTGCAACACAAGAAATATGGCACTATATGGAAAGGGATAAAACCGAGGTAGCAAACCTAGTGTCACTGTTCTGGATATTAAACCTGGATAGAAAATACATCAAAGAGACAAGGTCAAAATCCATGATATTAGAGGATCTAACAAAATGGTGGGACTATTTTGCGAACAAAACGGGTCTTAGAAATAAATTAATAGAAACACTCCCATTCATATGTACGGTGGATATGCTAGATAATATAAACATAAACAACTGGGAAAATGGGGGCATAAAAGAGTTTAAACAACTATTTTTTGGAAATAAAATTAAAACCTTTAATCAAATTGCAGAAGAATTCAAAATTCCTTCTTCTGAAATTTTCAACTATCTGCGGATAAAAAGTTTTATATCAAGGTTTCATCTACAAAATGGGGAAGAAAAGGCAACATCCCTTATACACCTTTTCGAACTAAAAATGTTTAATAATCTAATGGCCAAATGCGCAAATAATATTTACAGATGGAGAAACGGAAAGCCAACAGAGTTAATTAATAAATGGGGAAAAGAACTACTAGTTCATATAGAAGAAGATGAATGGGCTAACTCCCTAAATAAATTAAATAAACATATACCCTGCCTTAATCTCACAGAAACGCAATTTAAACTAGCAAACAGATGGTACTTAACCCCGAAACGACTAAAACATATGTTTCTGGAATCCTCAGATAGATGTTGGAAGTGTAAAACAGAAGAAGGAAATTTAATTCACTGGTGGTGGCAGTGCACAGGGATAAACCAATTCTGGCAAGGAATAATTGAAACAATAAATTTATTAACAGGAATAAAGCTACCCCCCAAGCCAGAAGTTATTCTGTTAAATCTGCACTGGCCAAAAATTGAAAAAAAAGACTCAATGATAATATATCATATAATCACGGCAGCTAAATTATCAATAGCTAGAAAGTGGAAAACAGACATAATCCCACATACACAAGAAGTCATGAGTCAAGTTATCTGGCAAGCTAAAATGGAAAAGGGCATATTTTTAAATTTAAGCAACAGATATAACCAAATAGAACATTGGGATTCATGGATCAGGAAGCTGGAAAGAATCACTTAACAATAGAAATATATAAATATCACCATAAACCCCTAATTGAAATAAGCATATCTACAAGCAAAATAGGAAAACCCCCAAGAGGGCATTAATATTGAGACCAAATCAATAAGGAAAGATTTTGAGTATTAAACGAGCGCTCTGATTCTCCAAGGGTTAAAGAACATAGTATTAATATGAAGAGATAGTAAAGTAGTAAAGCATCGGGTTAGGGGGAGGGGGGACAGGGGTTTAAAACAAATATATATATATGTTTAACATATAAAACATTAATGATGACCGCTTGTGTTCTGAAATTGATCTATGAACAAATGGATTCCAAAAACCGGTGCATGTCTGAAAATGTCGGGGGGGTGGGGGGGGGGGGGGGGGAATACCACCATTTGAAATAGCGTATGGTGTCTACTTTAAAAAAATCTATGAGTTGATGGGGTAAAATACACTGGCTGGCTTCAAATATGTCCCAAATAGGACATGGGTGCAGGCTGTCTGCATGTAAAAATTTCAAGTTGGAAAACCAAAAACTGCAACTCCCAAATTTGGCATTTTAGCCCCTAAACAACCCAACAAACCTATGCATGGGTGGTATCCCTGTACTCAGGAGAAATAGTAGAATCTATTTAGCAGTTTTTTTTCGTTTGCTTTTGTCGATGAGGAGAAGATGTTTCAAATAAAAGTCAGGAAATTTGTGGGTTTTTTTTACCATATTTTATTATTTTTTTAATATAATATTATAAGATATGATCAAAATGATGGCATCCAAAGAAAGCCCTTTTTGTCCCGATAAAAACAATATATAATATGTGTGGGTATAGCAAATGACAAAGAAGAAAATTACAGCTAAACACAAAGAGCACAGAAATGTTAAAATAGCCATTGTCCAGAATGGACACAAATGTTTCAAAGGCTCTGTCCTTAAGGGGTTAAAAATGTATACATAAACACAAAATATTCCTTACTTAACCTTCACTGGTGTAGCATTGATTACTGGGCTAAACACTCCTTAAACGAGGTCATCAGTAAATAAAATGTTAAGGGATTCCTGAATTTTAAAAATGATCTATGCTTTTTTTTTTTAGCAAAATTACATGTAAATGCATAAATTAAGAGAAAAATCAACTTCATTTCAGTGGAAAAATATGTAATTTGCATATCAAACCACGTACTTAAAGTTCTGCTAACATAAAGTGAAATATATCTATACATATTTTTTTTTGCAAATTATATTTTATTAGAGATATTTTTACAATGGTCAAGAATTACTCCTGACCGTTATGCACGTCTGATCTGCAACTACAGGAATCGTTTGGTTGAAGTTATTGCTGCCAAAGGAGGTTCAACCAGTTATTAAATCCAAGGGTTCACATACTTTTTCCACCTGCACTGTGAATGTTTACATGGTGTGTTCAATAAAAACATGGTAACATTTCATTTTTTGTGTGTTATTAGTTTAAGCAGAATGTGATTGTCTATTGTTGTGACTTAGATGAAGATCGGATCACATTTTATGACCAATTTGTGCAGAAATCCATATCATTCCAAAGGGTTCACATACTTTTTCTTGCAACTGTATACAAAAGAAAGAAGGCAAAAAACAGGGTGAGGTGGCCCTGTATGTGAGGGATAGCTTAAAATCTATCGTAATACAATTTAGTGAGGCAAACATAGAGTCAGTTTGGGTTACGTTAGAATTCTGAAATCATATGGTAACTCGGGTGGGTGTGATTTATAGCCCCCCTGGACAAATAGATGAGTAAGAATATCTACTAGTTGAGGAAATAGCTAAAATGACAATGAAGGGGGAAGTGATCATCATGGGGGACTTTAATCTTCCTGAGGTGAACTGGAAATCCAAAATAGCTACTTGCACCAGGAGTATGCATATCCTAAACTCCCTACTGACATTATCTATAAAGTAAGTATTTGAGGAGCCAACTCAAAAGCAGGCCATATTAGATTTAGTGTTCACAAATGGAGATTTGTTATCAGATATTACTGTAGGTGAAAGTTTAGGATCTAGTGATCACCAGTCAGTGCGGTTTAACATAAGAACAGTGACACAGTCACACACACACAAAAACAAGTATTTGATTTTAGAAAAAACGACTTTTAAAATTAGATTATGTGTAAAGGAGTCATTATCAGACTGAGGCAATTTAAATGGAGTCCAGGAAAAATAAGATTATATAAAAGTTGCACTACTAATGGCAACAGAAAATTGCATTAGGCTTGTCAGTAAGAGCAAAAAATTGAAGAAACCACTAGAGGTGGCCAAAATAGTAAAAAACAAAAAGCTAGAATTTAGTAATTATAAAAAACTCAGAGTGAGGAAGATAGAAAGATCTATAAGAGTAGGCAGAAATAGGCAAAGCAAACTATAAGAGGTTCCAAAGCATAAATGAGAAAAAGAAATTAAACCGAGGATTAGTTACATTAAAAACAAAAGAAGTATGTTGTGTAGAAGAGGATAAAGGTCTAGCAGACTGCCTTAACCCCTTAATGATATGACTTTTTTGGCTTGTCCGACGCTTGGTGACATGGGCTGTTTTAACATTTCTGAGGTGTTTGTGTTTTGCTGTAATTTATTTCTGTCTTATTTAGTGTACCCACACAAACTATATATTGTTTTTATCACCATAAGAAGGACTTTCTTTTGATACCATTATTTTGATAATAGCATATAATTTGATGTAAAAAAAATAATAAAATATGGCAGAAAAATGGGAAAACATTTTTTTCATGACTTTTATTTGAAAAATCGTATACTCATGTACAAGAGACAACAAAAAAAACTGCTAAATAGTTTCTAATATATGTCCTGAGTTCATAAATAGCCCATGTTTTATGTTTTTATGGTTTTTTATTCATGTTACAGGGCCAGAACTATAAGTAGTGCAAAGTTATTTTAAAATCCTTTTTTTCAAAATTAGCGATAGTGACATTGTAACACTGATACCTGTACTAAATCCATGAATGACCCCCAATATGTACATATTTTTGAAAACTAGACCACTCAGGGCATTTAACTTGGGGTATTTTGACACATTTCATGTAGCCATTTTACCACCAATCTTTGCCAAATTTTGCTGCAAATTTTTTATTTTTTTTATTTTTCACATAGATTGCAATTTAGGTAAACATTATCTTAAAATGTGAAGGGGTATTTCCAAATAACACCTCAATATGTGTTCAGCAACATCTCCTGAGTACAGGGATACCACCCATGCATAGGTTGGTTAGGTTATTTGGAGGTTAAAAGGCCACATTTGAAAGGTGCGCTTTTTGGTTTTCCAACTTGGAATTCTGAAAACCTGCGCCCATGTCCCATTTAGGACATTTTTGAAGCCAGAAAGTGTATTCTACCCCACAAAGCCATATATTTTTAAAACTAGAAACCCTAGGGTATTACAAATGGTAGTATTTTAACACTTTCCATGCACTAATTCTACCACCAGCCTTTGTCAAATTTTAGGTTAGTAATTTTTTAATGTTTTGTTTCCACATACATTGTACTTCGAATACTCACAAACGTCATCTCTCTTTCTCACACACGCCGTCTCTCTCTCTGTCTCTCTTTCTCACACACACCGTCTCTCTCTCTCTCTCTTTCTCAAACACCGTCCCTCTCTCTTTCAAACTGTCACACTCACCTGGAGAGTCGTGGGGCGGATGAAACCCAATTTGCAGCGGAACAGCACTCCCTTACTATCACGACCCTTAGGAGCACCTGGAAGTGGACACAGGGTCCCAGAGGGTCTGTGGTGGCGTGGAGGCCTTTAATAAAAATAATAAATTTCCAGAAGGCAGCAGCAGGAAAAGTAAACGAAAATGCAGTCTTGCAGCAGACGGAAGTAAACGATAAATCTGGAACTAGGTCAGGAAACAGGCTGTAGCAGCTGTCCAAGGAATCAGGATCTAGGAACAGAAGCTGGAGCAGGAACAGCAAACAAAAATGCAGTCTTGCAGAAGGCAGAAGTAAACGCTTAATCTGGATCTAGGTCAGGAAGCAGGCTGTAGCAGGTGTCCAAGGAATCAGGGAGCAGGAACCGGGAACAGAAGCTGGAGCAGGAAGAGCAGACAAAAATGCAGTCTTGCAGCAGACAGAAGTAAACAGCAAAAAGCTAAATAACCAAGCACTGACTGGAAGGTGTGCTGGGTTTAAATAGGTAGCTGGGATCGCATGACCGGCCACCTCCCACCAGTAGGTGGGGCACACAGATGTTATATAAAAAGGTCAGGGACTCAACGCCATCTTGTTTTATTCCCTGGTCCCTGACCTGTTTCTCCCCAATGGATCAATCAGGAGCAGTGAGAGCTGCGATTCTGCCGCGAGGGCGGCGTGGGCGCCCAGGGGCAGGTGAGTACCTAGCTTTGCCATGACACTCACACATACCATCTCTCTCTCTCTTTTTCTCACACATTCCGTCTCTCTCTCTTTCTCACACATTCCCTCTCTCTCTTTATCACACATACCGTCTCTCTCTCTTTCTCACACATACCGTCTCTCTCTCTTTCTCACACACACCGACTCTCTGTCTTTCTCACACATACCGTCTCTCTCTCTTTCTCACACACACCGTCTCTCTCTCTTTCTCACACACACCGTCTCTCTCTCTTTCTCACACACACTGTCTCTCTCTTTCTCACACACACCGTCTCTCTCTTTCTCACACACATCATCTCTATCTCTCTCTCTTTCTCACACACACCATCTCTCTCTCACACACTCACACTGTCTCTCTCTCTCTCTCTCACACACAACGTCTCTCTCTTTCTCACACACAGACACCCTGAGACAGGGATATGTACTTGGACCCATTCTCTTATTTTTATTAGTGATATTGCAGAAGGTCTTGTTGGCAAAGTATGTCTTTTTGCTGATGATACAAAGATTTGCAGCAGGGTTGATGTTCATGGAGGGATAAGCCAAATGTAAAATGATTTAGCTAAACTAGAAAAATGGCCAGAGCTGTGGAAACTGACATTTAATGTGGACAAGTGCAAGATTATGCACCTTGGGCTTAAAAACCCAAAAGGAGAATATAGAATATTTGGTACACTCCTAACCTCAACATCTGAGGAAAGGGATTTAGGAGTAATAATTTCAGAGGACTTAAAGGTAGGTAGGCAATGCAACAGAACAGCAGGAAATGCTAGCAGAATGCTTGGTTGCATAGGGAGAGGTATTAGCAGTAGAAAGAGGGAAGTGCTCATGCCATTTTACAGAGCATTGGTGAGACCTCACTTGGAGTATTGTACGCAGAACTGCAGACCATATCTCCAGAAGGATATTAATACTTTGGAGAGAGTTCAGAGAAGGGCTACTAAACTGGTTCATGGGTTGAAGGATAAAACTTACCAGGAAAGGTTAAAGCATATTAACATGTATAGCTTGGATGAAAGATGTAAAAGGGGGAATATGATAGAAACATTTAAATACATAAAGGGAATCAACACAGGAAAGGAAGAGGGTATATTTAAAAGAAGAAAAACTACCACAACTAGAGGACATAGTCTAAAATTAGAGGGGCAACAAAGTATTACTGTACTTAAAGGTTAGTGGATGTATGGAATAGCCTTCCAGCGGAAGTGGTAGAGATAAACACAGTCAAGAATTTTAAGCATGAGTGGGATAGGCACAAGGATATCCTAGCTATAAGATAAGGAACTGGGGACTAATAAAAGTATTTAGAAAATTGGGCAGACTAGATGGGCCGAATGGTTCTTATCTGCTGACATATTCTATGTTTCTATCATATTTAAATCAATAATAAAAGTATTGATCAAGCACTTTATAGTCAGTTTCAATTGTGATAACATATTGGTATGAATTAATTATGCAATTAAATTACAATGTTAATAAATATAACAAAAAAATGAAAATTGGGAGAGAGGGACACAAGAAAGGGGGAAAGGGAGTGCATCCATCCACAATTTTTTTTTTCAAATTAAATTCTAATGACTATAGCCCATTCTAGTATACATAACATGACACAACAATACCTAGTTCTGATAATACCATAATAGAATAACATTTTTTGTTGTCAAACAATTTTTCAAATACTTTTCTTTATACAAGCAATCAAAACCTATATTCTCTTTTAATCTTTGTTTCCCATCCATTCTAGTAGTGTCTAAGGTTATCTAACTGCAAAGAAGGTTGTCTGACAGCTAGTTTGTATCCCTTATTTTCTAGTATATAATTAAAAACGTCTTTAATAGTAGAGATTGTTGGTGACCTCCAGTATCTGGTGATTACCGTAGTAGCAGCTTAAAGGATATGTCCAATTATAATTTTATCAATTTTTTTCAATAGTATTAGGGAAGAATTTGAATAAAGCCAATTCTGGAATGAGTACAGGAATATTAGAATTTACTTTTTGGATTAATTTATGTATTTGCCGCCAAAATGGTGTGAGTTTAGGACAATACCAAAAAATATGTGAAAGCGAGCCAATAATTCCGCAGTTTCTTGAACATTTGTCTGAATATCTGGAGTTCATTTTATTCAACCTATAGTTGGGTAAATGCCATCTGTAAATTATTTTGAAATGGTTTTCCCAATGATTGGAGCATTGTGTAATTCCTCTAAGAGCTGGTACAAATGTAAGCCATTTTTCCAGGTCGTAAAATGCTCCCATATCTTTTTTCCATGTAAGAATGTAATCATCTTTTAATCTAGGTGTGGGCATTACATAAGAGTAACATTGTGATATAGTACCACGTTTATAAGGATGCATTTTCTGTATAATTTTGATCTAAATTTTTAATGGAAAATGTATTTTTATTTTATTAATAATTTATTTGTGTTCTATTTGCATATTATCTTTTAGGCTGAATTTATCTTGAACAGGGCCGTCTTTAATAGTGATTGGACCCTGGGCAAGCATTTGCTTGGGCCCCCTGGACCCAGCCCCCTCCCCTGCATGCAATCCCGCCATCCATCGCAATGTTACCCCCCCCCCCCCACACACACACACATATGCCATAATTGTTGTGCCATTCAGATGCCAGTAATATTGTGCCTTTCAGATGTCAGTAATATTGTGCCATTCAGAGCGCAGTATTATTGTACCAGTCAGAGCCCAATAATATTGTGCCAGTCAGAGCCCAGTAATATTGTGCCATTCAGAGCCCAGTAATATTGTGCCAGTCAGAGCCCAGGAATATTGTGCCAGTCAGAGCCCAGGAATATTGTGCCAGTCAGAGCCCAGGAATTTTGTGCCAGTCAGATACCAGGAATATTGTGAAATTCAGACCCCAGTAATATTGTGCCAGTCAGATGCCTGTAATATTGTGCCAGTCAGATGCCTGCAATATTGTGCCATTCAGATCCTAGTAATAATGTGCCAGTCAGATGCCTGCAATATTGTGCCAGTCAGATGCCTGCAATATTGGGCCAGTCAGATGCCTGCAATATTGGGCCAGTCAGAGCCCAGTAATAATGTGCCAGTCAGATACCAGTAATATTGTGCCAGTCAGATACCAGTAATATTGTGCCAGTCAGATACCAGGAATATTGTGCCTGTCAGAGACCAGGAATATTGTGCCAGTCAGATGCCTGTAATATTATGCCAGTCAGATGCCTGTAATAGTGTGCCAGTCAGAGGCCAGGAATATTGTGCCAGTCAGATGCCTGTAATATTATGCCAGTCAGATGCCTGTATTATTATGCCAGTCAGATGCCTGTAATATTATGCCAGTAAGATGCCTGTAATAGTGTGCCAGTCAGAGGTCAGGAATATTGTGCCAGTCAGAGGCCTGTAATATTGTGCCAGTCAGATGCCTGTAATATTATGCCAGTCAGATGCCTGTAATAGTGTGCCAGTCAGAGGCCAGGAATATTGTGCCAGTCAGATGCCTGTAATATTGTGCCAGTCAGAGCCAGTAATATTGTGCCAGTCAGAGCCCAGTAATATTGTGCCAGCCAGATGCCCAGTAATATTGTGCCAGCCAGATGCCCAGTAATATTGTGCCAGTCAGATGCCCAGTATTATTGTGCCAGTCAGAGCCCAGTAATATTGTGCCAGCCAGATGCTCAGTAATATTGTGCCAGTCAGAGCCCAGTAATATTGTGCCAGTCAGAGCCCAGGAATATTGTGCCAGTCAGAGCCCAGGAATATTGTGCCAGTCAGAGCCCAGGAATTTTGTGCCAGTCAGATACCAGGAATATTGTGAAATTCAGGCCCCAGTAATATTGTGCCAGTCAGATGCCTGTAATATTGTGCCAGTCAGATGCCTGCAATATTGTGCCATTCAGATCCCAGTAATAATGTGCCAGTCAGATGCCTGCAATATTGTGCCAGTCAGATGCCTGCAATATTGGACCAGTCAGATGCCTGCAATATTGGGCCAGTCAGAGCCCAGTAATAATGTGCCAGTCAGATACCAGTAATAATGTGCCAGTCAGATACCAGTAATATTGTGCCAGTCAGATACCAGGAATATTATGCCTGTCAGATACCAGGAATATTGTGCCTGTCAGAGAACAGGAATATTGTGCCAGTCAGATGCCTGTAATATTATGCCAGTCAGATGTCTGTAATAGTGTGCCAGTCAGAGGCCAGGAATATTGTGCCAGTCAGATGCCTGTAATATTATGCCAGTCAGATGCCTGTAATATTATGCCAGTAAGATGCCTGTAATAGTGTGCAGTCAGAGGCCAGGAATATTGTGCCAGTCAGAGGCCTGTAATATTGTGCCAGTCAGATGCCTGTAATATTATGCCAGTCAGATGCCTGTAATAGTGTACCAGTCAGAGGCCAGGAATATTGTTCCAGTCAGATGCCTGTAATATTGTGCCAGTCAGAGCCAGTAATATTGTGCCAGTCAGAGCCCAGTAATATTGTGCCAGCCAGATGCCCAGTAATATTGTGCCAGCCAGATGCCCAGTAATATTGTGCCAGTCAGATGCCCAGTATTATTGTGCCAGTCAGAGCCCAGTAATATTGTGCCAGCCAGATGTCCAGTAATATTGTGCCAGCCAGATGCCCAGCAATATTGTGCCAGCTAGATGCCCAGTAATATAGTGCCAGCAAGATGCCCAGTATTATTGTGCCAGTCAGATGCCCAGTATTATTGTGCCAGCCAGAGCCCAGCATTATTGTGCCAGCCAGAGCCCAGTAATATTGTGCCAGCCAGAGCCCAGTAATATTGTGCCAGCCAGATGCCCAGTAATATAGTACCAGCCAGATGCCTGTAATATTATGCCAGTCAGAGCCCAGTAATATAGTGCCAGCCAGATGCCTGTAATATTATGCCAGCCAGATGCCCAGTAATATTGTGCCAGCCAGATGCCCAGTAATATTGTGCCAGTCAGATGCCCAGTATTATTGTGCCAGTCAGAGCCCAGTAATATTGTGCCAGCCAGATGCCCAGTAATATAGTACCAGCCAGATGCCTGTAATATTATGCCAGTCAGAGCCCAGTCATATAGTGCCAGCCAGATGCCTGTAATATTATGCCAGCCAGATGCCCAGTAATATTGTGCCAGCCAGATGCCCAGTAATATTGTGCCAGCCAGATGCCCAGTAATATAGTGCCAACCAGATGCCTGTAATATTGTGCCAGCCAGATGCCCAGTAATATTGTGCCAGCCAGATGCCCAGTAATATAGTGCCAGCCAGATGCCCAGTAATATTGTGCCAGCCAGATGCCCAGTAATATAGTGCCAGCCAGATGCCTGTAATATTATGCCAGTCAGAGCCCAGTAATATAGTGCCAGCCAGATGCCTGTAATATTATGCCAGTCAGAGCCCAGTAATATAGTGCCAGCCAGATGCCCAGTAATATAGTGCCAACCAGATGCCTGTAATATTGTGCCAGCCAGATGCCCAATAATATTGTGCCAGCCAGATGCCCAGTAATATAGTGCCAGCCAGATGCCTGTAATATTATGCCAGTCAGAGCCCAGTAATATAGTGCCAGCCAGATGCCTGTAATATTATGCCAGTCAGAGCCCAGTAATATAGTGCCAGCCAGATGCCTGTAATATTATGCCAGTCAGAGCCCAGTAATATAGTGCCAGCCAGATGCCTGTAATATTATGCCAGCCAGATGCCCAGTAATATTGTGCCAGCCAGATGCCCAGTAATATTGTGCCAGCCAGATGCCCAGTAATATAGTGCCAATCAGATGCCTGTAATATTGTGCCAGCCAGATGCCCAGTAATATTGTGCCAGCCAGATGCCCAGTAATATAGTGCCAGCCAGATGCCTGTAATATTATGCCAGTCAGAGCCCAGTAATATATTGCCAGCCAGATGCCTGTAATATTATGCCAGTCAGATGCCTGTAATAGTGTGCCAGTCAGAGGCCAGGAATATTGTGCCAGTCAGATGCCTGTAATATTATGCCAGTCAGATGCCTGTAATATTATGCCAGTCAGATGCCTGTAATATTATGCCAGTAAGATGCCTGTAATAGTGTGCCAGTCAGAGGCCAGGAATATTGTGCCAGTCAGAGGCCTGTAATATTGTGCCAGTCAGATGCCTGTAATATTATGCCAGTCAGATGCCTGTAATAGTGTGCCAGTCAGAGGCCAGTAATATTGTGCCAGTCAGATGCCTGTAATATTGTGCCAGTCAGAGCCAGTAATATTGTGCCAGTCAGAGCCCAGTAATATTGTGCCAGCCAGATGCCCATTAATATTGTGCCAGCCAGATGCCCAGTAATATTGTGCCAGTCAGATACCCAGTATTATTGTGCCAGTCAGAGCCCAGTAATATTGTGCCAGCCAGATGTCCAGTAATATTGTGCCAGCCAGATGCCCAGTAATATTGTGCCAGCCAGATGCCCAGTAATATAGTGCCAGCCAGATGCCTGTAATATTATGCCAGCCAGATGCCCAGTATTATTGTGCCAGCCAGATGCCCAGTATTATTGTGCCATTCAGAGCCCAGTATTATTGTGCCAGTCAGAGCCCAGTAATACTGTGCCAGCCAGAGCCCAGTAATATAGTGCCAGCCAGATGCCCAGTAATATAGTGCCAGCCAGATGCCTGTAATATTATGCCAGTCAGAGCCCAGTAATATAGTGCCAGCCAGATGCCTGTAATATTATGCCAGTCAGAGCCCAGTGATATAGTGCCAGCCAGATGCCCAGTATTATTGTGCCAGTCAGATGCCCAGTATTATTGTGCCATTCAGAGCCCAGTATTATTGTGCCAGTCAGAGCCCAGTAATATTGTGCCAGCCAGAGCCCAGTAATATTTTGCCAGCCAGATGCCCAGTAATATAGTGCCAGCCAGATGCCTGTAATATTATGCCAGTCAGAGCCCAGTAATATAGTGCCAGCCAGATGCCTGTAATATTATGCCAGTCAGAGCCCAGTAATATAGTGCCAGCCAGATGCCTGTAATATAATGCCAGCCAGATGCCCAGTAATATAGTGCCAGCCAGATGCCTGTAATATTATGCCAGTCAGAGCCCAGTAATATAGTGCCAGCCAGATGCCTGTAATATAATGCCAGCCAGATGCCCAGTAATATTGTGCCAGCCAGATGCCCAGTAATATTGTGCCAGCCAGATGCCCAGTAATATAGTGCCAACCAGATGCCTGTAATATTGTGCCAGCCAGATGCCCAGTAATATTGTGCCAGCCAGATGCCCAGTAATATTTTGCCAGCCAGATGCCCAGTAATATAGTGCCAGCCAGATGCCTGTAATATTATGCCAGTCAGAGCCCAGTAATATAGTGCCAGCCAGATGCCTGTAATATTATGCCAGTCAGAGCCCAGTAATATAGTGCCAGCCAGATGCCTGTAATATTATGCCAGTCAGAGCCCAGTGATATAGTGCCAGCCAGATGCCCAGTATTATTGTGCCAGTCAGATGCCCAGTATTATTGTGCCAGTCAGAGCCCAGTAATATTGTGCCAGCCATATGCCTGTAATATTATGCCAGCCAGATGCCCAGTATTATTGTGCCAGTCAGAGCCCAGTAATATTGTGCCAGCCAGATGCCCAGTAATATTGTGGCAGCCAGAGCCCAGTAATATTGTGCCAGCCAGATGCCCAGTATTATTGTGCCAGTCAGAGCCCAGTAATATTGTGCCAGCCAGAGCCCAGTAATATTGTGCCAGCCAGATGTCCAGGAATATAGTGCCAGTCAGCCCCCCGCCCCCCCCGCCCCCCCCCACCCCCCCACGTTCTCAAGTACTTACATGAACCTTCTCCGTGTCCCCCGCCGGAGTTTTCTTTTTTTTCGGCCGTCCCATCCATCGGATGCGGCTTGCCGGAAAAAAGCGTTCACAAGCGCAATGCGCTGTGAACGCGGCAAGCAGGGGCTGGGGGCCCAGGGGACAGCTGCCTTGGGTCCCCCCAGGAGTAACTGGGCCCAGGGCAGCTGCCCCGTTTTCCCCGCGTTAAAGACGGCCCTGATCTTGAAGTCTCTTAAAAGACATTAAATAATTACCTAAGAAAAAGTAATTAAAATTTTGAATTGATTTAATTTTTTACATTTAAATCAGGAAAATCTAGTTTTAATACAGACAGCGGCATTACGCGCTATGACCCAGAGGAAGGGCCTACTACTTTAAACACAGTATCCCAAACTTTGATGGTAATCTTAGTAGAGGGAAACATCTCAGTTACTCTGGGTTGCCCAGTCATCGGAAGCCCCAGTACTTCTTTAATAGAATATAGTGACATCCTATCATTTTCCATCTCAAGCCAGCATGGAATCTGACTTTGTAGGCCAAACTTAGTGGTATTAGTTGCCTGATAATATTTAAAAAAATCAGGTATCCCAAACCTCTACGAGACTTGAGATTTTGCAATACTGAAAATGTAATTCTGCTCATCTTATTTCCCCATATAAATTCTTCGGAATTGATAAGGGAATAGTTCTTAAGTAGTATAGTATTTTAGGTAAGATGTTAATTTTAATAGTTGTAATTTTACCTAACCAGGAAAGTTCCAACCTATTCCAGTTTTCCATTTCCTTTTGTAATATTGGCCAAGCTTTTTTAAGATTAAATGTGTACATACTGTATACGTTTTTGCATAGTTTTTTCCAAGGTAATCAATGAATGAGGCTCTCCAATAAAAGTCAAAATTAGTTTTCAAATCATCCAGATCACAACAAGGAATGTGTATATGTAGAGCATGCATTTTTCCTGTATTGAGCCTGTAAAAGGAGAATTCTCCAAAATCCTTTAGTATAGAATTTAGGCAGTCAACTGAAGTTTTGGGTTCTGCCAAAGATAGGATAATATCATCCGCGGAGAGACCTATTTTATATGCAGTATTTTTTTACTATAATTCCCTTAATATCTGGTGATTTCCTTATTAATGGTTCCATCGCTAGAGCAAATAATATCGGGGGGAATGGGAAACCAAGTTCCATTAGTTAGTGGTGAATTTTCAGAGGTGAAACCTGTAGCAGAACTTTTGCAGTCGGGTTTTGATATAATGTAAAGATTGCTTTAACAAGGGTTGTGGGTATAGTAAGTTTGAGCAGAGCTTCCCTCACATAACCCCAATGGAGCCTATAGAATTATTTCACTGCATCCAAGGAAAGGAGTAGAGAAAGAATTCGATTTGCTTTAATATGATGTTTTAGGTTTATATATCTCCTTGTACCATCTGGGGCTTGTCTCCCTGAAATTAAACCCACTAGGTCTTTATCTACTACCATAGAGACAATTTGTGCCAATCTATAAGCCCAAATTTTAGCGTAGATTTTGATATCATTATTTATTAAATAAATTGTCCGAATGTTGGCACAGTGGTCTTGACTCTTGACTCGGCTCTGGCAGAGTGATGATTTGTGCACACAAGGACTCCTCTGGCATCTTTCCTTCTGTCAAGAATGTATTAAATAAATTAGTTAGATATGGCAAAGGTATTTTGGAAAATTGTTTGTAATTTATCATGGTAAAGCCATCTGGTCTTGTGCTTTACCACCTTGAATTTTGTTTATAGCTGCTAATACCTCTTGTCGGAATATGGTCGAATTTAATTTTTTTTTTTATCAGGGGCAACCTGGGGTAAGTCAATTTTGTCTAAAAAGGATTTTATTTTTTCTGTATTGGGTTGTATGGTTTTTGGATCAGAGGCCAAATTGTATAATGATTTATAAAAACAAGCAAATTGTTTACTAATTTCACTTGGATGAGTAATCTTTCTACCATCCTCTCCCAACAAATATGCAATTCTTGATTGCGCTATTTTTTGTGTAAGTTATGATGGCAGTAGTGAGGAGGCCGTATTGCCTTTTGAATAATATAGCAGTTTAAGTCGTCTTAATATGAAAGCTGTTTTTTCTATTTGGATAACTTGATTTAATTTTTTAGTTCTATTATCATTGCTAATAGGGAAGGAGATGGACCAAATTTGTTGGCCGAATTTAAATGATATAACTCTCTTCCCATCTTCCTTAAATTTTAAGATTTAGACTTCTTCAGATAAGACGCTCTTTGTAAAAGTGGCCTCATAACACAGCCTTGTGCGCGTTCCACACCACTCCATAAGGAACCTCAAGGTTGTCATTTTGCTTAAAATATTGCTTTAACATATTCTCAACTAAAGATTTATTTTCTAGGCCCAAAACAAGATGGTCACTTAATTTCCAATTGCGATTTGGGGTAGACTGGAGATACTCAGACACATATAAAACAACAGGAGCATGATCAGATCATGTTGTTTCTAATATTTCTGCCTTGGTAATAGATAACAACATACTCTGGTCAACTCAAAATCGGTCAATACAGGAGTACATGTTGCATGAAAAGGAATGGTAAGTATAGTTCTTTTCACCTTCATGCGACACTCTCCAAGCATCATAAAGACTGTTATCATGCAAAAATTTAGTACGCACTGTGGCCAGCCTGTCAGTGCTGCTGCCATAAACTGAGCTGGAGCGAATTATATCTATTGTTTGTGTGAGGCTGGGAGTCAGGAGCGTATCACAGGGGAGCTCCCGCAGTAGGTAATTCCAAAAACAAAAGTACAAAGAGATTAGGCAAAGGCAACGTCAAAGGCAGTCCAGAGGGTTGAGGCAGGCAGATAAGTAGCAAAAACAAGTTTGGGAAGCCTGGGTCAGGAGAGGAGAGATCAGCAGTATCCAAGAGGGAAGCCAAAGGGTCAATAGCCTGTGGCTCAAAATACAATACTGAATGGCAATGAGTGGAAACAGGAACTTCACAAGGAGAGAACCTAGCTTGGGAATAAAAAAGCAAAGAATGGCAGGTGAGCAGAGTTGAAATAAGGAGTCAGGCATCATAACCCAGCTCTCAGCTCTCAATATCCTCCCTCAGCAATTCACTGCATAGTAGATGTGCCGGAAAAGCAACATCTACTCTCTTCCCTCTACCTAGTCCTGTGTTGGCTTGGCCACACCTCTTGTCCAGAAAGTCATGCCCCTTGACCACTAAGCCATTCCCCCAGGCAGCAGGAGGACATGTGTACTCGCACTGCTGGAGGCAAGCACTACAGTTTGATCCAGTACAAAATTGGTATAGCCACATATTATGAATTTTCCTTTGACCACTTTCATTATCTTATTCAAAAGACGTCTCAAATATTTTAACTGATTAGAATTTGGAAAGTAAACATGTACTATGGTATAAGTCACATTATTTACTTTCCCAACCCAGGTGATGAACCACCCACTTTCATCAACTATGACCTTATCAGTGGAATGGGCCATATTTTTATCAAAAAAGATAGATACACCTCTCAATTTGGCCTTGTATGTAGAGTGGTATTGTAATGGAAAAGTATATCTGATTTTTTTAGTTCTAGTTTCTTTGGCTATTAATCTTCTTTTATGCGGAGTGTTAAGGCCCCTCACATTGTATGACAGTATTTTTAATACCATAACAAATGAATATTTTTATAGACTGTATTATTTGTTTTGTCAAATCCAGTTTTAACTGAAAGGCCTACAACAACATTTGTACAAGAGTAATCAAAGACTAGCAGAAATATAAAAGTTCCATGGAAAATTTTATAATCAATTTCCAGAAGCTCATATACATTAGGTTGAATGGTAAACATGACTCTGCCTATGATATGTATAATGTATCCGTAATAGAGTTTGTCAGAATAATGTTCCGTAAAAAAAACACTGATTAATTGGATGCCCAGGGGACAAAGTAGGAAAAAGAATTTTTTTGGAATTCTGACTTCCAAATGAAACCAAATTAAAAAAAATAAAATAAAATATATATATATATATATATATATATATATATATATATATATATAATCCAAAATAGGTAAAGAATGCACTCACAGGACTTCTGAAGACAGTCATTCAGGTTTTAATTCAGGTAACCGTCAGCATTACTTTTTAGCGACGTTTCAGGCTGTTAAGCCCTTTGTCAAGCATCACAAACGAAGAAAAACAACACATATATATACATACATCTAATCAAACACTTACCAGCAGCAGCTGGAGAAACACCCTTCCCACACCACGGTGTGCTAATCCAGTAGCAATATCCGGTACGCGATGAGTGAATTTGCGTTCCACCATGCGTGTCACGTGTGCCAAACCGTTGCTAAGCGACGCTCAAGAGGCGTCTAGTGCAGAGACACAGGGTCGCGTATATAACCAGATGACAATGCCGAGCGATGCCACGGGATGGAATGGCTGATTACATCAGTAACTATATGTCTGGGGGAATTAGTAACCAGCGGAATACGCTAGCTGGACTCACGGTCCACAAATAGAAGCTCGCCGAAGCGAGACAATTTAACTCAGCGGAGACAAATGCTCCTCCCGTGGCTGAGGCTTCAGGGGGCTGTCATGTATACACAACTCACCTGCATCTGAAACTAAAAACCACTGTTCTAAAACACACATAGTGGGGTGCAATAGTGATACCTAATATCTAGAGCAAGTGTGTTATAGGACTATTAAAGAGAGACTATCAGTTAACCTAGAGCACACCATGCAGATATCTACTCAAAGGGGGAAGTACCACACCTCATGTTACATCCTGAAAAGAATACCCTCTCACCAAAGGGTGCCATCAGGTCATGTAAAGATGTGGGTATATACACAACGAGGAAACCTGGCTATGATAGATTAGTCCATAAAATGGGACTTCGCCCCCTAGATAATCACCCCAACAACATGGACAAAAAAAGACAAGAAAAAACACAAACAAAGAGCTGACAGACTTCCACCCATGTAGAGAAGCAAATAACATATAAAAATGATACAAGCTTACATGAAGCAAAAACAAATACAAATAAAACAGAAGACAATAAGATGAAATAAAGACTAGAAAGTAAAAAATGTAAAAAATGTAAAAAATAAAGAGAAAAATAAAGAGAAAATTAAGAATGTACAATGTGCGTAAAAATGAAAAATATCAGCAACATATGAAAAATGAAAAACAATTTTTTACAGTTCGACAATGCCAATGGGGCCACTGGTGTGCATGAAGAGTCATACCGCCCATATAACTTGCTGCATACCACGGTTTCACTGGTTAAAGAGCATATGGGGTAGGTTCACACCATTGCATTTGTTGAATCCTACAAAGAGTAGGGCGACCAGGCATAGTCTTATGTTCTTGGTGAAAGGAATAAATGGAATAGTAGTTGTTCATTTAGGCCTCGTGGAGCTACTGTGTCCAATGTGAAGATCCATTTGCATTCACGTCGAAGAAGAAGTTTTGCTCTATCACCACCCCTCGAGAGTGGAGGTATGTGATCGATAACAATGAATCTGAGTTGTGATAAGGAATGTCGCTTTTCAAAAAAATGTTTGGCCACTGGTTTGTCTGTCACCTTATCTCGATAGGCTGTTCGTATTGATGATCTATGTCCTCTGATCCGATCCCTAACTGTCATATTTGTTTTTCCAACATATGATAGACCACATGGGCAAGTTATAAGGTACACTACGTACTCAGTTGTACAGGTAATACGGTGATTGATTTTGTACTGGTGCCCTGTGTGAGGGTGTGAGAAGTGTGTGCCAGAAACCATATGGGAACAAGTCACGCATCCAAGACAGCGGTAACACCCTGTACGTTGGTATTGAGTATTGTGAGTATAACAATGTGTTGGATCTGACCTGACCAATCTATCGCGTAGATTAGTCCCACGTTTGTAGCAAAGCATAGGTGGTGAATCAACTGTACGGGGCAACGTTTTGTCTCCTGTTAAGATATTCCAGTTGTGTGTGATGACATCTCTAACGGATGGAGAGGATACGTGGAACTTCGTCGGGAAGACTATCCGGGATTGTTTTACTTCATGTTGATGTTTAGGTGTATGTTTCAGTGCTTTGGATAGAGCACGTTGTACATCCGGCCGCTGGTATCCTCTCTCATAGAATCTTTTAGCCATTAGATCTAATTGTGTTCTCATGTTCCCGGGATCGGAGTTATTCCTGATCACTCGTAGAAATTGTGAGAAAGGTAGTGATTTCTTCAACGATGGGGGATGAAAACTGTTTGAGTGTAATAAGGTATTACGATCGGTGGCCTTCCTATATAGGGTATATCCCAATCTGTCATGGTTTGTGTATACTAATACATCTTTACATGACCTGATGGCACCCTTTGGTGAGAGGGTATTCTTTTCAGGATGTAACATGAGGTGTGGTACTTCCCCCTTTGAGTAGATATCTGCATGGTGTGCTCTAGGTTAACTGATAGTCTCTCTTTAATAGTC
This sequence comes from Pelodytes ibericus, assembly GCA_036172795.1. Taxonomy (NCBI): domain Eukaryota; kingdom Metazoa; phylum Chordata; class Amphibia; order Anura; family Pelodytidae; genus Pelodytes; species Pelodytes ibericus. The sequence continues at coordinate 88,553,502 of CM069858.1, read as the reverse complement.
CTATAACACACTTGCTCTAGATATTAGGTATCACTATTGCACCCCACTATGTGTGTTTTAGAACAGTGGTTTTTAGTTTCAGATGCAGGTGAGTTGTGTATACATGACAGCCCCCTGAAGCCTCAGCCACGGGAGGAGCATTTGTCTCCGCTGAGTTAAATTGTCTCGCTTCGGCGAGCTTCTATTTGTGGACCGTGAGTCCAGCTAGCGTATTCCGCTGGTTACTAATTCCCCCAGACATATAGTTACTGATGTAATCAGCCATTCCATCCCGTGGCATCGCTCGGCATTGTCATCTGGTTATATACGCGACCCTGTGTCTCTGCACTAGACGCCTCTTGAGCGTCGCTTAGCAACGGTTTGGCACACGTGACACGCATGGTGGAACGCAAATTCACTCATCGCGTACCGGATATTGCTACTGGATTAGCACACCGTGGTGTGGGAAGGGTGTTTCTCCAGCTGCTGCTGGTAAGTGTTTGATTAGATGTATGTATATATATGTGTTGTTTTTCTTCGTTTGTGATGCTTGACAAAGGGCTTAACAGCCTGAAACGTCGCTAAAAAGTAATGCTGACGGTTACCTGAATTAAAACCTGAATGACTGTCTTCAGAAGTCCTGTGAGTGCATTCTTTACCTATTTTGGATTCTATATGTATTGATGCGGATTGCACCCAGGCATTTCGTATACTTGTGACTAAAGTTGTGCAGAGTGCTAGTACTTTGGATCGATATATATATATATATATATATATATATATATATATACAAAAGTAGGATAGGCCATGTGTATAGGAGAAAAGAAAGTGTCTCCGAACCCATTAAAAAAGAAACCAAGGGCCTACATGTAGGGGGGTAGAGATAGTGACAGCAGGGCATTGTTATAATTTTGTTATACGCGAATATTGTTCTGTCGGCTCCGATCTTCAAGATCAGCCATTTTCACGGTAATGAAAGTAAGCTCATTCTCTAGTGAACAGACCTTGGATTTGAGCTCCGAATGTGAATTTACGTGTTTGTCGTGTGCCGTCTCAATGCGGTCTGTTTTGATCTCCAGCTCTTTTTTCACAGCTGCAATCTGGGCATTCAAATCACTGCTAATTCTTTCATGCAGGTTGTCCAACATAATCTGCATTTGTAAAACAGTGGGAAAACAGTCAGCAGAAGTTGCAGGGACATCAATTAATGTCCTTTGCTTAGGTGAATCCGGATCCGCCATCTTAGATCCAAGGGAAGAAGTTGTTTTTTTCACTCATTTTAGCACTGCAAATCAGGGTTTCTGAATTCTTTTGCTTGATCATGATGCTGTGAGTGTTCAGTAAGTAATTTCTTTATTTGTCAACACAAATTAACTTTTTTTCTGGCAATTTGTTCAGTTAACAGCCCTGTAACTATCACAGCTCTTTCAGCCTGCAAACATCTTAGGTCACAGTTCTGAACAATAATTTTCTTCTCTACATTAACATTATAAAAATATGAACAGAACTGAGTGCCCTTAAATAAGAGATCACAGGGATTGGACAAGGCCACAGTCATTTATTAACATAACCACATCTTTGTCAAGTATAAAAGGCCAAATATTTGTTAAGTATTGTCTATGAATATTGAATACATAGACAATGACTAACAATTGTTATACGCAAACCACAGAACCAAGCTTGATTGCTGATCACCAATCATTCAAACCAAGTTTGCATTCCCCAATGCTCTTATCATGTAAGCTTCTGAACTATTACCCTGCTGGCTTCATTCCTGAAATTCATTAATCATACAGTTATAGAGATGTGAGTGATCCTGTCCTATTTCTACTTCTATGGTTTGATAAAAACTGTGTACTTTGCATACCATGCTCAATCATTGTTGCAATTGGTTGTGCATAGGGTGACCACATGAGTGACCTAGATTTCCAGATTTCTGCAATAGGGCTGCTGAATCTGGGACAATGCAGATTCCCAAAATATGAAGGAGGTCTATCAGGAGAGGCTTCTCAACTCTCATGTGTGAACTTTATACTGGTGAGAATTAAGAGGCTCTTCTGATTGGCTGGTCTCCTTCCTCCAGCCCGGTGCGGTCCGCCACGGTGAGTGTGTGCATGTGTATAATTATATATATATATAAATATATATATATATATATACACATGCACACACACACCGTGGTGGACGGCACCGGGCTGGAGGGAGGAGAGCATGCAAGACCCATGGGTCAGTACCAAGATGTTGTGCAGATCGAACAACCGCTTTCTATTTTTATATATATAAAGAATAATACAGTACCTACAGTAATAAAAATGTATAAGTATATATATTTTGGGGAACCCAAAAAATAGAAAGTGGTTGTTCTATCTGCACAACACCTTGGTACTGACATATGGGTCTGGCTGTGCATCATGGTATTGAAAGTCCATAGCCTTATATTTGGCACTATAAATTATAGTGGGTCAAATGTCGGAGACATGAACCACTTGACCACCTTCAGTAACAGTGCACCTTGCCTGACTAGAGTGAATCGGTGACAGAAACTCTGGATTCAGTCAAAGAACTGCCGACACCTGCTCCTCTGCTCCAGCCACATTCAGACAGCTCCAGTTCCTCTGCTCCAGCCCCATTCAAACAGCTCCAGCTCCTCTGCTCCAACCCAGTTCACACAGCTCCTCTGCTCCACCCCTGTTCAAACAGCTCCTCTGCTCCACCCTGCAGCCGCATTTATAGTGGCTCCTGCGCAGCCAGCTCCAGCCCCATAGGCATTTTTATGATTGGTCACTTCTAGGCCACCTCTGTCCTGATTAATGGCTTTTAGAGGTCCCCTACGATTGGTGCCTTTCCAAGCCATATATAACTTTATCTGATGAAGTTATCTGATATTTTACTAGTCACGTGGGGAACTGGGCCCGGTGAGGATAAAGCAGCCGTCGCCGTGAAACTCTGGCTGGGCATCGCTGGCCGGTCCGGTCCCCTGAATGTCATGGAGCTTTTTAAAAAAACGTTTTTTATTTTAGGTGTCAATTCATGTACCAACTGTCCGTGCACCCCTTGGGCATGTTTTTGGCTGAGTGTTCGCTTGCTGTCTTGTTAAACTGTTCCATATTGTGCATGGGCATCCCGCGGGGACGTGGGGGGCTCCTCAGGCATGGCCCCCGTCCCTCCCTGCACACTGGGGGACTGCAGGGGACTCGTTGGGCTGTCTGGTCCCTTGTGGGGGACTTGGTCCAGGGAGCGTCACCAAGCTGCTATCGTTCTGGAACTCTGCCTGGGCCTCGTTGGGTGGTCTGTTCCTTTTTGGGGGACTTGGTCCAGGGAGTGGCACCAAGCTGCTATCGTTCTCGAACTCTGCCTGGGCCTCGTTGGGTGGTCTGTTCCCTTGTGGGGGACTTGGTCCGGGGAGCGGCACCAAGCTGCTATCGTTCTGGAATGCTGTCTGGGCCTCATCGGGCGGTATTTTCCCTTGTGGGGGACTTGGTCCAGCGAGCGGCACAAAGCATCTATCGTTCTGGAACTCTGCCTAGGCCTTGCTTGGCCGTCCGGTCACCTCAAGGCTATGGAGCTTTTCTCTCGAGCTGCCAGAGACCAAGTCCCATCTATGGAAGTCCTGATGAAGTCGAACTTGCTCCTGTGCGCAGAATATCATGAGACACAGATTTTGGAATCTGCCGGGGGTGAGTGCTGGAAGTCTGTGCCCAGGAAAGAGTTCCGGAGTGACGGGACTGAGCGCCCCCAGGTGGCCAAATTGGGATCTCTGTGCCACGGGCCCCCCGATGGTGGAAAGTGGATTTTTTTTGGAGGGGGGGCACTAAGAAGAACAATTTTAAAAAAATCTCCCATACCTCTCACTCCTCCAATCGATCAGGTACCCCGCGTCCGCGCCGGGAAGGAGACCTTTTCTCAGGAGGTCCATGGTGTCCCCCTGAGACAGGAAAAGGTGGCCTCCTCCCGAACCCACGGCAGACGAGGAGGGAAGGGCCCCGCGTGGTCTTCCCTCTGGCAGCCCTGAGTATGCGAGGCCCGGCCAGCGCAGAGGTCCGAAGCCGCGCGACGGGAGATTTCGGAAGACGGTCCGACCGCCGACCCCTTCGACCTCCCCGCCGCGGAGCGCTATCATTTTCCTGCCAGCACCGGCAGGCGGAGGGTCCCAGCCCCAGCTATTCCCCTCCGGACCGCTCCTGACGTTTCAACGTCCGAGACCCCCCCAGGGCGTTCATTACGTCGACTGTCTCGGCAGGTAGTGGAAACACCCCGAAGGGCTGCCTGGTTGATCCTGCCAGTAGCATATGCTTGTCTCAAAGATTAAGCCATGCACTTGTGAGTACACACGACCAGTACCGTGAAACTGCTAATGGCTCATTAAATCAGTTATGGTTCCTTTGATCGCTCCATCACTGTAACTGTGGCAATTCTAGAGCTATTACATTCGGATGTCTGCCCCATCAACTTTCAATGGTACTTTCTGTGCCTATCATGGTGACCACAGCTAATAGGGAATCAGGGTTTGATTCTGGAGAGGGAGCCTGAGAAATGGCTACGACATCCAAGGAAGACAGCAGGTGCGCCAATTACCCACTCCCGACTCGGGAGGTAGTGACGAAAAATAGCAATACAGGACTATTTGAGGCCATGTAATTGGAATGAGTACACTTTAAATCCTTTAACGAAGATCTATTGGAGGGCAAGTCTGGTGCCAGCAGCCGCGGTAATTCCAGCTCCAATAACGTATATTAAAGTTGCTGCAGTTAAAAAGCTCGTAGTTGGATCTTGGGATCGAGCTGGCAGTCCGCCGCGAGGCGAGCTACCTCCTGTCCCAGCCCCTGCCTAGCAGAGCCTTCCCGATGCTCTTAACTGAGTGTCCAGGGGGTCCGAAGCATTTACTTTGAAAAAATTAGAGTGTTCAAAGCAGGCCGGTCGCCTGAATACTTCAGCTAGGAATAATGGAATAGGACTCCAGTTCTATTTTGTTGGTTTTCGGAACTGGGGCCATGATTAAGAGGGACGGCCGGGGGCATTCGTATTGTGCAGCTAGAGGTGAAAGTATTGGACAGGCGCAAGACGTATCAAAGCGAAAGCATTTGCCAAGAATGTTTTCATTAATCAAGAACGAAAGTCGGAGGTTCGAAAATGATCAGATACCATCGTAGTTCCCACTATAAACGAAGCCGACTAGCGATCTGGTGGCGTTATTCCCATGACCCGCCGAGCAGCTTCCGGGAAACTAAAGTCTTTGGGTTCCGGGGGCAGTATGGTTACAAAGCTGAAACGTAAAGGAATTGAAGGAAGGGCACAACCAGGAGTGGAGCCTGCGGCTTAATTTGACTCAACACGGGAAATCTCACCCGGCCTGGACACGGAAAGGACTCTACAGATTGATAACTCTTTCTAGATTCTGTGGGTGGTGGTGCATGGCCGTTCTTAGTTGGTGGAGCAATTTGTCTGGTTAATTCCGATAATGAACGAGAATCCTCCATGCTAACTTTTCTCGACCCCCAGTTGTCGGCGTCCAACTTCTTAGAGGGACAAGTTGCATTCAGCCACACGAGATCAAGTAATAACAGGTCTGTGATGCCCTTAGATGTCTGGGGCTGCATGCCCGCAACACTGAATGGATCAGCATGTGTCTACCCTTCACCAACAGGTGCGGTTAACCCGCTGAACCACGTTCGTGATAGGGATTGGGGATTGCAATTATTTAAGCTCGCATTGATTAAGTCTCTGCCCTTTGTACACACTGCCCGTCACTACTACCATTGGAGGAAGTAAAAGTCATAACAAGGTTTCCGTAGGTAAACCTGCGGATGGATCATTAATGGGCCACCCCACTCCCTCGGCGACGGGGAGAACCGGGAGCACCTGCTGTTGGAAACAAGCCACCCAGCCGTGCCCTTCCCCTGGGGCTCAGATACCATCGCAGTTCCCACCATAAACGATGCCGACTAGCGATCTGGTGGCGTTATTCCCATGACCCACCGAGCAGCTTCCGGGAAACCAAAGTCTTTGGGTTCCGGGGGCAGTATGGTTACAAAGCTGAAACGTAAAGGAATTGAAGGAAGGGCACAACCATGAGTGGAGCCTGCGGCTTAATTTGACTCAACACGGGAAATCTCACCCGGCCTGGACACGGAAAGGACTTGACAGATTGATAACTCTTTCTAGATTCTGTGGGTGGTGGTGCATGGCCGTTCTTAGTTGGTGGAGCAATTTGTCTGGTTAATTCCGATAATGAACGAGAATCCTCCATGCTAACTAGTTACGACCCCCAGTTGTCGGCGTCCAACTTCTTAGAGGGACAAGTTGCATTCAGCCACACGAGATCGAGTAATAACAGGTCTGTGATGCCCTTAGATGTCTGGGGTTGCATGCCCGTTACACTGAATGGATCAGCATGTGTCTACCCTTCACCGACAGGTGCGGTTAACCCGCTGAACCACGTTCGTGATAGGGATTGGGGATTGCAATTATTTAAGCTTGCATTGATTAAGTCCCTGCCCTTTGTACACACTGCCCGTCGCTACTACCGATTGGAGGAAGTAAAAGTCATAACAAGGTTTCTGTAGGTGAACCTGCGGATGGATCATTAATGGGCCAGCCCACTCCCTCGGCAAAGGGGATAACCGGGAGTGCCTGCTGTTGGAAACGAGACACCCAGCCGTGCCCTTCCCCGGGGGCTCTCCCGTCCATAGGGCAAGGGGGGTCGCACTCGGGCCGCATAGGCCCCCGAGCCGTGTGCAGGGGGAGAGGGGGTCAGGGACGGCGGGGAAGGGGTGCCGACCAAGCCCGTGCCCCAGAGGGAGCACTGAGGCGGGAACGAGGGAACCTCGCAAGCCGAGCGCAGCATCCGGGGAAGGACCCGGGGAGAAGATGCCTCCTACTGCCACCCCCCTTCTGACCTGCCGCGGTTGCAGGTCGGACGAGGAACCGCTTCCCTCAAGGCCGTCCTGGGTACCGCTCGCCCCGCTCCCCCGGTCTCCTTCGAACGCAGCTTGCGGCCCCGGGTTCCTCCTGGGGCTATGCGTGACCGAAGTTCACTCTCCCGTCAATCACCATACCCCCGATCCTGGGAGTCGGCGCGGCTGGGGCTGTAGCAGGCCGGCCGGCTGTCCCCCCTCTGAAAAGGGGGTCCCGTCGCCGGCCTTTGTCCCCCCAATGCCAGACCTCCCCGCCGCGGCGCGTCACCTAGCTGGCCACCAGGCGCTCCATCGCCGCCGCATTGCTGTCTGTGTAAACACAGTTGCTCACAGACCGTGGGGCACCGGGCCCGCCCAGCGAGGGAACACAGCTCCAGCGAGGACTCCCCGGCACTTTTTGACTCAGACCTAAGATCAGAAGCAGCGACACGCTGAATTTTAGCATATTAATAAGCGGAGGAAAATAAACTAACCAGGTAATGGCGCGTGTAGAGGGAAGAGCCCAACTCAGAATCCTTGGCCGCCCGGGGCTGAGGAAGCAAACCGCCTCCGAACCCTCCCCCCAGAACCGTCCCATCCCACCGTCCCTCGTCCCATCCCGCCGACCGTGGGGCGGAACGTGGCTCCAGCGGGGACCCCCGGGCGTTTTTTGACTCAGACCTCAGACCTATATATATTATGATTTATATAATACATTTGGATAACCATTAAATTGAAGACTTATGAGTGCTGGAGTCATTTTTAGTTTTATTTGTGTGTTTGTTTATATGTACTCCTATGTATATAATCTCATCTGCAAGACTATGTGATTTGCAAACTTAATGTTCCTGGGTACTGGAAGTGAAATGTGGTTACCCTAATTGTTCATGGCATAAATCTATTATTCTGTCTTGTCAACCATATTAATGTGAAAAAGGTCAGGGTTTTGGAACACTGACAACATATATTCATGGAATTTGCACTTGGTTCCATATCTTAATACATGAACATACTCTAAATGTAAATAAAAAAGTAGAAATGTTTCAAAAAGAGAAAATAGATCCATTGTTAAACATTTTTGTTGTCTGAATTGAATGAAACTTAAAATAACAATATTGCACTGAACAAAAAGTATGATTGTCACGAAATGGATTTGGAGATCCACTGTGACGGGGGTTCTTGGAGTCCTGGGGGCCAGAAGACTCCATGTGGAGCATTGGACCCTGTCTGTTGATATTTTAGTTTGGTGGTACACACTTGAGGGCACCAGTGGAACCCTGTTTTGAACTTATGTTGTGTTCATTATGTGTCTTAATTAGTGTTGAGGGAACCCGAACCTCACTGTTCGGGTTCGTACCAAACTTTACAATTTTTGGACCCCGGACCCGAACACGGACATTTCACTGTATGTCCGTGTTGGAGTTCGGGGTTCGGCGATTATATTGTATGTAATTCTATTGGCTTTCTATAAACCGAAATAGAGTCCCCATTCATAAGAAATTCTTATGAATGGGGACTCTATTTCGGTTTATAGAAAGCCAATAGTATTACATGTATTCCATAAGCCGAAAGTCTATAAACCGAACTACATTGAAAAATTCTGGCTACCTTCTCCTCCTCCAGCGCCGCTTCCACCTACACCACCACGGTCACCGCCTCCTCTACCTATGGGTCACTTAGTATAAACTTAAAGAGAATACTCTGCACTCCAACCCTCTCTCAAATGGATAATTCTGTTGATCCTCCTGGCAACCATGCTTTAGATTTAGATTTATGTTCTTTCAAAGCTAAAATCAAAGATTCCATCTAGTGCTATTTTATGGCTCAGCTGTATTTTTAATTTGTATGTATTTTATGTTATTTGAAGTTATTTTCCTATCCATATTTGTTTGCAGGGCACTTGTCCTACTCTTACCCACATTTTACTTCCTTTTGCAGACCTCAGGACTTTTTTAGAGGCATTTTAGTGCCAAAAGTTTGTGTCCCCTTTGACTTCAATGGGGTTCGGGTTCGGGGTCAAGTTCGAGCCCGAACCCGGACTTTTTTCCGAAGTTCGGCCGAACCATCCCAACCCGAACATCCAGGTGTCCGCTCAACTCTAGTCTTAATGAGTGTTTTGTAATTAGGTTTACTCATTGTATGTTAATTCCTATTTGAATTGCAGCCTGGAAGTATAATGTATTCCTAGACCCAATTAAGAGGAAAACTATGCTTGGTCCCATCCCCCCCCCCCCCCCCTTGTATACTTATGTCTGTGATGAGGGGGCTGCAGTATTAGGGGAGACGATGGCTAGAGGGTTAGATGAGCTTTTAAGCTAGGCTCTGGGGGGAGGGAGGGTCAAGATCAAAATGAAGCAATGGTAGCTAGAGTAGATAGGAAGGATGGTCTATCTATGGGAAAGGAGGAGGAAAGCATTGGTGAGGTTAACATAGATCATTGGGAGGTATATACAATTAAACCTGCCGGCATTAAGTGTTTGTCAACTAAACTGAAAATGGGTAGTAATCATAAATGTCTTTTAGCAAATGCAAGAAGCTTGAAAAACAAAATGGGTGAGCTGGAGATACTGGTAAGTGCTGATCAGAATGTTTTAATCGGAATTACAGAAACATGGTGGGAGCGTGGCCTGGAAGCTGTATGGAGCAGACACGTCTCACTCAGGCTCCCGCTGCCAGACACCATTACTATAAGTTGTTGACCACGGTGCTCTGCACACACAATGGGAAAGAACGGGAAAAAACAACCTCCACCCTCAGGGTCAGCTAAGAGGCTTAAAAACCCTCCCGGCAATACATTATCGACTTACCTTATCTCGGCAAAATCACCCGCTCAGATTTCTGACAAGATGGCGGCCAAAGATCATGAAAGTGCCTCAGACTCCAAATCTTCTGTGTCTGTAACGACAGGAGACACAAGAGAGAGTGAAACACTGGTCGCAGTTGGAATAAGTGAGCTCAAAACCGATCTGCAGTTCTTCACTACGGAGCTGAAAAAAGACTTCACAACTGTGGTAGACCAAATCCAGGAAGCCAAACGCAACGAGCTCTATGATCTAAAGCTTGGAGTAGTTGGAGCAGCAGAGCAGACCTCTGGCTGGCAGCAGTGTGTGTGCTGTACGGTGTGGATAGAGACCAACTTCCAACTCGATAATTCTACTGACTTCAACCAGTTTCACTGTCTTGTTAAGCATGGATTCTTTGAAGAGTGTATTCCCACTGACCGCAGCAGCTCACTGAGATAATGATCTTCTGAGATTCCTTCCTTAATGTTAACAAGGGGCTCCTGACAAGTTGAGCTATATCTGCTTGAAAACAGGCAACACAATATTGAGCAAATCTGATAACATATCTTATACAAAAAAGTACTATATCCTAATTTACACAATCATGTGGTATACTGTGTTAGGAGATAGTACTGCAGTAAATGTGAATTTAATTGACTGACACAAATCTATTCTAGTCAAGTGGTATATTATGCCACTGAATAAGCCCAATATCGACGCCCACTTTTTCTTTATTTTATAACTGCTATCGAAGTTATAAATTAAGACAAATATGATAAAATGTGGTTTTATATAGTTTGATTTTAATAGCAACAACTTATTTTTATAAAAAATAAAATCTAAGGCTTTATAAAATGAAAGCCACGTGTGTGCAAAATACAGCATGCCATGATGCCATCCTTGTCCCACAAACAGCTTACCAGTGCCATCCTTAACTTTCAAACTGTTACGGTGTACCAGTGACACCCAGGAGGAGGGACCCTTGTTGCAAGATCACCTCTTGGGAAGTACTTTGTGGTGTTCACCCTGACAAATATGTACCCGAAGGTTGAGCCCAGGGTAATGTTTTGCCAGGGGTTTGTGTGGCACAAGTACAACCTAGAGGTAACCAGGAATGGGTTGCTGGAGTACTCTGAGCAGCACAGGAGACAAGACAGACTGGAACTGGTTGATGATATCAATAGGCTGAGAACAAGCAAAGTTGAGGAGCAAGCCAGGGGATCGAGGCAGGCAGAAGTCAAGCAAAGTCAAAAACAGGCTGAGGATTCGAGGCAGGCAGAGATCAAACGAAGTCAAGGTACTATCCGGGGTCGATGCAGGTGGAGATCAAAAACAGAGTCAAAGAACAAGCCAAGGGTCAGTATCAGGAGCCAGACAAAATGTAACAATAGCCCAAAAACAGAGAGAACTCTTTGCACAGGCAACTAGAAAACGAATGAACAGGTGAATAAATATAGGAAGTAATTAGCATAGACCAATGGAGAAGGAGATGGGTGTGTCAGGAGGGAGGAACAGGAAAAACAAAAAGAATACAGAACACTAAAATATATATGCATATATATACAATAGAAGAGGATCCCAAGTGATAGAAAGAAAGTAAAACCGAAAATAAAACAAAAATGAATGCATCTATTTGAAGTCTGTATAGAGAGCAAACAGACTCCAAAAACATGGCCACCGTAGATGAAAAGTGTCTCCAGAAGTCACTAGTGACTTCCTGACTCCAAAAACATGGCTGCTGCAACAACATGAGAGCTATGACGGCGTGAGGAAGGAGGTGACAAGCGATGTGAGGGGATCAGGTGAGTGACAGTACCCCGTCCCCGAGGAGCGCGCACCGGGCGCGGATGAGTAGGATGAGACCTATGAAACTCGCGTATACGAGCGGGAGCATGAATATCATGAACATTAACCCAAGAACGTTCCTATCAACCCAACCGGTTGATAGGACCGGTTACGGTCCTATCAACAAGATATTGTAAGACCCCTTTCTTCCATCTGGAATCTAGAAGCTTGCGGACATTATACTCTTCTTGATCTTGAACAACAGAAGGAGAGGGAGGCCGGAGCGAGGTGGAGTATTTGTTAACTTTAACAGGCTTCAACAAGGAGACATGAAAGGAGTTGGGTATCTTCATGGAGGCTGGAAGATCTACCACATAAGTGACTTCGTTTAAACGTGAAAGGATGGGAAAAGGACCAATATATTTAGGACTTAGGGTATTTGAGACACGTTTAAGTCTTACATTTTTTGTGGAAAGCCATACTTGATCACCAGGCATGAGATTAGGACCTGGGGTTCTTTTCTTGTCAGCTGCAACTTTTTGTTTAATTTTAGCTTGGTGAAGCTGGTGTTTGATGGAAGCCCAATGCTGTTTTATGCCTTTAGAAAAATAATCTGCGGCTGGGACGTCTGAGACTTGGACCTCTGGAGGCCATAAGCGAGGTTCATATCCCAAGGCAGCTTGAAAAGGTGTACTCTTGAGGGACTCATGGTAGGAACAATTGTAGGAGAGTTCTGCTAAGGGTAGCCAGGTAGCCCAGTCAGTATGATCAACAGAAGAAAACATACGCAGATATTGTTTAAGCACTTGGTTGGTTCGTTCCGTCTGGCCGTTTGATTGCGGGTGGTAGGCCGAAGGTAAAGTGCAGATTGACTCCAAGGGAATGGCAGAGAACTCTCCAGAAACGAGAAATGAATTGAGGCCCGCGGTCAGAAGTAATACGTTGTGGTACCCCATGGAGGCGAATTATATCTTGGAGAAAGACCTCAGCTAGTCTTTTAGCACAGGGTATCTTGGGTAAAGGCGTAAAATGAGCCTGTTTGGAAAAGAGGTCTACTGTAACCATAACAGAAGTATAACCCTTCGAAGGTGGAAGATCAGTAATGAAATCTATGGCCACATGTTCCCATGGTTGATTGGGTACGGGTAATGGAACCAGGAGGCGAAAGGACGATGACGAGGGATCTTATTCTTAGCGCAAACTTCACAGGCTTGAATGTACTTACTGGCATCACTTCGCATAGTAGGCCACCAAAATTGTTTTTTGAGAAAAAAAAGAGTATTAGATAAACCTCGATGACCAGCAGCTGGAGAACGGTGGGACCACTTAAGAACAGAACGTCGATACTTAGGTTGTACAAATAATCTGTTAGCCACGCCATGGGTGGAGGGCAGAGTGGTTTGAGATTTAGCAATCCGATGGATTAATGTGGAAGAGATTGAAGCTACAATCCTATTCGAAGGTATAATGAACTCCTCGGTGGAAGGGATTTGTTCCTTGTCAAATAAACGGGAGAGAGCATCGGCTTTGTTGTTTTTGTTACCAGGTTGGTATGAAATAAGGAAATTGAATCTTGTGAAGAACAGTGACCACCTAGCTTGGCGCGGGTTTAGACGTTTGGCCTTCTCCAAATATAGGAGATTCTTGTGGTCCGTCAAGATAGTGATGGGGATAATAGTACCTTCAAGATGATGGCGCCATTCTTCTAGTGCCATTTTTATGGCCAATAACTCTCTGTTGCCGATGTCATAATTTCTTTCAGCAGGTGTGAACTGTTTAGAAAAGAAAGAACAAGGATGTATCTTATTGGTCTCACTGTCACGTTGAGAGAGAACAGCCCCTGCACCAGATTCAGAAGCATCAACTTCGAGAATAAAAGGTTGTTCCGGATCAGGTCTGTGAAGCACAGGTGAGGAACAAAAGGCCGTTTTCAATGTGTCAAATGCCTGGACTGCTGCTCTTGTCCATTTCTTAGGGTTCGATCCCTTTTTGGTAAGGGCAGTGATAGGCGCTGTTATTTTGGCAAAATTACGTATAAATCGCCTATAGTAATTTGCGAGACCTAAAAATCTTTGGATCCCCTTCAAATCAGTTGGTTGGGGCCATTGGTCAACAGCTGCTACTTTCTCTGGATCCATCTCAAGCGTGCCGGCGGAAAGGACATAACCCAAAAACTGGATACGGTTTTGTTCAAATAGGCACTTCTCTGCTTTGGCATATAAAGAATGATCTCGAAGCCGTTGTAAGACTGTAGTAACATGGAGACGATGATCTTGAAGATTGTTGGAGTATACTAGAATATCGTCAAGGTAGACCATAACACAGGATAACAGAAGATCTCGGAAGATATAATTTACGAATGCTTGAAAGACAGCTGGAGCATTACAAAGCCCGAAGGGCATGACCAGATATTCGTAATGACCGTATCGAGTGTTGAAGGCGGTCTTCCATTCGTCTCCCTCTTTTATTCTCACAAGGTTATATGCCCCACGAAGATCCAGTTTGGTGAATACAGTGGCAGTACGAAGTTGGTCGTATAATTCAGAGATCAGAGGAAGAGGATATCGATTTTTTACCGTTATCTTGTTAAGACCTCTGTAATCAATACACGGTCTTAATGAGCCTTCTTTCTTGGAAACAAAAAAGAACCCTGCGCCAGCTGGAGATGAAGAAGGACGAATAAATCCTTTGTCTAAACTTTCTTTAATATATTGAGCAAGAGCACAGTTTTCAGACATAGGGAGAGGGTAGGTTCTGCCTTTAGGAGGAATGGTGCCAGGCAACAGGTCGATGGCACAATCATAAGGTCTGTGCGGAGGTAATTTGTCAGCTTTTTTCTTAGAGAACACGTCCAAATAGCTCCAGTAGGGTTTCGGAACAAGGTTTTTTGGGTCTTCAGTAGGTAAGTTCAGGACAAGACTTACTGGATTGAAAGACTGCATACAAGAAGTGTAACACTTGGGGCTCCATGCCCTAATTTCTCCAGTCTCCCAGTCGATGGACGGATTGTGGAGACGTAACCAAGGCAGGCCCAGTATAACCGGAATGTAAGGACTTTTGAGAATATCAAAGCGTAGGATCTCTGAATGAAATATGCCAACCTTGGTGGTTAGGGAGTTGGTCTCCCATTGGATAGTACCAGTTCCTAGAGGTGAACCATCCAGTGAGGTGACGGTTGAGATGGTTTGTTTCAAGCATAATGGTATTCTTTGGGAGATAGCCCAGGAGTAATCGATAAAGTTGCCTGCAGCCCCGGAGTCAATGAAAGCATGGGTGGTCAGTGTGCGATCTTCCCACTCTAACGTCATGGGTACCAAAAGGCGATGTTTAGGAGGGGGAGACACGATGGCCAGACTTAGAGGGGCTCCCCTACCAACCTCTAAGTCCGCAAGTTTTCCGGCCGAGAAGGACAGGTACGGACTATATGACCCTTTTGGCCACAATATAAACAGAGGTGCATCAGCCGTCTGCGCTTCTTCTCTTCATCCGATAAACGGAGTACAGGGCCCATCTCCATGGGTTCCTCTGTGGAGGAGGTCACAGTATTTCTGGTAGCAGGGGTAGATGATACGGACCGGAAAGCGGAAGAGGTAGGACGAGGTTTACGGTCTCTGTCTTTCTCTTGTTGTCTTTCTTGCATACGTGCTTCTAATTGGAGACACATAGCAATGAAGTCTTCAAGATCATCAGGAATCTCTCGGCATGTCAATGTGTCTTTTAGGCGATCATTAAGACCTCTACGAAAGGCAGCCTTTAGGGAACTATTGTTCCAATCAGTCTCATAGGCTAGGGTTCTAAACTCGATTACATACTGTGCCAGTGTCTTCCTTCCTTGATGTAAATCGAGAAGGGTAGCTTCAGCCGACTCTCTGCGACCAGGAGCATCGAATACAGACTTGAATGCTGAGATGAAGGCATCAGCGTCTTCCAAAATCAGGGAATCTTGTTCTACCAACGGGGAAGCCCAGGCTAGAGCGTCTCCTCGCAGGAGGCTGATAATGAATGAGACCTTCGAGGAATGAGCTTGAAAAGTTAGGGGTTGATTCCGGAAGTGGAGTAAACACTGGTTAAGAAAACCCCTACATTCTTGTGGATTGCCAGAGTATTTGTCTGGAAGTGGCAACTTGGGAGGTTTATTTTGAGAAAAAGCGACAGATGTAGAGACTGGAACGGAGGGGGCACTAGAGAGAGCTGGGCAACCGGAGGCAGTTAAAGATCGAAGTAGCTCTGTCATGACATCAATTTTCTGATCCAGGGATTGAATATGAACAGAGTGGGTAGAAAGAATCTGGTCTTGGTGGTCTTGTCTCTGGGACATCCTGGTTAAATCTGCAGGATCCATGGTGGCCTGTGCAAACTGTTACGGTGTACCAGTGACACCCAGGAGGAGGGACCCTTGTTGCAAGATCACCTCTTGGGAAGTACTTTGTGGTGTTCACCCTGACAAATATGTACCCGAAGGTTGAGCCCAGGGTAATGTTTTGCCAGGGGTTTGTGCGGCACAAGTACAACCTAGAGGTAACCAGGAATGGGTTGCTGGAGTACTCTGAGCAGCACAGGAGACAAGACAGACTGGAACTGGTTGATGATATCAATAGGCTGAGAACAAGCAAAGTTGAGGAGCAAGCCAGGGGATCGAGGCAGGCAGAAGTCAAGCAAAGTCAAAAACAGGCTGAGGATTCGAGGCAGGCAGAGATCAAACGAAGTCAAGGTACTATCCGGGGTCGATGCAGGCGGAGATCAAAAACAGAGTCAAAGAACAAGCCAAGGGTCAGTATCAGGAGTCAGACAAAATGTAACAATAGCCCAAAAACAGAGAGAACTCTTTGCACAGGCAACTAGAAAACGAATGAACAGGTGAATAAATATAGGAAGTAATTAGCATAGACCAATGGAGAAGGAGATGGGTGTGTCAGGAGGGAGGAACAGGAAAAACAAAAAGAATACAGAACACTAAAATATATATGCATATATATACAATAGAAGAGGATCCCAAGTGATAGAAAGAAAGTAAAACCGAAAATAAAACAAAAATGAATGCATCTATTTGAAGTCTGTATAGAGAGCAAACAGACTCCAAAAACATGGCCACCGTAGATGAAAAGTGTCTCCAGAAGTCACTAGTGACTTCCTGACTCCAAAAACATGGCTGCTGCAACAACATGAGAGCTATGACGGCGTGAGGAAGGAGGTGACAAGCGATGTGAGAGGATCAGGTGAGTGACACAAACAGCTTCTATCAGCATTGATCTGATTATGAAAAGAATGTAAGTAACATATGATAAAGTATAATTATTGCACTTCTACAAATATAGGTAGAACATATAAGAAAAAACCTACAAATGGAGTACATGCAGAAGCTATGGATATATACACATTTGTATATATAGGTGTGTGTGTGTATATTTATATTCATATATATATGTGTGTGTGTGTGTCCGTGTAAATATAGAATTTAATTGTATTTATAGTGGAGCACAAATGTAGTATAGAGACTCAAATATGTGGGCCTGCTGATTTTGCAAGTGCTGAAGTTAAGCATGCATCAAGTTGATCATGGGCATAATAGTTACTCACGTGTCCAAACTTGCAGTTAATGTAACTTTATGAATGGTCAGTGAGTGATTTCACTGAAATCCGGCCATGAGTCCCTACTCCAGAGCTGAGTGGGCACTCCCAGAGCTCACTCACTGGCCAGCTCCCTGCTACTTGATTTTCAGAAATCAGTAATCCACATGCTGTCACTCACCAACCATAATGCAGCGTCACGTGGATGAATGACACGCACACCGTAAACCTACTGCACATGTACAGTAAAGGCTGTAAAGCATGTATATTGCTTCCCAGATCTTCTACTGCCACATGAATAACAGGGGGCACATACCTAACACTACACAAGCCACGCACACTTATTTCTGTGCTTGTGGACCTTAGCTAATCACTACAACAGGCTGCATGAGCAGAGAGCATAAAAGATCTCACTGCAAGCTAGTATGTGGCTGCTTGTATTCCATAGTACTATATATGTATGCTTTATCTACCTAATAGGAGAAATATATACAACAATATAATATTTGATCAATGGCAGATAAACAGTACTATACAGACAGACTAACAGATAGGATAGAGTTTTGATCTGTATAGACAGACAGAGAGGTCCAACACTTGCTTAATTGGTTTTTTTAACATTTAATTCTTTTTTATTATTTCCAGTACAAAAAGAACACAATTAACACATATACATACATTATGTTTTGTCCATATTAGTGTCAGTTACTGCATCAGCTGTAAAACATGGTCAACATGGTCAAATGTTTGTGTTAAAGCTATATTAGAGATTCTTTTTTTACATTGTTATTTTTTTTAAGTAGTAGCACACCTTTCTCTCATAACCAGGATACGACCCTGTTTCATACCTAACCGGGTGGCTAGAGATAACACAGTGGAAATTTTAGGTCTCATCCATCATGTTACCTCACACAATTTACCAATGGTGTTGCTGTCCACAGATGTGGAGAAAGCCTTTGACAGGGTGAGCTGGGATTTTCTGAGAGCGATCCTTAAGCATGTTGGGCTAGAGGATGCTATGTTTAATTGGAGCAGCTCTCTCTATCATGCCCCGTCGGCACGAGTTAGAGTCAAAGGATCCCTGTCGGACCAGCTCACCCTGTCGAATGGAACACATCAAGGTTGTCCTCTTTCTCCCCTTCTGTTCGTCTTGGTTCTTGAGCCACTACTAAATGCAATAAGGTCCAATCCTTCCATACTTATTATCCAGAATTATCATAGGTCCCCATCACCACAAGGTAGCCGCATTCGCAGATGACATACTTCTCACATTGACACAACCTTCAGTTTCCTTACCCAATATACTACCAGAGTTCCAAAATTATAGTGAGCTATCTTTTTTTAAAATAAATACATTCAAATCAGAGGCCTTAAATATCTCTGTTTCCCAACAAGACCTACTGATCCTTCACCAATCCTTCCCTTTCAAGTGACGACCACCAAACTTAAATAGCTGGGGATATTCCTTACTCCGCAACTTGCTTCACTATTCCAACTTAACCATTAGGTGATACTGCACAACATAAAAGAGAACCTGCATAAATTGTCTGCAAAACACATCTCATGGTTTGGACAGGTGGCATCGATAAAAATGAATATACTGCCCAGACTTCTATATGTGATACAGACCCTCCCCATTTCAATTCCCATTTTTTTTTAAAGAACTTAAATCCTTAGCAGTCCGGTTTCTTTGGAACTCTAAGTCTTCACGACTAAAATATAATTATCTTATAAGGCCCAAAGATAAGGGAGGACTATGGATTATCCTTTTTGCAAAGCTGGCCGTTGACCAAGGAGTACCAGGGTGGTACAGCAGTCACAATGGATTACACGGGAAAGGTTCTCCTGAGCTCCCAGGAATGGTACATGCACCAGCTGAGCAAGAGAATGCAGTACCTGGGAGAGCACCAACAGGAACACTGGGTGGCTAAATTAGGGGGGCTTGTCCATGGTGAGATGGTCATAGATTATGGATACCAGGCGCAATGGTGGTATGCCACACAACTATTCCTGAGCTGGAGGATGACATTCCCACAGAAGGCTATGATGTTTGTTGTAACGGACCGTCTACCGGACGTAGTAGACCCTCTGTCCGTTGTGTGAAATCCCCTCCTTCGCCCCCAATTAAAGCTCAGCATTCACCCAGCAAGTCTTTCCTGGACCCTTGCTTTTTGTACCCAAATAGACAGGACATCTAGCAGTTAGGTACAGCAAGAAGAACAACTCTTTTATTTGTGAAGCCACACCGACTTATAAAAACACAAACACATGACATCACAGACATTAGTATACTATGGGGGGGGGGGGGAACTAAACATAGTTCTCCAACTAGGGCTAGGAAAACATTAGACATTCAAACTGCAAACCAAAAAGGAATTAACATAGAGTGAGTAGACCTGATTACAATACACACAATAATGTACACAACATAATCAGTTTACCAGTTAATACAGTTAATACAGAACAATGGATGTTGGAGTAAACTATTGGAGTCACTGTCACATTATAAAACTTCAGAGTGGTCTACTCACCGAATTAAACATTACACATAACCAATATACTAACAGAATATAACTAACTAACAATATTAACGTATAGTGTTATGGCACATTCCTTACCCAGGTGGTCCGTTCATTCGTGAGTTGGTTCGGTAGATTCAATCTACCAAACAGCCAGGCAGAAAGGCACAAACAAGCCTTTCTGCAGGGGAAAATACAAGCTTTTACCATGGGGCCATAGTCCAGAGGCAGTAGGCGAGCAACCAGGCTTCTCCAGAACATAGTGGCGAGGTTGGTTCCGCCACATTTGAGCTCCAGGATTGTTATTAGACAATCTTCAGCAGGATCCAGCCTTTGGGAGTGGAGGGCATACCTCCAGCTTCTCAACCGGGTACCACCAGATGCCTCAGAGACTGTGAGTATCAGTGCTGCTCCCCCCCAGCAGATGCACTGGATGACCCAGAGGAAGAGCTGGCATCCGGGCAGATTGCCACTGGCTATTGTCAGCCTCTACCCAAGACCCCAGAACTGTGTCCTCTTTACCCTGTGAAAGCCCAGTTGAACTGCTGGCACCATTCCCCGAAACCAACCAGGATCCCTCCTCCTTGTGCCCACCTCCACCTGGGTTAAAGGAGCCTTATTGGAACCCCAACCCTGGTGTTAACCCACCCTATGCCCCAGCAGAAGAGCTGGTAATGGGGCAGAGAGCTGCTGGCCTCTGCCCACCCCTGCTGCTTGGGGAGTTTTTGTGCCTAGCAGAGGTGCCAACATCTGGAGAGAACACAATTGGCTTCTGCCCACAGAGTCCCATGGAGTTAATCCCTGTTTTTTAAAAATTAGCCAGGAGGGGTGAATGTGACATCAGTCTCTGCACCTGAATCCGCTCAGCTCTGGTGCCTGGAAGCCATGGCCCCATCACCTGTTTATCCACAAGATGCATTTGTGAATGTGGGTGTGAGTGTGATTCCAAAAGTACCCTGTAAAGGCTACCCCAATGGGAGAGGGGGTATCACCCCTTGGGGATGTCCAAAAATGGCACGAATTGGACCAGGGGTTCAGAAGTTAGTAAAAATGTGGATATGACCGACTGTTCGGATGTAGGAAACTATACGAATAGTCTCTGTTCTCAGTTCTTATGCAGCAAATATATAGCTTAACAAGGGTTTTTTTTACATACCCAATCACCTGGATTACAAATATGGGGTTAACATCATGCTGACTGACTTTGGAGTCACCCTGTCTGGGGGATATTCTGGCATCAGTCCCCACCAAAATATAAGATATGACACAAAATAGATTGCATGAATTTGGAGTTCCACTGTGACGGGGTTCTCGGAGGGCACTGGGGGCCAGACGACTCCTTGTGAACTATAGACCCTGTCTGTTGATATATTAGTTTGGGGGTACACACTTTTAGGGCACCAGTGGAACCCTGTTTTCAACTGGATTTCAAACACAGGCTCACTCAGGATGTCAGCCAAGACAAGTGTACCCTTGGATACAAACCTTTGTCCCATTCACTGTGTTTCCCATAGGTTAAGATTGTATCCTATCCTCTAAACCCCTGTCATTATGTCACCTTACCCATTGTCTTTATGTACATCATTCAGTGTCCTGTTGTACAGTGATGTCCCTCAATTAACAAGTTAATTTGATTGAGTGTACACTGTAAGTATCTGAACTTGACACCTTTGTATCCTGAAAGGCAGGATTTCCCCTTTTTTTGTCCTTCTGTTAAACTGATTGTGTTGTGTTCATTATGTGTCATTGTATGTTAATTCCTTTTTGGTTTGCCGCCTGGAATTATAATGTATTCCTAGACCCAGTTAATTGGAGGATCTAGTGGAGAACTATGTTTACTTCTACCCCCCCATTGTATAATAATGTCTGTGATGTCATTTTTGTGTGAATATAAGTCTGTGCTGTTTCACAAATAAAAAAATCTGTTCATTCTTGCTGTACCTAACTACTAGTGGTCCTGTCTGCTATTTGAGTGCAAAGAGCAAGGATTCAAGAACAGTTTGCTGGGTTGATGTTGAGCTTTAATCGGGGACTGAGGAGGTGATTTCACACAATGGGCAGAGGAGCTACCTGCCTTGGGTAGCAATTCCGTTACAATGATCATGAATACTGTAAAGTATATTTTCATCTTTCAATTTCAACTTCTGTACTTAAAAATCTACAAAACTAATTTTGGAAAATAAAAGCCTGAAAGCCCTGATTTTATCTATACCTATGCAGTTAATAGGTATGGTGATGTATTGTATTCTGCACTATTGTGTTCAAATGTATAATCCCCTTATCTAATCTTTTCTTTAAGAGTGTATTGTGTGATCATTCTTCATTTTCATTTCTCTTCTACATTTATGTTTGTTTGTGTTTGTATTGTGTGTAAGGAAGAAAGAAAAGAATGCTGGTAGGGACAGATATAGAGTGCTAGGGGTCTATTGACTAAAATATGTTTTGAGGTAAGACAAACATAGAATCATAGAATGTGTCTGCAGATATGAACCATCTAGTCATCCCCATTTTCTGAATGCTTTTATTAGTCCCTAGCCTTATCTAGGATAGCCTTCACTGTATTATCATCTACCACTTCTGCTAGAAGGCTATTCCATGTATCCACTACTCTCTCAGTAAAGTTATAATTCATGATATTACTTTAAAACTGTTTCCAATCTAATTTAAGACAATGTCCTCTTGTTTTGATAGTTTTCCTTCTTTCAAATGTCCTTTCCTTGATTGTGTTGCTTCCCTTCAAGTAATTAAAGGGTCTACTCAATAAAGAGAGAATTACAAAGAATTACAGTGAAGCTGAATGGGAAAATGTTCTCTTTCTATCGAGCAGACCCTTATATGTTTCTATTGTCTCACCCCCCCAACCCCCCGCGACTAGTGTTGAGCGAACCCGAACCGTTCGTACGGAACATTACGGTTTTTGGACCCCGAACACGGACATTCCACTGTATGTTCGTGTTGGAGTTCGGGGTTCGGCAATTACATTGTATGTAATGCTATTGGCTTTCTATAAACTGAAATAGAGTCCCCATTCATAAGAATTTCTTATGAATGGGGACTCTATTTCTGTTTATAGAAAGCCAATAGCATTACATGTATTCCATAAACCGAAAGTCTATAAACCAAAAGACATTCGGTTTATAGACTTTCGGTTTATGGAATACATGTAATGCTGTTGCTATTCTATAAACCGAAAGTCTATAAACCGAAAGACTTTCGGTTTATAGAATAGCAATAGCATTACATGTATTCCATAAAGCGAAAGACCCGCAGGCCCACCTGAGATGGAGGTGTGGCCTGTCTGAGATTGATGTTGTAACTGCACCTCCGTGGCAAGTCTCCATTTTAGGGTAGCGCGAGGGGTGTGTGCTCGGCCCCCTCGCGCCGAAGATGAAAAGTCCCTGGTACCTTGTGCCTCATGCACGGCGTGAGGGGCACTTGATCTGCACCCTCACACTCTAAAACTCGTTGGATCTCCAGATGCATTCTGGAGCTCAGAAGATGGTGCCTGAACCACCCCCCTCCCTGCAATTTTAAGGTGAGTGAGCAGGGAGGGGGACAAGCGGCACATGAAAGAAAAAAAAATGTGTGAGGGTGTATGGGTGTGTGAGGGTGTGTGTAAGGGTGTCTGTGTGTGTGTGTGTGTGTATGAATGGGTGCCTAAGTATGTATGGGTGTGTGTGTGTGTGTGTGTAAGGGTGTCTGAGTGTAAGGGTGGCTGTGTGTATGGGTGTCTGTGTTTGTGAGGGTGTCTGTCTGTGTGTGAGGATGTCTGTCTGTGTATGAGGATGTCTGTCTCTGTGTGTGTCTATCTGTGTATGTATGGGTGTCTGTGTGTGTAAGGGTAACTGTGTGTGTTTAAGAGTGACTGCGTGTCTATTTGTGTATGTGTGGCTATGAATATGTGTAAGTGTGGCTGTGAATATGTAAATGTGGCTGTGTATATGTATAACTGTGACTGTGTATGTGTATAAGTGTGACTGTATGTGTAATTAATGTGAGGGGATTTTTTGGCTGTGAGTTTTATTGTGTATTTTGATACAGTAATGTGCAGTGTGAGAGTGAGTTTTATTGCAGTGGAGTCTGTGATACACTCAGACAATGCACATTAATGTGAATTTTATATATAAATGTGAGCATATCCACACATATACATAAAATTCATATTAATGTGCATTGTCTGAGTCTATCACAGACTCCAATAAATATCGCACAATCATATATAATTTTCTCTAAATGAAAAATTAATATGACGGAAACTAAAACCTTAACAAACTGAAATAAAGACTTACTTAACTTCTTATGAACATTATTTAAAGCTTTCAAACCATGCATTTTAACTCACAGCAAGCAAGATACAATAAAAACTTGACACCAGGAAAATTGTTTATCATAGAAAAACATTTTTCATCTGGAAAAATAAATGCATTCATTTAGTGCAGCCAGTGTCATTCACTGCAAAATAAAAATTTAAAACACCAGGCAAAGGGAACACTGATATATAATGTCTTAGCATGTCAACCACCTCCCGCAGCATAATCCCTATTTCCTACACCAAAAAATCCTTAAAGAGAGTATCAAACCTAATGTTTCCCCATAAGTGTCCCACAATCCAAATGCTTTCTAAACTGGAATCTAGTTAAAGGAGAAAAAGGATTTAGTACCTTGCGGACGGTTGGCAGAAAATTGGCAAGCCATCTGTACTGGGCAAAAAAACCCATACTTGTTTATTTGTGAAATGACTATAAACTAAAAAATGTAAGTGTTTATGATGTGTTTTTGATTGATTGTTTGATCATTATATTCTGCAAAAAGGATTGAATGAACACATGTTGATAAAAACTTTGCTGCTATAGCAATGCCTGACTCCCATCTTTTACACACATCTTTATTATGGACTGAAAAGTCAAACTTTATTGAATAATTACCTCTGAGTATACCTCTGTAGGAGAAATGCGTAAGGTTTCCATTAATTTACCAACAAGAATATACAGAAGTGCTCCTTGAATTCTCAATTTCTTCATGTACCAATTATCCTATCAAACATATAAGGACACATAAGAACACATTTTTCCTTGTTGCCTAGTATTAGTAAAACCTAACTTTTATTAGACTATTGAAATAGTAACATATGCATAAAGGGGAAATGTACAGAAACATGAAAGTGGTACTATAAAAGCAAAAGCATTCCATATTCTTGATCTGGATGTAACTAATATTTGTTACTATAGTGCTCACTAAAGCAAACAAGGATGGTAATTGTAAAATATTGGCATACACCAAATATAATTCCATCTGAGTACTCTGAATCTACTACAACCTACTACATAACCAAAGTAAGGGATCCATAATATGCTTAAACTTGAAAAATGTTAATATTACATATTGTCATGTAACCCTCTGTGACTAGAGACGACCCCCCCCCCCCCCCTCTCGATTGTCCCTCCCTTCAGGAACAATAAAGGTCAATCCCGACTGCTGAGAGGTTCTTGAGACTAACCCGATTCTGCACATATATGGATTGTGAAATAGCTCTCTTGTCGATAGGTAGCCATATCTATATATGGAGGAACAGCCATCTTCCTCTCGGATTGGCCTGCTACAATGAGTCAGTGATTGGTTACCCCCTATCATTACCCTCTCTTTATTGGTGTCACTGTTGGGCAACAACAACAGACATCTGGGATGCCTAAAGTTTTAAATCTCCATCTCAATTCCCTACAATTCTCTCTTTATTGTTCTTGTACTTTAGTGTCCTTTAAAATTGCATTCTAAAATTGCACCTCTTGATGGCACCTTTTGATTGTCAGATACATGTTGGAAGGATATTTTATTGAAGGCATCAAGCAAAGCTGACATGAGTTATATAATTCTGTTGCTAAACATCACTTGTACTTTGAATTAGAAAATTAAAAATGTATATGCTAGGGCCTTTTCACTGAATAGTGAACTGTAGTAATTTGAATTGGGATTACAAAAATCAGGCATGAAAAGCTGAACTGGAATAATGGGTAATATTGAATGGAGTACCATAACATAACAATTGCAAAGTGCATAAACAAATAAATGAATAAAATTGAATACCTTCCATTAAATGTATGTGATAAAATCATTACCGCAACTGTTAACAAAAGCACTGCCTATCACATGGAAAATAATGGAGCTCCCAGGGGGCAGCAAAGCATAGCAATAGGGGCCTTGACTGGGTTAGGAAGAGGGTTAATGTTTAAGGAGTAGCAATTGGTTAAGCAAGGTTTAAGGGGAGGGGTTTGGCCACATATAATGATTGGCGGCCATTATAGAGTCAGTTTTGTAGTTTTAATGATTTGCCTACCTTGATCATCCTGCCCTCCCTCCCCTATTGTATGGATAATGTTATTAGGTAAGCGGAGCTTGCAAGGGGAGTTAGAGTAGAGAAAGTTTTTCAGGTTTTTAAACATTTTGAAATATGTTTACAAGTTGGTTGGCGATGCAAGTGGGTGGCTCAAAACAGGTGGGAGGGACATCTTGGTATACCCCTCCTTTGTACTAATGTTGTTAACAGGGCCGATCCTTAGGCGGGTGCACGGGGTGCACCGCGCCCAGGCACACGGGAGGAAAGGCGCTGTAGCAGGGAGCTCTCTTCCTGCCGTCCTCCTCCTTGTTAAAGCAAGCACAGCGCGACGGGTGCAAGCCCCGCCCCCCGTCGCGTTCTGTGATTGGCTGCTGCCGGGAGGAGGACGTTCTCTAGAGTATCTGCCAAAACACCATAGAGAACATCCTCCTCCCTGCAGCCAATCACAGAATGCTACGGGGGCGGAGCTTTCCCCCGTTGCTCTGTGCTTGGATTAACAAGAAGGAGGAGGTAATAACAGTTGGGGGGGGGGGGGGGTTTGGGGGGTGTTAAAATCTAAAATAAAAAAAGAAAGAAAGTGTGGAAGTGTCTGTGAATGTGTATAAGTGTGTCAATGTGTATAACTATGTGTGTGTTACTGTCTGTGTAAGTGTTTGTGTATGTGTATAAGTGTGTATGTGTGTGTCAATGTGTATAACTCTGTGTGTGTTACTGTCTGTGTAAGTGTGTGTGTATGTGTATAAGTGTGTATGTGTGTGTCAATGTGTATAACTATGTGTGTGTTACTGTCTGTGTAAGTGTGTGTACATGAGTGTCTGTGCAAGTGTATTCTATGTCTAAGTGTGTAAAGGTGGCTGTGTTTGTATTTATGTATGTGTGACAGTGTGTATAAGGGTGTCTGTGTAAATGTATGTCTGTGAGGGTGACTAAGTGTGTAATTGTGTTTGTGTGACTGTGTGTATTTATGTATGACTGTGTGTATTTATGTATGTGTGTGACAGTGTGTATAAGGGTGTCTGTGTAAATGTATGTCTGTGAGGGTGACTAAGTGTGTAATTGTGTTTGTGTGACTGTGTGTATTTATGTATGACTGTGTGTATTTATGTATGACTGTGTGTATTTATGTATGTGTGTGACAGTGTGTATAAGGGTGTCTGTGTAAATGTATGTCTGTGAGGGTGACTAAGTGTGTAACTGTGTTTGTGTGACTGTGTGTATTTATGTATGACTGTGTGTACAAGAGGCCAGCATGGAGAACAGAAAGATAGAGATGGAAAAAGATGAGTGGAGAGAGAGAGAGACAGACATGGGGCATGAGTGGTGAGAGAGAGACAGACATGGGGTATGAGTGGCGAGAGAGACAGACAGGGCGTATGAGGGGAGAGAGACAGACTGACATGGAGCATGAATGGAGAGAGAGACAGAGACATGGAGCATGAGTGGAGAGAGAGACAGACATGAGGGAATAGGGAGAGAGAGACAGACATGAGGGTACGGGGAGAGAGAGACAGACATGAGGGAATGGGGAGAAAGAGACAGACATGAGGGTATGGGGAAGAGACAGACAGACACAAGGGTATGGGGAGATACAGACAGACATGAGGGTATGGGGAGAGACAGACAGACATGAGGGTATGGGGAGAGAGAGAGACACGTGAGTGACTGACTTGGTGGAATATTATTTATCACTCCTTATGTACTTCTTTTCCAATGATGCTCAGCCAGACTAATGAGAGACTTTAGCTGGTTGGGAATCATGGGAACGGTAGTTAAAACTCATTTTGCTAGCCAGCAAAAAGTCTCCCATGTTGCTGGCTGAGCATCATAGAAATAAATAAAACCACTACACAGTATTATGGCAAAATATATATCTTTATTTAAAATAAACGTTGGTCCTTTACATTAAAATAAAGTTTTCTCCCTCCCCCTCTCCCCAATATTGAAATGGGCATGTCTGGAACAGAAATGTCTAAAGGGGAGAAGTTCATAATATAGCCACGCCCACCCTTGGACGCCAAAGGAAAACCTGCACCCAGGCGCCCGTGACCCTAGTATCGGCCCTGGTTGTTAATGTTATGTTTATGTGATATTTATGTTACATTGTATTGCAAGCTTTTGTGTATCAATTATTATGTTATTAATATATTATCTTTTGGGGAGTCATTGCCAGGTTCATGTCAGTAAGGAGCAGGGTTTTGGTGATAATAGGCAATGACATTATTTGTTATATTTAATAAAGATGTCCCCATGTTTATTTTCTATAAAGTGCTGTGTCTGTCATTATTGGGGGTATAAGCGGGAACATTATCCCAAATATTGACTATACCCTAGTCATGCACTATCTCGATTCAATGAGATCTGTTAAAACGTAACAACCGGCAATAAACAACTAGCGCCAGTCAATCAGAAACCTTTTTGACCCCAGTACTCCCACTGTCTTGTGGATCTAAGTCCCTTTAAGATG
This sequence comes from Pelodytes ibericus, assembly GCA_036172795.1. Lineage (NCBI taxonomy): Eukaryota > Metazoa > Chordata > Amphibia > Anura > Pelodytidae > Pelodytes > Pelodytes ibericus. Next base: position 88,525,180 of record CM069858.1, on the reverse strand, counting down.
GATCTCTTAACCTTGGCAATTCTGCAAATCATTGTTTGAGTGCAAACATCTTTATGTTTAGATTCAACGGCTAAGAAGCAGCAGTATTGACTCATTTTTTTAACACCTGTGCTCCTGTGTGAGCAGAGTAAATTTGTTCACATGGAGATGTTTATTTAAAGGGACATTGTTTACACTTTGATTGTAGAGATTCAAAAAATATTAAGAATGATAAATTAAATAAATTTAAATTAAATAAAAATGATAGAATGAGAAAACCAAGCAAAGGCATAAAATAAGAGAACTATATGGTGTAAAGGACAATTAAACTTTTTTTTAACCCTTGCTTCCTTGAAGGGAACACAAGTTCTCCATCTCCAATGCAGACCTGATGTGTATCTTAACAAATACATGTGTGTTTACTCTTTGTTGTGCCACCTGCTCATCTGTTCGTGGTCCCTGCTGCTAATCCCTTGCAGAAATGGGGGACTCTTGCTGCACTAGCAGAGAGAGAGACAGTCACTGATCAGAACAGACTTCCTAGAAGTACATGGCAGTTTATCCTCACATTAGCCACGTCATGAGAGGAAATAAAAATGCCCATTTTAATTCACACTATAGCGCAAAGCAATATTCTGTTAAATCTTTAATTACATGTAAAACAAACAATTGGATCTATTTATTAACATGTCCCTGCCGACTACAGTGTGTAGGACATACTATAAGACCATTAAATAAATGCATTAGAGAACATATGACTAACATTAGAAATAAATATATGAAACATAGAGAGTCTGCACATTTGCTATACATCATCAAGCCAGCCTCTAGTAATTTGCACTTTATGGGAATAGGGCAATTAAAAAACCATTGGCAAGGAGAGGACTTCATTAGGACTATAGGCCAAACAGAAATGAAATGGGTGTACACCTTAAAAACGTTGTCACTGATGCAGATGAACATAGAATGTACCTCTATATTTTCTTGTATTAGGAACTGAGTGTATTATTCTCCTTCTTTTTCTATTTTGGTTTCCTTTTTATTTCTCCATTTTTATCACTAATATTCACTTAAATTTAATATAATTTACTATTTATTTCTATTTTTATTTCCAACTTGATCCTCATTTATATTTTTATTTTTATATTTTTTTTATATTCAATACATTTAATTTTTTATTTCTATATGTATTACTATTCTGATTTCTATCTTGTTTCATTGCTTCTTTTTTCTCTCCTCTTTATTATTTATATTTTTAAATCTATTTTTAATTTTAGTTATTATCATTATTATTTTTTCTTTAGTTTATTTTTTTTTCTCTCTCACTTTTTTCCTCTTTATAAAGCTGTACACATTACTCTATATGATCAATCAGTTATGTTTTTAGTGATGTACTATACATGTCTTTTAACTTTTTTATATGTTTCAGCTTTTCTCCATTTTTGGGTTCTAACTCGGATTTTATATTTATTAGATTTATAACATTGTATCAAATGCTCAATTGTAGTTCATTTTATTATTTATCACTACTGATATTTAAGTGTTTGGAAATAAAAGGTCAAAGAATATATATAAAATGAAATGTATTTGGGATTAAGAGGCATATGTATAAATATTGTATTGGTAATAATAGGTATATATATATATATATCCATCCAAATACAAAACACACACTCATAGGTTTTTAGAAAAATAAAAAAACTGTATTTACATACAGTCTACATCGACGTTTCGGCTCCACCTGGAGCCGTTATCAATACTCACCGAACCTGTGTGTGTATAAGCCAACCCATCGACACACCATCCAAAAGCCAGAAAAGCCCCGCTGTGAAAGAAACCTGCTTCCCTGCTCGCGCTGGTTGCCATGGAGCCAAGAGACGCTGAGAGTATGAGGAGGAGTTACCATGCGAGCTCAACCCAACCTAGAGCTACCCAATCTCTAACCTGCTCCACATACGGGAGAGACCAGCCCGTTCACCTGATCACTAACTCTCCACTCGCCCTGCCACACCAGCGTCTATCGTCGCCCGGCAACCAACGCTGCTAAAGAGACTCGGTGTGTGTAAAAGCCGACACCTGTGATGAACCTGCTCATTGCAGAAGAACAGCACCAACCCCAAATGTGGTGCAGCTCAATAGTACCAAAACTAAACGACACCAATAAAAAAATATACTAATACAAAAATAAAAAAGACAAATATATAAACAGAAAAAAATGAACAAATATAGTAATAAACACGTCATCAATAAGATCAAAAGGAAAAAAGACATAGGCAGAAAACACCTGTCACAAAAAGGCACAGTGCAGCACTTAGAGCTCCATTAAGTCCAGTATGAAAAAATGTCTCTATCTGAGATGCACGATCTCAGCCTAATAGGGGTCGATCCACCTCACATAGTTATGCAAAATGCCCTCATTGAGGACTAAAAACTCAAAAATTCTCAGACAAAGATACTCAAAAAAGAAAAAATAAACAAACACGAGAAAATCTATAAAGAATGCCCAAGGAAATATCCCAACACCAATATTATCAAAAAAACATAACAACACTCAAAAAATCATAAAAACACATAAACATACACGAATTTATCAAATCTACAAAGAAATGAAAAAAAAAAAAGATAATGAAGAGCATGAAAAAATGAACAAGATGAAGACAATATAAAAAAATAATGACAAAACATTAATCTAAAGTTACGGCACCTACGAGGAAGCAAAAAAGAGGTCAATGATAAATGTTCATTCAATCCCCTAGGAGATAATGTATCCAAAGTCCTGATCCAGTACGCTTCACGTTGTAGCAAATGTCGTGACCGATCTCCACCCCGTGGATTCAAAGGGATGTGATCAAAAGCAATGAACCGAAGTTGTGATAAACGGTGTCCATGTTCATAGAAATGTCTAGCAACCGGCTTATCTGATTTTTTGTCACGATATGCGACCGTGATTGATGAACGATGTCCTCTCATCCGTTCTCGCAAGGTTAAGTCGGTTTTCCCTATGTATGCTAAACTACAGGGGCACGTGATCATATAAATGACAAATTCAGTCATGCAAGTAATCCGATGTTTTATGCTATATCTTTTGCCCAGATGTGGGTGTACAAAATGTGTACTAGGGCTCATGTGTGAGCATGTAACACAGCCTAAACACCTGTAGCAGCCTGGTTTTTGATACTGTTGTAAAGATCCTCTGTTATCATAACAGTGTACAGGGTCAGCTATGACCAACCTGTCTCGTAAGTTGACTCCTCTCTTATAACACATCATGTGTAGACTCTGTGTAACATTTGAGAGTTTAGGGTCATTCTGTAAAATATTCCAATTGTGGTGGATAATTCGTCTCACCTCATTTGAGGCCGTATGAAACTTGCCACAGAGATAGACGCCACAGAGAGAGAAAGAGACGCCACACACAGAGAGAGAGAGACGCCACAGAGAGAGAGAGAGAGAGAGACGCCACAGAGAGAGAGAGAGACGCCACAGAGAGAGAGAGAGAGAGACGCCACAGAGAGAGAGACGCCACAGAGAGAGAGAGAGAGACACCACAGAGAGAGAAAGAGACGCCACAGAAAGGACAGAGAGAGACGCTAGAGAAAGGACAGAGAGAGAGAGACGCCACAGAAAGGACAGAGAGAGAGAGAGACGCCACAGAAAGGACAGAGAGAGAGAGAGACACCACAGAAAGGACAGAGAGAAAGAGACGCCACAGAAAGGACAGAGAGAGAGAGAGAGACGCCACAGAAAGGACAGAGGGAGAGAGACGCCACAGAAAAGACAGAGAGAGAGAGACGCCACAGAAAGGACAGAGAGAGAGAGACGCCACAGAAAGGACAGAGAGAGAGAGACGCCACAGAAAGGACAGAGAGAGAGAGACGCCACAGAAAGGACAGATAGAGAGAGACGCCACAGAAAGGACAGCGAGAGAGAGATGCCACAGAAAGGACAGAGAGAGAGAGAGACGCCACAGAAAGGACAGAGAGAGAGAGAGACGCCACAGAAAAGACAGAGAGAGAGACGCCACAGAAAGGACAGAGAGAGAGACGCCACAGAAAGGACAGAAAGAGAGAGATGCCACAGAAAGGACAGAGAGAGAGACAGGCTACAGATAAGCGAGAGACAGGATATGTCTCACACACTGCCCTGATATATACCTCTGCACAGGGCAATTCATATAACTCTGTGTACATACTGGAGGTATATATATTGCCCTAGACAGGCTTATTTATCAGTCTTATCTATAAATAATACACTGTTCAGATGTGCTTTTTAAAATGCATGATTTTCCCTTCTATGAACAAAAAAATTATATTATGCTATGGGCTGGTTTAAAAATCTTATGCGATGGGGCTGGTATATAAATTTTTTCCAGGGCTGGTTTTTGTTCCCAGTCCGGCCCTGTCCACATACCGTGCGTAGAACAGAATGTACTCAGAGTATTTACATAGAATATGTTCTCTTTCATAGTCATACATGTACATATTTGCATAAGTGGGGGCCATTGCCGCTCCCATAGATGTTCCCGATCTCTGAATCACAAAATTATGCTCAAATTTAAAAAAGTTGTATTTCAGAGTCAAACTCAACAGCTCACTGATAAGTTCAATTGGTGGACCATGATGTGTGTCTGCTTCATTTAGTAGTTTATAAATAGCTGCTAGTTTTGTCATTATTTTTTTTATATTGTCTTCATCTTGTTAGTCCTCAATGAGGGCATTTTGCATAACTATGTGAGGTGGATCGACCCCTATTAGGCTGAAATCGTGCATCTCAGATAGAGACATTTTTTCATACTGGACTTAAGGGAGCTCTAAGTGCTGCACTGTGCCTTTTAGTGACAGGTGTTTTCTGCCTATGTCTTTTTTCCTTTTGATCTTATTGATGATGTGTTTATTATTATATTTGTTCATTTATTTCTGTTTATATATTTGTCTTTTTTATTTTTGTATTAGTATATTTTTTTATTGGTGTCGTTTAGTTTTGGTACTATTGAGCTGCACCACATTTGGGGTTGGTGCTGTTCTTCTGCAATGAGCAGGTTCATCACAGGTGTCGGCTTTTACACACGCCGAGTCTCTTTAGCAGCATTGGTTGCCGGGTGACGATAGACGCTGGTGGGCAGGGCGAGTGGAGAGTTAGTGATCAGGTGAACGGGCTGGTCTCTGCCGTATGTGGAGCAGGTTAGAGATTGGTGGGTTGGGTTGGGTTGAACTCCTCCTCATACTCTCAGCGTCTCTGGGCTCCATGGCAACCAGCGCGAGCAGGGAAGCAGGTTTCTTTTACAGCGGGGCTTTTCTGGCTTTTGGAGGGTGTGTCGATGGGTTGGCTTATACACACACAGGTTCGGTGAGTATTTCTGGTGATTAGATGTTGATTGATGTCTGTATATATGCAATGTACTAACCATTCAATGTCATCTTGATAACGGCTCCAGGTGGAGCCGAAACGTCGATGTAGACGACAGATAGTATGTAAATACAGTTTTTCTATTTTTCTAAAAACCTATGAGTGCGTGTTTTGTATTTGGACGGATATGTGGTTGAAAAAGATACACTGCCCCTAGGTAGTGAACTATGTATTGATTTAAAGCTAAGTGCACTACTATTTTGATTTATATATATATATATATAAAACTATTAGAGATGTCCCGAATAGTTCGCAGGCGAATAGTTCCCGGCGAACATAGCTTGTTCGCGTTCGCCGTGGCGGCCGAACATATGCAATGTTCGCTCCGCCCCCTATTCGTCATCATTGAGTAAACTTTGACCCTGTACCTCACAGTCAGCAGACACATTCCAGCCAATCAGCAGCAGACCCTCCCTCCCAGACCCTCCCACCTCCTGGACAGCATCCATTTTAGATTCATTCGGAAGCTGCATTCTTAGTGAGAGGAGGGACAGTGTAGCTGCTGCTGATTTAATAGGGAAATCGATAGCTAGGCTAGTGTATTCACTACAGTCCTGAAGGACTCATCTGATCCCTGCTGTAAGGAAAGCACCCCAAAAAGCCCTTTTTAGGGCTAGAACATCAGTCTGCTTTTTTTTTTTCCCTGTGTAATCTAATTGCAGTTGCCTGCCTACCAGCATGTGTGTCAGGCTCACAGCGTATACTGTGCCCACTTGCCCAGTGCCACCATCTGGTGTCACAATAGCTTGCATTAAAAAAAAAATAGAAATTTGACTGAAATAATAGCAGTCAGTTTCCTTCACACGTGGGCGTTTCAGGGCCTGCCAGGGCACAGTGTCACACCAGTGCAACTCATATCTGGTGTAACAGTAGTGTACATTTAAAAAAAAAAAAAAATTTGGACTGTAATAGATTGAATAGCAGTTAGTTGTCTGCAAGCGTGTGTGTCAGGCCTACAGCGTCTACTCTGCCAACTTCTGCCAGTGCACAGTGCCACTCATATCTGTTGTCACAGTAGCTTGCACACATAGTACCACTAATCGAAAAAAACATGACAGGCAGAGGCAGTGCTATCGCACACGTGGTGCTCGTGGTGCTGTGATTCCCTTTGGCCTTAGAATAATGCCCAGTGTTCAGAGGCCACGTACCCTGAACTCGAAAAGTTCTGAGGACATAGTTGACTGGCTAACACAGGACACCCAATCTTCTACAGCTTCCGCTCGGAACCTTGACGCACCATCCTCCTCCAGCTTAGCTTCGGGCACCTCTCAAGTTACCACTCGCCCGACTGCAGCCACCATCAACACTAGCACCACAGCCGCTTCACTTGATCTGTCAGAGGAGTTATTTACACATCAGTTGGAAGAAATGAGTGATGCACAACCATTATTGCCAGAGGATGTAGATAACAGGGATATGTCTCAGTCAGGCAGCATTACACACATGGACGTACGGTGTGAAGATGATGTTGTACCCGCTGCTGCTTTCTTTGCTGAGTTGTCAGATACAAGTGAAGCGGTTGATGATGACGATGCATCCGTGGATGTCACGTGTGGGGGCCCGCTCGAAGAGAAGAAGAACAGGGGGAAATTTCAGATGGGGAGACAGAGAGGAGGAGGAGACGAGTTGGAAGCAGGGGGAGGTCATCGCAAGGAGCTAGTGGCACAGTCAGACAGCATGCATCGGCACGCGGGGTCAGCCAGACAGCACGCCAATCAACGCATGCTGTTGCCACCACCAGAATGCCGTCATTGCAGAGCTTGGCAGTGTGGCATTTTTTTTGTGTGTCTGCCTCTGACAATAGCGATGCCATTTGCAACCTGTGCCAAAAGAAACTGAGTCGTGGGAAGTCCAATACCCACCTAGGTACAACTGCTTTGCGAAGGCACATGATCGCACATCACAAACGCCTATGGGATCAACACATGAATACAAGCAGCACACAAACTCAAAGCCGCCATCCTCCTCCTGGTCCAGCATCTTCAGCCACGTCAACCACTGCTGTCCTCCTTGCCCCCTCTCAACCATCCGCCACTCCATCTCTTGCTTTGAGCAGTTCCTGCTCATCTGCCCACAGTCAGGTGTCTGTCAAGACATGTTTGAGCATAAGAAGCCAATGTCACAAAGTCACCCCCTTGCCCGGCATCTGATAGCTGGCTTGTCAGAACTATTAGCCCACCAGCTTTTACCATACAAGCTGGTGGAGTCTGAGGCTTTCCAAAAATTTGTAGCTATTGGGACACCTCAGTGGAAGGTACCCGCCGAAATTTCTTTGCACAACAGGCAATCCCCAACCTGTACTCGATTGTGCAAAAGGAAGTAATGGCATGTCTGGCACACAGTGTTGGGGCAAGGGTCCATCTGACCACTGATACCTGTTCTGCAAAGCATGGTCGGGGCAGGTATATCACCTACACTGCGCATTGGGTAAACCTGCTGACAGCTGCCAAGCATGGAATGCGTAGCTCTGCAGGGGAGTTGGTGACACCGCCACGACTTGCAGGCAGGCCTGCTGCCACCTTCTCTACTCCTCCTACTCCATCCTCTTCCATAACCTCCTCGGCTGAGTGCTCTTCTGCTGCTGCGTCTTGCTCCACATCAACGGCACCGCCCCAGCTCCCCAGGTACTATTCCACATCCCGGATACGGCAGTGTCACGCCGTCTTGGGGTTGACTTGCCTGAAAGCAGAGAGTCACACCGGACCAGCACTCCTGTCCGCCATGAACGTACAGGTGGATCAGTGGCTGACTCCGCAGCAACTGGAGATCGGCAAAGTGGTTTGTGACAACGGAAGAAATTTGTTGGCTGCATTGAATTTGGGCAAGTTGACACATGTGCCGTGCATGGCACATGTGTGTAATCTGATCGTACAACGCTTTGTGCATAAGTACCCAGGCTTACAGGACGTCCTGAAGCAGGCCAGGAAGGTGTGTGGCCATTTCAGGTGTTCCTACACGGCCATGGCGCACTTTTCAGATATCCAGTGGTGAAACAACATGCCAGTGAGGCGCTTGATTTGCGACAGCCCAACACGTTGGAATTCAACACTCCTTATGTTCGAACGCCTGCTCCAACAAGAAAAAGCCTTTAACGACCTATGCGGAGCTGGGAATTTTTTTGCCACGTTACTGGACGCTCATGCGCAATGCCTGTAGGCTCATGCGTCCTTTTGAAGAGGTGACAAACCTAGTCAGTCGCACAGAAGGCACCATCAGCGACATCATACCATTTGTTTTCTTCCTGGAGAGTGCCCTGCGAAGAGTGCTGGATCAGGCCGTAGATGAGCGTGAAGAGGAAGAGTTGTGGTCACCATCACCACCAGAAACAGCCTTATCAGCATCGCTTGCTGGACCTGCGGCAACGCTGGATGAGGATTGTGAGGAAGAGGAGTCAGAGGAGGAATGTGGCTTTGAGGAGAAGGAGGAAGACCAACCACAACAGGCATCCCAGGGTGCTCGTTGTCACCTATCTGGTACCCGTGGTGTTGTACGTGGCTGGGGGGAAGAACATACCTTCAGTGAGATCCCTGAGAATGAGGAACGGGACATGAGTAGCTCGGCATCCAACCTTGTGCAAATGGAATCTTTCATGCTGTCGTGCCTGTTGAGGGACCCTCGTATAAAAAGGCTGAAGGAGAATGACCTGTACTGGGTGTCCACACTACTAGACCCCCGGTATAATCAGAAAGTGCCTGAAATGTTACCGAATAACGGCAAGTCAGAAAGGATGCAGCAGTTCCAAAATAAATTAAAAAGTATGCTTTACACAGTGTATAAGGGTGATGTCACAGCACAACGGGAATCTAACACAGGAAGAGGTGAAAGTAATCCTCCTCCTCCCACGACCACGCCGGCAAGGACAGGACGCTTTACAGACGTGTTGTTGATGGAGGAAATGCAGAGCTTTTTAAGTCCTACACATCGCCACAGCCCTTCGGGGTCCACCCTCAGAGAACGACTCGACCGACAGGTAGCAGACTACCTCGCCTTAACTGAAGATATCGACACTCTGAGGAGTGATGAACCCCTTGACTACTGGGTGTGCAGGCTTGACCTGTGGCCTGAGCTATCACAATTTGCGATAGAACTTCTGGCCTGCCCCACTTCAAATGTCCTGTCAGAAAGGACCTTCAGTGCAGCAGGAGGTATTGTCACTGAGAAGAGAAGTCGCCTAGGTCAAAAAAGTCTAGATTACCTCACCTTTATTAAGATGAATGAGGGATGGATCCCGAAGGGACTGACAGTGGGCGAAACATTCGACTAAAAAAGGCCTGATGAGGGGGATGTAACAGGGATTTAACTGATAAGAATAGTACTACTTAACACACCACTCCTATCTGGTGGCACATGAGATTGCACGCGCAGTGCCCCAAATTTGAAGTAGGAGGACCGACCAAGCATCTTTTTCCATCTCCTGGTTCATAAAATCGATGCCATATACATGTTCCCTGATAGGGGACGTAACAGGGATTAAACTGATAAGAATAGTACTACTTAACACACCACTCCTATCTGGTGGCACATTAGATTACACACGCAGTGCCCCAAATTTGAAGTAGGAGGACCAGCCAAGCATCTTTTTCCATCTCCCGGTTCCTAAAATCGATGCCATATACACGTCCCCTGATAGGGGACGTAACAGGGATTAAACTGATAGGAATAGTACTACTTAACACACCTTATAATAACGCAGAGAGAGGCAGGTGGCTTTGAGGAGGTGGAAGACCAAACACAGCAGACGTCCCAGGGGGCTTGTTGTCACCTTTCGGGGACCCTTGGTGTTGTACGTGGCTGGGTGTAGGAAGAGACCTTCAATGACATCAGTGAGGACAAGGAACGGGACATGGCTAGCTTGGTATCCAACCTTGTGCAAATGGGGAGTTTGCGGTTGTGCAAATGGACTGTTTGCGGTTGTTTGCGGTGCGTTAAACGGGGAGTTTTGGTCTGTCACTGTGGCGTAACCACTACCTGATCGATACAACATCATACCTGATGTTTTAAAGCACGTTATTCCAAACAATGTAGGAATGTTAGGTGATTTATGCCCTTTATGGATTAAAACCAGACTCTGCATCAACTATGTCATTTTCCATGGGAGTTTTGCCATGGATCCCCCTCCGGCATGCCACAGTCCAGGTGTTAGTCCCCTTGAAACAACTTTTCCATCACTATTGTGGCCAGAAAGAGTCCCTGTAGGTTTTAAAATTTGCCTGCCTATTGAAGTCTTTGGCGGTTCGCCCGGTTCGCCCGTTCGCGAACATTTGCGAAAAATTCGCGTTCGCCATTCGTGAACGGAAAATTTTATGTTCGCGACATCTCTAAAAACTAAATGTATTTGGGATTAGGAGTTATTTGTATACTTTTTAAAATATTGGTAATTACAATGAGTTAACCACTTAAACGTAAACAAATCCGAGCAATCGAACAGAGAGGATATATGTCTCAACACAGCAAACAAATAGTGGCCATTGTCATAGAGGGGGAGTGCACTTGACGTGGTTGGCAAGCTATCATCTCACTGGCCAATAGGTGAACCAAACCCCACAACTTTTTACCATCTTTAGTGTTAGGCTAGCTCCTGTATTTATGTTTGTTCCTTTTGAGAGAGAGAGAGAGAGAGAGACATGTTTATCTTCTGCACGCCCTTCTCACACTAGGAACAACTAACTTTTCACTTGTGCTTCTATATTAGAATTTTGTAGTGCCCCTTTAAATGTCTGTGGTGTCCCCTGCTTATGACATCACCTTATGGCTTGACATGTCATAAGCAGGAGACACGTTTAATACACATTTTTCTATTATTTTATACCATTGTTTGCAATTCTTTTACACAGCGTATAGATTTTTTTCATCATTTTTTCCCCTCTACATTATAAACAATGTTTAGGTTGTCCCTTTAATTAACTGAGCACAGCGAGTCAGACTTGGTTTGAATATTACAGATAATCCATACTGTAACTGCAAATCTACAAACATCAAGTGCAAACTTAACAAGCAATACTCTTGTTTAAATGTATTTGTAGTAGTTTTTTTTTTTTTTTTATTTGATTGAACTGTAATTTCAAATGTCTGAAACTTTAAAACTTGATATTTATTCACTAGTGTAATAAAAGGATATCAGATATGCAAGTCGGAATGACAAACACAAATACAATAGTGATATTTGACAGCAAGCGGTAACCTACTGCCTCTATGTTCACATATGTATTAAATAATAGTTATCAACATATAGTCTGCCAGCCCCACACAATGCTCAGCCAGCCAAAGGGCAGGCATTAAACTGGCTGAACATCATAGGAAGGGTATAGTCCACAGCAGCTGAAGTAACAAGTCATATGTGAATTTCCCATTTTGCTCACACAGTCAATAGGCTGTCATGTTGACAACCACAGGCATTGGTAAAGTATACTTACCAGCACACAGTCTACCAGCTACAGACACTGGCAAAGTATAGTTATTGGAAGTGTAAATTTTGCCTATCACAGGTGTTGGTAAATTATAGTTAACAGCATATAGCCACATGCACACACAGGAACACTGAACCATTTTTAACCCTTGCTTCGTTCAAAAAACATGTCCAGAGAGTTTGGAGTAAACCCGTCGTGTATCTTAATAGATACACACAGGTTTACTCTCTGCTGTGTCTCATATCTGCCCCTTGCGCTACTAGCGCAAGAGACCTAGTTAAGGTATCCCCTGCTGAACCCATGCAAAAACGAGGGTCTCTCTCTAGCGCTAGCAGAGAGAGGCAGTTGCGGACCAGCCTTCTGCCTCCTTCCTATGGAAGCATGGCAGCTGTTGGTCAAAGGATAAACTGGCATGTATTATCAAAAGTACCTGACAGTTTATCCTCACACTAGAAACAAGAAGCACAAGTGAAAATTTAACGTTTAGTGATTCTTTAACAAAGTGTAGTTATTGCATCATAGGAAGGGTAATCCACAGAAGCTGAAGTAAATTTAGTTTTTTTGAAAAGAGTTTACAAAATTGGAGGGGCAATAAAACATGAGGTGTATATAAACATACCGTATTTGCTCGAATGTAAGACGACCATGATTATAAAATGACCCACCAAACTTTGGATATTCTTTTAGGAAAAAAACTAGAAGCCTACCATATATGAAAAAAAAGTTAACTTTTATATCTTCCCATGTAAATTGCTTTTTCATATTTAACAAAAATTATGGTGTAAAAAAATTAATTTCTTATATTTATTTCCTTTTATTTGCCCATCTGCAGCCCAAAGCCATTTGCCCACCAGAATTAGGCAATGCTGCCCCTACCCCCAGACTTGCCCAATGCTCCATCTTCCTCTCCCTCCCCCAGACTTGCCCAATGCTGCCTCTCCCCCCTCCCTACCCCCAGACTTGCCCAATGCTGCCTTTGCCCACTCAGACTTGCCCAATGCTGCCTCTCCCCCTCCCTCCCCCAGACTTGCCCAATGCTTCCTCTCCCCCCTACCACCCCCAGACTTGCCCAATGCTGCCTCTCCCCCTCGCTCCCCCCCAGACTTTCCCAATGCTGCCTTTGCCCCCTCAGACTTGCCCAATGCTGCCTCTCCCCCTCCCTCCCCCAGACTTGACCAATGCTGCCTCTCCCCCCTCCCACCCTCAGACTTGCCCAATGCTTGCTTTCCCCCCTCCCTCCCCAATACTGGCTCTCCCCCTCCCTCCCCCAAATGTAGCCAATCTCCCTAGTGGCTTCCGTCATAGAAGTCCTGGTGGAAGTGCAAGGCAGCAGCGGAAGATGTGCCACTATCTCTCCCTTCCCCAGACTTGCCCAATGCTGCATCTCCCCCCTCCCACCCCCGGACTTGCCCTATGCTGCCTCTCCCCCTCCCTCCCCCCCAGACTTTCCCAAAGCTGCCTTTGCCCCCTCAGAGTTGCCCAATGCTGCCTCTCCCCCTCCCTCCCCCAGGCTTGCCCAATGCTGCCTCTCCCCCCCTCCCACCCTCAGACTTGCCCAATGCTGGCGGAAGATGTGTGCATGTATGGGTAGACTTCCACCGGCTGCCAGAATCTCCCGGGTGGGTAGTGGGGGCAGTTGGTGGATGTCTGCATGATACGAGCAGACATCCTCCACTGCTGCCCGGCACTCCCCCCTGGACTTCTTTGATGGATTGCCAGAAGGTCACATGAACTCCCATCTTCAGTCATAGAAGTCCCGACTGACATGCCAGGCAGCAGCGGAGGATGTCTGCGAGCATTGCGCAGACATCCACCGGCTTCTTCCGTGAAGGATCTAGGTACCCTGCAGCTCTGTGGGGGATCTGGATCCCAGTCTTATAGTCAGACTATAGTCAGACTATATTCGATTTGAGGTCTGATTATAAGACAAACCTTAAATATAAGACGGGGGGACTTTTTCAGAGCATTTGCTCTAAAAGAAAAAAGTCCTTGTCTTATGTTCGAGGTTCGTCTTATAATCTATTAACTCCTCTTTCTCCTCTCCTGTTTTCTCACTCTCTTCAGCCTTTCCTCTTCTACAACCTGCTCCTCCTCTCTTGCTCTCTCACTTCCCACTTTCTCCTTCGTTTCTTCCCTCCTTCTTCTAAACTCTACTCAACTCTTTTCCTCTGCGTAGGTTCTATAACTTGCTATATTACCTACTGGTTATTAATTATAAAACCCAGTAAATTTTGATTTACAAAAAATAAAATTATTAAAACCGAGACAAAATTGGTTTTGGGTTGTTTGTTTGCAGTATGTACAAGTTAGTGCTGGAAAGAATTATTTAATATTATGTGTGCTTATGAAATGGTTTTCCAATAGCTTATATAATGCATAAGATTCAGATCAGACTTAAAGGTACCTGCTGCAAATCACATTATTTCTATCTGTCCCAGATTACTAAGACTTTGTAGTATTCACAACAAAGTATTAAAATGTGATATAGCAATTTGTTTGACAGTCTCTCCACTGCTACAGTTAGTTATCAATGTATCATTGTGCTATGCAGGTAACCTACTAACAAATATACCAGCTTCATTAGTGTATAGCAGGTTTAACACATACTCATTATATAATTAATTAGCATTACTTCTGGTGCATTAGCAGTGTTCCTGGTATGTGTGGTTACATTGAGACCAGAAAGAAAGACATCTAGGGTAACAGGTGTGTTTTTTTTTTTAAAGAAAATATATACATAAATTGCACTTTAACCCGTTAAGGACAGAGCCTTTGAAACATTTTTGTCCATTCTGGACTATGGCTATTTTAACATTTCTGTGCTGTTTGTGTTTAGCTGTAATTTTCTTCATTGTCGTTTGATGTACTCGCACAAATTATATATTGTTTTTATCGGGACAAGAAGGGCTTTATGTGGATGCCATAATTTTGATCATATCCTATAATATTATATAAAAAATTTCCTGACTTTTTTTTTTAAACATCTTCGCCTCATTGACAAAAGCGAACAAAAACAACCTGCTAAATAGATTCTACTATGTCTCCTGAGTACACGGATACTACCCATGCATAGGTTTGTTGTGTTGTTTGAGGTCTAAAAGGCCACATTTGGGAGGTGCAGTTTTTGGTTTTCCAACTTGAAATTTTGACTTGGAGACAGATTGCACCCATGTCCCATTTGGGTCATATTTGAAGCTAGCCAGTGTATTTTACCCCATCAACCCATATATTTTCTAAAAGTAGACACCCTAGGCTATTTCAAATGGTGGTATTTTAACACTTTCCATGCACTAATTCTGCCACCAGTCTTTGTCAAAGTTTGTGGTAGTAATTACTTTGTGGGTTTTTTCACAAATATTGTACTTCAGACATGAATTCATAGATTTTGGTACGTGTCACTGCAAAATAACACCCCAATATGTGTTCAGCGACATCTCCCGAGCACAGGGATGCCACCCATGCATAGGTTTGTCAGCTTGTTGTGGGGTTAAAAGGCCACATTTGAGATGTGTGCTTTTTGATTTTCCAACATGGAATTTTGACATGTAGGGCAAGGAATGGGTTAATAGCTCTTATAAGAGCTTTTGTAGTACTGTACAAAAACATTAACCCCTAAAAATGCATAGACAAGAGAAAATGTTCTGCTGTGCAGTGATCAGTGGCAGGGAAGAGGTTAATACAAAGTGTATGACTTTTATAATAGCCCTTGGGTCTCACAATTTTGTAACATTTAATTTAATTTATTACAATTAAAAACATATTATACAGATCTGTCTCTCTCCTCAAGTGAGGAGAGGAAGGCAGATCCATATGTGTCAGAACAATATTTACCAATTTACCAATAGTGATCTGACGAATGGTGATGCACGTAATCCCCTAGTGGGTAAAATTAACCCATAGCGAGTGTGACAAAAAAATGATTATAGCAACAAAAATCCATCTGCAGCCAGATTGCTTCATATACGCTGCTTAGGCAGTGACCATATGCACTGCTTAGGCAGTGACCATATGCGCTGCTTAGGCAGTGATCTCATTTTTACAAACATTGCCTTTGACTGTATGATAGGTGCTCATCAGAGCACTTATCATACATGCCTGCACACAGATCACACAGATTTGCTGTGCAGGCAGTGATTGGCTCCCCCTAGAGCATCGGAAGTGAAATACATTCACTTCCGATGCTCTTGCCAGTAGAAGGGGTCGCTCAGGAGAGCGACCACCATCGGCACTGGGGGAGCATCATGGTGTTGCTAAGTGCCTCGCTAGGAGGCACTTTATCAACACCGGAGATGATTAGGAAGCGTTCGCTTCCTAAGCACATGTTTTTAAATGGCTGCTACAATCAGTGGCGTAGCGTGGGTTGTCAGCACCCGGGGCAAGGCAAGTAATTTGCGCCCCCTAACCCGTGGATTTTAGCACTCGAGTCTCTTCTACTAGATTAGTTAAAGAAACCCTTACACCCCAAGCACATGTATTGTTTGTTATGAAAATACTTATGTAATTAAAGTAAAATGCATCTAAATACAAGTTTATTTTCCAACACTTTATTGAGTGCGAACATGCATTACACACATTCTCCACATTTTCAGCAGGTCTATGAATACAAATATACACATGTAGTAACCTAGCATGGGCCATGCTATTATATGTCGTCTCACAACCATCGTAAACGACAAAAAATATCAAGAACAAAAACTAAACATCAAAATGGAACCATACCCTGGAGATGATCCAAGACTGGGCTAGATGGAGCCAACTTCCTCAATCCTGTACCTCTAATGTTACCCCCCCCCCCACACACACACACACATATGCCATAATTGTTGTGCCATTCAGATGCCAGTAATATTGTAACTTACGGATGCCAGTAATATTGTGCCAGTCAGAGCCCAGTAATATTGTGCCAGTCAGAGCCTAGTAATATTGTGCCAGTCAGATGCCTGCAATATTGTGCCAGTCAGATGCCTGCAATATTGTGCCAGTCAGAGCCCAGTAATAATGTGCCAGTCAGAGCCCAGTAATATTGTGCCAGTCAGATACCAATAATATTGTGCCAGTCAGAGCCCAGGAATATTGTGCCAGTCAGAGCCCAGGAATATTGTGCCTGTCAGAGCCCAGGAATATTGTGCCTGTCAGAGCCCAGGAATATTGTGCCTGTCAGAGCCCAGGAATATTGTGCCTGTCAGAGCCCAGGAATATGGTGCCTGTCAGATGCCTGTAATATTATGCCAGTCAGATGCCTGTAATAGTGTGCAGTCAGAGGCCAGGAATATTGTGCCAGTCAGATGCCTGTAATATTGTGCCAGTCAGATGCCTGTAATATTATGCCAGTCAGATGCTTGTAATAGTGTGCCAGTCAGAGGCCTGTAATATTGTGCCAGTCAGATGCCTGTAATATTGTGCCAGTCAGATGCCTGTAATATTGTGCCAGTCAGATGCCTGTAATATTATGCCAGTCAGATGCCTGTAATATTGTGCCAGTCAGATGCCTGTAATATTGTGCCAGTCAGAGCCCAGTAATATAGTGCCAGCCAGATGCCTGTAATATTATGCCAGCCAGATGCCCAGTATTATTGTGCCAGCCAGATGCCCAGTATTATTGTGCCAGCCAGATGCCCAGTATTATTGTGCCAGCCAGATGCCCAGTAATATAGTGCCAGTCAGATGCCCAGTATTATTGTGCCAGTCAGATGCCCAGTATTATTGTGCCAGTCAGATGCCCAGTAATATAGTGCCAGTCAGATGCCCAGTATTATTGTGCCAGTCAGATGCCCAGTAATATAGTGCCAGTCAGATGCCCAGTATTATTGTGCCAGTCAGATGCCCAGTAATATAGTGCCAGTCAGATGCCCAGTATTATTGTGCCAGCCAGATGCCCAATAATATAGTGCCAGTCAGATGCCCAGTAATATAGTGCCAATCAGATGCCAAGTAATATAGTGCCAATCAGATGCCAAGTAATATAGTGCCAATCAGATACCCAGTAATATAGTGCCAATCAGATGCCCAGTTATATAGTGCCAATCAGATGCCAAGTAATATAGTGCCAATCAGATGCCAAGTAATATAGTGCCAATCAGATACCCAGTAATATAGTGCCAATCAGATGCCCAGTAATATAGTGCCAATCAGATGCCCAGTAATATAGTGCCAGTCAGATGCCAAGTAATATAGTGCCAGTCAGATGCCAAGTAATATAGTGCCAATCAGATACCCAGTAATATAGTGCCAATCAGATACCCAGTAATATAGTGCCAATCAGATGCCAAGTAATATAGTGCCAGTCAGATACCCAGTAATATAGTGCCAATCAGATGCCCAGTAATATAGTGCCAGTCAGATGCCCAGTTATATAGTGCCAATCAGATACCCAGTAATATAGTGCCAATCAGATGCCCAGTAATATAGTGCCAGTCAGATGCCAAGTAATATAGTGCCAATCAGATGCCCAGTAATATAGTGCCAGTCAGATGCCAAGTAATATAGTGCCAGTCAGATACCCAGTAATATAGTGCCAATCAGATACCCAGTAATATAGTGCCAATCAGATGCCCAGTAATATAGTGCCAATCAGATGCCAAGTAATATAGTGCCAATCAGATACCCAGTAATATAGTGCCAATCAGATGGCCAGTAATATAGTGCCAATCAGATGCCAAGTAATATAGTGCCAATCAGATACCCAGTAATATAGTGCCAATCAGATGCCCAGTAATATAGTGCCAATCAGATGCCAAGTAATATAGTGCCAGTCAGATACCCAGTAATATAGTGCCAGATACAATCAGATACCCAGTAATATAGTGCCAATCAGATGCCCAGTAATATAGTGCCAATCAGATACCCAGTAATATAGTGCCAATCAGATACCCAGTAATATAGTGCCAATCAGATGCCCAGTAATATTGTGCCATTCAGATACCCAGTAATATAGTGCCAGTCAGATACCAGGAATATTGTGCCAGCCAGCCCCCCCCCCCCCCGTACTTACATGAAGCTGCTCCGTGTCCCCCGCCGGATGTCTCCTCCGTGCAGTCTTCCCTCTTGCACGGAGGAGGGAAACAGACACCGGATGTGACGCGACGTCACATCCGGCGTCAGTTTTTTTTTTTTGTTTTTTTTCGGCCGTCGCATCCATCGGATGCGGCTTGCTGGAAAAAAAGCGTTCACAAGCACAATGCGCTGTGAACGCGGCAGCAGGGGCTGGGGGCCCACGGGACAGCTGCCTTGGGGCCCCCCAGGAGTAAATGGGCCCAGGGCAGCTGCCCCGTTTGCCCCGCGTTAAAGACGGCCCTGGCTGCCGCGCGGCCGCATAGGGCTAGTGCGCCCCCCCAGATATTGCGCCCGGTGCGGCCGGCCCCCCCTGCACCCCCCACGCTACGCCACTGGCTACAATCACTCCGGCCAGGCACGTCAGCTGTTGGCAAGTCCTCAATTTGCCGTGACGTGCCTGGCACGTCATCTGTCACTAAGCGGTTAATGAATACAATTAACACAAAAAGTTACAATAAATGTACCAGTTTTATATAATAAAGCTAAGTGCTACATAGTGCCAGAGACTTAACATGTTTCAACCTTTTGCGGTTTCCTCAGAGGTCAAAGCTGACAAATTGTTGTAGTAGTACCAAAATAACAACAACAAAAAAAATTTTTAGGCCTAGAAGAGTAAGGAAAAGAAAACAAATAAATAATGAGATAAAACTCTCATTTTGGATATTAAAACATTTCTGATTTTTTTTTCAGGTAGATCTTATTGTAAAACATATATTTCTTAATTGATCAACTTTCATGATTTGTTACAGCATATTAATTCAGGCTGTGCAGAACAGTGATGATAAAAGATTTACATGACTGAGCAGAGTGCCAGGATTTCATTGTCATGATATATTTGTTTTTAGCTTGGCTGTTTGTCAGGATGCGTTTGCCCAGAACCATATAGTTATGCAATGCTTATAACAATGATTCACTTACTATGATTTATTGTTATAAGCATTGCATAACAATATGGTTCTGGGCAGAGGTATCCTGACAAATAGCCAGGATAAATGATTGTTATAGACTTACGGTAGAAAGCAACAATGAAATCTTGCAATTCAAGTACCATGACAATCAAAATCCTAGCACTCTGTCCAGTCCTGTAAAGCTTTTCTATCGCTAGTCTGCACATTCTGTATTAATGGTCTTCAATAAATCATACAAGTTGGTCGTTTGGGAAATTTGTTTCTGAACATTTTTAATGACATTTTGTGTGGAATTTGTGGTACCAATAACACAGGTTTAAAGTCTTTTTTGCTCCAAAAATGTTTAAAGGGACGCTACCACTTACATAAGATGTAACCAGATAACCTGGTCATTTAAAACAAACATATATAAATTGAATGCCACTGTTTTGTTATATGATTGAATGCAACATTGTCCAAATTCTTCCAACCAGTCTCATTTTACTGTGGCCAAAGCATGCATGATGATGTCGTAAGATACTCCCCTGCTCTCTTACTGGCTCCTGTGTCTCAAAGTGGGCAGGACAAGGTGACTGAACAACTGGCCCCTTGTGATGTAATAGTTACATTACCCTCCCCTTCAATGTAAGTCTATGATCAGAATTCTGACTTTTAGACAGCATTCTGTGTCCCCAGCCCCAAAGTGAGCAATTTGTGCTGTAAAGTCACTAGGGGGTGGCACAAAAAACACTATATTTCACAAAATGGCAGTGCCCAGTCACACTAGTTAAATACGTTATTAAATAGAGTTGCATAACAAAAACAAAAGACATATCTGAAATCAACAATATTAAATAAAACAAATAAAACCTTTTCCTTTTTTGGTGGGAGTGTCACTTTAAAATAAATGTTTACTATGATCTACCTCAAAAAATTCAGAATTGTTTTTAATATCCAAAATTAGAGTTTTAACACTCTAGTCACTTCCTTCTTTCTTTGATTTCTTATCTCTACTCTTCTAGGATATAGTGTTTTTTAAAATGAAGCAACTTGCCGGCTTTGATCGCTAAGGAATCTACAAAATTGTGAAATGCGTTACATTGCTGGCACCACAAAGCACTGAACTTTATTATATAAGATGTAAAACTTGCACATTTTTTGTAACCACTTGTGTTAATTGAATTCATTTAAGTGCAATATATATTTTTCTCTAAAACAACCTGCTACCCTAGTTATCTTTCTCTCTGTTCTCTATGTAACATACCAGGAACACTTTGCATTACTCGCTTACCCTTTCCTGGGTGGCAGGAAACACCACCCATGGGCATTGTTGAAGCTATCAACATACATATACATAGAGGTGTTAATTTGCATCTATCTCTTATCAGCATTATAAGCAATGATCTGCATAACTAAGGACATTTCTAGTAACAACAGTTTCAAGTAACAACAGTTTGTTTATAGCCCCCACAATTCACCTAATGCTATAAATTAAAAGATCTTGATATTTAAAGGAACATTCAACCTTCAAGGATGCAAGGGTTAAACAAAAAAAGTCCTGCTTATTAGTAAGTAAACCTTACATGTATCTTAATAGATACAAGCTGGTTTATTAACTGCAGTGTCTCACATGTGAGACACAGCAGTTCCTGGTTGTCGTTTGCTGCAAACATCAGCATACGCACAGCCAATCAGAGCTACTCACAGCCAATCAGAGTGGTCGCCGACCAGACGGATGCCTGTTTCCTATGGAAGCAGGGCAGCTATCGGTCAGAAGATAAACTGGCATGTACTATCAAAAGTACACTCCAGTTCATCCTCACAATAGGAACAATGGATTTCACTTGTGCTTCTAAATTAGAAACACAAATGAAATGTGAGGTTTAGTGTTCCTACTTATGGCTATAAATTGCATAGTTTGTATAACAGGGTTAGTGGTATACACCAAATACTGTACAATTTCAGGTATTGCTATGTAAGGCTACTAACAGACAATCTCATATAGCTACTTTGAACATTTATTATGTAATAGACTACACAGCATGCATGGCACCACTTTTATTGAGTTGCAGATAATCACTAAACTTGAAAGTATAAAAAGCCTTGAGTCATAAAATGCTCCAAAATCTGGGGTTAAAAGTAGCCTTTCTGTATACACTGCTCACTTAGCAGTATCGCATTCACGTAGAACAGTTTGCTGAGAAATCTTGTGGGTGCTATATGTCAGGAAAACAGTCAATCAAATACAGTACTTAATTCAGTGGCGGCATGAGACCATAAAAAGTCCTGATGCAGAAATAATTTCTGGCACCTCTAAAAGGCCAACTGTAATTGTGGTTAAAGCCTGAAAAGATTGGCCCATTGCTCCTGCCACACCGCAACCTGACACCAGAGGACCTTTTTGCCTCTTCCCTTTCCTTCCAGCATCACAGACCCACTTTCCAATTTCTTCAGCATCACAGGAACCAACAGCAGCACCACTGTTTTCTAAAAGACAAGACTGCAGATGAAGGTGTACAGAGATCCAGTCAGAGTCCTTATGATGTTTTCTAAAATAGAGAAATACCAAGTGTAAGAAATTATTACACCCTCCTACAGGCATTATTCTTTTATGGAATGTGTGACGAATGAAGCACAGAGACAAGTGTCTATAAAAAGGTATATTGTTATTGAATTGAGATACTGTTACAGGAAATACACAGCATACACATTACACATAACTAGTTCATAATCAACAGGTAACAGAAAAATGGTATACTTATTATTGGAGATCTTCTTGTGCCTTCATCTTGGGTCTTCTGCTAGCTGTCTTCTCATCACCCAGGAACAGACCAGACTAGCTAGCCCTCCTCACATAGGAACAGACAAGACTAAATCAAACTCCCTCCTCACACAGGAACAGACAAGACTAACTTAAGTGGTTCACTCAACTCAGTATCCCAAAATCCCTCAGTTACCTCCCAGAAAGTTAAAGTAGCAGTTCAACCTAGTTTGGAGATATATGGTCTCTTTAATAAATGCAACCCCCTTTGTCACACTTATCTGTTAGTAAGTAAAAGCTGTAAAGAACTGAAAAGGCTTGTTTTTACAAGCTAAAGAAGTCATCTCTGTAACCTTGTTTACAACCTCTTCTGATGTGCAAATGACCTTCCATTGTGAAACCAGATTACACACCCACCGCACCACAAGCAGATATCTATGTATTAGATACAAAATGACATTTTTATAAAGGCACCCTATATTTCTTACACCAAGCTAGGAAGTTTCAGCATTTAAATTCATGTTAACAGACATCTATCTGTAAGCTTCAGATGACTACATTTGGCTGGATATTTCATAGTCTGATGTCCCCAGGGCCAACAGGAATTTAATAAAAGCCAAGATCGCTGGATGTTCTATGACAAAAATAGAGGCACAAGTCTTGACATGCTGTTATGCCAAGGACTGCCCATATTAAGAAGTGTGTTCCCAATGCAACACCTTTGCTAATCAAGAAACACAAATATGGAAAAAAATCAAACAGTGTAATATCTGATGGAAATTCAATTTCTTCATTCAACATGGTGGAAATTTACTGAAACACTTTCCTCCCCAATATTTGTATCTTGGGACTGCCCCACCTTATGTACTTATGAACACCTTAGAAACATAGAAATAAAGAATCTGTTGGCATATAAGAACAATTCGGTCCGTCTAGACTGCCCAATTTTCTAAATACTTTTTAGTACGCAGTTCCCTATCTTATCATTTAATTAAGCTGATAAGAATCAAGTATATTTTCCGATTAGAGAACAAAAAATATGATATGCTTACCTTCACCATGCAAAAGGACAACATGATTAACTGATTAAGGCTAATTAAGATAGCCTTGCGCCCATCCCAGTGAAGGGAGAAAACTCGAAGGAGCAGCGGCGGCGACCAACGGGAAGAACTCCACAGACCAGAACACAAATAAAGCTGAAGGTGAGTTTATTCTCAAGCATGTACAGCTTTGTCGTCAAAGTGCTTGCTCCTACCCGGTGAAACACTATACACCTACGGGTTTCATGCCAAACGTGGCGCTTTCTCAAGACTCATAGGCTTGTGCCTATCCCACACATGCTTAAACACCTTCATTGTCTATAACGTTTTTCTCGGTTTTCACTGCTTATTCCTTGCAGAACTATAGATTACATATGCCGTCTAGTCAATTTCTTATAGAGAAGTTCTACAATATGTAGTATAAATAATAAATCAGTCCACTAGCACTCCGTGTTCCATGTTGTTTTTTTTCCGCAAAAGGCAATATTTTGGATGAGCAAATCTGCCTAGGTATTTAAACCAGGAAATTCTAGATATTAATTTTTTGGGGGGTGATAATTCTAATGGCTTTTTAGTAGACATATATAGCATTAAGATATACATAATAACTGGCAGGTCATAGTGTTACGGTTACTCCCAGGCTAGCTGGAAGCTGGACCGCTAGAAAGTCTGGATCCAAGTTTAGAGAGAGAGAGAGAAACCACTTTGTCTCGATATCCAGACGGATCTTGTAAGTGTAGATCAATTCCACTAGCTATTTTACAGCTAGGATATTCTTTCCCCACAAAACGAGTCAAGGCTGCGATTTGAAAGTCAAATAAGAACTGACCAGAACTGTTTAATGATTCAGAAACACAGAATATATACAGTTGAACATCTTGACAAACCAGATTAGACAAAGGAACTATAACAGGATTAAAGGTTAACCTAAGGACATACAAAGGGAAATCCTGCCTCACACCTTTCAGGATACAAAGGTGTCAAGTTCAGATACACACAGGAAACTAAATGACTTACATAAGACAATGGGAAAAGTGACAATAACAGGGATTAAAAGATAGGATCCAATCTTAACTTGAGGAAAGCACAGTGAATAGGACAAAGACTTGGATCCTAGTAATTACAGTACATTGATCTGCTTGGGAGATAATTGAGTTAACCTTTGGATCAGCTTAATTATCTCCAAGCTAAAATATACAGGATTTATACAATATTAATAACTTTCCAAATATGCATCACATTCACATAAAACATACATTTTCAGAATCAGCATACTTTAAATATGAACATAACTAAGAATCAAACAATTCCACCCAGTAGTTCAAAAGTTAGCTTTTTGGGGCATTTTCACCATGCCCCAAATATGTTCTTAATGTGCCATACACAGTCCATAGGTCCAAATAGCATTTTTAAAGGGCCATACACCCCAGGGCCATAGTCACAGGGGAGGAGGCTGGCAAACAGGCCTCTCCAGGACCAAGTGGCGAAGGGCACTTCGTCACACATAGTAACAATGAAATTTGAGGGGGCACAATATAAACTTACATAACATATACTATATTAGAGTTATTAGTTTAGATCTTAATTTTGGCATAGAATAAAACTTAGGATTAATTTTATTCTTATTAGTAGAATCAAAGGTTATTAATTATTTGTCCAAATAATATTGTTTTATGGAAGTGCTTAATTCTCAAATATTGAAAGAGATCTTATTCCTGTTGTAATAGTGGAAAGGAATTAACCTTTCTACCAAACATCAGATCCCCTATAGTAATATTCTCTTTTTTAACCCAATTGTATTGAACAAAGTCTTCAACATTTCTTTGCAAAATTTCTAATGGAGAGTATAAAGATATCCTATTTGCAATTTTTGTCTTTTTTAAAATCTAGACCAAAAAGCTATACAGTCATAAATAATAGAAGTGGTGTGTTGGTCTACATTTTTTTTTAATTAACTTTCTTATTTAACCATAAAATAACAGAAATCTTACTGTAACCAAATACATCAGACTCAATCCTATACCGTGGCCCTCTAACTGCTAAGGAATCAGCCATTTGCGAATGTGAAATAGTGAAGTACGTTCATTGTATTTTCAGTGGTGTATCTTGGTTTTGTGCTGCCGTAGGCAGACACAAATTGGGCACCCCCCACCCACGTTGCACACCTCCGACATACCTCCATTACATGCCACCATACTGTCCATTACATGAGCCCATCACCCCAATTAATTGGAAGGAGCTATAGCTTGCTGAACGGTGTGGGAGGGAACGAAAACGTTTGAAGCACCAGAAGTGTGCTGCCCTCTGGCAAAGTGCTGCCCTAGGCGAGTGCCTTGTTTGCCTTGTGGAAGATATACTACTGAGTATTTTAGCAAGTCATTAACCTTCTTCCTTATAACTAGGCATCATGTAGGTAATAAAAAGTTTCTGAACAACTAATTGGGATTGACAAAGGTAACATTCTAAAGAAGTAAAACCATTTGGGAAGGATGTACGATTTTACAATGTTTATCCATCCCATCCATGACACTTCAGAATAGGCCCATCTTCTATCAAATTATCCTGAGTTTCTTTATACAGTAAATTGATATTCTTTTTCATAGTTTCTTTACCCCAAGGGGATATGTAGAACTCTCAGTTAAGTAAATCCCAACTGGGACCAGTTAAAGAGTATACAGCAGACATATTTGATCTTATTTCATCATCTACATTCAACAATATTGCTAGAGATATACTGAGATTTCATTTGTAATCTAGAATTCTGGCATAATAGTTTATTTCATTCATAAAATTTTGCAGGGTATAAACGGGATCTGTGATAGTATTCAACACATCATCTGCAAATGAGCATAGTTTGTCACTAAGTCCATTTATTTATACCCCTTTTATCAATAAATTATATTAGCTGCAAAGGCTCAAGTATCAGAACAAAAGGCAGCCCTGCCGCATCCTGCTACCTTTTTTGTAATTAAAGTTTTTATTAGACATGTGCAAAACTAACATTTTTATTTCATTTTCGTCCATTCGGACAAAAATGTTATTTATTTCGTCTAAAACGAATTTCGTTCATTACTGCATTCGTTTCAGACGAAATTCATTCATTATTTTCGTTTCGTTTTATTCGTTCGTTTTATAGAATACGTGTAATACTATTGGTTTTCTATAAACCAAACGAGAGCCCCATTCATAAGAAATTCTTATGAATGGGGCTCTCGTTCGGTTCATAGAAAGGAAATAGTACTACACGTTTTCTATAAGCCGAAAGTCTATAAGCCGAAGGTCGTTCGGTTTATAGACTTTCGGTTTATAGAATACATAGCATTACATGTAATTCTATGTATTGGCTTTCTCTAAACAGAGACAGAGTCTCCATTCATACATTTTTATGAATGGAGACTCTGTCTCTGTGTAGAGAAAGCCAATAGTACTATTACATTCATTCCAAATGACGAAAGTCTATAAACCGAACGTTCGGTTTATAGACTTTCGGCTTATGGAATACATATAATCCTATTGCTATTCTATAAACTGAATGTTCAGTTTATAGAATAGCAATAGGATTACATGTATTCCATAAGCCGAAAGTCTATAAACCGAACGAATGAATGGGGACTCTGTTTCGGTTTATAGAAAGCTAAGAAGTTAAACGAATGAATGAATGGTTTAATGTAAACGAAAATCATTTGTCCATTCGTGCTATAGTATTGACATTACTATAAACCGAAATAGAGTCGGTTTATAGAATGCCAATAGACTTACATGCATTCCATAAACCGAAAGTCGTTCATTATGTCGGTTTATGGAATGTAGTGTACTATGCTATTGTATTCTATAAACCGACTCTATTTCGGCTTATAGAATGCCAATAGTACTACGAATGGACGAGAGAACAAATGATTTTCGTTTATTAACCATTCGTTCATTAGTCTTTTGTTAGCTTAGCATTTTCGTTATTCGTTTTTCAAACGAATGAACGAAAATGCTATTTTCGGACGAAAATGTATTAGTCCGAAAACGAATGCACATGTCTAGTTTTTATTGTGTCATGGAAATAGCATACACAGCATGTACAATACATGTATGTACGCAGAGGGGATATAGTGTCCGATTCCTGAATACCATTCCCAACTCGCACCCATTCCTCCCCAAACCACCCAGTACCCCAATAACTGGACACGAGACAGATAGATGGTGTAAAAAGGCCACAGCAAATTTATTTATAAACAATATTAAGCTGTATCTTCCAACCACCAGGTTTCCTTCATAAAACCATAAATATAAACTGATACAGCCTAACAAAATATGTAACCCCTTGCCAGCCAAACATTAACTTAAACCAAACATATATACATAGTGCATAATTTTACCTCCAGAGGCGCTCGCCTCCCCTCCTCGTCCCCTAAGGTATCCCATACCTTAAAAACATTCCGTCTTACCACAATGCTGACCACTAGCCGGCTCTTTTAGCTCAGTGGGCACGTCCAAGGAACCAACTTCAAAGTTAAAAGGTAGGGGAGGACCGAGCACCCCATTCTTCTTCTATTCTCCCCAACTTCCGCTTTCCAAAAAAGAAAACCCCCCGACTGGCAAGGACCGAAACAGACGCCTGCTGCGACAAAACAGAAAATTAGTACAATTCACATAACACAAACAATAATACAGGGAGGGAGGGCGGGAATTTTGCCACTGAGTGAATTGAATTTTCCAGTATAATGGCTGCCAGGGAGAGGGGTCCCAGGACCTTTATCAACTCCCTTGGGACCCCTCCCCCTGGCAGCCGCCAGTCATCTCCCCACTCCCCTTCACTCATACATTTCCTGTCCAATATTAACATATTTCCCAGGGTGCTTGTATGTACGCAGAGGGTATATAGTGTCCGATTCCTGAATACCATTCCCAACTCGCACCCATGCATCCCCAAACCACCCAGTACCCCAATAACTGGTCACAAGACAGATAGATGGTATAAAAAGGCCACAGCAAATGTATTTATAAACAATATTAGGCTGTATCCGCCAACCACCATATTTCCTTCATAAAACCATAAATATAAACTGATACAGCCTAACAAAATATCTAACCCCTTGCCAGCCAAACATTAACTTAAACCAAACATATATACATAGTGCATAATTTTATCTCCAGAGGCGCTCACCTCCCCTCCTCGTCCCCTAAGGTATCCCATACCTTAAAACCATTCCCTCTTACCATAATGCTGACCACTAGCCGGCTCTTTTAGCTCAGTGGGCACGTCCAAGGAACCAACTTCAAAGTTAAAAGGTAGGGGAGGACCGAGCACCCCATTCTTCTTCTATTCTCCCCAACTTCCGCTTTCCAAAAAACAAACCCCCCGACTGGCAAGGACCAAAACCCACGCCACAGACCCGCCTGTTTCAAACCTTAACTCAGCGGGGACTACCCACCATCCTAGCCATGGCCTGTTCCAACCTGTCTTGCAATGCAAGATTGAAGAGATCAAGGCCCACCTCAGTTAAGTGAACCCCATCGCTCCTAAAGTACATTGCCGCATTGGACTCAAACACACGATGGCGGATAGTGACCACCCCCAGCACAAACTTGGATACCCGTTTATGAAACTTTACCCTGCAGCGCTCAAGAGCCCTTTGACTGTGCGCACATCTCCAATAATTACGGGGGACAACCTCGGACCACACCAGTGTAATATTGGGAAACAAAACAAACAAACTTGCTAAATCCCGCTTCACGGTGTCGCAGAGGTTCCACACTGAAACCGCACCCAAGTCGTTGCCACCCAGATGCAGCAACAGAAAGTCCGGGACCCCTAGAAGCCGGGACAGCTGAACCAGTTGGGGTAACAATCGTACCCATTGCATACCCCGGATTCAAAATCAGCTAACAGCTGCGTGACTTCTGGCCCAAAAAATATAGGAGTGGCCTAAGCGCCACACCCTCCGAGCCGCTGCATCTGTAATTGCAAAGCAGAGGAAACCAAGGTCAGCCCATGAGGCCGGACGTAAGACAAAAATCTACGGGATTCCCAAATCCCAATCTGTCTGATCACCCTCTCCGCGTACCCTAACCTAGCTGCCTCAGACGCTGCGCCAATGCGGAAAGAGTGGCCCCCAAACACCCTGCCAGGAAGGCCAAGAGCATCCACCGCCATCCGAAATACCCTGATGAATTGGAACCGAGACAAAGAAGAGGAATCGTCGTGAACCAACAAGGAAAGAGAGCCGACAGGCCTAAGCAAACAGAAACGGTCAAAGCAAGAAACTGGGCAGACAGTTGGATCCAGCACCTCCCGGAGCGTCACCCAGGTCCCCTTACCCCAAACGTCTGTCTTAGAGCATCGTATTATAAAGCGCAAACAACCCGGCTCCCTAACCATGTCCGCTACCAACAAGCCCCCCGCCACCCTCGTAGCCGGGATGACTAATTCCCCAATCCGCAAAGCCCCAAAGAACGCCATTGAGAAAGCCAGGCGAAACAAGGAAGTCTAGAACAGGGGCCGACAAACTGAGGGAAGTAACATAGTAACATAGTAATTTAGGTTGAAAAAAGACACAAGTCCATCAAGTTCAACACTTTTACCTATCATTTCAGCGTTTTGATCTAAAAGAAGGCAAAAAAAACCCTAAGGAAGCTTTTTCGAATGTTGCCTCCTAGGGGGAAAAAAAATTCCTTCTTGACTCCAAAAGGGCAATCAGATTTCTCCTTGGATCAAAAAGCTCTATTATTAATGCTCATTCTATTATTAATACCCCTGTATGTTCTGCTTTTCTAAAAAAACATCCAGACCATTTTTAAATGCATCTATTGTGGTTGATAGCACCACCTCTCTTGGCAGCGAGTTCCATAATTTTATTGTCCTTACCGTAAAGAATCCCTTCCTTTGCTGCCTATGAAATCTTTGCTCTTCCAGTCTCAGGGGGTGACCTCTTGTTCTTTGTACATTTCTATTAATGAACAGGTCCCTGGAGAGCTCCTTATATTGGCCCTGCACATATTTATATAATGTTATCATATCCCCTCTAA
The DNA here is from genome assembly GCA_036172795.1 of Pelodytes ibericus. Taxonomy (NCBI): domain Eukaryota; kingdom Metazoa; phylum Chordata; class Amphibia; order Anura; family Pelodytidae; genus Pelodytes; species Pelodytes ibericus. The sequence goes on along the minus strand of CM069858.1, from coordinate 88,494,630 downwards.
GACGCCTTTTTTCTAAAGTAAATAAATGCAATTTTTTAAGTCTCTCTTCATAACTAAGATCCTCCAATCCCCTTATTAATTTTGTAGCTCTCCTTTGCACTTTTTCTAGTTCCTTAATATCCTTTTTAAGGACTGGTGCCCAGAATTGTACTGCATATTCAAGGTGAGGTCTTACCATTGATTTGTAAAGAGGCAAGATGATGTCCTCCTCCCGTGAATCTATACCTCGTTTTATACATGCCAATATCTTATTGGCCCTTGCAGCTGCTGACTGGCATTGGGCACTGTTGCCAAGTTTGTTATCTAAAATGATTCCTAAATCCTTTTCGTTCGTAGTTTTTCCCAGGGAAATACCATTTAACGTATATGTTGCTTTGTTATTATTTTTCCCATAATGCATAACTTTACATTTGTCTATATTGAACCTCATTTGCCACTTTCTTGCCCAGTTCCCTACTGTGTCCAAATCTTCCTGTAAAGAAAAAACATCAAGATTAGTCTTTATTACCTTACCTAATTTTGTGTCATCAGCAAACACTGAGACATGGCACTCAGCACAACGTGGGAGATCATTAATAAACAGATTAAAAAGAAGAGGTCCCAAAACAGACCCCTGAGGTACTCCGCTCACTACCCTGGTCCAATTTGAAGCTTTACCATTTACAACAACCCTCTGCGTTCTATTAGCCAATTTTCAATCCAAATACATACATTTGCTCCCAATCCTATTTCTCTCAATTTGTAGAGTAACCTTTTGTGTGGAACTGTATCAAATGCTTTAGCAAAATCCAAATAGATCACATCAACTGCCACACCTAGATCTATATTTTTACTGACCTCTTCATAGAATGTTATTAAGTTTGTTTGACAAGACCTGTCTTTCACAAAACCATGTTGACTTTTACTAATTATATTCTGATTCAAGATGTATTCTTGAGTGTACACCTTTAGCAATCCTTCAAATAATTTCCCCACTACAGATGTCAAGCTCAATGGCCTATAATTACCAGGCAGAGATTTTGATCCCTTTTTAAATATTGGAATGACATCCGCCTTTCGCCAGTCTGTTGGCACTATACCTGAACTGAACGAATCCCTAAAGATCATAAATATTGGTCTGGCCAGAATTATGCTTAACTCTCTAAGGACCCTTGGGTGTATACCATCTGGCCCTGGGGCCTTGTCTATCTTAACAGAGTTTAATTGCATAAACACTTTTTCCTGTGTCAGCCAATCCCATGTTTGTGGTGACTGTTCCGTAACTTCCGGTAGCAGGGGCTCATGCATCTGTTCTTCCTTAGTATAAACAGAAGAAAAAAAAGTATTTAAAATGTCTGCTTTTTCTCTGTCCTCACTTACCAAATTTCCCATTTGGGATAACAAGGGCCCAACATTTTCCCTCTTTAGCTTTTTTCCATTTATATACCTATAAAAAATTTTGGGGTTAATTTTACTCTCCTTAGCAATCCTTTTCTCGTTCTCCAATTTAGCCATTTTAATTGCCTTTTTGCAGGCTTTGTTGGCATCTTTGTATTTTATAAATGATAATGTTGATCCCTTGCTTTTATAATGTTTGAATGCCATTTTCTTGTTTTGCATTTCCTGTTTCACGGTACAGGTAAGCCACATTGGTTTTAATTTGTGTCTTTTGTATTTGTTTCCCAAAGGTATATATTGGGATGTGTACTTTTGTAATGTGTGCTTAAAGGCATTCCACTTGTCTTCTGTGTTTAGTCCAGAAAACAATCGTTCCCAGTCTAAATGTTCCATTGATGCCCTTAGTCCATCAAAGTTGGCCCTTCTAAAATTAAGTGTTTTGGTGGCGTAGTTACCAATTTGCTTTTTTGCATTAATTTCAAACGAAACCATGTTATGGTCACTATTGCCCAAGTGTTCCCTTACTTTGATGTTTGAGATAAGCTGCTCATTGTTTGTTATTACTAAATCCAGACAGGCATCCATTCTAGTTGGGGTGTCTACTAATTGTGCCATAAATGTGTTATTAAGCAGGTTCAGAAACTTGCTGCCCTTAGCGGAACTAGTTGTGCCACAATTCCAATCTATATCTGGGTAATTAAAATCTCCCATGATTAGAACTTCATTCAGATTCGCAGCCTTTTCAATTTGTAATAAAAGCTGATCTTCTCCATCAATGCTAATATTTGGTGGCTTGTAGCATACACCTACAAGTAATGTGCGATTCTTTTTAGTGTCTAAGCTAATCTTCACCCACAGTGTCTCCTCATCAGTTCCAGTTACGTCATGCACACCTTCCTTAATACTGGGCTTTAGTTTAGGATTTACATAGACATACCCCTCCCCCTTTTCTATTTACTCTATCCTTTCTAAAAAGTGAGTAGCCTTGTAAATTAACTGACCAGTCGTGGGTCTCATCCCACCACGTTTCCGTGATTCCGATTAAATCATACTGTTCAGCACTTACCAGTATCTCCAGCTCACCCATTTTGTTTGTCAAGCTTCTTGCATTTGCTAAAAGACATTTGAGATTACTACCCATTTTCTGTTTAGTTGACAAACACGTAATGCCCGCAGGTTTAATTGTATGTACCTCCCTATGATCTATGTTAACCCCACCAGCGCTTTCCTCCTCCTTTGCCATAGCTATACCCACCTTCCAATTTACTCTAGCTGCCATTGCTTCATTTTGATCTTGACCCTCCCCCCCAGAGCTTAGTTTAAAAGCTCATCTAACCCTCTAGCCATCCTCGCCCCTAATACCGCAGCCCCCTCATCATTGAGGTGCAGCCCATCCCGTCCAAAGAGTCTGTAGCCGACTGCAAAGTCTGCCCAGTGCTCTAAGAACCCAAATCCCTCTTGCTTGCACCACCTTCGTAACCACGCATTAATCTCCCTAAGCTCCCGCTGTCTCCCTGACGTAGCGCGTGGCACTGGTAATATTTCAGAGAATATTACCTTGGAGGTCCTTTCCTTCAGCTTCTTTCCTAGTTCCCTAAAATCATTTTTAAGGACCCCCCACCTACCATTTACTTTGTCATTAGTACCAATGTGTACTATGACCGCTGGATCATGCCCAGCCCCTCCCAATAATCTGCCTACCCGGTCCGCTACATGCCGAACCCGAGCACCCGGGAGACAACATACAGTTCGGCATTCAGGGTCCTGGCGACAGATTACCCTATCTACCTTCCTAATAATAGAATCCCCTACCACCACAACCTGTCTAGCCTTCCTAGTGTCCTGGCTCCCAACTGTGCTGGAGAGGCTACTCACCTGGCTGCTAGGAGAGTCCGCCTGCCCCAGAAATGCCTCTTCTGAGCTAATCCCCCCAGCATCCTCACACAAGCTGGCAAACATGTTGGGGTGAACCAGCTCAGAACAAGCCTCCCTAGCTCTCCGACCCCTACTGCCCCTTACACAGCTAACCCAGCTCTCTGCCCTAGAAACCTCTTCTCCCCCATCATCACCCTCCTCTACACTGGCCCCAGCCAATGCCTGCTCCGTGAGCAGTAAACTCCGCTCCATGTTGCTTATGTCCCTAAGTGTTGCCAGTTGCCTCTTTAGATCTAATATAATATTTTCCAAAGCAGAAACCTGCTCACATCTGCAGCAGCGGTATGGACCCTGGGGAACTTGCTCCAAGACCGCATACATGCTGCAAGACATGCACTTAGTGGCATTGTACAACATGCTCTCTAGTGTAAACCACAAAATTAAAAATAGAAGAAAAAAAATAAAAGATTTATACTTTACCCTCCTTCTTTCCTTCTAACTCCTTCTTTGCTTCTAACTCCCACACTTAAGAAGCTTTTTTCACTTTAGAAGCTGCTCCCTTGTATTCGCCTGGCTCACTATTTCGCCTGCTCCTTCCAGTTAAATGGCCTTCAAAGTAAAGAGACTCCCAGAGAAGGTTAATTAACTGATTGCAAACAGCCTTGCAAACCTTTTCCCTCCAAAACAGTTTTTTTTTTTTTTTTTTTTCAACCAGCAAATGCACACAAATTAAACAGTGCTCCCCTTGCAGTAAAAATCAAAATATACTTTCCTTCTTTGCTTCTAACTCCCACACTTAAGAAGCTTTTTTCACTTTAGAAGCTGCTCCCTTGTATTCGCCTGGCTCACTATTTCGCCTGCTCCTTCCAGTTAAATGGCCTTCAAAGTAAAGAGACTCCCAGAGAAGGTTAATTAACTGATTGCAAACAGCCTTGCAAACCTTTTCCCTCCAAAACAGTTTTTTTTTTTTTTTTTTTTTTTCAACCAGCAAATGCACACAAATTAAACAGTGCTCCCCTTGCAGTAAAAATCAAAATATACTTTCCTTCTTTGCTTCTAACTCCCACACTTAAGAAGCTTTTTTCACTTTAGAAGCTGCTCCCTTGTATTCGCCTGGCTCACTATTTCGCCTGCTCCTTCCAGTTAAATGGCCTTCAAAGTAAAGAGACTCCCAGAGAAGGTTAATTAACTGATTGCAAACAGCCTTGCAAACCTTTTCCCTCCAAAACAGTTTTTTTTTTTTTTTTTTTTCAACCAGCAAATGCACACAAATTAAACAGTGCTCCCCTTGCAGTAAAAATCAAAATATACTTTCCTTCTTTGCTTCTAACTCCCACACTTAAGAAGCTTTTTTCACTTTAGAAGCTGCTCCCTTGTATTCGCCTGGCTCACTATTTCGCCTGCTCCTTCCAGTTAAATGGCCTTCAAAGTAAAGAGACTCCCAGAGAAGGTTAATTAACTGATTGCAAACAGCCTTGCAAACCTTTTCCCTCCAAAACAGTTTTTTTTTTTTCAACCAGCAAATGCACACAAATTAAACAGTGCTCCCCTTGCAGTAAAAATCAAAATATACTTTCCTTCTTTGCTTCTAACTCCCACACTTAAGAAGCTTTTTTCACTTTAGAAGCTGCTCCCTTGTATTCGCCTGGCTCACTATTTCGCCTGCTCCTTCCAGTTAAATGGCCTTCAAAGTAAAGAGACTCCCAGAGAAGGTTAATTAACTGATTGCAAACAGCCTTGCAAACCTTTTCCCTCCAAAACATTTTTTTTTTTTTTCAACCAGCAAATGCACACAAATTAAACAGTGCTCCCCTTGCAGTAAAAATCAAAATATACTTTCCTTCTTTGCTTCTAACTCCCACACTTAAGAAGCTTTTTCACTTTAGAAGCTGCTCCCTTGTATTCGCCTGGCTCACTATTCGCCTGCTCCTTCCAGTTAAATGGCCTTCCGTGTACGTGAAATAAACCCAGCAATAGTGCCCCGACACAGACTTGCGGGAATCCACGGACCTGAAGCCTCACCTCCAACCCTTCATTGCTTGCCAAACTAAGAACTCTTTCGTGACATCTCATAGACCAGATGCCCGAAACCAAAAACTAAGGCCAGAGAGCCTTGCCGTAACCGCACCTGGAGAAACGCCGGCGGCGTCCCAATGCAACCACAGCAAACCCTGCAGCCGAGCCCCGTCATCTACAAAACCCCCCTGAGATACCTCCAAGTCAAGCCACTCGCCCCAAACCTTACCGTACCGCTTCCAAGTAGATCCAGCGATGGACTGGCTAATCCACTGAACTACTCACCCAACCCAAGGTTCCGTAACACTGATGGACAAGGAATCCCTTCTGGATCCGCCTGAGGCGCCACTGCCCGGAACACATCCCACTGTGAACTGTGCATCAGCGGTTATGTTGTGCACACCGGGAATGTGAACAGCCCGAAACTTGATATTATAATCAAGGCAGCGAAGAACCAAAGACCGAAGCAAGCAGACCACCGGTGGGGAAGACGCTGTCAAATTGTTCATTGCCATAACTACCCCCATATTGTCACAATGGAAAACCACTCTGCGGTTACGCAGAGAGGCCCCCCATAGTTCCACCGACACAAGGATAGGAAACAATTCAAGGAATGCCAAGTTCCTGGTAAGGCCCACGGGGACCCAACTGGGAGGCCAGGTCCCGGCGGACCACCGAGAACCCAAAATCGCCCCGTAGCCTACGGACCCCGAAGCATCCGTATAGAGATGCAAGACCGCATTGGACACCTCTGCAGCCTGCCACAAAGACCGACCATTGTAACGGACTAGGAATTCGTCCCACACGGCCAAATCATCCCGCAAGGGGCGCGTCAAACGAACTTAGTGGTGTGGCAAGCACACGCCCGCCTGCTAAATACCCGCCCCATGGGCAGGTTTTTCCAAGTGAAATTGAGCTTCCCCAGGAGAGATTGCAACCTCCACAGCTGGATTTTTAGCAAGTCATGAGCCCCGGACACCTCGGCCCGAAGACCGAGAAGTTTGTCCTGCGGGAGGCGGCATTCACCTACTACCGAATCGATTTCGATACCCAAAAAACAAAGACAGGTAGCCGGACCATCCGTCTTGTCTGCCGCCAATGGGACCACGAAAGAAAAAGCAACCGATTGCACCGTCTGTAATAAGTGGTTGCAAACATGTGAGCCGGAAGGGCCCACAAGCAGGAAGTCGTCTAGGTAGTGCATAACTGAGTTGCACCCGGACTCCTCCCTAACAACCTACTCTAAAAACGTACTAAAAAATTCAAAATAAAAACACGAGATGGAACAACCCATGGGAAGACATAAATCAACGTAAAAACGCCCCTCGAAGTGACAGCCGAGAAGATGGTGGCATTCTGGGTGAACTGGGAGCAGAAGGAATGCCGATTCCACATCAGTCTTAGCCATCAATGCCACCAACCCCGCAGCCCTAACCATTCCATCGGCCGCATCAAAAGACGCGTAAGACCCCCGGCACAATTCCGCACCTATGTCGTCGTTTACGGACTCCCCGACAGGTGCTGGATTAACCTGAATTTACCCGGTTCCTTTTTGGGGACCACCCCCAATGGCAAAACCCGGAGGGACGCCAAAGGGGGCGATTCAAAGTGACCCGCCATACGGCCAAGCTCTACCTCCTTACCCAGTTTTTCCCGAACAACCTCTGGGTGTTCAAAAAACGAACGCAAATTCTTTAGGCACACGGAAACCTCCTGCTCCTGAAACGGAATCCAGAACCCTTCCTCAAACCCTCGGAGCAAGAGCTCCGCCGCCGTGCGATTTCTATACCTGTTTAGCCAGGGGCGCAATGCCCCGACGTCTACCGGAGTTGTCCCCCTTTCCGCCCAAGTCTCCCATGTCTCCGCCTTTTTGGCGTTTAAAGCACCGGGAGGCGGGATGGTTGCCCCCGCACCCCGAGCACTCATGTTTGAACCGGCAGCCTGCACTGAATTTGCACTGGCCGTCGTTAAACTGCCAGCAGCCCCCTGGGCGTCGTTGCATGGCCGAAGGAGCGGGCGAGCCCATTCCTCCGGCCCCCCCCAAGAAAATACGTCAACCCCCCTTGGTGCGAAGCCGGCCGAGTCATGATAGGTAACCACAACCCACGTCCATTTGGTCCCAACCCAGTGTGGGACGGACGGCAATCCGCTTACCAGATCTGATCCTGGTAACAAAAAAGCGAGCAGCACTTATCGTGAGCTTTTTCCCCAATAACGCTAGCAAGGATGGAGAAGGCCCAGATCCAATTCCCATATGTCTTCGGGATTTTCCGGTATTTGTATTTCTCCTTCTCTGAGTCCTTCATCTCCTTCTCGGGAGGAGGAACGTCCTCCAGAGGAAGGAGAGAATAGATTTCTATGTACTCCCCCCTCCAAGTCCGCTCCTTAATTTCCGGCTTCAAGTGAAGGCCGAGGGGTCCCGACCAGCACATGTAGGAAGCGCCATGTGCGACTGGCGCCACTGGACGCTCCACATCCACCCCCCCCCCCCGCTTGGGTTGCTGCAGAACCCGTTGATGGCAACGGGACCGCTAGGGTCACCACCGGCGCAGTTGCCATTAGGGGAGGAATTGGTACAATGCATGCTGGGCCCGCACGGCCCGAGCCCGAGCCTGGAGACCCCCACACACCGCCCAGCATCCCATCTATGCCCTGTAACGCAGATGCGCCGGGAGACCCTGCCGCGTGGCCGACCTGTTCTATTACCCTGCGCAAACTATTTAACACATCGACCCATGGCTGGCTATTACTAACAGAAGCAACCCCACAATCAGTCCCAATCAAACCCACCCCTTGCCCCACCGACTCACCACCAATTCCAGCCACCGCATTCGGAGCTGGCGCCGTAGGAGGAGGCACTGCCATATCACCCGCTGCCTTTGGTACAGGAGAGGAGACGTGTCCTGGCATGGATTAAAAACCCGAAGTCTGCAATAAATAAAAAGGTGAACAGACGGACAAGGCAGGAGAAGGAAGGAGCCCTGCTACAGAGACCTGGTGAGTAGGGACAGGGGAGGAATCAGTGAGTGGAGCAGGAGGAGGCAGGAGAGGAAGGCCCCCATCCTCTGACCCAGAGGACACGCTGCTGCAGCCCCCCCCTCCCCCCGGACCTTAGAGGTAAGCGCATTGCCCCCCCCCCCGTGTTTGGCCCTGAGGCCTACTCACCACCCTGGAGGGCTGCCTGGCACTTCTTCTCCTGGAGGACCTCGTCGCTGGAGAGGCATGTAGCAGTGCTGCACCAGACCTGGTGACAGCCCTGCTGGAAACGGAGCACCTTCCCTCCGATCCCCGGGGGGAGGGGCGCCAGCACGCCTGGCTCCACTCCTGCTCCGGTGGGATGGGAGGGAGCCGGCATCAGGGCTCAGCCTCACGGGCGGGTGGGAACGCCGCCTCACACCACCGTGAGTCCCTGCAGGAAGCGAATTTTGCCACTGAGTGAATTGAATTTTCCAGTAAAATGGCTGCCAGGGAGAGGGGTCCCAGGACCTTTATCAACTCCCCTGGGACCCCTCCCCCTGGCAGCCGCCAGTCATCTCCCCACTCCCCCTCAGTCATACATGCCCTGTCCAATATTAACATATTTCCCAGGGTGCTCATAATGTAAGATGATGTCGTATCAGATACACAAAGAACAACATTTTTTATGTTTTGTTAACATATAAAACTGAGATAATCGAACTCAATATATCATATAAGTTGTGAAATGTATAACTAAAAGAAGACATTCTCACAATTTTTTTTTAACACTAGGAGATATTCAAATAAGCATAGACTTTGAGTTCAAGGATAGAAAAATCCCAGACATTAAAGATAATAGGCAATCAGCCTCATGTCAATTAACATAACATTGAGACGAGACAGCACATCGAAATATATATATATGATCATTGAGTGGAGTTTAGCAATATATTTAAACTAAACAGTTCCTTTCTAGAGCAGTGCAAAGAGCAGTCATATGTTTGCCCTCTGGATATAAGAGATAACACAACAGCCATGTTAATTAGAACTGTAAGCAAATAGGAGAAAAAATTGAAAAGTGATTTATGAAAAATAAAAAGGTGAGGAGAAAAAGAAGAGGAAAAAGTGGCAAAAAGGGTAACCCAAGAGAGGAAGTACCGGCTGGTCAAGATAGAACTGCCAATAAAAAATGGGGCTTGCTGAACTACATAAAGGGGCAGCGGTTTGTCATTTTCCCATGAGGGATATGACAGTGCCCGGGGGGGAATAGAGAAGACGGGAAGAGGGAGCATAAAATATCTATAACAGCAGTCCCAATTATATCAAACGTCCCAAAGGAAAAGTCACAGGGAAACCTCTATAATGACAGACACTGTGGAGTAGTAGTGAGACTCTACACAGCAGGCAATGCCGTCAGCATCTTCCTCAAGCAGGGTCCACGATCTACGAACATTCTCCAAGGATGATGTAGACTGGCGGTGATCAAATGATCACTGACTCCGGTGATTCTCAAACACCCCCACCATGTCAGCGGCAGGTTCTCAGGTATATGAATAATGTCATTCTCGGAGGAGATGTAATGGTGTATATAAGCAGTGGGAAGCATTTTATCAGGTTGTGATCGAGAAAGCAGGACAGCATGTGGTGTATCATCCAGAGTTGCCGCTTTAACCTGTTGTGTGCGAGGGAGACCTAGGCTGGCTTGCCGGGTATAGTGAAGGCAGGATACCGGCCATTATAAAAGTGAGTATTCAGGGCATGGAGGACGGCGGGCCCCTCCGCCTCCAATGAGCCACTGTAGGATCGGTACGTCAGACCTGCCCTCATGTCCAAGCTTTGTGTCTGGTAGTTTTCCTGGAGTATCAGATCTGCAATAGGTAAGTCTATCTCCAATGCTGCTGATTCAGTATAGGTCGCAGTCACCTCCATTCAGAGCGGGAACCTCCATATTCAGCATCATCTTGACTCACAGAGTAAAATTTTAAGATCATCCCTCGTGGCAGGTGCTTCATCCGATAGAATAGTGGCTCTGTGGGTTTTTGCTGTGTAGACTGGGGGTGTCCCGGGTCCTTATCTGTTATCCACAAGAGTAGTGTCTGGGCGTCTAATCATCATTGCCAGGGATATAATGGTTTGAGGCCTAGTAGGCCGCTCCACAAGTGTGTCACCTCCATTGAGCAAGGAGCGATGAAAATCATATTTGTGTCTCTCATCATTTTGGCACCTCATGTCTAAGGTATCAGTAGAGAGTCAAGGAGTCTCAAAAGTAGATGGGGTTCCCATAAAAATTACTATTTAAGAAGGGAGCTCTCTGTGAAAGCGTCCTCTCCTCTTGCCAGCTATGTCTCCCTGCTACCTTTTTTAAAACAATCAGCCACAATACCAGGGACCACAGTTCTTGCTGATCACAGTGCAAGTTGATCCAGAACAACCCATCTTCTTCAGGACCTGGTCCATATATCCCCAACTGATTCTGTCAAAGGCCATCTAAAGACAGGATCATAATCCAACAAATCCACAAATGTACGGACATTATTTTCTGAATGACTACTTTTAATAAATCCAATGTGATCTATATGGATCAAATAATCCTTTACCCTATTCACCATTAACAGTGTATGTCTCTCAACCTATTGGCCAGCTTCTCCTAGATCCCACCGTTCTGAAACTATGTACACAAATGACTGCGTCTCTCTCTACCTGCTGAGTGACAGCAATCTCTAGTGGCTGGTACTGTCACAGATGGAGTCCAGGTTTTATGGAACCCTAAGCTCCCAAGCACCAGAGCTACAGTGCAGATATGGCGCCACAGGGCCCAGTGCTGGGTAACTGCATTTCCCTTATAGCTTGAGACTCCAGGTTGTGCAGCTACATAGTGTGGCACAGCTGCTGTATCCAGAATACTATGCATAGGACAGGAGAAACCCCATCCTTGAGCAGGCATGAAACATAACTTCAACAAGAAAGCAGGATGTTGAAAGCTAGGACAAGTAGATTAACCGAGCAGAGTGATAGCGTAAAAGGAACTGTGGCAGAGCAGAACTGAATACAGAGTTCAGGGCTAGAAGACAGACTAAGGAGAACAGAGATAAACATAAGCAAGAGAAAGCAGAAGCCAAACTAAGGATAAACAATACAAGATACAGGGTGACAGATAATAACATAGATAAAGACTTGCACAGGCAAAAGGCATTAATACAGAACTTAAAAGGAAAGGCACAGATTAAGTTAACACTACATACAGAGGACAGGGCTAAGGAACATAAGAGAACATACAAAGGAACACACATAAATTAAGAATCTAGCCTAACACTAAAGATGGTAAAATGATGGGGGTTTTGTTCACCTATTGGCCAGTTAGATGTTAGCTTGCCAACCATGTCAAGGTACCCCCAAATAATCAAAGTCCCTAACTAATAGTAACAAATGAATTACGTAATTTTAAAGATTTACATTACGGAGAGATCCAAACAAGTAATACCTGCAGACTGAACTGCATAGCAGAAACTGAAAGAAACACAGACGGACGGGGTTGGAAATGTATACAGAGCAAAGACACTAGGCAAACAGAAACAATGAATACCTGGAATGGAACAAAAAAATAAACAGCAAGAAAACCAGAACTGGACCGGAACAGAAGAACAAAAGGACAGAAGCAAAAAACAAGGAAAACAAATGACAGGATTCTAAGACATGGCTGAACTATGACTGGCTGAACTATAACAAGGAGTTACTATGACAGGACATCCCATTTAAGGGACTCAGGTCATCCCATTTAAGGGACTCAGGTCACCCCTTTTACAGGGCTCAGGTCAGGGCAAGTGCCAGTCTATGGCTTGGCTTGGGAAAGTTCCATACAATAGCTAGACTTGGGCAGGTACCGGTCTATGGCAAGACTTGGGCAGGTGCTGGACTGTGGCTTGGCTTAGGCAGGTGCTGGACAATAGCTTAGGCAGGTGCCACTTTGTGTCCAAACTGGGAAGGTACTACTCTGGGCAGGTGCGCTCTCAGACCAAACTATGAAATGCCACCATATGGCCAAAATAACAACAGAAATGCAACAGAAAAATACACAGATACAAATAACAGACAGGAATCAGCATATACTATAAACAAGATAGAAAAGCACTAAAACCAGAATGATACAAAAATGCCTGGATACAGCCTGGATGAACCTGCATGCGTATTGACTATGCTGCTGCTCCAAATTGCCTTCATACACAAAGATTATGCCTATGCTGCTGCTCCAGATTGCCTTCATATACAGACATTATACCTATGCTGCAGCTCCAGAATGCCTTCATATACACAGATTATACCTTTGCTGATGATCCAGATTGCATTCATGTACACAGATTTTACATATGCTGCTGGATAATCTGTGTAAATGAGGGCATTCTGGAGCAGCAGCATATACCCCTGATAAAAAAGGAAAAGAGAGAGAGCACCGAAGGACCTCCTTGGTCAAACAAGCCCAGTGAAAATATACCTCCTATTCATCCCGATAATTACACAGTGGAGCCTCCCTCGAAGTCAGGCTATCCAGCCTGTGTAACAGGATGGAAACTAAAGAAGCATTCGGTTTTGCGGAAGGAGCTCACAGTCAGCAGGAACATATAAATTAAGCCAATTTTTTAATAGACAATAAAGAAAGGCTGGAACAAAAAAAGGTAGAACTGAACACAGTGAAAAAAGACGCCTTATGTATTTAGTGCTTCAAAAGCACTTAATCATAAGCCTTTTTGTGGATGTGAGGGTTATTAGAATTACCCACAAAGGTGAAAATTACCCAAAGAGAGCCCTGTGGAAAAATGATACCTTGAACAAATGTCCTATGATGATCGCCAATGCCCTGGATCATCATTTTGGGCCAGGGAAAGGGTCAATCCAAAAATATAAGATGCTTTTTAATCCACCTATCATTGTAGGATGTCTCTGGGCACTGGGAAGCACACAAAGCTAAGCAAAGGCAGGTCTGTGTGGGCATTGGAATATCTGTGGTTGGCATTGGCCTACATATGGTTGGTACTGGGATATTTTTGGGGACATTGGCAAGTCTGTGAGCAGAAGAACTGGAATTAAGGAGGACAGAGGAGGGAACTAAAAGCAAGAAAATATAATTTAATTAATAATTGTATTAAACATGAACTGTTTTCATGTAAAAGAATATATGTTAGAAATACTTTTTTTTCTATGTTTTTATTATTGGAAAATTGGAAGTTCATGAATAGACCCCAATGTAAAAGAAAACTTCTGATTTGCCAGTTAACATAACAAATAGTTATAATAGTCTCATTTAAATTCTAATACATACAGAAAGCACAGATAATCAATATTAACGGATAAGCAATATATCTACATATATTGGTTCTGTACATAATATCAATACAATCCATTGTAAGTGTATAGATGGCGGCTGTATGTAAAGTAGCATAAAACCAAATGTCACGGACAGGTTCCAGGTGGCATAGGGCACATGGCTAAAGACAAAGACATACATACAGGGCACAAACAAAAGGCATGGCAAGAAACGTAAAGGCATACAAAGATACATATACAAACAGAGAGCAAACAAAGGGCAGGGCTAAAGCAGCATAACAATTACACAGACATGATTACAAGGACTAGCCTAAAAAAATTATATTATAATGAACAGTAAGAGGTTTTGTAGCACCAAATGGCCATGCGATGATAAGTTTGCAAACCAGCATCAAGGTACCCACAAATGGCAAGTCCCTAACAGTAGAACTAATAATAAACTAGTAATTTAATATAATAACTAAACCCACACAGACACATACCATACTTGTAGATGGCACAGACTGGAAGCTTGAAAAAACAGGTGATTATATAGCAGCATATAACATATTATATAGGCAGAGGGAACCAGAGAAAAACTGGAATGGAATGCAACAAAAATTAGCAGGAGAACCAGAAATGGAACAAAGGAACACAGAAACATAGAAGAAAGAAACCCCTTAAAAGGAATCAGAAAAGGCTCCTAACATGACTCTGGGACAGGGAAAATCTATAACAGGGCAGAAGTATAGCAGGGCATTACCCCTAGGGCTCTAAAATAGGGTATCCCCATTTGCAGGACTCAGGTCACCCTTTTATAGGTCAGTCTGACAGGTGTCCTTCTCTAACACTGGTTGATTTGGGCATCAGAGATCATGGGGTATCGGGTGGACATATAGTGGTACCAGCAGTTTGCATGATAACTCCTTCCATGGAGGTGGCTGTCCCTGCACCAGTGACTGGGATGGAGGGTCCATCTTTCAATATACCAATGGTGGATGTATAAAACACAGCTGTGCAGTCTGGTCAACTGGACTTGCACTTAAAGCAGGAGACACACAAAAAAATTTGGAGGGGTGAAATCTTGGAAATACCTCCCATGGAGAAAGAGATCAAGGAGGCTGATAAAGAGAAGGAGAAGTACCGGCACCACAAAATACCAAAAACCTTTTGTAATTGCCTTCTCCATTTTCACTAGTGCCATTTACTAGAAAACCCTTGAAACATTTTCTGAATTTTTCTTCTACCAGGATGTAAACTGCTATAGGTACAAGATATATGTTGAGTTTGGCTGATGGCATTATGACTAGCAATATCATAAGAGGGTAGCAGTCCAGTGGTCCAGTCATCTGGTCCCACTAGATGTCCAAAATGACACACCCAGCAAACTATCAAGAGGGGGTTTACATCTTTCTCTTTAAACAGCTGGTTGAACTGGGTCTTCCACTTATTTCTTATAGTGGTGTCCCTTGAATTGTGGAAGAGATTAGTCCGGATCATATGATAGCTTATTGCACTGCAAGGATGTTGCTGTGATAAATTGTCTTTACTCCCCTCCCTTCCTGATGCTTGGTCTTGCACTGCCTTAGCCTGAATGTATATTGATAGGCAAAGCATATCAGGAATTTGCACTGGTTAGGCTAATGCTTTGTCTTGATCACACATGAACCTGGAAGTGATCCTGTGCCATCAGAGCCTTGACAGCCTGACAGTCCAGAATAATGTTTTGGATCCATGAGACAGTTTCACCCACTATATGGAGACATTACTCAAAGGTATGAGGGCAATGACTTCACTTAGCAATACCGCAGTGACTTTCTTGGTATGGATGATTACTTGGAAGTTTTGTTATGGCTCATGTGGCAGTGGGAGGTTTCTGGACCCGCTTCATCGGCTGCATCGACTAAGTTTTCTTGTTAATCTCACATGTCATAGAACACCACAAAAGCATTTATAGTACACCCATCACTAAAGGGTTGGGAAAAAAACTGAGTCTCATTGGATTCCAGGCGTCCTGTGTCTGGGGCTCTTTTACTTGGTTTTCATCAGTTTATTCAATATTATTCCTCTCATTTGTTCATCTAACTTCAAGGGGGATGTGTTTATGCTGGCTTTTTCCTTTGTATTCTTTAGTGCAATGTGGATAGAAGAACTTGTCAGTCCCAATAAAGTAATGTCCAGGGGGATTCAGTGGCCAGACACAGTGTATGAGGATGGAGCAGGTCAACAATGGATCAGTATGGCAGAGGATCATGAGTTCCAGTTAAACACTATAGGTGGTTCTGTGTTTGTCTAGTTGGCTCTTTCCAGCATTTTATGGGTTTACAGGCCTTGCTTGTTGTTCATGCCAATGGGAATCCTTGTGGGATTTTCAATTTATCTGGGCGTTCCACTTGTCATTGGAGAAGTTGTATATTTGTGGTAAGGATTTCTGGATCTCGCTTGTTTTTCATGGAACAGGCAATGGACATATTTGAGATTTAGTTAATATATTCACCTGTTGTGCTTGAATAACCCATCTCTTGTTTTCTCTCACCAGGTTGTGCTATTCCCCAGGTGTGGCTAATTGACGACTTATATATTTTCTGGCCAGGAAGCCAGCAGCTGCTAGCCTTGGGGAATAGCAGCTGACCTGGCTATTTTAGAGGCAGAGGTTCGCTGGTCTGGCACTAGAGGTATGAGGTGGATTTAGCTGCGGAATCTCTCTCGCCTACTGGGAAAGCACTCAATCCTGGCAGTGCACCTGTAGGGCAACTAGGGATGGTGCCATTTTAAGTATCGGACACAATAAAGAGTAATTTTGCTTGGACTTCCATTTTATTCCTGGAAGTTACCATTATTTTTTTGGAGGTAGTTCCTCTAAAGGGTTTGTATCATTAGGGGGCCATGGAGCACAGCAGCATAAAAGCTAAATCAGAATGTCTACAAGTTTGTTTTAGGAGTATATGGCTTACCTGTACAGCACAGGGTCTTTGAGAGTATTGATGCAAATATGTTTTGCAGAGATCACTTGATGGAGGTGGGACTGGACATTTTTAATTTTGCTTTGCAGGAGGTGGTGAAAAAGTAATTTATAACTGTGGATATGAAATGTATCTTCAAAACAAATAAGTGAAATTGTGCGCTTCCCAAAACACTACACACTGTTATTTACCCTTATAGGAGGCAATATTCTCAGTATATAATGTAAGGGGAAGAAAAAGAAACACAAAATAAAGTAATATAGTGTAGTATATTAAGACTAATAAGTGGACCAAAAGACATATAATATATGAGGGTTCCACTCACATCTTCCTGAGCTCAGTGTCATAGGCATTCGGGAGCCCCTCTAGGGGTATTGAATTCACAGGTGTAATCAGATGATCCTCAAGGTCATAAAGAATAGGACAGGGGAGGAAGGAGATATATCTTCAGTAAAACTTTCTTTAATAATGCAGAATACAAAAATATAAAACCTTACATAAAAGCAAACAGCTGCAAAGTGCATGTAGTTCCGGACTTGAAAGGTGCATGAAGTTCTAGTAGAATGCTCCTCTCCCACACACAACGCGTTTCTCCTTATTGAGGCTTTCTCAAGTGTGAAATGTATCTTAACCCTTCTCTTACCTCTTTTGTGGCATGGACTCATCTTACTATATACAGATGTGCTCACTGAGCTTAATGTCGCTGGTGGTGAGCAATTTAATACATTGAAGAGAGATAGAGGGGAGAACCCTTGTGGGTTTATCAATGACAGTTGATTGGTGAGGACAGTATGCTTTTGTATTATTATTAATTAATGCTTTTGTGTTATTTATTGCTATTTGTCAAAAGGAAACAGGTTTGGTATTTTTCACCCATAACTTTGGTGTCTGTCATTATTATGGAGGAACTGGGATTCTGGACAGGCAATGGTTCAGTATTGTGGTGGGGTTTTTTTTTTCTGCTAACGTACCCACTACCTTCATACATGTCACATATGTCTTTAACTAACAAACTAATTATTACATTTTGTACCTATTATAATTGCTTAAATAAATTTATTGTAAATATATTTTGGATTGCCAAAGCAACCATGAGAAAGACAAATAGACAGAAGCAACACATGTGCCAAATTAATTATGAAGATAATTTGTTATTAAACCTGACCAAATATCAGTTCGGTATTCAGTTCAATATTTTAGTGATGACTAGGTTCTAACCTGTGCCAATTATCAAACAAAGTATCATCAGTAGCCTAAAGCTCTCTACTTGCTCTATAAATGGATAGTTTTTTAATACAAAAACTTAAACTAAGTTTAAGAAAGAAAACTGAGACTTCCACTTTCAACCATGAAGATCACCATTGCGCTTCTGCTGGTTGGAATCAGCAGTTTCCTTGGTATGAACAGTTTAAAAAAAGTTTATAAAGAATTGTGTATGATAGTCTGATTATATTGTTTTTATGTTTTTAAACCTGATGTTTACTGCTTAGCTTCAGCGCAATGATCCTATATTATTTCCATGCATACATTTAGTGCAGGTTTTCACCTTACATGTTCACGGGTAAATTTGGATTAATACTTTAGAAAGTTTTGCATGGATTGAAAAATATTTGGGTTGTGATAAAAGATCCCTAAAAAAAACATCTGACATCGCTGGTATAGACATCATTGTTATTTTTCTATAGACCTAGAGCATGGATTATGTAAATGAAAGTACTGACCTGAAGAAGCACAAATAATCAGAACACATTCACATAAAATAGGTTAAAGATTGTATTAATGTTTATAGCTAATTAAAGCACCTGTATTATATAATTGAGATTCATGGGGCCACTTACTGAATATTTTTTCTGGGTCCCCCTTCTGATAATATCTCCCACTTACCCTCACAAACATGTTAGTGTAATATGGAGGGTGGTTGGGAGCGGTTGGTTAATATGCCAGTATTTTGCCACTCAATATGCAAGTATTTTGCCACTCAATATGTCAGTATTTTGCCACTTATTATGCCAGTATTTAGCTATTTAATATGCCAGTATTTAGCCAGTAAATATGCCAGTATTTTGCCACTCAGTAAGCCAGTGTTTTGCCACTCAATATGCCAATATTTTGCTACTCAATATGATAGTATTTAGCCATTTAATAAGCCAGTATTTTGTCACTCAATAAGTCAGTATTTTGCCACTCAATATGCCAGTATTTTGCCATTCAATATGCCAGTATTTTTCTACTCTGTATGCCAGTATTTTGCTACTCTATATGCCAGTATTTTGCTACTCAATATGCCAGTATTTTGCTGTTCTATATGCCAGTATTTTGCCATTCAATATACCAATATTTTGTCACTCAATATGCCAGTAATATTTTGCCATTCTGTATGCCAGTATTGAGCTACTCAATATGCCAGTATTGTGCTACTTAATATTCCAGTATTTAGCCATTCAATAAGTCAGTATTTTGTCACTCAATATGCCAGTATTTTTCCATTCAATAAGGTAGCATTTTTTCACTCAATATGCCAATATTTTGCCATTCAATAAGTCAGTATTTTGCTACTCAGTATGCCAGTATTTTGCCACTCAATATGCCAGTATTTTGACATTCAATATGCCAGTATTTTGACATTCAATATGCCAGTATTTTGACATTCAATATGCCAGTATTTTGTTCATTACATTCCACCCCTCTCCCCTTCCGCAGTACTTACCTCCTTGCTGATCTGTCTCCCGGTTGTCTCCTCCTTGCAGTCTTCCCTTCACGGAGGAGGGAAACACAGCCACTGGATGTTACATAAGGTCATATCCAGTCGCATTTTAGTTCATTTTTTAAAACTTTATTGAAGCCACACGGCTGGAGGGGAGAGCAGAATGCTTCCCTCACAGCGCGAGGCCTGGCAAAACAGAGGCCACGGCCCGGGGGTTGGGACATTATTTTTCTTCCGAAGTAACCTGGGACGCCAGTACCACCCATCACCCACTGATGGGGGGCCTGGAGATTCAGACACATTACAAGCTTAATTTCTTAAAATACACTGAATGAAGTATAATCAAGGACATTTCAGCATCCTATCATAGGCATTTGTTCAGGTGAGAACTTCATTATCTTGTATATTTGTTCAACCTAGCACCTGAATATGGAGTCCCTTGTTTATATTTAAGTTGCACAGTTCTAGAGATCAAACACTTATGGAAGCAAAATGTTTAGTTAGGTTGGCCAATAGTGGAATAATTGAACAAGTTAAAAAATTAGAGAGTAATAGCCAAACTATTTTCCACATGTGATTCAGAACTGAGCTTTGGAAACACAAAGAAGTAAATAAGGAAGAACAATACTCATGCTATGGGACCTTTGACCTTTAATTAATAACATGTAATTATTGAAAGTCTATATGAAGAAATGCTCAAGTCAACCTTGTTGATACTCTGGAACATATTAGTTGCAAATACAAGAAGGTTCAATCTTTATACATCTTAATTAAATTATGTACGTTATATTAGTATAATAGAATATGTAAATTTATAACCAAGTATAATATGTGATTATATGCCTTGCACCAAAGATATTGGATACATTTTATTTCTAAAACCTATGGAATTTATATCTTCATATGTTTTTTTTTCTATGCAGTTCCTGCTCATGGATTTCTTGGAATTTGTGATAGAAAGATTACCGTAAGTCAAGAATATTTATATAATCGACTAGATACTTTTCAAATTGAATATTGCTAACTAAACAATGCATGATTTGAAAAAGATATGATTAAGCAAGTAGTTACAGTTAAATGACAAGTTTAAATTAAGGTAATGAAAAGGTCCATATTTATTGAAGCAAAGCTGAAGATGCTTTGTTTGCACACTAGATTATGTAGTTATAAGTGCTCACCCTATTAGAAAGTGTACTGTAGAATTGTCTTTTATTATGTTATTATTATCTAAACTCATCTTACAAGGATATGTCCAATCATTTTCTTCCCATCTCGTGTTCAGATGTTTCTAGTCTAGATAATTTCTCTCAAACACACATCTCAGTGTACTGTTAAAAAAAATGAAATAGTGAAGATTGCTTGGCTTGTCACCTTTACTTCAAAAAATAAATACAAATGTTGGTCATGCTGTTACCTTCATAGACTTGACATTAGCCTCAAGCAATATTTTACTTGGTTTGGAATTGGAGGGTGGTAACCTTAAAGATTGGACAGGCACACAGGTGAACAAGAAGGATTCCCTGAAGCAAAACATATAGACTGTGACTAACCTGATGTAGCCAGGTGTATTGGGGAGATAGGATGGAAACCTAAACCCCAAGATATCAGATTTGTCAAAGGGCTGATAAATGCAATAGTTTTTCCTTACATACATGTTTTAATGATTATGTATTGATGCATCAGTAGTGATTGTCTTATTTTACTTTTTTCAGGAGAAGGAAGCCGACATATTGGCAAATCAAGCTATAGAGTTGATGACTGAACTCAATCGGTTACAGGTATTTTTTTGCTTGTGACAAATCATTGACTAGAGTACATGAAAAACTATATTTCCATAGTTTCCAAAGAAGCATGCAATAATAAACAGCATACACTATTTTTTTACAGAACCTGGTGAGCTTCCTCTGCAAACTCACTAGGCTTGTCTATGTTTAATTTATAGCTACATTGGTGAGATTAATATTCACCTTAACTCACCTGATCCCAACTCAATTCACCTGCAGCTCACCTTTTTAGTGAATAGCCCCTTCTATGAAAAATTAAATTGGGGGACTAGCTGTAACATATTATTTTATTGATTTTACCCTAAAGCAATGTGAATGCAAAGGTACACCTGAAGAAATCTGCAAAAAGAAATGCGTAATGGAAAAAATATGCCAAGTTGTGGTAAGTCTAAGTTCATAAACAAAATCTAAAATGAGCAAAGACATCCTTGCTGTTCATTTGTTAAAATTCATCAACATTAGTGCAAAGATTAACTTGTGGAAGGTTTAGTTAGCAATTTAGCTCATAACATTGCAGTAAACCTTGCAACAGCAATAAATATAGAAACATGTGAGACTAGTCATTAAAATTCGAGAATATCTCGATGAGGTTGACTTTGGAGGTCAACTTTCATTTTGAGACTAAGTCAAACTTGCCATCAGAGTAGGTTTGATCATTTCGCCTCCTATTCCTTTCAATCCTGAGTCAAACTTAGTTGCCAGTTCTCCAAAGTCAACTTGAATTTAAGTAAATAGACCAAAAAGACTGTGACAGCAGATATGAACCATTCAGCCCATCTAGTCTGCCCAATAATACATGAGAATCAAGTTTAATCCCTTGTACTAAGGGCAAGGCCCCAGATACGCACTTATGTTGCACTCTCACAAGCATTTATAAGCTATATTTGAACTGATTTGATTCATGTTCTATGAACTCTGTGGACCTATGTTATATTTAAGTGACAAAGGAAAATTAATTGAGTCAGTATACATTATTAAATATGTGAATATAGCACTTCATTCTTGAAGACATGGTGCAGAGAAATAGATTTAACACAGGACTGTAGCTACAGTGAAATAAATGATAACTTAATTTAATTCCTTAAATGCACAGGTGCACAGAAATAGTTGGCGGGTAAGAACCACTTAGCCTGTTTAGTCTGCCTAGTTTACTATTTTGGCGCTTATTTTAAACCAAGGATGGTCTTATTCATGCACATCCTCCACCAGCACAGCAGGAATATCTCCTGATATTACTTTTAAATCTTTGCCCTATAACTTAAGACTACAACCTCTACTTGTGGCAGTTTTTCCTCTTTTGAACATGCTCTCTTCCCTTACTGTGTTGATTCGCTTATGTATTTAAATGTTTTGTCTTTCCTCCAAGATATTCATGTTTAGCTCCTCTAACCTTTCCTGGTAAGTTTTATCCAGCATGAACCAGCATGGTAACCTGTCTTTGAACTATCTCCAAAGTGTCTGTAGCTTTCAGAAGACACAGTCTCCTGTACTGCATGAAGTACTCCAAGTGAGGTCTCACCATCTTTCATTTATAGTAAAATTAGTTTGTCATGATCTTCCGGAAGTAAACCCATGTTTTTTTCTGATTTTGGAAATCATTGGTGTCTATATGTTTAACAATGCTATTCTGTAACATGGTTTTCATCATCTTCAATAGCACAGAAGTGAGATTTATTGGCCTATAGTTGCCAGACTCCTCCCTACTATCTTTCTTTTATATGGGACTGCTCCCATTAGCAGTGATTGGTTAAATAAATCCATTAACGTTTTCACTAGTACACCACTAAGTTATTATAATAACTTTGGGGTTATGCCATTAGACCCCATAGACTTTTTTCTCCAACTTCTCTTAACTTCAGTCTCAAAGCATAGTTTTATTCCATCAAAAAAACTTTACAGAGTCTTTTGAAACTCATAAGGTGTATGTGTCAATCTGCAGGCCCCCAGCTACTGCAAATCCCATTATTCCCTACTAGCTTTCTACAATTATAGTTGTTGTAGACCAGAAACTGCTGGAGGGCCACAGTTGAATGTCTTCGTCATAGTGTCTGTGTCAACATTGCTGTTTTTTTTGACTGACTAAAACTATACCATTTAGAGAGGTTATCGTTTATTACAGATCATGTAAAAGGGAAACATATACCCATTTTTTTTGTTACTGGAAAAGTTGCAATTCCTGATGAATGCTATAGAAAAACTGTCCAAATAGCATTTGTTTTAAATATAGATAGTTGTAGGAACACATGATGCATTTTTATTCTAAAAAATAAAATCTCTCTTTTAATCTGTTTTAGGACACAGCTGCTGAATTAAAAGATTGTGATAGACTTCTTATGCTTGATGAATTGGTAAGCTATGCCCATGTATTTGTGTATGTGTAACAGACCATCTACCGGACGTAGTAGACCCTCTGTCAGTTGTAGGAAATTACCTCCTTAGCCCCAATAAAAGCTCAGCATTCACCCAGCAAGTCTTTCCTGGACCCTTGCTCTTTGTACACGAATAGCAGACAGGAGACTACTAGCAGTTAGGTACAGCAAGAATGAACAACTCCTTTATTTGTGTAACAACACAGACTTATAAAAAGACATAAACATGATATCACAGACATTAGTATACAATGGGGGGATGGAACTAAACATAGTTCTCCAACTAACTGGGCTAGGAATTCACTAGACTTTCAGACTGCATACCAAATAGGAATTACCATACAGTGAGTAGATACAAAGTAAGACACATTAAGGTACACAACATAATCAGTTTACCAGTTGATCCAGAACAATGGATGTTGGAGTAAACTATCAATTATTATCACTGACACATTATAATCCTTCAGAGTGGTCTACTCTCAGAATTAAACATTACACATAAACCAATATACTAAGAGAATATAACTAACTAACAATATTAACGTATTGAGTTATGGCACATAAGACAGGGCCCATAATCTATAGGGAGGTGTTTGGCCCTCAGGTCCCTCCAAGAACCCCAGTCAGGCAGGCTGTCAGAATTCACTTTGTGACAGTATGTATAGATGTATCTTTCTCCTTCTGCCCATCATTCTTCTTGCTGTTGATCCAAAAGAAAGACCATTCCCAGATTCCAAATTTTGCCACAAAGCAGTAAAATTCCTTCTTAGTTACTATTCGCTAAAAGGTGACTTGCAGGAGAGCTGATGTGAATTGAGATGTGATTAACATTTCATCAATATAGTTCAGTCTGAATAAGTTTTTGATTCAACAATTTAGAAATTTCTATTACTTCAGTTCACATTCAACAGGAAAGACATAATGTTTGTTAAAAATCTTACCTCTATTTTTATTAAAATCCTTGCTGTATAGATTCCTAAATTATCATAGTGAGGTGTATACATTCAACCATTTAATCTATATCTTTTTAATTGATCTTTAATACAAAAATATATATTTACCGTATATACTCGAGTATAAGCCGAGTTTTTCAGCACATTTTTTGTGCTGAAAAATGCCCCCATGCCCCCCTTATACTCGAGTGCCCCCCTTATACTCGAGTCGGTGTCTGAAAAAAATAAAATCTAAAACTTACCTCGTTCCTTCTCCGTCTCCCGGTGCTCTGAATGTCCGTGGCTGTGAGGGAAGCGTTGTGCGCTCCCCTCCAGCCGCGCGGTCAACAAAGTGTGTGTTTTTTAAACAAACTTTATTGAACCGCGCGGCTGGAGGGTTATTCACAACGCTTCCCTCACAGCCACGGACATTCAGAGCACCGGGAGACGGAGCAAGAAAGAGGTAAGTACTGGGGTCTGGGGGAGGAGGGTGGCATAACGAGCATACTAAGGGGCAAAATCCTGGCATATTAAAATGGCATATTGGGGGCAATATCCTGGCATATTAAAATGGCATATTGGGGACAAAATCCTGGCATATTAAATGGCATATTGGGGGCAATATCCTGGCATATTAAATGGCATATTGGGGGCAATATCCTGGCATATTAAAATGGCATATTGGGGGCAAAATCCTGGCATATTAAAATGGCATATTGGGGGCAATATCCTGGCATATTAAAATGGCATATTGGGGGCAATATCCTGGCATATTAAAATGGCATATTGGGGGCAATATCCTGCCCTATTAAAATGGCATATTGGGGGCAAAATCCTGGCATATTAAATGGCATATTGGGGGCAATATCCTGGAATATTAAATGGCATATTGGGGTCAATATTTACCAGTAGCTGCCTCATTTCCCACCCTAGGCTTATACTCGAGTCAAAATTTTTTCCCAGTTCTTTGTGGTAAAATTAGGTGCCTCGGCTTATATTCGGGTCGGCTTATACTCGAGTATATACGGTAATGCAATATCAAAAAATTAGTCAATATACTATTTTAACATGAATCACAGTGTAACTAAAAATAGAGAAGAGCTCCACACAGGCTTAACTCCTTGAATGGCATCAACTCTCCCTGATGTTTCAGCTCAGAAAAGGTTTTCTTCAAGCAGTCTATTGTATAAACCAAAATTTTCCTATATAATATCATATGTGCAAAAACACCAGCAATGAGCATTGTCGTGGGCGAAATGGAACACACACATTGCAATAGCAATGCAGTATTAAACTAAGTCTCAGTCTGAATGTTTGCAATCACACCTCACTAAGGTTGGGAGACGCTTGTGCTATTAAAACAAATTAGCACTAATTGCTATGAAAGCCAGAAACACCAAATTATCACCAAGTGCATTGCCATCTGGGCTTAGTAACTAAATGATTGTAACATAAAGCCATGATAAGAGATATTAAACATATTTATATTTGCCAGGTGGCTAAACCTGATTGTTAGAATATTAAGCCTAATCTAAGTCACTATATTATTCTATGAATAGTTATAATACACATAATTTACAACTGAAATAAAAAAATAAAGCACTAACCTTATAAACACTCAGCTGACCATGTTATTCTAAATATACTGAATATACTAACCAGGTATAAATAGTATATATCACAAGGCAATGTACTATTCTGCACTGGAATTGCATAAATCAAAGTCATGAGTGTGCATGTACCTTCTAATGCATTCCAACCACATGTCAATGGTACTTCATCTGCATCAAAAATCTCCTAAAAAGACTGTGGAGAAAGATCTGAAAATCATCCCTTTGTAAGATTTAAAATCTGTATAGACATGTGCATGTATTAATGATATGTATTTGCATTTTTTTCCCCAAGGTTGCTTGTTTGCCAGTGACTGAAATAGAAAGAAGTCAAGCAAAGGAGGCACTTGGAGTAAGGAGAATAGATATAATTACAAGTCTGCACTTAAAGATTACAAAATATGTTATTTATTGCAAAATATCTTCTTTGATAAAATTCACTTATCACAATTCACATCAATTAGTGGATCCCCAGCTAAATATAGAGATGTGGAAAAAAGTGCTATTTGGAATCAAGTGATCAAATATTGTTTGACATTCACCCTATAACCACATTGTTTACACTGCACAGAGTAGGCACTAGATTCACTGTTTTATTTAAGTAAAGGGAAATATAGGTGAGGATGTAGCTCTCTTGTAGTCTTGGATGCACTGTAATTACATTGTCATATCCTGACTATCTGCATCAATCCACCATGCATGAATCAGTGTACACGGATATACATTCCCTTGATTACTTAAAGCTTACATGCACTGCATCTAGGGTTGCCACCTTTTCTTAAAAAAAATACCGGAGTTCTGACAAATTTCTGGAGCAAATTCTCCTGCGCAATCGCAGGAGAATTTGCTCACTGCGCATGCGCATAAAGTTACAGCTGATCACTCAGCTGTAACTTTGTGACCACCGCGCATGCGCCAGCTGCGCAACCCACCTCCCGCCCCCCGCACACCCCTTCTTACCAGATGATCGGACACAGCGGTACACAGCGCATGCGCACGGCTATCCAGCCGTTTGTGAATGCGCGCGTCCGTTGAATTCAAAACGCTGGTAAGTAACATGGGGCGGGGGGGACATAAGGAGCCAACAGAGAGGTAAGCACCCTGGTGAGGGCTGCCTCATCTACATGGGAGTTGTGATCCTCCTGCTGTATTATTGATGCAGCAGGGGGATCACAACTCCTATCAAGATGAGGCAGCCCCTCAGGTACTGCCTTGGTTTCATTGGCTCCTTATGTCCCCCCGCCCCGTGTTACTTACCAGCGTTTTGAATCCAGCCACGGACGCGCGCATTCCCACACGGCTTGATAGCCGCGCGCATGCGCTGTGTACCGCTGTGTCCGATCAACTGGTAAGAAGGGGTGTGCGGGGGGTGTGCGGGGGGCGGGAGGTGGGTTGCGCAGCTGGCGCATGCGCGGTGGTCACAAAGTTACAGCTGAGTGATCAGCTGTTACTTTATGC
Organism: Pelodytes ibericus; assembly: GCA_036172795.1. Classification (NCBI taxonomy): domain Eukaryota; kingdom Metazoa; phylum Chordata; class Amphibia; order Anura; family Pelodytidae; genus Pelodytes; species Pelodytes ibericus. The sequence goes on along the minus strand of CM069858.1, from coordinate 88,467,286 downwards.
GCATGCGCAGTGAGCAAATTCTCCTGCGATTGCGCAGGAGAATTTGCTCCATAAATTTGTTAGAACACCGGCCTTGGTACTTCCTCCATAGACTTAACATTGTGGTCAAGTCAATTTTTTACCGGCCTGCCGGTAAAATACCGGCCAGGTGGCAACCCTAACTGCATCATTATATTAAAGGTGAAATGTTCAAATGAAGTGGAAGTGAGCAGAGAGCTTCTGACTTTCTTGGAACTTAGGGTTCAGTCACAATTGCATCTGTTACAACCACTACTGCTGCACAACTGTCAGAAACAATTATCACTGATGTGAATTACTGAATGGCTAAATGTCAAAGTGTTAACAAAAAAACAATATTTACTATGCTGTCAAGAGGGGGTATTATGGATAGATCCAATGGATTCCCTCAAACCAAGACATGACCACCAGGGCAAGAGGTGTGTAATCATAGTGGGGGAGAGGGACTGGGTAGTATCAACCATGGTGCCTCTTGTGCTGCCTGAGTGTAGGGAAATGAATTGAACAAAAAGGTGGCATCTAGTCAGTGGGGTCTATGATAGTTCAGCATGTCCATTTCACCGCTGACAGTTCAGCGTAGCAGTTTGAGCTCTGAACTATCAGCGGTGAAAAGCAATGCAGCTGTTTCACCATGGCAATGTAAGCATTGAAAGTTCAGTGCTGAACTGTCAGCGCTTACAATCAGAGTAACCCCCCATATAAATGAAACCACCACTAATAAATTATACCCCCCAAAAGTTACCTCTCCCAAAACCCTAATATTAACCCTCCCCGAACCCTAATACTAACCCCACTGAGCCCTTATACTAACCCCAAACCCTAATACCCCTAATACTAACACTAACCAGTGCTGTATTTACCGCGAGGCATCCTAGGTGGATGCCTAGGGAGGTAAATTTTGGGGGACGGCAGCACAAAAAAAAAAAACCGCGCTTGCAGGCAGAGACGGAGGTGAGAGGGGATCGTAAGATCCCCCCTCACCATCGCTCTGCCTGCCAGGCTGCACGGGGAGCCGAACAGGCAGCACAGAGAAACCTCTGTGCTGCCTGTTCGGCTCCCCATGCAGTCTTACACAGAAGTGCCGACAGTCACGTGACGCAGAAGTGCCGACAGTCACGTAAGCGCCCGTCACGTGACTGTCGGCACTTCCTGTTGGCACAACCGCCGGGGAGCCGAAGAGGCAGCATGGAGGACTACCACTAACATTAATCCCTAATACTAATTATACTCACCTTGTACGTGATCCCACAATGAAGTGGCCATCCCGCTAGAGTTTGCGGTGAAGCGGCTGCAATGAAGCAGCCGAGAAGTGTTTCATCCCCCAGTCAGTGTGTTTATAGTGCTGATAAAAGACCTTAACCAGAAGAAACAGTTCCATCTAAATCATCCTAGAGTGTAAACAAAGAAACTCTTGAGACAACTGCTGAATGTCATTTAACCCCTTCATGACCAGACTGTTTTTGGAATGTTGTGCGTTAGTGACCGAGGCTGTTTTAACACTTCTGAGGTGTTTGTGTTTAGCTTTAATTTTCTTCTTTGTCAGTTGCTGTACACACACATATTATATATTGTTTTTTTCAGGACAAGAAGGGCTTTCTTTTCATGACATTATTTTGTTCATATAATTTATTGTATTGTGTGAAAAATAGTAAAATATGGTTAAAATTAAAAAAAATAAACACTTTTCCTGACTTTTCTTTGTAAATTCTTTTACTAAGCTTCAAAAGCTAATGAAAAAACGTGCTAAATAGATTCGACTATAGGTCCTGAGTTCAGAAATACCCAATGTTTATATGTTTTTTTGCTTTTTTTTGCATGTTTTAGGTTAATAAATACAAGTAGCATTTAGCTGTTTCAAAACCATTTTTTTTAAAAATTAGCGTTAGTGACACTGTAACACCGATATCTGATATAAATCGCTGAATAACCCCCCACATGTACACATTTTTATAAAGTAGACATCCCAGGGCATTCAACTTGGGGTAATTTGACACTTTTCACTCTGTCATTTTACCACCAATCTTTGACAAGTTTGACGTAGTAATTTTTTGTGTGTTTTATTTCCACACACTTTGAAACTTAGGTATGAATTTAAAGGGGTTCGTCTATTTTATTGCCAAACAAAACCCCAATATATGTTCAGCAACTTCCCCTGAGTATAGCGGTACCCCACATGTATAGGTTTGCTAGGTTTATGTGGCAGGTACAGGGCAAAATTTAGGATATGGTTATTGCAGCTTTAAAACGTGTATTTATTATGTAATACTTGTGACTACATTTCCTATCATGCTCAGCCAGCCAAAAGCTACCATAGCAGAATAGGAAATGTAGTCTATAGTAGGAAGCACCGATTTTTGCTATCCTTGTTATCCTGCGGCTGCATGGATCAAATATCCAGCTGCTACGGGCCCCTATCTACTGCTGGGGGCCAATGCAAAGCACTGGCCCCACTAGCAGTCTTTTTTTTTTTTAAATAAAATATCCCTATATGACCACAGACAGACATAACATGTCATTGGTCCTCTACGGAATAACTTTTTATTTTTATACAATTTATTATTACATTTTTTTATTTTTATTTAACTCTAACCTTAACCCTATGGTTAGGGTTAGTACAAACCCTAATTCTAACTCTAGGATTAGGGTTTTGATGAACTCTAACCCTAACCCAAGAGTTAGGATTAGCACAATAGGAAAAAAAAAAAAAACGTTTTTTTTTTTTAATTAAAAAAAATCCTTTGGGGGGCTGGTTGTTACTGGGGGGGACCAGGGGGAGACTTCACACATTATATTTAGTCTCTCTCTGCCCCACGATCACCATGGAGCAGGGAGAGACTATAGCTGTCAAAGCAGGCACCTGCTTTGACAGCTATTAACATCCGGGCGCTGTGATTGGCTGTCATGTTCCCGGGGGGTCCTCAGTATCGAGACACTTAGCCATGCCGTTAGTAGCGCGATCGCGGTATGCCAGCGTGCATACCGCGATCAGACCTGCATGACGGTCCTGGACCGTCATCGGTCACTAAGTGTGTTTTTACCGATGACGGTCCAGGACCGTCATCGGTCGCGAAGGGGTTAACATTCCCCTGAAAGTGGAGAATGTGTAGCTGAATAAGCTTTACTGACTAGCGAAAGCATCGAATCTCGTGTATTTTGTCAATTTGTAACCATTTGTGCTTTTCTGAATAGACCTCATACATATTTTGATTTACATACATATTTAATTTACAATTACTGAAATGGTATAGAGGGATTAAACCTGATTACACAATTATTTGAAGGGTTTAGTCCATCTTGAAATATACCAAGTACACTTTCACAATAAGCATTTCATTCATGCTCATTCTTTTTCAGACATGTGATCCTGCAAGTATCGCTAAAATTAAACTCACTGAAAAAGTTATTACGAAAGGTGTAATGTGTGCAGTGGTAAGTAAACTTTTTTTGTTGTTTCTATCTTTTTTCATTCATTAATTTCAACAACAACAAACAACTGTTTCACCATGAATTTAACTAAATATCAATACAGGAAGACCTGATATGGTCATTTTGCTCTGGCAAATTCATTATAAATTTGAGTGCTGGCTCCACAATTGGTCATTGGAATTGATTTGCATCTTTCCAATATCCTGATATTTAAAAAAAAAAAAAACTGAAAATCTGAACAATTTAAAAGTCAAAGATGGGTATTAGCGCTCTATGAGATCAATAGGTTGGAACTTAAATCATTATTTCTAGTAAAAATACGTAATTTAATATTAAAAAAGGATATTAACAGGGCATGGTTTGGATGAACTCAAAGATGGCCACACCTTGTTGAATCTCCTTATTGGATGAGATAAAATTCACAACACTGAACAAATATGGCAACCCAGAACCTAAAGCTTCTGAGGAGAAGCTTGAGGTTTTCTGTCAAGCTAAGCAAAAAAAGAAAAACTTTTTTTTTATCACCAGAGGCTCCATCTTGTGAACTAGATGTGTAGGAAAGTAGAAAACTCATGGCTGACAAATTCTCTGAAACCCAGTGTCCATAGCCAACATCAAGAAACTGATTGCTGAACAGAAAAGAGAATGGTATTAAGACTCTCACAGAATAACTTAAAAAAGAGCTATGAAATACTGGATTGTGCACCGACCACCCTTGAGGATAAAGTGGGAAAATTCACTGAATCACATAGCACTCTAAAAAACAAAAGGTGAAAGAAGTAAAGCGCCTCAGAAAATGACTAGCCAATACGGAGGACCACTCAAAGCGGAATAAGTTAAGAATCCGCTGCATCACGGAGGACTTATGAGTAGATGATCTCCATTCATTATTCTACATGTTATTTTAATCTGACTCAAAGACTAAAGTTACAATCAACAAGACCCAGAGGCCTTAAAATAAATTTTAATAAATTTCCTTAAATACAAAAGAAAATATCTTAGAAGCAGCCACCTCAAAAATGTATATTCCCGAGGAATATAAATAGGTTCAGATCCTCACAGATTTTCCGACTCTAACCTTACAATGCCGAAGGAAGTTTGCGGATGCAACCAAGGTACTGAGAATGAATGAGATTCCCTGTAAAAGTAACTGTGCACTGAAATGACCTTCAGAAAGTGATAATCTCACCCCACAATTTGGGATGTCATAACTGAAGCAACAGAACAAAACAACAGTTACAACCCTTCAAGCAAAATCTCCCAAGATTGGATTTTGTTAATGAAGGCAGGGACATTTTCCACTTGATTGTCATAACTTTAAGTTCAAGAAGGTCTCATAAATTCGCCTTCAACGTTTTTTGTTGCAGTCCACGTGTTCCAGTAAAAGTTTGATCACATAACTCCATTTCTGGCTCTATCTGGTTTCTTTTAGATATTAATAACTTTAATTGATACTATATCCAGTATCACTAAAGTTTTTATTAACCAACATACATTCACTATAGTTTTTTTTTATTTTAAGAACATCACTCACCTCCAAATTATACAGTTCATATTAGCCACATTTTGGAAAGTGGATTGCAACGCACATTATAGCTGTGAATCGTCGTGTATACATTCATGCAAGGTACAAGTCTATGGACGCCAGATATATAACCTATCTGTAATTCTATTTTGCAGCTACAATCGGTCAAGATACTAGATTTAGCCGAATAAACTAACAAATGACATTGATTTTTCTAAATGTCTACATGTTTATTTAGATGTTTATTGGCAGTCATGCCTATATCACATTGTTAAGGTTGCACCTCTTTTTTTTCAGGTATTCCTTCAATGCTAGTTATATTACAATTATGCTACTATAGTTTACTGTCTTACCAAAATGACAGCTAGGTATATATTTGAACCGATGACAACACAAGAACAGAAAGATTTCAATATGGTACATAATTAGTTAATCTCTCAACTATGGCAATATTGTATTTCCATAGGGAACAAAATAGTTGTTTTTGCACTTAGCCATCACATAGTCATTTTGTAGGAATTGCATCACTAATGATATATTATGTTTTTAGATTTACCAGTATAGCAGCTTATTCCTAATGAATCTGAGATATATTCAAGCCAAATAATGGCTGTATTTTAAAAGCTTGGTGGATTTTATCAAAATAAATTGGTTCCAACTGAACTAATGTAAAAGGTCTAAACTCTGCAGAAGCTGTTATTGCCTTACCGCAGTACCCGTGCTTTAACAAATGGTATTTCTATGGTCCTCATTTTAGTTCAACTGCACGTTTCTCCTTTAGGAATATCTTGCGGTGTTTCAACTTTAACTTTTGCTGGACTTGACAACCCCATTATCTATACCCACTGCACTGTAAATAAATGGTCACATTAATAGGCCTTTAACCAAGCCTTGTTATGCAACAGATTGTATTAATGTTATAAAACATGATATACTCATTATAATTATGTTTTTGTTTTTACAGGATAAACTTTTGGACAGGGATGGCCATGATTGTGGTACCCTCATTGGGCAACGTATAACTCCGCTGGTAAATATATATTTTAAATAGGTACATTTAAAATTGCATAATAAAAAAATTAATGGTTTGTCTTTTATTATTTTACTTGAGAACCTTGATGGCTATCCCTAGAGACAGAAAGGATCTGCAGGAATCAGTGTAAAGTGTAGGCTCATACATTATACAATATAAAATATAAAATAGTCATAGAAATATAGGGGGTTATGTGTACAATAGACACACAGAAATAGTGGCACCATCACAGTGGGGCACCAATGGATGGCAGTTATTGCTAAATGCACCAGTTTCACACATCCTGGTTTCCTGGAGCCCTTAGTGCCACATGCTAGTATAAAAAATTAGGCAAATAACAAGTGAACAGAGTTTGACAGGGGGCAATTTGCAAATAAAAATTGTCCAGAACATAAAGAAGTGCCCAATCTCTTGTATACATAAGATATGATATTTACAATTTTTTAATTTCCAGATATTTTCATGTGTGTGACATTTTATACATAATGCCATCTAGTTTGCCAGTATTTCTACCTAAGGTATTCAATTGTAATCTGGCCTTAGCTTATGAACATTAAAGCCTTTTGCTCATTCCTTGAATACTCAAACTCCTTTAATATATTAACCTTCTCCACTTCTGCTGGAAGTCTATTAAATGCATTCACTGCCTCTGTGTAAGTTATTTTGCTTAAAAGATTTCTCTCATAAACCATTAATCATTTTAGTAGTCCTTCTCTGGACTTTCTATAAAGTATTTATATGCTTGTTAAAATGTGTTCGCCACTACTGAGTACAATACTCCAAGTGAGGTCTCACCAATGCTCTATACAACATCATGAGTACTTACCACTTTCTACTGTTAATGTATCTAATCAAGGATCATGCCTGTATTTCTGCATCTCTGTTATGTTGGATAATTGCTTTTACATCCTCTGAAATAAGTCCCTTTCGGTTAGTTCTGTATACATTATGGATTTGGGTTTTTATTTTAAAATTGCAATACATTGTCTTTATCTTTATCAACATTAAACTTGAGTTATCACAGCTTTGGCCATTTATACAATTTACCTAAATTAGCGGAAGTGGTAAAGGTAAATACAAGGAAGAAGTTAGGGATAGGCATAAAGCTATCTGGTTTAAGATAAGGACAGGGACTAATACAAATACTTTGGGCTGACTAGATGGACCTTATCTGAAGACACATTCTATGTTTCTAAGCACACATAGCAGAAAGGCATACCTTACCTTTAAGAATTGCTGACTGTAATTAAGATAATAAGGAGCAAGGGCTTAAAGACAACCCACCCCCACTTCCAAAAGTACTGGTATTTTACTGGGGATTTTTTACAATGAATATTCATCATTGGTACAACATTCTGTTTTCTGTCACTGTCATTCAACCATTCGACGATGTTAGAATCCAAAATAAGTGAAAATTGTTTCATACTTACCGTCATTTTCTTTTCCTGGCTAAGATCCATGGCAGCATTACATATGGGTAATGCCCAAGCAGTAGAAAAAATAATAAATAATAAATAAATACCCACGAAGATTCAGATGGTAGGAAATCCACAGAGCCTTCTTGACTAGCAGAGCAGGCAAGGCATATGGCTCACCCCCCGGTCGCTAAAGGGGGGACTTTCAGGGAGACTCACTGCACTAGGAGCTGTGTACTGGAAGCTTCCGGGGAAGAGAGGCTGAAGTTTCCCAGCAAAGTTCAAGAGGACTCAGGTAAGCCAAAAAGAAAATTTCAAGCTACAGAAAGTAATTCCACCTGTCAGTCTGAGAGGAGAGGAAAAAAGACTGAGGTTTGTGGATGATTGGGGGCCTATTTATATCACCTGGGAGTTTGTTTTCCTGGCTTATTAGCTACCCATATGTAATGCTGACATGGATAGCCAGGAAAGCATATTATTAATCTCTCTGCGTGGGAAAGTAACAAAAGCCATCCTGAAATCCAGATAAGTTTACATCTATTGACCCCCGATCCATTGTTTTAGTTACTCAATCTAAAGTATTAGTAAGGTTAGTTTGACAAGAGCTCCCTTAAATGGATCGGGGGTTCATCCTCACAACATCAGCAACTTACATTTTACTTGTGCTTCTATATTAGAAGCACAAGTAAAAAAAAAAATGTTAGTGTCCCTTTAAGTAAAAATTTTTTTTAATGATCTTGCAATCCATGTAACTTTATATATTTAGTCCTTTTAATGTAAAAGTAGAACATATTTCTCTGTAAAATAAAATATGCATCATATTACTTTATAGTCTCCCCCTGCGCAACACTAAATCTAGTGTTCACAAATGCCTTTCTTATGAATTATCTGCTCTGTATTTTAGAGATAATTCTTGTAACAAGCTCTGACTGTCTGTACTCTTGGCAGAACCATCTAATTTTATTTTCCAGTTCACATCAGGCAGATTAAAGGCACTGATAATAAACTACACAGGGGTGGACTGACAACTCATGGGCAAAATAACATCATGGGGCCCTCTTGTTCCTATCCATGTGCAAGCCACATCTATGTTGAAACTCTGCCCACATGCAAGCCCCTCCCACCACCTTCTGGATACATGTTTCTATTTATGCACCTTCTTTGATTTGAATTCTATCATGGTGGATAAATATTACCATATTTAAAAAAAATAGGACATGCCCAGCACCCACATTACACCCCCAGGACATGCCCCATCACCCACACTGCACACCAAGAACATGCTCCATCACCTACATTGCATACCCAGGATTTGCCCCATCACTCCAGGACATGAAACCCGAACCTACCTCACCTTTCATTGTCATATTAGATATTTCCTCTAGTAGCAGATTATATAATAATATCATTACCGCACCTGTTAGAAATATTACCTCACCAGCTAAAATCCTCCATGCTTTCTATGCCCTGGTAAAAAAAAAAAAAAAATTGAAACACTGTTATGTGCAGTACTTACCTCAAAAATGTTTTGTCCATCAGTTTTAACCCCCCAAAATGCATGATTTAAATGTGCAATGCAGCTGCTATTTGCACATTTTAATGCTTTCAGTACTGTAGGGTACACAAACAGTGCTTGCTACAGCACTGAAAGGCTTACCCTGTTAAAACAAAGTGTTAGAGCAGAGCGTTTACTAAATCAGATTACATTATTTATCTTTGTGGAATGTGAATAATCGTTGTGGGTTTAGGATAAGTGGAGATACGCGAACATGTTTAAATTGAAAGACTTAATAAAACTGCAATATAAATAGTTATGGATTAATCATATTTAGCCTGTGACAAATGTATTTAAATTGTATTGTTAAAATCATCTGCGCTTACTGACACTTTTAGCATATTTCCGTAAAATATGTAATATTTTAAATGAGAGTTGTGAAGAGAAAAATATGATATGGTAAATAAACCTATACTTATGTAAAACGTGTCAACTTTACACTTAAATACACTGATGTATTTATTTTTATTCCTGTAGAAAAGTTTGCAGAAAGTGGTGGTCCAAGCTTTAGTTGCAATTGATGGTCCTACAAGCCACATTCTAGGTGGAGTTCTAGGTGTTCTCAGAGTTCCTCTTAAACAGATTCTAGGGACCGTGACTGGTCTTCTTAAAAATATCATCCCTATTGGCTGAAAAGAATAACGTAAGGTAAAAAAAAATTTGTTTTTACAATTGTACATACTGAAAATAATTTGACTTTAAAAAGTACTTAATATTATTGTCAGAATTTGTTAATGTTAAAAGCATTTGGTGAAGTGTTACCTACAATCAAAAATATGTATTTTAAACTATAAGTAAAACGTTGCCTAAACGTATTTATGGAAAGTAGGCTTTTTATACATATTCCAAAGTGATTGTTTTTTTTTATCATGAATGGAACAAAATTGATATCACACAATAATACAATTCATAGAATATACTCAGCATAGCATAAGAAATTTTAGAATGACAATTTTCTATTTAATTAAACTAATTAACTACTAATGTATTAGTCAAACAGTTTTTTTTTTTTAAGTGTTTAAAGATTGATAGATTAGTGTAGTTATTCTAACTTTCAGCCTGCTCAGTCCTACTTCATGGTCATTCTTCCTAACTGTTCATATTTGCATTCATGTTCACTTTCTCCTTAACATGTTCATTCACATTCACTCTGACTATTATTGTTCTTCACTTCCAATTTATGTTCAAATTCTCATTGCCATTCTCCTTGGCACTGTAAGTCACATTTCAATTAACACATACTTTCCTGTCTCCCACCTTGACATGCAGTGGTGTATCTTGGTTTTGTTCTGCCTGAGCAGACCAAATTTGCACCCCCTAGCCACATTGCAGGAAAAGGACATGTCCCATCACCCACATTGCACACCCATTACATGGCACATCACCCAAGAACATGCTCCATTGCTGACATTACACACCCATTACATGGCCCATCACCCAAAGACATGGCCCATTACTCACATTACACACCCATTACATGGCCCATCACCCAAGGACATGTCCCATCATCAACATTGCACACCCATTACGTGCCCCATCACCACAGGACATGTCCCATCACCTATTTTACACACTCATTACATGCCCCATCACGTCATAACATGCCCCATCACCCTATTATATGCTATATTACCCCATTACATGCCCCATCATCCACATTGCACACACATTAAATGCCCCAGGACTTGCCCCAGACAGCACTGTTAGTTCCCTGGTGTCTAGTGGCAGGCAGCACAGTGTCTGTGCACTGCCCTGGGGCACAGACAACCTACCATGCTGCCTGCTGGGCTCCATGCCCAGTTTGATGGTTGAGTGCTGACAGGTCAAGTGACCACAGCGCGAGTCTGACGTCTGAGTGCTGGAGTTATGTGACCTGTAGGACACTAGAGCACTGGTGAGGGGAGATCTTCTGAGGGGTGGTGTTTTTTGACAAATGATCACTTCCGGATAAGATTAATTTTAGTTTGAATTATAATGACTGTGGGCATTTTTTTGGGGGTGAGGTAGTCAGTGCTGTATTCACCGCGAGGCATCCTAGGCGGATGCCTAGGGCGGCAAATTTTGGGGGGCGGCAGCGCCCCCCAGCACTGAAAAGAAAAAAAATGTAAAAAAAAAAAAAATGTAAAAAAAAAAAAAAACGCGGCCCTTTAAAAAAAAAAAATAGACCGCGCTTGCAGGCAGAGACGGAGGTGACAGGGGATCGGAAGATCCCCCCTCACCATCGCTCTGCCTGCCAGGCTGCACGGGGAGCCGAACAGGCAGCACGGAGAAACCTCCGTGCTGCCTGTTCGGCTCCCCGTGCAGTGTGCCGACACGGAAGTGCCGACAGTCACGTGACGGGCGCGCTGACGTCATACGCGCGCCCGGTCACGTGGCCTGTCGGCACAATCGCCGGGAAGCCGAACAGGCAGCATGGAGGGACCATGCTGCCTGCCTGCCAGGGAAAGGTAAGTGCTGATGGGAGAGTGTGTGTGTGTGAGAGACTGAGTGTGATGGGAGTCAGAGTGTGTGTGATGGGAGACAGTGTGTGTGGCTGAGTGTGATGGGAGTCAGAGTGTGTGTGATGGGAGACAGTGTGTGTGGCTGAGTGTGATGGGAGTCAGAGTGTGTGTGATGGGAGACAGTGTGTGTGTGATGGGAGACAGTGTGTGTGGCTGAGTGTGATGGGAGACAGTGTGTGTGACTGAGTGTGATGGGAGTCAGAGTGTGTGTGAAGGGAGACAGTGTGGGTGACTGAGTGTGATGGGAGTAGGAGTGTGTGACTGAGTGTGATGGGAGTAAGAGTGTGTGTGATGGGAGACAGTGTGTGTGACTGAGTGTGATGGGAGTCAGAGTGTGTGTGTGATGGGAGACAGTGTGTGTGACTGAGTGTGATGGGAGTCAGAGTGTGTGTGATGGGAGACAGTGTGTGTGACGGAGTGTGATGGGAGTCGGAGTGTGTGACTGAGTGTGATGGGAGTGTGTGTGTGATGGGAGTATGAGCTTGATGTGAGTCTGAATGATGGGGCATGTCTTAGGTGTGTAACGTGGGTGTACAGCTTGGGTAGGGGGGTGCCCGGATTTTGTCTGCCTAGGGCAGCACAAAATCAAGATACACCACTGGAGGTAGTATTTCATTCTTTTTTTTACATATGCTGCTGTATAATCTGTGTATATGAAGGCAATATGAAATGGCAGCATATGTATAACCTGTGTGTATGAAGGCAATCTAGAGCAGGACCACACAGTAACACACACACAGTATCACTCACACACACACACACACACACACACACACACAGTCAGTTTTGTTTCTTAACTTTCTAGCTGCAGGCAAGAAACTGCATCTTTGATCTTCATGTGAAGGAAGGACTGAGCCAATCAGGAGAGGCTTCTGAACTCTGAATAGTTATTATTTTATGAATGTAGATCTCTCAGAAATCTAAAAAATAATTTTGGCCTGATACCAGAGATTACTAACTGATAAAACCCAAAACATGTCCTTTCCTCACAGACAGACACAAATAGACAGGAAGGACAGACATACTGACAGATAAGGTACAGAGATTGATAGATAGACACAGACAGTCTCAGATAGACAGACAGGACAGATAAGTTGACAGATAAGGTACAGAGATTGATAGACAAAGAAAGCATGCATGGGATAGGCACAAGGCTACTCTAGATATATGATATGGCTAATAAAGATATTTTGAAAATTGGTACTAGATGGTCCAAATGGTTCTTATCTGCCGACACGTTCTATGTTTCATTGTAATTAGATATAAAGTGGTGCACACTAGGGCCTAGATGCCCGACTGTGGCAATCCAGCAGTTTCTGTACTACAACTACCACTGCCATTCTGGAAAGCTAGTGGGGAGTTATGGAGTTTGAAGTTCTGATAGCAGTTAGATGGCTGGGCACTAAGGCATTTCGAAGTGAAAAATTGTGCACCCCAGGACATTAAACTAATGGGGGACAGAAATTGACATTAAAATACTTTTGCACATTGTTTATGTAATCCATAATTCAATCATGCCTAAAAGCTTTCTTATTTTATGAAGCCTATATACTGCATTATAGATGGATTACAAAATGTATTTCAAAGTAGAAATTCTTAAGATTACTATTATTTTATACCTTTCAATCTTTTTTTCAATATTTTATTTGCTTGTATAGTTACAATTATTTTTTTTTCAGATGCCTGTATGTCACATCGACATAGGAACACGTATTTACTCAATCCACTGATGATTTTATTCTTTTTTTCCAAAAAATGTTTCTCAATCAGAGCAATCCATTAAAAACCTTTTCACAATTGAATTGGTAAAAAACATTGTTGATTTACTTATATTCTTCTTCACCAATAAACTATGATCATTTAATTTGAGTTGTCCTTTTCTTTCTTTGACTGCTTAGACCAACAGTATAACAAGACCATTCCCTCCCAAGAATGACATTCTGCACATAACCAGACACAATACTAATTGTATATAGGATCAAATATAGTTCTTGAGGGAGAGTAAACATCTGATTTCTGGTATCAGCAAATGGTGCAAATATCATTCATCTGGTTTTCATCTCTGTTTGCCAGTCTCCACGTCTGTTTGTCTCTTTCTGTCAGGTCGTGAACCAAACATGTAGCAAAGTATTTATAATCAAGCATCTTTGCAGGATGATTAAGATATCATATATCAGGTATAGTAGAAGCAGTGTAGTATCTCTACAAGTAAAATAAATATCTGCAAAGGAATAATGAAAACAATAAAAATATATATATACCATTTTTTCTCCAGAGAAAAGCAATGCTAAAGTAATGCAACTAAGCTCCACGATAGCAAGACACTCTGGATCCACAGACTCACCACATGATAAAAGTAGGATGTGGGTCCCGAGATCTCATTAAACTTCCACTTTAATGTTGAAACAGAAGTGAGATCCAATTCTCTGTTGGCTCCTTTGGAGCATGTATTTAAAACAAGAATACATAGCATTATAACTGGGTTTATCTCTATAAACTAAGGCACAGAGCAAACATCATAAGAACAGATTTTTTTTTCTTTTAATGGTCTTTGTTCAATTTTTAGCAGGTAATACAACAAACACCCTATACTGTCACTGTGTATTACTTGGTGATTAGCAGCACCCCTTATTATAAATGCTAGTTTAGGTGAGTGCTTTCCATTTTGGACTTGTTTGTATATGAAGCTCCAACCAGGCTTCTGGTTTAGCACCCCTCCCCATCATTGGTGCTCCATAAGTGGTGTCCAGACCTATAAATTGCTGGAGTGTCTCTGTTGTACTATAGGAAGGTCACTGGTAAGCAACACATTTAAAGAGATTTATCCCCATATAAGCATAGGTATTTAGTGTTAGGGCCCACCTATATTGGAGTACTTTAACGTAGTGGTGGGCTTAGATATATATGTCCATGTTATGTTATAGAAAGGTGTTTTTAACATTCTGTGTGAATTTCATTACTGGTTTGATGTGAGTGCGCTGGGTTTTGGACTGTGTATTACTTGGTTTTCAGCAGCACCCCTTATTATAATATTTGTATTAGAGTCTGATAAGAACCAACATATATCTCTTTCTATACCAAGCTGGCTTTTCAGCTGTTTTTCAAGTTGTTGTATATTAACATTTGACAGTTATTTCCAACCGCATGCAATCAAAATTTTAGCAGCAACCATAAAGTGTATTGTGAAAGGTTTCTGTGTTTGTGGCTTCTGGAGCCACCTCTGGTTTATTTTCCAAACTAATGTTGCCTGTTTCCACTAATAATTTAAACACCATATACCAGATGCCTTTCTCCTCCTCACAAATCTACCAGATGTGGAGAAATGAGCCTTCAGCAGACTAGCATCTCTGATTTAAAGATGGATACATTTGTGCCAATTTAGATGGTAACAGATACCAACGATTCACTACCTTGATTTGGTTTTCTAACATATTCAGGAAATAAATGGTCTTATTCACTTTCCTGGATGAATTTATCCATTCTCAGTGCAAACTGCAGGGGAAGGAGTTTCCCGTCTACCAATTTTAATACCTCTTTTTATTCTTTATTTTCAAATTTTCAAAATTACAATAAAATGAAATGCAATTTCGCTTTATTCCATTAAGCTGTCTGAGCTCATATATAGTGATCAGTAACAGCCAATCAATGGCAAAGGGGGTTTGGTGATTGCTCAGATCGGCATCACCATTTGCCTGATCAGATCAATATTTGGAAATATTTTTTAGGGGTTCATTTTTTTGTACAGTACTGGCCTAGAATAAAGAACATATAAAAGGCCATCATGATTGGGGTTGTCAGTCATCACAACACACCTTGTCAATCATATCCTGTGACCAGTAAGAGCACAGAAAGGGGTGGTTAGTATCTCAATAAGGGACTGGGCTTGAGCTATATATTGTTATGCATAACAAACAAACTTCCTGTTTGAAACAATTATGGCAAGTTTGCCTGGTGATGAGGCTGCTGGCTTCTGGCTCAGCTTAGGATGCTGCTGCTGCAATCCATGGAGGAGACTGAAATGCAGGGTGGGAGTTATATTAAACCCTACACCATCTAGTACCAGCCCTCTCCCCCCTTTACCCACTGTCCCCATTAAGGCATTTAGCAATATGTCCCCAAGGCCTGTCTGCCATTTATAAGCCCTTATCCATCTTGTGCAGTATCTATGACAGTGTCCCAATCCTCAGCAAAATGGAGGTAGATGGCCCCCACTAATAATACAGGGGGAGCCATGCCTTTCACTTCCTCTGGAGCCCCAGCTTCCTAGTATTACATCCCTGCAAATCATAGGAGCATGTCTGTGCTTGTCATAACCCCCTCACTTTTTTATTAGGCCGCTGGTCGCACACTAATAATGCCGGCAATGGCGCTTACCGCCATCGGACTTTGTCTCCGCTCCCTTTGTTATGAAGGCTGCAACCAGCTGCAGTAATAAAGTGCAGAGGTGCGTGTTGAGATGTCCTTGTAAGCACTCTCCTCTCCAGCATATCACTGCCATTGTTTGCCATCACAGCAGCGCAGCAGCATGCCCTGGGTGTTTGCCATGGAGTCACGTGGTCACAATAATAGATTTCACGCAGGCTCACAGCAGCCTTGCACCACAATGCATTCTCTGGACAATGAGTCCTCTGGAGACACCCCTTCTCTGCAGAGGGTCCCCATAGGGCATAGCTGTCAGCGGCCTGGGTTCCTCCCAGTGCAACAGGTCATTTAACCCTTGCAGTCCTGGCTTATCCCCTGTTTCTGACCCTGCACTGCAGCTCCAAGAAGGATTTTTAGGGTAGTGTGGAGTTCCCTGGAGTCAGGACTCACACCCTGTGTTCGCCACACTCCTCTCCTGCAGCAGCTACAGCTTTCCTTGCTCTTGCTGGACAGCGCAGAGAAGGTTCACTGGGTAGCATCTCGCTGCTGTTCTCCCAGTCTCCAATTGCATCTCCAGTTCCAGCACCCATGGCAGTCCCTCCTCCAGGGACCAACTCACTTGGAACATAATACAGTGGGGGCCATTTTCAGTGCTGAGGATAGGGCAGCAGACATTTTCCAGCCCCCCCCCCCCCCCCCCGGGGAGATGCTAGCATGCTCTCACAGCTAGTATCAGGGCTCAGGGAGATCTTAAAAGCAGTAGAAACTAGTTTCCTTATGCATGCGGGTACCCCTTCCCCTGCACAAGCATAGGGTGCATATGTGGCTGCAGTCGCTCCAACCACTTCAGCCCTTTGGCTTGCTCTCATCACAACTGTGTCAGTGGTAACTTTAGAACTGGTTGCTGGGGCATATGTGCCTTCAGTAGCTCCAGTTGCTGTAATGCCAACAGTTCCCACCACGGGCATATCCGAAAGGCCAAGGAAAAATAAAAATACGGTAGGTATATCGGATTCAGCCTGATGTGATATGTGTGTCTGTTTTGAGGGTCCCATGGGGGCTCACCTAGAGCAGGAAGTTAAATTAAAAAAATGTCATTAAAAAAATCAGTTCGGTTTGTTTTCCAGTTGTGAATTTAGTGTTTCTACATGTTCATGATATCTATATAAAATATAAATAAAAAAGGCTTTTAATAAGATGGATGAATTTGCGTGTTCATAATAACATAAATAAATCTGATAAACATATAAAAAGTAAGAAAGAAATGAAATAGATGCAGTTTACAGTTCGTTGAGTCAGTTTTAATTTCCCAGTCATTGTAGGGTCTGGATATCAGAACATTGAATGGGGTTTTTGGGGAGCCAAGCTGACCTGGGACTACCCCATTGATGAGCAGTTAAGATTTAGTTATGACGGCATCACTATCCAAGGGTTAGGTGTTAACAGGTTCTGGTGGGCATATATATATAATGGCGTGCTTTATGTTTCCCAAACCTATTCCTGAGAACTCCCAAAAATGTTCATAGGAACATTAACCATTAAAGGAGAGAAAAATTCTGAAATGATTTATCTTTGTCTCATTTTTTACAGCACAGAAACCTGACATTTTAACAGGGGTGTGTAAACTTTTTATATCCACTGTAGCTGTTTCAAAAACTTTTTTTTTTTTCAAAATTAGCGTTTGTGGCATTATAACACTGATATCTGTCATGAATCCCTGAATAACCCCCCCCCCCCCCAAATGTAAACATTTTTTAGAGTAGACATCTGAGAGTATTTAATTTGTGGTATTTTGACTCTTTTCATGCAGTCATTTTACCACCAATTTATGCCAAAATTTGCAAAGATAAAACATTTTTGGTGATTTCTTTTTACACCAATTGTAATTCAGGTATGTATTTACTGAGAATTTACAGGGTTACTGCCAAACACCACCAATATGTGTTCAGCCATATCTCCCGAGTACATTGATACCACCCATGCATAGGTATGTTGGGTATTTTGGGGCTAAAAGACCACATTTGGAAGGTACACATTTCTTTAATCCAGCTTGGAATTTTGACATACAGACAACCTGCACACATGGGCTACTTGGGACATTTTTGAAGCTGCTCAATGTAATTTACCCCATCAAACCATATATTTTTGAAAAGTAGACAACTCAGGGTATTTCAAATGGTGGTATTTTAACACTTTTCATGTACTAATTCTACCACCAGACATTGTCAAACTTTGGGGTAGAATTGTTTTGTGTGTTTTTTACACACATATTATAGTTTAAGCATGAATTCACAGATCCTGTTATGTGTTACTGCCAAAAAACACCTCAACATGTGTTCAGAAACATCTCCTGAGTACATTGATACCCCCCATGCATAGGTTTGTCAGGTTGTTTAGGGGCTAAAAGGCCACATTCGAGAGGTGTGCTTTTCAGTATTTCAGCTTGGAATTTTGACATGTAGATAACGTGCACCCATGTACTACTTTGGACATTTTTGTAGCCCCCCAATGTAATATACCCCATCAATCCATATATTTTTGAAAAAATTGTGTGTTAGTAATTTTGTCTTTAGGTTAGTTAAATAGGCAGCTAGTGTGTTGCTGAGTTATGCAGCGCAAGTTTAATTTAGAGGAGGCATATGCCTTCTTGGCATCTGATTCTGATGCCACGGACACAGCATGAGATTTTGATGCAGATCAGTTTACTGATGATTCTAGCGAGGTGTCACTTGTTTGTGAGCCGGTGGCTAAAAGAAGCCGTGCTACTGCTAATGTGGAAGAGTTGGTACCTCCACAGTTTGAGAAGCCCAACATCCCCCATTTTAGTGCCAATGCAGGCATTCATGTTGATGTTACTAATTTTTCACAGATACAGTATATGGGTTTATTTATACACTTTGGGAGGAAAATGTTTCCCAGACAAATCTGTATGCTACCCAATTTATTCATGACAATCCACGTAGGCGTATAGTTAGGGAACATAATTGGTACCCCACAGATGTCCCAGAGATTAAAAAATTCTGGGCACTTACAATGCTCATGGGGAGTATAAAAAAGCCAACAGTCCGCTCATACTGGAGCACTAACCCTATTATATGTACCCCAAGATATTCTAAAACTATGTCCAGAAAAAGATATGAGTTGCTGCTGCGTTTTCTTCACTTCAGTGATAACCACCACTGTCCTACTATGAATCACCCCGACTATGACAGACTTTACAAAATACGCCCCCTCATAGTCCATCTGCAAAAGACCTTTGCCGAGGTCTACACCCCCAAACAACATATTTCAGTGGATGAGTCCGTTATGAAGTACAAAGGCCGCTTACGATTTAAGCAACACATTCCCTCAAAGCGTGCCCGATATGGGATAAAGTTGTATAAACTTTGTGAAAGTCAGAGTGGTTATACCTACTCTTTTAGAATCTATGAGGGAAAGGATTGTCACCTGGGCCCTCCTGGCTGCCCTGACATTCTGGGGACAAGTGGGAAAATTGTGTAGGATTTAATGCTCCCCTTGTTTAATAAGGGTTATCACCTTTATCTTTTTATACCAGTGTCCCCTTGTTTCAGATGTTGTACCTATTTGAGAGAGTGGCCTGCGGAACTGTGCGAAGTAATCGCAAAGAGTTCCCGACATCTCTGGTAAAGGCCAAACTTTTTTAGCCCCTAAACAACCTGACAAACCTATGCATGGGGGTATCAATGTACTCAGGAGATGTTGCTGAACATATGTTGAGGTGTTTTTTGTTAGTAACACATAACAGGATCTGTGAATTCATTCTTAAACTATAATATGTGTGGAAAAAAAACACAAAAAAATTACTACCACAAACTTTGACAAAGGCTGGTGGTAGAATTAGTGCATGGAAAGTGTTAAAATACCACCATTTGAGATAGCCTAGGGTGTCTACTTTTAAAAAATATATGAGTTGATGGGGTAAAATTCACTAGCTGGCTTCAAATATGTCCCAAATGGGACATGGGCGCAGGTTGTCTTTATGTCAAAATTTCAAGTTAGAAAATCAAAAAGCTCACCTCTCAATAGTGACCCTTTAACCCCTAAACAGGCAGACAAACCTATGCATGGGTGGTATCCCTATACTCAGGAAATGTTGTTGAACACATATTGGGTTATTGTTTGGCAGTGACACATACCAAAATCTGTTAATTCATGTATGAAGTACAATGTTTGTGAAAAAAACCCCACAAAACAATTACTACCACAAACTTTGACAAAGGCTGGTGGTAGAATTAGTGCATGGAAAGTGTTAAAATACCAGCATTTTAAATTGCCTTGGGTGTCTACATTTAAAAAATATACGAGAACAAGGAGTGAGGGGGGGGGAGCGATGACGTGATGACGTGATCACGCGCGCTCAGCTTGTTGGCGCCAAGAGAGGAGAACAAGATCCGATGACCTGTCTAATCGACACCCTGCCATAGGTAAACCCCAGCTATTCGGCATCCAGGAAAACACCACAGAAGCCCTTCCGACACCCGGCAAACCACCCAGAAGATCGCCCTGTCATCGCAGACGGAGGGACGGAGGTTCTCCGGACACGCTGCTGGGACGACGATCGAGGAAGCCAGAACGAGGACTACGGCGTGGCTGTTTATTTTTTTTCCAGCCCAGAACGATGAGAATCCCCCGGAGTGGCACCTTTGCATTCTGATCACCAATCAACAAACATCGTAATCACACTTGGAGAAGATTCGGAGACAGATCTACCGTGGGTGCATGGAGTGGCCCCCGAATCGAATAACCCCAGGCTGTGATAAGTACACTTTTTTGTATATTGCTGACTGGTGATGCTATATTTGGCAGGGTGGAACATTCGTCACCCCACTGAATAGAGGGGAGATTCCCCACATGTTCATCGATGAACTTTAAACTCAATCGGATCCAACCGAACTGAGATCTAATCCCTACTAACTGGCAAAGGAACATTTGAATTGTCATAGGGAAATTATTTACTTATCTCTATTGCCTATGTATATTTGCAAACACCGTCTGATACACCCCCATTCTCGCCTTATCCCCATAATATATACAGCTTCTGATTACCTAAACCAATATCAGTACTCACCTCTCAATCAAAGGGAAACCCTCTTAAAAGGCCCCAACTATCACATATCTCTGCTTGTAAAAAATCCAACTCTATTCAACCTATGAGCTCTCACCCCAGAATCCTTCAAATCAATATAGTTTGGTGACATAATTAACTTGTAATACTATATTGATTATTGTATATCTGGGCAAGACATACTGATATCTTGAACAGAGAAAAGAAATGATTTGTACTCTTTACTCAACCTAAGTTAATTGCAAACAAAACCTGCCACCTGGTAGAGAAACAATATTTTTTGATAATCTGACTGCGGCACTCTATAAATGTTCATAATCATTGTGAAACTTATATACAGATGTTAGTTTAACAGAATTCAATATGAATACTGGCCTTTAAAAGCTAAAAGGCGATTGACAAATTGATTTGCTGTTTTAGCATCCAAATACGTACACCCACTGATTCAGCTGAGAACAACCAATAACCGTATTTTATATATTCGGTAAAAATAGTTGAAAGGAGACATTTCTAATCATAAATACGGAAAATTGTAATAGATACAGACCCCCACAAAAAAAAAAAAAGGAAAAAAAAGGGAAAATATATGTATATAAATAACCCAGAGGTGGAAGTAATATAAGTACAATAACTGACAGTATAAAGGGAGGAAAAAGGAAGAAGGGAAAGAAAAGGAAGGAGGTAGGGAAAGGAAAGAGAGGGGAAGCAGAGGGAAGGGCGAAGGAAAGAGAGAAGGGGGAGGGAGGGAAAGAAGAGAAAAAGGGAAAGGAGGAAAAAGGTAAGGATCGAGTAGATAAGTCAGGAAACAGGATAGGTAGAAGAGGGGAAAGAAAGAAAGGATTTGAGTGGAAATGGTGGGCAAGGAAATAACCAAAATTCCCCCCAAAAAAGAAAAGAAACCGACCGAACCCAAAGATAAGCACATCGGAGAATTCTTTACCCCAACCTATCAAAAAAAACCAAGCACTTTAGATTCTAGCTCATCCTCCTCTAATACCACACTAAATATGTCAGGAAAAACAAGACCGCCCCAACCATTAGAATCCTCTGAGGAACAAGATCATTAGAAGCCCAATGGGAACTAATAAAAACAGAAATTCAACAAAACGCAAAAGACACAAAATATGAGATTAAGAACGACATCAAAGCTCTAGGCAACAGAGTTAAGGAAATGGAGGAAAAAATGGAAACAATTAAGATTAACGAGACAATTTCACAAGGGAAACAAGATGCTCTATCTAAAAAAGTTGAAATTTTACAAGAAAAGCTGGCTAATCTAGAAGATAGGTCACGTAGAAATAATCTACGTTTTCGAAATATTCCTGAAATCGAAACACAGGAAAATCTGGAAAAGTTCCTATTGGACCTATTTGGTCTAATGGGAATACCCCATCCCACCCTAGACCTCATGGAGAACTGCCACCGACTATCTAGACCAAGAGGGATTCCGGACGAGGTACCCAGAGATGTAATAGTGGCTTTAACATCGTATAAAACAAAAAGAAAAATTATATCCGCATTCATCTTATGGAGGGATAAACCCAAGGAATACGAAAATATTAAAATATTCCAGGATTTCTCCTACCATACTAGATTAGCAAGAAAAAATTTCAGCCAGGTAACCACGACCCTAAGAGAAAAGGGCATAAAATACTCATGGGGCTCTCCACCCCGTCTAGTGCTAACCTAGAAACAGAAAAAAAAAGAAGCACCGCAATTCTAGTATCAAACAAAATAGTAATTGACGTAATGTGGGCATTTAACGACAAAGAAGCAAGATATAACATTCTAATCTGTAAGATTAACCATATAATATATACCATAGTGAATATGTATGCACCAAATACAAATCAAATGTCAACCCTCAAAACAATAATAGATAGGATTGATATGATTAAAAAAGGTTCTCTTATATGGGCAGGGGACTTTAATTTAATAATCGATCCAGCAATGGATAAAAGACTCCCCAAGGGGAGTACCCTTACAAAATCTTCAATCAAACAGGCAAAAAATGTAAAACTTTTATTAAAAAAAACTGTCTCCATGATGTTTGGCGCACCCTTCACCCAGATCTTAAAGACTTTACCCACTGGTCTCAGATCCATAATTCCTACTCAAGAATCGATCTGGTCTTAGGTGATCGACCAATGTTGAAAAAAATAATAATAGGTCTGACCATAATGCAGTTAAATGGGAGATCCGGGAGCTGGGGGACGGGGGCTCACGAACCTCTTGGAGACTAAATAACAATTTATTGGAAACAGATGGAAATCTAAAATACTTACAAGAAATGACTGAGTATTTCTTTAAAGAAAATATGACCACAGATATAACTATGGACAAAATATGGGCAACTTACAAATGTGTGATCAGGGGATATCTAATTAAACTTGGCACAGCAAAAAAAAGGGCAGAAGGACTACCTTTAGCAGATTTGTACATCGAATTGGGAAATCTGACCGATCAAAATAAAGAGTCCCCCACAAAAGACTTAATAACCAAAATAAAAGAAATCCAAAATTTAATAAATAAAAAACTAATGGAAAAAGTCAAGGAACATTTATTCAAACTAAACCAACACTATTATTCAAAAGGTAATAGAGCAGATAAAAATCTTACGGCCAAATTAAAGAATAAAAATGCTGCCCAAAGAATATTTAAAATTATATACAAAAATAAGACAATATACGATCCTGAAGAAATTGGAAACGCCTTTGCAGATTTTTATCATACCATGTACAATCTCCAGGGTAGCGATAACAATCAGCAAATACAGGACTATTTGGATACATGTTCTCTCCCTAAGATAACACAACAACAATCCGCCGCCCTAAACCAACCCTTCTCTGAAAGAGAAACAATTCTAGCAATCGACAAAATAAAGCCGAACAAAACCCCAGGCCCAGATGGCTTTACAGGTAGCTTTTATAAAATCCTGAAACCCAATATCAGTAAATACATGACAATCTGGTTCAATGATTTAGTAGACAAAGGTAACAAAGACCCAGAAACACTCAAAGCTAACATTATTCCTATCTTAAAACCAAACAAAAACCCAACTTCTATCGGGAACTATCGCCCAATATCATTGATAAACGAAGATATTAAGATCTTCTCGGCGATATTGGCCGATAGAATCAGAGACTGCATCCCCTCTATCATCCACGAACAACAAACCGGGTTTATTCCAGGGAGAAAAGCCGCAAATAATATAAGAATACTAATTAATCTCATTGATCTGACCATCAGAAATAAAAATCCAACAATTATTCTATCCCTAGACGCAGAAAAAGCTTTCGACCAGGTCAACTGGAACTTTATGTTTAGTGTGTTAAGAACCCTGGATCTAGGAAACTGGATAGAAACAGCAATTAAAGTATTGTATACAGCTCCACTCGCTAGTATAGTGGGAGGAGGGATCAGATCTCCCTGGTTCCCCATTGGAAACGGCACCAGGCAGGGCTGCCCCCTATCCCCACTCTTGTATATTATGGCTTTGGAACCTCTGGCACAACGTATCCGAATGAATAAAGACATACTAGGAATTGAAAGTGGAAATAAGGAATATAAACTAACACTATATGCGGACGATACAACATTAACTATCACAGACCCAACACAATCACTGGATAGCTTAATGAAAGAGATAGATACATATGGACAGCTATCAAACTACAAATTAAATGTCTCTAAATCCATTTGTATGGGTTTAAATTTGGGAAATAAAGACAAAGATTTAATAAGTAACAAATATGACTTTCAATGGGCAAAAAATTCGATAGAACATCTAGGAATATCTTTCCCGTCCGAGATAAATAAAATATCAGAAATTAACCTGAAAAGGCTGATGTCACAGATAAGAGATCTATTTCAATCTTGGGTGAATCTGGAGGTCTCATGGTGGGGTCGCATAAATATCGTTAAATCCTATATTATGCCAAAACTAATGTATATCTTCGACTCCTTCCCATGTTACCTCACAATGTCACAATTAAAAGAACTGCAAAAACTAATCTTGGACTTTGTCTGGAGGAAAAAAAAAAGAAGCAGGATTAGGAAGAAATTACTCTTCCATGACATAAAAGAAGGAGGGGTAGCTTTACCAAATATAAAAAAATACCACGATGCTTTCCTTCTAAAACATCTAAGCAAATGGGTTAATGGAACTAACAGTACAGAAGGATGGTGGAACATAGAAAGCAATATGATCATAATTAAAGATCTCACAATGTTACCTTGGATAAAAATGAAATTTAGGGGTAAAATAATTAAGACTGTAGGTAATAATTTAGTAGAACAGATTCTAGAATTCTGGGAAAAATTTAAAAGGGAGTATAAATTAGATTGGGACAACAGCCTGCGAATCGAAGGACCAATAAAACTCTTAGAATACAATATGGAATACATGTACCTAACGGATTGGGAAGAAAAAGGAATTTGTACATTTGTAGATCTCGTAGCCCACAAAAATATTATACCGTTCCCCGAACTCGCACAAAGGCACAACTTAAACACTGCAGATATCTTTAAGTACCTAAGAATTAAAAATTATATCATGCCCAAAATAAAAAACACCAAACATGATGAAGAGATAATAGGACTGAATCTAATGCTTACCCAGAACTGTCAAATAAGCACATACCTAAAAAATCCACTTTTCAGAGGTCCCAAACGTGAGATATATGCAGACCTAACCCATATCACAAAGAAATGGGAGGAAGATCTAGCAGATACTATCGATATAGACCATTGGCTTAAAATAATCCCAAATATCAAAGAAAAAATACACTGCTTGAACCTCACAGAAATGCAATATAAAACTAATGAATAAAACTTATTTGGTCCCATTAAAACTTTGTAATATGTACCCCAATCAAGACCCACTCTGCTGGAGATGCAAGAATCAACCAGGGTCCTATCTACACATATGGTGGTCATGTAATAAAATCCAAAAACTATGGAACATAGCTTATATAATTTTGAAGGACCTGGTTAAAATTGATACAAAGCCTACTGCGAAGATGGCCCTTTTACATCTTGATCTAGTGGTGAAGGGGAAAGAAAATAGCTACATAATAATACATGTCCTAATAGCCACCAAGTATCTAATCACAAAAAATTGGAAAAAAACTGAGATACCCACTTGGGACCAGCTGAAAAAGCAGATAACATTTCAACTTCAGATGGAAGACAGGTGGAGAATAACTCAAAAAAGGGCGTGGGAGAAGTGGGAAAACTATCTAAATGGATAAACTAAGAAACTTAAACAGACCTTGGGTGAAACGGGAAGAATCAGACCTAGAAATAAACATACGTCCTGGATCGAATCTGAATAAGGATAAAGGAAAGCTGGGGAGGAGGAGAAGAGCAAGGAGAGGAAATGAAGGGGAAAAAGAGATAAAAGAGAGGAAGAAAGGGAAATCCGGACGTTAGGCAGACTCTAATAACGGTTGATACCCCCCCCCCCCTCCACCCCCCATACCCCCTATAGATCCCCATGGGTACAATGTATAATTTAATGTAATATTTTATAAAGCAAATAAGTAAATGTAATGTTCGTTATATGTACAGTGTTTTTTTTGGCTTCTGAGCCACACGCTTGTATGTTTTGTGTTTCCTCTCTTCTTCTCCCGATTTAAATCTAAGGGGAAATAACAACAGAGGGACTAAAGTAAAAAACTGATAGTGGAATTAACCATATCATGTTATCGGAAGACCGTTGAGTATGTAACAATTGTAAATGTCATTGTTTTAGTGTTCTCTATGTATGGAAAAGAAAAAGAAAAAGGAAATAAAATAAAAAAATATATATATACAAGTTGATTGGGGTAAAATACACTGGCTGGCTTCAAATATGTCCCAAATGGGACATGGGTGCAGGCTGTCTGCATGTAAAAATTTCAAGTGGGAAAACTAAAAACTGCACCTTTTGTGGAAAATATACTTTTAATTTATTCTTTGCATTGCATTTGGGTTGTACAAAAGTAGCATGAATAGTAATTCATACAAAACAAATGTGACAAAAATTACAAGAGAGATACAAGTATTCAGATATAAATACGTAAATATTTGAGGGACGTAAAATTTAAATTGTGGAGAGACTGGATTACTTTGTATGTGCATGTGGAGTATAAAAGTACAAAGTCTAATAGTGTCTCTTGTATTCCTTCTCATCATTTCTAAATTTGGTACCTGTTCTATCTACATATATACATACTGATATTCATACTTACATACATACCAAAAGTTCACAGGGGAAAAAAGTGAGATATATTGCTTATGTTGCTTGCTGGGGATTTCTGAGTAGGGCCATGTCGGGGTCGCTGAACTGCAGGGAAAACTGCTCCATTCTAAGGATCTTCAGCATCGGAGTAGGTTTTTATACATATAGTCCAGATTTTGTCATATTTATGAAAAATGGAGCTGATTGTAAAAAAATGCCTTTCCATATTGCACCTATAATGGATCAAATTTGGCCTTTTAGCCCCCAAACAACCCAACAAACCTATGTATGGGTTGTATCCCTTTACTCAGGAGAACTAGTAGAATCTATTTAGCAGTTTTTTTTCGTTAGCTTTTGTTGATGAGGAGAAGATGTTTCAAATAAAAGTCAGGAAATTTGTGTATTTTATTCTTTTTTACCATATATTTTTTTTTATATAATATTATAAGATATGATCAAAATGAGGGCATCCAAAGAAAGACCTTCTTGTCCCGATAAAAACAATATATAATATGTGTGGGTACAGCAAATGACAAAGAAGAAAATTACAGCTAAACACAAACAACACAGAAATGTTAAAATAGCCATTGTCCAGAATGGACAAAAATGTTTCAAAGGCTCTGTCCTTAAGGGGTTAAAGGAGTTGAACTGGTCTGTTGTGCCACTCCAAATGAGGAGCAGATCGTCTATATAATGACTGTACCACTTTATGTAAGTACGGAAGGGATTATCATCTCCAAAGACGTGGCACTTCTCACCTATTCCCATAAACAAATTTGCATATGAGGGGGCAAATTTTGCTCCCATGGCTGTGCCACGCCTTTGGAGATAAAACTCACCATCAAAGACAAAAAAGTTGTGGTTAAGAAGAAACTGAATTGCATCTAAAAGATATTCTTGTAATTCAGCTGAACAATCTGAATGATTTCTGAGAAAGTATGAGATTGCCACCAGGCCTTTTGAATGAGGGATGTTAGAATAAAGGGACATAACATCTAATGTAATCCAGGAGAATCCATTCTCTCAAGTAAATCAGTCAATAGAGCTAAGAAGTTGCTTAGTGTCCCTAATGTGGCCTTCCAAGTTATTCACTAGAGGTTGTAAGTGCTCATCAACCCATGGGGATAAGCCTTCCCCCAGAGATCCTATGCCCAAAACTATTGGACATCCGGGTGGATCTAACAAGGACTATCGTTGGAACATGGTAGAAGGTGGCAGTAACTGGATGTATGTTTTACAGATAGTAAAGTAGATCCAATTGCCTTTATAGGAGTAAATCTTGTGTACAAATATGAATCTATTTCTCCTAATAATAATATTAGACTCTCATGTATAGATATTTAGCTTCTTCCATGTTCAAATAAGTTCTATTTTTTATTTTTCTAATATAGTAATGTTTGCACACCTTTCACTTTAATATGCCATATGGGTTTAATTTAAGTTGATCACCTCACACAGGTATTTAAGAAGCGGAACTCTGTTTCTTATTTATGCCCCTGACGAAGCACCAACACGCAGGCGCGTAACTCGTAGGCGTAAACTTTACCCACCTGGTGAATCCCACTCAAGAAGCATTTTTAAGCTATGGCATTTTTATAACATATAAAATGTTTTTTCATAGCACTTACCTGGAATCCAGTCATATTATTTTATTTCCTTCCGGAGCTGACAACCCTCCACCCTTCTACTCAAACAAACTGCAGTGTACGGCGGGAGTGTCGAGAGGAGGAGTCAGCAGGAGGACACTACGAGGTGCAGGACTGATCGTTACTGACTATTTTCTTTTTGTTATAAACCACCAAATATTGGTGAACTTGAAGAATCACAGCTATTAATGCAAATAGAAAAGGCTTCTAGCATAGGTGTAGTATCATTATAGGGGGTTTTAATTTAATTACCAGAAGTAGATTGGAAAAATGGAACCACTAATTCTGCTAAAAGCAGTCAATTTCTGAAATTGTTTAATGACAACTTTTTGTCTCAGCTAGTACAGACACCAACCAGAGAGGAAGCATGCCTGGATCTGTTTATAACTAACATGGAGGAGCTGATCTCTAACATCCAAGTAAGGGAGCATTTAGGGAATAGTGACCATAACATGGTATCCTTTGAGATTAATTAAAAAAGGCAAATGGTATGGGTTCTACCAAAGCACTGGATTTTGGTGTTGTTGACTGGGATTTATTATTTTTGGGGAAACACAAGTAGAATACCTTCAAAACTAACACTACAAAATAAACATATACAGGTACATGTATACTCTGTGGCAACAATATAGAAGCAGCATACTAAAACCAATGTTAACAAAGAAGGAAGAAGGCACTTGAAATAAGCTCCAAAAACAAAGCATATAATATAAAAATAAAAAGTTGTTTATTATAAATCACAGAATAAAATGTGTATACATATAAAACAAAAGAAAGCCCAATGCCCCTTTAAAGTAAAATACAGAGCGGGTCACAAGGAGAGGTTATTATAAAATGACAATCAAAATGAATCAAAATAAAATATAGAGAAACAGGGAAGGAGAGTAAACAGATATACTCATCACCACTGCTTTTAGTTCACATGGCCAGTTATTGAACATCTGCAAATAAGAAACAAAGTAGACAAAGCGAAGAACTCCAAAGCAGTATCAATAAGTGCAATACTGTGCATCACCCCAAGGGGAGACCATATAGCACCCCAAAAAATAGTACATACAAATAGAGAGTAGGAAAAAAAATAATATAATAAGAAATGCTTATTTCTATATATATATATATATTTATAGTTTTTAGAAAGGAAGATCCAATGCAAAAGAACCTAAAATCTACTTTTACATAATAGTCACAGAAAGCATGTTATTGGCTGACACAAGAAAAAGTGTTAAAACAATTAAATGGTGTTAAAATAGACAAAGCCCCAGGACCAGATGGTATCCACCCACGGGTACTTAAAGAGGTAAACCAGGTCCTGGCCAGACCTTTACTTTTGATTTTAAGGGATTATTTTATTTCAGGAATGGTGCCCATATTTATATATGCTCAGTGTAAAGCTGATGTTGTGCCCAAATTTAATTTAAAATCCCAGCCGTACAATTCCAGACTATACTTAGCAGCAGTGCACAGTGTCAGCTGGCAGTTGCAAAGGCAATAAGATATTGGCATGTATTAAAAGGGGTATTGACACATGGGAGGAAGATAGTATTCCATGTAGGTCCATGGTAAGACCTCACCTCTCCCAGACTCTACCTGGAACCACATCCATTCTCACCATCCTCTACTTCAAGACCTGACTTTTTCATACATATCCCTGAGACTCTACCTGGAACCATATCCATTCTCACCATCCTCTACTTCAAGACCTGACTGTTTCATACATATCCCTGAGACACTACCTGGAACCACATCCATTCTCACCATCCTCTACTTCAAGACCTGACTGTTTCATACATATCCCTGAGGTATCCAGCCAGAAAACATCTATATTTGGACTCAAGACTCATGTCTCTACAATATCTGTATACTATGCTCTCTGATGCATCTTTGTATTTTTTATTGATCTGTTTTCAATCTAATTACACACTCACTTTCTCTGGTCACTGCTCAGTTGATTTCAATCTCCTCCCACATTCCTCCATGTGTTTTTATTGCTTTTAATTCCTCTTCCTCTCTTTCTCTCCCAGACTCTACCTGGAACCACATCCATTCTCACCGTCCTCTACTTAAAGACCTGACTGTTTAATACCCACCCACCCCCGGCTTGATTTATTTTATAGGTCTAGTTCACCAGATGATGTAACTTGACCTTTAATCAACCACCTGTCATTCTTCCCCCTTCTGCACATAATTACCATCAATATTTTAGGGACCTCACACACATAGCTCTCCTGCAGTCTCCAAAGCAGTGGCTGCAGTTTGTAGACTTACAATGCACCAAACTAGTCACCTATTAAGTAACATCTGGTGTCACTCAGTTCTCAGAAGCTTGCAAGCAGTGTCCTCTACCTCCATGTTTTAGTGCAAAAATGTTTTTGTTTAACTGTTTGTAACCCTCCTTTTTATTCTCTGTACTAAGCAATACTCTGTACCTAGCACTACGTACATTTCTTACAACTTGTTTAATAATGTATGTATTTTTATCTACTGTTAAATGTGTAACTCTATTCTGGACTGGGTCCCCAGGACATACTTGAAAATAAGAGAAATCTCAACGTATTCTTCTTGGTAAAACACTTTCTAAATAATATGCAGTTCAATTCTGGGCATATCAGGAACTAACTATACCTGGTTTTGAACCCTGACTTCCATCTTCCTAGCTCTCTTCTTTACCAGTTGACCAGCCTGTCTTTTACACTTTAGCCTCTGTTCAAGTAACAATGAATATACAAAGCCTTGTTATAATTATCAACTCTCCACAACTGTGTCTGGTCATGTGCTCACTGTCTGCCTATAAAAGCCATTTCCTGTCTCTGTACCTTTGCCAGATTATCATGGTTCCTGTCTGCATCATAATCAGGCTTTCTACTGCTCTGTATTTACCTGTTACCAATTTGGACCTTCTGACTACTCTGCCTTCTCCTACCTACTGACCTCGGCTTGCCTGACTACGCTTCTACTCTTTGTTCCAGCCTCTCTAAAGACTAGATTGTCACTCAAAGCTCAGGTGCTCAACCATTTGGGTAATGAGTGGCTGTTTCTTGCAGAAGACTTTGCTGATCTGGCTGCTGGACTCCAAAACCTGCTGACATCAGTATCATTACAGGGTGCCTTTAAAAAATTAAAGACATTATGGAACTAGAGAAGGGCCATAAAACAAATCAGGGGGATTGGGAAGATTTAGTTTTGAAGCAAGGCTTGAAAAGCATGGCAGATTAGAGTGTATTTGATCATGCTATAGAAATATATGTACAGGGCCCATATAAAGGGCTTTCTACAGACCTGTTCATTAACAGAGTAGTACAAAGGACAAGAGGTCACCCATTAAGACTTAAAGAAAGATTTAGTCTATGACAGTGGAAGGGATTTTTTTACAGTAAAAACAATTAAGATATTGAATTCACTGCATGCAGAATTTGAAATTGCTGAAGAGGTTTTTATGTGCCTTCTTTTTGGATCAACAACAGTAAACATGGAATAGGAAAAAAGGTTGAATTTGATGGACGCAAATCTTTTTTTTCAACCTAAACTACTATGTAACTATACATTATATAAAGCAAAAAATTGTTCTGGCTTTGAAAAGTTCAAAACCCTCCTTTTTCCCAGGACCTTTCTGCTGCTATGCGGAATACAAGAAGGAATTTCAGTTTTTTCACCGAGGCTCTGAGGTAAGGAAAATATAAGATTTACATGGGGTTTTTCCCCCAAAGCTTTATTTCAAATATGCAGACTCTTCATATACAAACATATAAAATCAAGTGTCAATTGATTAAGCCGCTATTTGATTTAACAAGAAATGTGTTGCTTACGAAATCAATGAGAATGTTTATGTGTTTAAGTGTGATAGAGAGGAAAATCTTTTTTTCTTTTTCCACACAGAGTTCACTAAAATGCACTATGCTGAACATAGTTACCCATTTTGAAGTGGTAA
This sequence comes from Pelodytes ibericus, assembly GCA_036172795.1. Lineage (NCBI taxonomy): Eukaryota > Metazoa > Chordata > Amphibia > Anura > Pelodytidae > Pelodytes > Pelodytes ibericus. The sequence continues at coordinate 88,434,571 of CM069858.1, read as the reverse complement.
ATAGATTTATTTGAAATTAAATTGTTACTTTGAGTTTTACAGTTCAAAACATTTTAACCATCATGACTTTTTTAAAAAAATGTATAGCAACTTGGATCACATTTATATTGAATAAGAGCATTTTATTATATTTTGAAAGATACAATACATGTGTTAAAATTCACAGATGGTAAAAAAAAAAAAAAAAGAAGGGAAAGGAAAATGTTCTCTGCTTCCTAAACTGAACCACATTAATATTAATATACTTATTTTTTTCAGCACACAGAGTGCACTAACATTAACCAAGCTGCACATGGAGTGAAGTGTTCTGTTTTATTTATGAAGGGAAGGTTACTCTGAGTGATTTAGGGGAGAATTTATATATATATATATATATATATATATATATATATATATATTATTGTATATGATATTTAATATTTCTGGCCTGATGGCCAAGTACACACATTTTTGAAGTGGTAATTAGACTTAATTGAAATAAAATTGTTACTTTTAAACATATTAATAGAGTTGAGCGGACACCTGGATGTTCGGGTTCGGCCGAACTTTTAAAAAAAGTTTGGGCTCGAACTTGAGCCCGAACACAAACCCTGAACCCGAAACCCATAAAATTATAATGAGGGGGGGACCTAATGTCCCAACCCATTACCCGCGGGTGGGGACCTTAAAATAATAATGAGGCGAGAACCTAGTGTCCCCCCCCCCCCCCCCCATGAGCCCCACCCAAACAACCAATCGGAGTTCTAGCCATTTTAAACAGAGTGGGAAAATTCAAAAGAACTTTCCCACGCTGTGTAAAATGACTCAGAGAACTCTGGTTGGATTGAAATCAAACCAGAGTGCTCTGAGCTTAATTGCAGAGCTCAGTCTGCGCTGGGCCCTCCATGGGTGAAGATGGATTATTTTTCACCCATGGATTATTTATTTTTTATGCTTTAGTTTTGTTTTTTTTGAGGCGCATTTTATGGGGTTTTTTTATTTGGCCTTTTTTGGGGCAGAAGAAAGAAAAAGGAAGATGGATTATTTTTCAACCGTTAATTTTTTTTTTTGGGCTCTTTTTTTTTGTGGTGCGTACTATGGTTTTTTATTTAGCCTTTTCGGGGGCTGAAGAAAGAAAAAAGAAAGAAAAAAGAAGACGTCAAATGGTAAGTTTTTTTTTTTTTTTTTTACAGGTTAGTTTATTGTCCACCCCCTCACTATTATTAGGGTGAGGGGGGTTTGATAGGCTTTTTTTTTATTGGGGGGGAGTGACTAGGGGCTGGGAACCCCTAGTCACTTTATTGGAATGTCCATGTTCGGGGTCAGGAAAGGCTTTTTGAAACACACAGTGTCTAAACATCTTAGGGACTTTAATAATAAGAACGATACCCTTCTAAAGGCTTGGGTTATTGAACAGATTATGTTGTGAATCAGAAAGGGAGATCACCATCTAATGCTCAGGAAAAGAGAAACCTTTTGGATACTTACCCTAAACAATCTGGTACTCAAGGGGTTAATGATAAATTTGATATTATACCCTTTTTTGAATAACACCTGAGGAACCCCTTTTGTTTCGCCTTTCTGTTACCTGTTTTTTTTCTTTTCCCATTTATCTGTGTGTACATTGAATAACCATGTGACAATACTAGCTGATTAATATATAAATAGCCAAATATTTGGCTATCTCCCTTATGATAGTATATTTAATGTAATGATAATATATGTGTAATGACAGATATGTCTGTAAGGGAAATGTATGTATGTGTAAACTTCCCTTTCCTCTTCTCTCCATGCTAGATGTGTGTGTGTGTGTGTGTGTGTGTGTGTGTGTGTATATATAGAGAATACTTTTGTGTACCTATGAGAGATATATGTGTGTGTGTATATACATATATTTTTTTTTGCTGTACACCTTCTTTTACATATTTTACATATGTAGCCATCTGAAGACAGGAGGTTTATGTAGTCCCTTATGATGCATTTTGTGTGAATAAAACCTCTTGGAGATATGTTAGATGTAGAAATACTTGATTTCTGCTTGCTGTACTTTTTATTTTTTATTTTTTTTGGGATGAACATCATTAATGATACCTTGCTGAGAATATCTTGCTAATTAATCAATCACAAGTATGTTTATACTTGTTTACTACTGTGCCTTTTTGCTATCTGCCTCTGTTAATTATAACAGCATACCCATTTTAGATCACCTGTTATTAGGGTTGCCACCTTTTCTTTAGAAAAATACCGTCTTTGGTACTGTCTCTAAAAACTGAACATTGTCCTGGTGACCATTTTTTACCGGCCTGCCGGTAAAATACAGTCCAGGTGGCAACCCTATCTGTTATTGATTTTTTTTTTTCACATACTGGAGTGGTTTCTTTCCCTTCCAGTGTACTTATGTCTATGTTGCTTCTGCCCGTTTCCCTCCCTCCTCCCCCTGGCTTGTATGCACCAATACCCACCAGCTGAAGAAGTTTTTGAACGAAACCCGTCCTGTGGGGTGTTTTTGTTTTTTGTGTGCAATACTATTTGTTCAATACCTGGCCACGTGAACTGCAAGCAGTGGGTAAGAACATATTTTGGATGTTTTTTCTTCCCTTTACCTTTTTTGTGTACGTGTCTGTGTGTGTGTCTGTGTGTGTGTGTGTGTATGTGTGTATATATATATATATATATATATATATATATATATACTTTTATTTTTTTAATGTAATTATCTCTACCATTGTGTTTTATGTCCCTGTGATTGGTCTTAATATATACCTTTCATTGACAAGGACCTTTCATATGCCTATATAAAATTTTCTTGTTTTTTTTGTGTATTGCCTGCGTATTATTATCATTTTTTTTTCTGTAATAAATTTATACTTTTATAATATACAATTGATTTGGAGTTTATTTCAGCACGGTCTTCGGAGTTGACGTGCCAGAATTCCTAAAATTCTGGGCACTGACAATGTTAATGAGTATTATAAAGAAACCCTCCCCATCTGTAGTACCCCCATTTACGCCCAGTCTATGGGCAGGCAGCGGTATGAAATGATTATTCATTTCATGCGTTTCAATGATAATAGCCTGTGTCACCCTAGAGAGCACCCCCAGTTTGACAGGCTATTTAAAATCCGACCCCTGATTACCCACCTCTCTGCAAGGTTTGCAGAGGCTTATACACCTAGAAGGAATATATGCGTCGATGAATCTCTGATGAAGTACAAGGGAAGGTTGAGATTCAAGCAGTATATCCCTTCCAAGCACTCCAGATATGGAGTGAAGGTGTATAAGCTCTGCGAGAGTGGGTACACTCAGGCTTTCCGAGTATATGAGGGAAAAGATAGCCATCTTGACCCTCCAGGCTGCGCAGAGAATCTGGGAGTAAGTACCAAGGTTGTGTGGCACCTTCTCCTACCCCTTATGAACAAGGGTACCACTTGTATGTTAATTTTTATACAAGTGTACCACTGTTCAAGTTGCTTTATCGTTTTGAAACAGTGGCTTGCGGTACTATTCGTTCTAACCGCAAAGTATCCCACAGCAATTGGTATGTACCCGGGTACCAAGTGGGGAGACCTCAGCTCTGCACCAAGAAGAGATCTTGGCATTAAAGTTCAGAGATAAAAAGGATGTGTGCATGCTCAGCACCATCCATGATGAGAGGACTGTGCAGGTTGCAGTCCGTGGCAGAGCTCAGATCATCCAAAAGCCAGTGTGCATCAGGGCCTTTAATAAGTATATGGGTGGAGTTGATCTGTCAGATCAACTCCTACAGCCCTATCTTATTATGAGGAAGACTAAGGCGTGGTATAAGAAGGTCACAATTTATGACGTACAATGCTTTTGTGTTGCACAAAACAGCAAACCCCGGAGTTAAGCTGTCATTTTTACAGTTCCAGCTTCAGATAATTTCGGGTATCTTATACCAAGGTGCACCTGGTTCCCGGACGGTGATTGGGGGAAACAGACTTGGGGCTACCCATTTTATTTTTAAAATTCCCCCAGCTGACAAGAAGCAAAACCCCCAGAAAAGATGCAGAGTCTACTCAGGAGGCCTGGCAGAAAACAAACTGGGGTGTTTTCTTGAAGTAACTTAGAACAGGCTCTCCTAAATCACAGTCAAAATGCAATGTATGTGTAAAATATTTTTTTGAAAAAAGACCACCAAACACTTCCAACAATTGATTTTGCAAACATGGATGCATCAAAGACATCAAAACACCCCAATATTCAATACCTTGGGGTGTCAACATTTCAAATATATACACCTTTTTGAAAATCAAACTAAACTGGGGTATGCAATGGGCCCCAAACTAAAGATAGGCCTATCGGAACATACAATTTCAAACCAAATTACCAAGTTCAATAATTGTGACTGAACCTTCCCAAAAATCCTGGCAAACCTATGAATGGGTGGTATCCCTGAACTCGGGAGATGTTGTAAAACACAAATTGGGGTATTTTTTGGCAGTGACATATACCACAATCTCAGAATACATGCCTGAAATAATGTGTGTGTGGAATAACCACACAAAAATAAATACTACCCAAAAGATTGACAAAGGCTGGTGGTAGAATTGGTACATGGAAAGTGTAAAAATACCACCATTTGAAATACCCTAGGGCATCTTATGTTCAGAAATATATTGTTTGATAGGGTAAAATATACAGGCTGGCTTCAAAAATGTCCCAAATTGGACAAGTCAAAAATCTGATTTGGAAAACCAGAATGGACAAATTCCAATTGTGGCCTTTAAACCCCTAAACAAGGTGACAAACCTATGAATGGATAGTATAGGTGTTGCTGACCCAGAAATAGATTAGATTCTGTCATCAGGCTGATCGCACCAGCATACAGAGGCTTGGCCAGGGCTTTCCACACTATGTTGGGTAAATTTAAACTTTTTGATGCTAAAACTGAACTGTCATCAAGTTTTGTTCATACCACACATATGTATATACAAATTGACATGCATTCGTACTATATGTTGTGTATATGTTGATCCAATAATATGTGTATGTATGTGTATTCATGTGTATAGCTATATATCCAATTTTGAATCTCTCACTGCAAATCAGCTAAGAGTTTTTTCCATTGTTGATTTTAATTAACTTGACTGCATGCTACACCTGAACACACAATAATCTGGAATCAGTGAATTGGATGGGTGTGCCCAAGAGAGTGGCAAGCAGTTAAGGATTTTAAGTATAAATGTATGCACTTTATATTTCTGAATTTGCCCATGAGTAAGCACCTCTATGCGCAAAACGTATGAGGCAGCTGGCTTACTAGGTCTCCTACTTGCCATGCAATTTTTATATTTTTGCACTTTATTATTTTTGCTGAAATTCATTACATCATCTTTCATTATGAGAATGCTTGCTTTTTTTAAAAAAAAATTTAAGATTCCCCTTAAATTCTTGACTATGATGATTTTGTACTTAGGGGGTCTTAAGATGTCCACCAGACACATGGACACATACAGATGTATTTTCTTTTATTTCTCTTTTGTGGAGCGTTGTATGTTCTTTTTTTACTTAGTATTATATTTTTTATTTCCGGAATATACTAAAAATAACCATGCTAAACCTCATGCCTTGATTCTATGTTTAATGTTTTGTACGGTTAAATGTTTGTAATACAAGATTTTGAATAATGGTTTTAAAACGTAAAAAACAAAACATTCTGACTTCTACTAATTATATTCGGATTCAAGATGTATTTTTGAATATATACCTCAAATAATTTCCCCACTATGGATGGCCTATAATTGTCAGGCTGAGATTTTGTTTTTTAAAATATTATTTAAAAGATATTTGACTAGCACCAGGATGTTGGCACTATACCTGAACTGAAAGAATCCCTAAAGATCAAAAATATTGAAAAAGAATCAAACCAGAAAAAGGAATAGCAGGACATTTAAAGAGACTTAAGGCCAATTATATACTCTGAAAAAATCTGGTGGTCTTTAAATTTTTACTAAATAAATGCAGCTATATGTGTAAAAACACAGCCTGAAAAATAGAACTATTTATATAGACTCCAATTCCAGCATCCAATAGCTATGCTCCATATCCTTTTGGGAAGATAATAAAAGAAAATTGGCAAGAAAACTGCATACATTCGGGCAAAACCTTAGCCTGAATATTAGAAATGTCTACAAAGATGTATCCGGTTATTTATTAACCCATTACTAACGTTCTGGCATTCTGTCCCCTTTTTGAAATTTTTATATATATATATATATATATTATATACATAATAATTTTTTTTCTTTCGAAAAGGGGACAGAATGCCAGAACATTAGTGATATAGATATATATACTTAAGGTTTCATAGCACACTTTAAATTGGCGCACTAGAACTTTGGGGATACTGAGAATAACTTAACAAGGAAACTGTATTTTTTTCTGAAAAAAAAACTTTTATGATTCATAGACTAGAACGGCTCTTTGAAGACTTATCCGTATCTTGCATTGTGACTGGAAATACTGGAACATGGAAGATATTGAAAAATTGACAAGAACACTGTATGTACTTAATTAAAACTGCATAATTTCAAATTCTATCCTATAAAGTGGTGCACTGGAACCCAAGATATCTGAGAAGTAACATCCTTGTTGCTTTATAATAATCTTTATGTACTGGGGTGCCTGTGTCTGTGATATATCTATAAAATGAAGAAAAAAAGAAAAGAAACAAACGTAATACATAAGCGACAATAGCAGGAAACAAACACGCTAACCTGGATAAAATCTCTAATTGGGAAAAAAATACATACATTCATTAAAATGGCGGCTAGAAAACAGGAAATAAGAATTCAAAAATGGAACAAAGATGAAAAGGGGGAAAAAAAACAGTAAACCTATGACTTCTTTTTATACTCCAGAACAGAAAGAAAAATCACAAAAGAGACTCAATCTCAGACATAGGGAAAAAAACAAGACTCCATATTAGAACCACAAATAGAAACTGAAGAGGAATCATCTTCGGGCCAGTCTTCCGCTGTTCCAATAAAAGGGAATATATTAGAATATATTAGAAAACCATAGAGACAAGATAAGTAAGGAATTCACTGAAAAACAAATGGATATAAAAAAGGAATTATTCATCCTATATCAACAGGTAACAGAATATAAAGAAAAAACAGTAATGTTTGATATCGTTAAAATCCAGGAAAAAAACTCAATAAAGGAGAAAAATATAACTAAACAAATAAAATAACAGATATGGAAGATCAAGCTCAACAAAAAAATCTGAGGATACCTGGAGTACCTGAAGCAATATCCACAACTCAATTGAAGGAATCATACAAATATGATTTTTTTTTTTATTTTTTTTTCAAGGAATCATAAAAGAAATTAGTCCGAAAGAGGAGATTTTTGAAAGATTTCCCAGAACGTATAAATCAACATCTTCACCTCAATCATTACCAAGAGACATTGTGATCCATTTTCATAGTTACATTGACAGAAAAAATATGGAAGGCAAAAATATAAGAATATGTGAATATTACCTGATTAGTCACTCCAGACTAAGAAAAGTAGTGGAGACTCTGAATCAAAATAAACTGAGATTTACCTGGATCTAACCAGCAAAAATACTAATATATTATAAGGACATGTGAAACATTAATAACACAAGATCAAGGTCTCCAATTAATTGAAAGCTAGGGCCTAACCTCAGTGTCGGATACAACACAGGGCCAACCTATAAAAACATGCACTAATCTCTTCAAACATGAACCTTTCTTTTTCCAATTTTAATTTAAATCCTAAGGAGAGCTACACCCCTATTCTCTCTCCCCATCTTTTAAACAAGAAAAAAAAAATAGAAAGGGATGAAAGAAAAAAAAAAAATCTCTAATGGGAAACTACACTAACCGAGTTAAGAGAACCAGAAATAGTGTTAAGACAAAAGAGACTGATAGACTATCTGAACTGAAAATAAAAGGAACACTGGAACTTAACTGTAACCTCACTTCCTTCTTATCTCTTAAATAAAATCAAGATCGAACCAGAAATTGTCTTAAGACCTAAAAGAATCTTAGAACTCCTGCTCCAGATACAGAAGAAACATGGGAGGAAGGATTGGCACAGGAACCATCTAAGGAATCGAATACTGATTTGAGATCCATGAACTACTATGACTCTGAAATTGAAAGAAAACTTCTCTCCTAAGTACAAGTAGATCTAAGAGAGACTATATTACTTTCAAGAAAGGGAAAAGAAAAAAAATGGAAAAGAAGAAAGAGAAACGGAAAATAAAAAGAAATAGGATATACACTACAGAGACATTTAGCAAATATCTCTCCTGTTCCCTCACTCACCTTAGGGTCTCAAGATTATAAAACCCTGATAGACTGTCCTGATGAACAGTTTAACAAGAGAAGCCCAACGTACAGGACAGAAAAATGACCTGTACCAAGGACTCAGTGTGTATGTATGGAATGAATGGGGTTGGTGCCCAGCTAAAAGGATCATAAAACTCAACAATATATTGGGATGTTTGATTAAAGCCTTATTATAAATTTACAGGGATTGAATCTACCAGATCAAAGAAAAATGTTAACCCCTTGGCGACACAGGACGGACCTAGTCCGTCCTGTGTCAAAACGAGCACTGAAAGCGGAGATTTTCCGCTTTCAGTGCTCAAGCAGTATTGTAACAATGCATCGCACAATACTGAAAAAAATGCCCGTCCAGAGAGCGATTGAAATGCCGGTTTTAAAGGCACAGTGCCTTTAAAACACGGGCATTTAAAAAAAAATTTACTCTTCCTATGCTCAGTAAATGTTACTGATTGCCTCGCAAGTCGAAGCAATCAGGAACACTCCAAAAAAATGCACGATCTTGGTCACTGTGTGACCAAGATAGCGCTGCCCTTCTAAGGGCAAGAGCACAGGAGGTAGAAAGTACCTGCAGTCACATGATTGCCTCTTCACATGCTTCTGATGAGCACCCCCACTGCCTGGTCAGATCAATATTAACCCTATATTGATCTGACCAGTCAGGATCTGCCTCGCTCTCCTCATATTTTTTTTTTTTTAGTGAGTGAGAGAGACAGATCAAAGTTATAAAAGTAAGTAAAAGTACTAAAAATAAATACACAACACATGAATAATAAAACAATAAAATATTTTATAAACTATTCCCTGTGTTTAACCCCTTCCCTGCCATTGATCTTGCGTAAGCAGTGATCGTGCACATCAGCGCATTTATTTTTGCTGTAATTTATTACAGTACTACAAAGGCTCTTCTAAGGGTTATTAACCCCTTCTTTGCCGTCGATCACTGCTTACGCAATGATATTGACGCCAAAGCAATTTTTATCTGTCTGCATTTTTTTTTTTATTTTTTTTTTTAAGCATAGCGATCAGTAACTGCGAATTAGTGGCAAATGCGGTTTGGTGATTGCTCAAATAAGCTCACCATTTGCCCTTATTTCACAAATATTGATCTGCCTCCCTCTCCTCACTTACATTTTTGTGATTTAAAATAACATTTAATAAAATTGTCAGGTTTTATGAAAGCCATTCACTGTATATTAACCCCTTCCTTGCCATTCATCACTATATAAGCAGTAATCTTGCACAGCAACAGTATGTTTTGCTGTCTGCACTGTTTAGTGGATTAATTTCTTTGTACTGTAATGTATTAGAAGAGCCTATATAGTACTGTAAGAGCCATTAACCCCTTCTTTGCTCAAGATCACTGCTTAGGCACTGATTCTGAGGCCGCAGACTCAGGGTTCGTTTTTGACCCTGGTCAGCTTTCTGATAAATCATCTAGTGATGTATCGGAGGCTGCTGAGCCCTTGCCAGAAGGAGTGATGGGTGTCTACATTTAAAAAATATATGGTTTGGGGGGGTGAATTACATTGGCTGGCTTCAAAGATTTGTCCCATATAGGACACGAACGTATGTTGACTACATGTCAAAATTCCAAGTTTGAATTTTGAGCTGCGCATCTCACAAATGTTGCATTTTTGCCAAAAAACAAACCAACAAACCTATGCATAGGTGGTATCCTTGTACTCGGAAGATGTTGCTGAAAACATATTGGGTTGTTGTTTGGCAGTGACCTACACCAGAATCTGTGAATTCATGCCTGAAGTACAATGCATGTGGGGGGGAAAAAACTCCCAAAAAAATACTACCACAAACTTTTACAAAGGCTGGTGGTAGCATTAGTACATATACAGTATTAAAATACCACCATTTGAAATACCTTAGGATGTCTAGTTTCCAAAAATATATGGTTTGATGGGGTAAAATACATTGGACGGCTTCAAAAATGTTCTAAATGGAACATGGGCAACTACATGTCAAAATTCCAGGTTGGAAATGTGCACCCCCTAAATGTGGTCTTTTAGCCCCAAAACAAAACAACAAACCTATGCATGGGTGGTATCCCTGTACTCGGGAGATGTTGCTGAACCCATATTGAGGTGTGGGCTGGCAGTGTCAAATACCAGAATCTGAAAATTTCTGCCTGAACTACAATGTGTGAGGGAAAAAAATGACATCCCAACCTTTTGACATGGATTGGTGGTAAAATTAGTACTTGGAAAGTGTTAAAATACCACAATTTTAAATAGTCTAGTTTTCAAAAATATATGGTTTGATGGGGTAAAATACACATTCTGGCTTCAAAAATGTCCCAAATGGAACATGGACGCAGGTTTTCTGCATGTCAGAATTCCAAGTTGAAAAACCAAAAAGCGCACCCCCTAAATGTGGCCTTTTGGCCCCAAAACAAACCTATGCATGGGTGGTATCCCTGTACTCAGGAAATGTTGCTGAACACATATTGAGGTGTTATTTGGAAATACCCCTTCACATTTTAAGGTAATGTTTACCTAAATTGCAATCCTATGTGAAAAATTTAAGTTTTGGCTACAAACTTTGGCAAATCTTGGTGGTAAAATGGCTACATGAAATGTGTCAAAATACCACAAGTTAAATGCCCTGAGTGGTCTAGTTTTCAAAAATATGTACGTGTTGGGGGTCATTCATCGATTTAGTACAGATATCAGTGTTACAATGTCACTATTGCTAATTTTGAAAAAAAAATGGATTTTAAAATAGCTTTGCACTACTTAGTTCTGGCCCTGTAACATGAATAAAAAAGCACAAAAACATAATATGGGCTATTTCTGAACTCAGGACATATATTAGAAACTATTTAGCAGTGTGTTTTTGTTGTCTCTTGTACATGAGTATATGATTTTTCAAATAAGTCATTAAAAAAAGTCATTACTTTTGACATTTTTTTTTTACATCAAATTATACGCTATTATCAAAATGGTATCAAAAGAAAGCCCTTCTTATGATGATAAAAATGATATATAATGTTTGTGTGGGTACACTAAATGAGACAGAAATAAATTACAGAAAACACAAACACCTCAGAAATGTTAAAACAGCCCATGTCACCAAGCGTCGGACAAGCCAAAAAAGTAATGTCACTAAGGGGTTAATAAATTTGCACAGATTTTAATTGCTAATCATGTCACACACACAAAAAAAGTTGTAGTAATTTAATTGGAGCTACAGCAATTTTTGAATTTGGTGATAATAAATCTACCTTTTATCTGAGATTTTATCTTCCTGTTTCAAGGTGTAAAATATAACATTCATTTGGGATGTCTGATTCAAGTTTTATTACAATAAATGCACAGGGCTTGAACTCACCATCCAAAAGAAAAATGTTAAAAGACACAATAACAAAAGAAAATATAGACTTGGCGTTTATTCAGGAGTCACATTGGACAAAAGACCATAGGAAATTGTTTGATAAAATTGGTAGGTATTGGTGGTAATTTTAATTAGAGACACAGTAACTTGAATATATCCACAAAATCTCAGATAAAAAAGGCAGATTTATTATTGTAGTGTGTAAAATAAATAATATCACCCATACTTTAGCAAATATATATGCACCTAACGAAAACTTTGTTTGGTTTCTGTGATAATGGGAGGTGACAAACAAAGAATGATAACCCAATATCACAAATTAATTCACTCTGCAAAAAAAAATTCAAGATTTTCTAAATAAAAATGCACTACATGATTTATGGAGAACACTAAAGAATTCACACACATCTTTCATAGTAAAAAAAAAATCCTGTTCATGAATTGATTTATTTTTGGTCAGCAAAGACACTTTTTTTTAACAATGTGATTACCACCAATATATTGCCAGCAATATGGTCAGATCATGCTCCAGTTAAAGTTATATTTAAATCAAAACCACAAGTTTTTTCCAACATGGAGATTGAACGAATCTTTATTAAAAAATAAAATCTGCAAGATATCATTATTGAAAAGATTGAAAACATAAAAGAGAAAATAAAAAACAATTATGAAAAAATGAAGTTTTTAATATGCTCAAATCTTCCATATCAGAAGAAATAAGGCAGACAAACTTTTGACAAACGTTAAAAAAAACAAAATGCAAAAACCATAATAAATAAAATAATTGTAAGAGGAAAGGCAGTTCTAGAACAGTCTGAAATAGCTAGTCATTTTGAGGAGTTGTATTACAGCCTGTATAACTTTTTTTTTTTTTTTTTTAAAGTCATTCTGATAGAGAGAATTAAGAAATACTTGGCAAGACTTCAACTTAATAAAAATTAAAATTAAAAAAATATATAAAAATAAATAAATCACCTGGCTCAGATGAGATTTCAAATCTTTTTTTTTTTTATAAAATATATATATTGATGAGCTTAGCCCCATTCTATCCACCCTCTTTAATGAAACAATTGCATCCAAACATTTTAGAAAGGAAATGTTGCAGGCATCCATTGCCCCAATTCTAAAACTAGAAAAAGATAAGTTTGATATTTAAAATTATCGTCCCATATCATTGATCAATGTGGATACTAAGATTTAATCTTCAGTTTTGGCTGGCAGACTGGGGAATTGTATACACAAATTAATCCACATTGATCAATATGGATTTATTCTAAGTAGAACTATAACAGATAATCTGTATAAAAGTCTGTATAAAAGTAAAATCCATACTGACCCAGTCATTGGATGCAGAGAAGGCCTTTAACGGGGTCAGCTGGACATTTTATGAGAGAATTTCTTGAAGCATATGGACTTAGGGGCCCATTTTGGGATGCAATTTTGACACTTTTATGATTATCTGGAAGCTAGAATGAAAGGATCGGGCATATTATCTTCTTGGTTTAAAATCTTAAATGGAACAAGTCAGGGCCTGTTAGCACCGATGTTCTATGTGTTATCTATGGGGCCACTGGCTCAAAGTATTAGAAGGAATGAGGGAGTGGAGGGACAGGGGTTGACCTCATCACAAATCAAAATCTAATCATTTGCTGATGATCTAATACTTACACTCACAAATCCTTTCAAATCATTAACAAATATAATGAAGTAAATTTAACATTTCTCAGAATTATCACAATATAAATTAAATATTGAAAAATCTCAAGCCTTATTGATAAACACCAATAGAGAAACTACAGAACATCTCAATTTTTTTTTTTTACTTTCAATGGCAAAATAACTCGATACACTCTCTGGGCATAGACCTCACTTATTATAAAGAAGAAATAGTAAAAATTAATTTTCAGCCTCTTCTATTGGCTATAATAAAAAAACTAAATGAGTGGAGTCCCTTATGTATATTATGGAGTGGAAGAATAAATGTAATACACTATTATATACTTCCAAAACTGTTTCCTTTCAGATCTATCCCAATAAATGTACCATTTTCAATATTAACAGAATTTCAAAAGGTATATAATAATTTTATTTGGGCAAAAAAAATCCTAAGAATCCCATTTAAAATGATCTCAAGAAGACCAAGAGATGGGGGCCTGGGGATACCAAATGAAAAGAAACTCTACCAAGCCTCAATAATTACACATATATAGCACCATGGCTTGGAGACTCTTTGGAGAAATACCCCTGGTGTAAAATTGAACAAGAGGGTTTAAAAAAGACAACACTTAGATCATTATTATCTTCACCAAAACGGATAAAAGTATGTTCGGTTTATCGAATAGCAATAGGATTACATGTATTCCATAAGCCGAAAGTCTATAAACCGAACGACCTTCAGTTTATAGACTTTCGGCATAAAGAAAACGAACAGTAGTAGTGCCTTTCTATGAACCCATTCATAATTCTTATGAATGGGTTCATAGAAAGGCACTACTACCGTACGTTTACTATAAGCCGAAAGTCTATAAACTGAAGGTCGTTTGGTTTATAGACTTTCGGTTTATAGAATACATAGAATTACATGTAATTCTATAAACCGAAAATCTATAAACCGAACGACCTTCGGTTTATAGACTTTCGACTTATAGAAAACATGTAGTACTATTGCCTTTCTATGAACGCTCTCGTTCGGTTTATAGAAAGCCAATAGTATTACACGTATTCTATAAAACGAACTAATAAAACGAAACTAAAAGTCTGAAACGAATGCAGTAATGAACGAAATTCGTTTTAGAAATAAATAAAATTTTCGTCCGAATGGACGAAAACGAAACAAAAATTTTAGTTTTACACATGTCTATTATATACTATCACACAGAAGGCGGTTCTCTAATTAGGCGAGTACACTAACCGTGGTAATTTCCTCAGTGCATCTTCCATCCTGCAAAATGTTCACTTTATTGAAGCCGCGCAGGTTCAATAAAGTTAAAAAACACAACAGGAGTTTCCTTCCTCCATGCAGGAGGGAAGATGCATGGAGAAAATGACCGGAGATACAGCAACAATCCTGGCATATTAAATGGCTAAATCCTGGCATATTAAATGGCTAAATCCTGGCATATTGAGGGTTTAAATCCTGGCTTATTAAATGGCTTAATCCTGGCATATTGAATGGATAAATCCTGGCATATTGAGGGGCTAAATCACCGTGCATCTGGTGCTGTGAGGAAAAACAAAGTGCCATGCCTCCAGCACAACGTGGTCTGTGAGACCACTTTCAGCATTGAGCACCTTTCCTTCTGGCTGAGTATATCTGTGAGTGTGTGTTGGGTTAGTGTGATTGTGTGCTGACTGAGTGTGTCTGTGAGTCAGTGTGTGCTGGCTGAGTGTCTATGAATAACTGTGAATGTGAGTTAGTCAGCCACACACTTTTTATCTATACCAAATGTTTATAGATATTTGTAGAATAATTATAAGACAAATAAAATTCTAGGACCTGTAAATTCCTAGAAGCTGGGATTTAAGTCAGATCTTGAAATGTGCTATTTATACAGTTCATTTTGATTATCACTTGCATATATTTTATTTAAAAATGCATGTCCGTGAGGGCCTCATGTTTGACTTTTGCCTAAGGCCTCACAAAGTCTAGAGCCGCCTCTGCCGTTGCATATGATGATGTCTCTCATAAACCACTCCCACGTCAGCATCATGACGGGTAGTAATGTCTATCCAGCATCTCCTTCTTCCAATTCACGCTATTGGCTACCTCTGTCACATCCCTCCCTGGTATACTCCATTGCCTGAGAAACACATCTCTGCAAAAACGGAGGAATATTATCATTGCAGGGATATGGAGCATGTAATCAAGGGGGAAAGAAGATTGCATATATATCTAAAATCATTAAATCCCGATATCTCATAATGAAAAGGTACATTGTGTACAACCTCCCACCATGCAGGGGTTGTCACAATAATACATTTACATATACTCCAGCAATCGCTATAATCTATTGTAAATAGAGGCTATGCATCTCATATAATAAAATACATATATACCCTCTCTTCAAGAGAGAGCGCTCCATTATGTTCATTTGGGCTGCATGTATGGGAACTAATTAAAGCACGTTAAAAAGGTAAAAATCTGCATTAAGACCTTTGGGTGCTAAAGTTTGTAGGTCAAACGCCCACTTCATCTCCAGCTTTCCCAATTCCTTGCAAAAATGTTCCCCTTTTAGCTACAGCAGTAAAACTGAGTTATTTAGGGTTACTCATATGCTTTAAAAAATGTTTAGGGACACTGTGGGTTAAAAGTTTTTTTTACAAATATTGTTAGTGTTCCCCAACCCTTGTTTTCAATTTTATTGTGGTGCGACCCACATATTGCAGCCCACATGGACATTCCAGTAAATACATGACGTTGCTAGTGTCACAATTCATAAAATCTTTAATTACTTTCCCTGTGATTTTAGAAATAAAATGATGTGGTTTGTTTGCAATTATTGCAGTTATTGCACCTATAGAAACCCTGACTTTGACTTAAAAAGGTGCTCTCTTCTTTAATTCCCTCGTGGTTATACACCTCCTAATAGATGGGGCCCCTCCAAAAAATCTTGGGTTTTTTTTGGGATGGATATCTTTTAACATATCATCCTTCTCAAGAATCGACCAATGTTTTTGAGTATAATTTTCCTCAACTGCCTATTCTTATTATAGTCTAAAATTATCAGTAGGGTGATGGTTTTTATCCTGTTTGTCTTTTTTGTTTTTATATTCTAAGAGGGGATCTCTCTCCATTCCCTTTACTTCCTCAAAGGCTCTATCTATATACTCCTCGGAATACTTTCTGGCTAACAGACGTACTTTATAATTGTTCTATACACACAGAATCATCGGTGCAATTTTGTCTCATTGCTTGATATTTAGGATGTTTTTCTAGCCATGGAGAATAGTGGCCACTGTTTCTCCTGAGAAAACTGTTTACATCCACTTTTAAAAAAATAAAAAAAAATAAAAAAAATTGTTTTTAATCTACCGTATCTGCTTGATTATAAGACGACCCTGATTATAAGACGACCCCCCAAACTTTGGATATTCCTTTAGGAAAAAAACTAAAAGCCTGAATATAAGACTACCCTATAAGAAAAAAGTTAAACTTGTATATATTCACATGTAAATTGCTTTTTTAAATAAAAAATTATATTAAAAAAATGCATTTGTTTTTATTTCCTTTTATGTGCCAATTCTGCCTCTTTCCCTTGCCCCCAGCTTTGTCTCTCTCCCCCTCCCTTTGATTCCCCCCTCTCCTCTGTCTCTTCCCCACCTTGTTTGTCTCTGCCCCCTCCCTCCCCTGTCTCTCTTCCCCCTCCCTCCCCCTCACCTGGAAGTCTATCCATGGTGGCTAGTGGGGGCAGCTGGGGGTTGTCTGCAAGATACGTGCAGACATCCTCCATGCTGCCCGACACGGCAGTCTATTATGACAGACAGCTGGTCCGTCATAATAGTCTGCCGTGTCTGGCAGCAGGGAGGATGTCTGCACGTATCGTACAGACAACCCCCTCTGCTGCCCGATTTACCCTGGTGCCTAGTGGGGCAGCAGAGGATGTCTGCACGACGAGCGCAGACCTCCCCTGCTGCCGCCCGGAACGCTCACCGGGACTTCGGTGATGAAAGCGGAAGTACCCGGCTTCTTCACAGAAGCCCCGGCGGTCGTGCCGGGCGGAAGCAGGGGAGTCTGCGCTCATCAATTTGAGGTCAGATTATAAGAAGACCTCGATTAGAAGACGAGGGGTAGTTTTCAGAAAAAAATTTCTGGAAAAAACCTTGTCTTATAATTGAGCAAATACGGTATTACTCGCTATATATACCTCAAGATCCAAAAAATTTACTATTTGGGCATCATATTCTGTGTTTAATTTAATTCCCCAGTGCTTATTATTCAAATGTTTTAAGAATTGAACCCCTTAGTGACATGACTTTTTTGGCTTGTCCGACGCTTGGTGACATGGGCTGTTTTTAACATTTCTGAGGTGTTTGTGTTTTGCTGTAATTTTATTTCTGTCTCATTTAGTGTACCCGCACAAACTATATATCGTTTTTATAGTTATAAGAAGGGCTTTCTTTTGATACCATTATTTTGATAATAGCATATAATTTGATGTAAAAAATATAATAAAATATGGCAAACAATTAAAAAACATTTTGTTTTTGACTTTTATTTGAAAAATCATATACTCATGTACAAGAGACAACAAAAAACACTGCTAAATGTTAAATGTTTTATGTTTTTGTGCTTTTTTTATTCATGTTACAGGGCCAGTACTATCAGTAGTGCAAAGCTATTTTAAAATCCTTTCTTTCAAAATTAGCGATAGTGACATTGTAACACTGATTTCTGTACTAAATCCATGAATGACCCCACACATGTACATATTTTTGAAAACTAGACCACTCAGGGCATTTAACTTGGGGTATTTTGACACATTTCATGTAGCAATTTTACCACCAATCTTTGCCAAAGTTTGCAGCAAAAAAAATCTTTTTTTTTTTACATTTTCACATAGATTGCAACTTAGGTAAACATTACCTTAAAATGTGAATGGGTATTTCCAAATAACACCTCAATATGTGTTCAGCAACATTTCCTGAGTACAGGGATACCACCCATGCATAGGTTTGTTGGTTTGTTTTGGGGCTAAAAGGCCACATTTAGGGGGTGCGCATTTTGGTTTTCCAACTTGGAATTCTGACATGCAGAAAACTTGTGCCCATGTCCCATTTGGGACATTTTTAAAGCCAACAAGTGTATTCTACCCCACAAAGCCATATATTTTTTAAAACTAGACACCCTAGGGTATTTCAAATGGTAGTATTTTAACACTTTCCATGCACTAATTCTACCACCAGCCTTTGTCAAATTTTAGGTTAGTAGTTTTTTAATGTTTTGTTTCCACATACATTGTACTTTGAGCATGAATTAATAGATCCTGTTATGTGTCAGTGCAAACCAACACCTCAATATGTGTTCAGCAACATCTCCTGAGTACAGGGATAGCCCCCATGCATAGGTTTGTTGGTTTGTTTTGGGGCTAAAAGGCCACATTTAGGGGGTGCGCAATTCCAACTTGGACACCTAACGTATTTCAAATGGTGGTATTTTAATACTGTATAGGTACTAATTCTACCACTAGAGTTTGTAATAGTTTGTGGTAGTACTTTTTTTGGAGTTTTTTTTCCACATGCATTGTACTTCAGGCATGAATTCACAGATTCTGGTATATGTCACTGCCAAACAACAACCCAATATGTGTTCAGCAACATCTCCCGAGTACAGGGATAGCACCCATGCATAGGTTTATTTTGTTTTTTGGCTAGAAGGCAACATTTGTGAGATGCGCTTCTCAAAATTCAAACTTCTCAAATTCAAACTTGACCTCCAAACTTGGCAGCTGAGTTTGACAGAAAAACCCAGAGGAGTTCAAGTTTGACTTTGACTAGTTGTGTCGAGCTGGGGTCAATTTGGAGGTTGAGTTCAGAGGTTAAGTTTGGAGGTCAAATTTGACTTAGTCTCAAAGTAAAGTTAACCTCCTCAAGCTATTCTCATATATTAGGGAATAGATCCCTCTGTCCTAACTAACCAAATTTCCCAGTTTGGATAACAAAGGCCCAACATTTTCTGCTTTAGCTTTTTCCATTTACATACCTAAAAACGTTTGTGGGGTTAGATTTACTCTCCTTAACAATCCTTTTCTCATTTTCCAATTTAGCCATTTTAATAGCATTTTGTGAAGGCTCTCTTCGCATCCCACTTATGTTTGCTGATCTGTAATTGGAGGTATGTAAGAGACATGTAATTGTAACTAGAGTTGAGCAGACACCTGGATGTTCGGGTTCGGCCGAACTTCGGAAAAAAGTTCGGGTTCAGGCTCGAACTTAACCCCGAACCCGATTGACGTCAATGGGGACCCAAACTTTTGGGCACTAAAAGGCCTCTAAAAAGTCCTGGAAAGGGTCAACAGAATTATCCATTTGAGAGAGGGTTGGAGTACAGGGTATTCTCTTTCATTGTTCAAACTGAGCTCAATTCCTGATGCATGGAGAAAAGGCCTTCACAAGCCTCTGCTATTGTGTACATAGTGTCACAACAATTGGTGTAGTGCATACCTGCATCTACTATCCGGTAGAGATGGTATGAGCTTTGTGATCTGAAAAGCTTTACAACTTTAATGGTTCCTTTGAAGCTGCAACTGATGTTACAAGGTGTGAAATGTTACACTGAGTTAGTTACCAGCAAGTCTATACAGATATATATCTATATCCTGTCATAGATAGTAGGTTCTTTTGATATGCTAAGTCCTTAACAATTAGGAGTCTTGTCCTGCAAAAGTCATCTCCCAAACATGCATTAGTAATAACTCCCAGATTATTAATCATGCCTCATTTTGTGAATATTTAGACAGGGAATAGTACACCCTACAAAATGAGTACAAATATGGCTGGTGCAACTTGAGCCATTTGGAAGTTATTGTGAAGTCTGCAGTATAGAGTCATGGGTAGCAAGTGTGACATATCTATGGACTATATAAATTGAAACAAATTAATAGATGCAAGAATTATGTATGTGACATGCACTGGAGGGAAATTAGCAACAAGATTCCATATTTTGACCTGGGTAGTTCCACCACACATGGGGAGGACACTTTTAGGTACACCTTCCCACCTCTGGGCTGGCTTGGAAACCTGAGTTGACCTGACAAGGTATAAATCTAATGATTAAATAAATGGCCAGTGTGCTTACTAGGGGCCAAGATCTAATTTTGTGTAAGTTGCCGTCATTTTTTTGCCGCAGTCCCTCAGACAGAAAATACTGGTAATTCTCTATCTAAGTGAGTAGTTAGGTTTTCTGGTAATTTCTCCTTTTTATTTTTATCTGTTTTGGTGTAAATAATTTGTCATCCGTTTTATTTTTTGTATGCACTGTGACTTCTTTTGTTCATAATAAATATTCCTTTATTACGTTCTGCCTTTGTCTGGTATAGAGACTCATGTTACCTGATTGGACCAATCACTTAGATATTATGTTAAAGCAGATGTTGTGGGTTAAGTCTAATTTGCTTGGGGGACCCAGGCACCCCATTTACAAATTGTCTTGGTGGTGGCAGTGTTAGCACTTTAGTTATATCAGTATAATTAAGTGTGGGTGGTGTTAAAGGGGTGTTTTATCATTATTTCTAGTCTAGAGGAGACAGTTAATTTTAACCCTTGCACCACCATAACCCAGTCACATGCACTCTTTGAGTAGGGTCCATTCGTGACACATAGTTTATACTAAGTGACCCATAGTTTGAGGAGGCGGTGACAGTGGCAGTGTAGGTGGAAGCGGCGGTGGAGGTAGCCAACACTGTTTTTATTTGATTGTTTTTTTTTGTTTTTTTTTTTTAATTGGGGTAGCCCCCAAAATATTGTGACATATAAAAAAAGAAAACAAAGAATAAGTGCACTTGAGTATAACAATGGCTGGGTGAGGCCGCTATAAATGTCTATTCTGCACAAGATACAGACAAGTCTGGTGGGATCCATGCCTGGTTCATTTTAATAAACGTGAGCTTGTCCACGTTGGCTGTGGACAGGCGGCTGCGCTTGTCTGTGATAACGCCCCCTGCCATGCTAAACACACGTTCAGACAATACACTGGCTGCAGGGCAGGCCAGCACCTCCAAGGCATAAAGGGCAAGCTCAGGCCATGTGCCCAATTTGGAGACCCAGAAGTTGAATGGGGCAGACCCATCAGTCAGTACATGTTGTCCTGTGCACACATAATGTTCCACCATGTTGCTGAAATGCTGCCTCCTGCTAAGACGTTGCAGATCAGATGGTGGTGCTGGTTGTTGTGGTGTGCTGACAAAGCTTTTCTACTTTTTGGCAATGCTTACCCTGCCTTCTGAGGTGCTGGCAGTGCCCCAGCTGCATTGGCGACCTCTTCCTCCTCCTCTGTCTTCGCCTTGTGCTTCCATTGAGCCCCGGGTGTCAGTTGGGAATGATCTCAGCAGCGCGTCTACCAGTGTGCACTTTTAGTTGTAGGTGGCCACCCTGCGATCCAGCAGGGTGGCCACCCAGTAATCAACACAAGTTAGAATGTGGCCAACTCGGCAGTTGGTGCGCAGGCACTGCAGCATGTAGTCACTCATGTGTGCCAACCTGCCCAGAGGCAAGGACAAGCTGTCCTCTGTGGGAGGTGTATGGTCTGTGTCCTCCGTATACCTCCAGCCACGCTACAGTGAGGCCCATGAGCTACATTGGGTGCCACCCTGCTGTGAACACAGTTCCCACTCCTCCTCCACCTCCTCCAGAACTGTGCCCTGGCTGGACAATTGTGTACCTGGCCTATGCTGGTGCAGGAACCCACCCTCCAAGCCACTTGTGAATGACTGGCCTGATAACCATGGAAATGACACCTCTTCTTCCTCTTCCTCCTGTGAAACGTCCTCTTCCATTATCGCCCGAAGCGTTTTTTCAAGGAAACATAGAAGCAGGATAGTAAGGCTGAGAATGGGGTCATTTGCACTGGCCATGTTGGTGGAGTAGTCGAAACAGTGCAAAATGGCACGAAGGTCTCGCATGGAGGCCCACTCATTGGTGGTGAAGTGCTGCTGTTCCGCAGAGTTACTGACCCGTGCGTGCTGCAGCTGATACTCCACCATCACCTGCTGCTGCTTGCACAGTCTCTTCAGCATGTGCAAGGTGGAGTTCCACCTTGTGGACACGTCGCATCCGAGGCGTGAGCGGGAAGGCCTAAGTTACGCTGCAGCGCAGACAGGCGAGCAACAGCAGGGTGAGAACGCTGAAATAGCGCACAGACGGCCCGCACTTTCTGCATCAGCTCTGATATATCTGGGTAGTTTTTCATGAATTTCTGCACCACCAAATTCAGCACATGCGCCAGGCAACGGATGTGCGTCAAACCGGCTAGGCCCAGAGCTGCTACGAGATTTTGCCCATTATCGCACACCACCAGGCTGGGCTTGAGGCTCAGTGGCAACAACCACTCATCGGTCTGTTGTTCCATCCTCCGTTTGCGGGGTGGCAGGTGCCACTGCGACTCCAGAGGTGGAGGAAGAGGCCGAGACAGCAGCAGAAGAGGAAGCACTAGGAGCCTGAGACCTTTCCTGGTTTTTGAGGTGCTTACTCAACTGCAGCTCGTGCTTTGCATGTAGATGCCTGGTCATGCAGGTTGTGCTCAGGTTTAGCATGTTTATGTCCCGCTTCAGGTTCTGACAACAACGAAGAGGAGTCACGCAATAGGTCATTGACATAGAGGACGCCTCTTTGGTGGACGTGCCAGACAGGAGATTCCCCGTACTGACGAATAATATCTCCGTTCAAAGTCGCGTTGCGGGTGACGTCATTGGGAAGTTAGTCGCTTATAGGACGTTTTCTCACAAGTGTGTATATATATCTGGACTAGGCATTCATAATACATTCATGTTTTTCCCTCTGAAGAAACCATGTATTTCCAGTGAAATGCGTCGAGGTGCAGGCAGATCCAGCCTCCAAAGCATCACAGCCACTTGTTTTCCATCTTCAAGGACTCTGTGATATAATGGCATTTTCCACTTGACTTTTATCTATCAACAGTCTAATATCACCCTTTATCTTGAAATGATATCCACTCGCTTATGTTTGTGAGTGCAATTTTCACTAGGCCACTAGATTGTATTTATGTTCAAAACAATATTGCACTATTTGTGTATTTAATTCAAGGTACCCACTACTATTGCGCCATTCTGCGTTTGTTTTTGTGTATTGATTGAAAGTATCCTGGAGAATACTTCAGAGGGCAGCATTGTTGGTGTGGTACAGAAAGTATTATTAGTATCATTATATAAATTTGCACAGGGCCATTTGGCACATTCCACTTTATTTCTTTGCACTCAGGTTCTGATTGCACAGCTTGCAAAAAGAATACAAATTCTTGTCATCAGCACATTGTCTGAAGAACTGCCACGGCAGGGAACTCCTTGGAGCTGGCTTTGGTGTGCTCGGTCACTGGGTGCGGTGGGCAGTAGCAGGCGTACTGTCTAGGGGACAACAACTCCGCTTTTGCACCCTGCTCCCTCTTATGCTGTGCTGGTGCCTCCTGTGCGATCACCGCCTCTTCCTCCAAACTGGACACGTCACTCGCATGACCTTGATTCCATGTGGGGTCTAGGACCCCATCTTCCACCCACTCCTCAACCCTGCCCTCCTTGCCGGTCTGCACACTGCCGAAAGCCACAGCAGTCGGCACCTGTGTTTCATCATCAGAGACGTGCTACGGTGGTCCTCGCATGTCCACATTCTGACATCAGTGGTTGTGCATCAGTGCACTTAATCTCTTCCACTTCTGAAGCAAGGCTCGGTGGATGGCCCACGAAAACCCCGCCAGCAGAGTAATCAAAAAGCATAAGAGACTGCTGCATGACTTGTGACTCAGACTGCTTGGCTGATTTGCAAGGGGGTGAGGTGAAAGATGGCCATGGACTGCAGGTGCCAACTCTGAGCTCTCAGCAGGGGACCGGGTGGGAGACAATGTGAAGGAACTGGAGGCATTGTCAGCCACCCAATCTACTATCGCCTGTACTTGTTCTGGCCTCACCATTCTAAGAGAGGCATTTGGCCCTACCTAATAACGCTGAAGGTTATGTTGCGTACTAGCATCTGAGGAAGGTGTTTCACTTGTGCTTGTAGCTGGCACAGATTAACCATGTCCTCTCCTTGCAACAGGAGCTCCACCAACACCAGCAGCACCACGACCAGGGCCACATCCCTCATTTGAAGCTCTCCACATTTTTTTGCCTGCAGGACGCAAATGTACTATTTAGTACCCAAAAAATTGCAGTATTTAAAAATGCCTAGGTGTTGCCCACTGAGCTACCAGAACAGGATTAAAGTCTTGTGCTAGCACACATGCAGTTGCAAGTGCACTGCACTCTCTTTGGCACTGGGCTCAGGGCAGAGTACAAAAATTTAGTATAGCACCTACTTAAATAATCGCTGTAGTTTGCAGATTCAACATCAGAATTCTTTACTAATCTGTCCCTCACAGTTGCAGCATCCTCTCCCTACACTAAGAATAGCTTATGTAATCTGCGGTGACTCCAGCTTATATATAGAGGCTGGGTCACATGCTGCACTGGCCAATCACAGCCATGCCATTAGTAGGCATTGCTGTGATGGCTTCTAAGGGCAAACGAGTCAAATGCTTGTTGATTGGCTGTCCTGCAGCCTTTCAAAACGCGCCATTAAATCGTCGAACCTCGAACTCCAACCCGAACATACATTGAAATGTCTGTGTTCGGGTCCGGGGTCCAAAAACCGTAATGTTCAGTACGAACCCCAACTGTGCGGTTCTGGTTCGCTCACCTCTAATTGTAAAAATTACAATGAAAATGGTGCTTCAAAAGTCATCAGTAAACATTGATATATGAAGAGAACTCTTATTACAGAAGTATAATTAGATAGAAACCGAGTGCTGCCACCCAGTACAAAGCCCCATGTGTGACAAACCACAAATAAACTATTGAAATGCAACACAAAAAACCCCACCAATGGTGCAAAATAGAGACTTATACTTATATTTGTATAATGTCAGAGGTATTGATCAGTAATCTCGAGACTGGTACATATGAATAAAGCAGAAGCAAAGTATAACAAGATGGATGCAAGCAGCCTCCATTTTGTGACAGTTTTTGGACATCCTTCTGTGTGTTAAAATCTTATTCTGTGTCCCTGAGGATAAAAGGAAAGTCTTCCACATTCCTAACTCTGTTATCTGTAACCAAATATTTTACTGATAAGTTCATAGTATCACCTGAACAGATAAGGTGGCCATTGTTGTGCAAGGTTTATTACATCTCATTGTACTGATGCAGACACAGCTGTGTACATACTAGAGGAGAAGGGGGGCTTCTCTGCAACTTGCTAGCCCACCCAAACTGGCAGAAACTGACAGACACAGACACACTGAGATTATTGGGATTTTTGATTTGTAGAATCTAATAAGGGTTATTATAAATAGACCTAGTTGATTCAAATCACCCAATAAAATATATACTTATATCACACCTTCACTAATTAAAATGTAAAGTATTATTAATCCTACATACTAATTAGAATATTGTTTTTATTGTTTTATTAGTGTGGTATATATTTTATTATACATTTTTATTTAATGTGCAATGATAAGAATAAGAATATGATACATATTTACTCTAATTTCAAATTGTATTAACACTTTTAGACATGTAAACATATATTGTCTAATATTATACTCACAATCCAGGTGTAGCTATAAACCATGACATCATCTCATTTAAATTAAATACACCCATCCATTCAATTGGCTAGAAGTTACAGAAACAGGGTGTGAATCTGAGATAAGGTTTGGTTGATAAGTTGATACTGGAGGTTGAGAAAGGACCGGAGATACCTGAGGAGACTGATTTTGGGAGAGCTGCCACTAGTGGGGTGAGAGATAGGAATGTTTTAGAAATGGGCTGAGTCTCTCTCCTTCTGGGGAGAACTCAGGAATATGAGGCTTTTAATAGCACATGTTCATTATAACAATAGAAATCTCCATACCCATAGTATTGAGCTAAGTCCCAGGAGTAACTCCCATCACTCAATTCTTCAATTGAAGGAGTCCCAACTGCAAACCAACCTCTGCCGGTAATGTATAAATGTGGTAATTTGTTTCTAGCATAATTTTTATGGATGTCATTAGCATATATATTTGGGTAAATTTAACTTAAATCCCACAATTTCTGGGATCTATACATTTTAGCCTGGTGTTTATCTGTCATCCTTTCTGCAGAAGGAAGCCAGAGGAATATCCTAGAGATATTAACAAAAGAACCATAAGTTCTTTATAGTCTAGCTATTTACCCAAATATGTCATATCTAATCTCCAGAGATTATCTAAGATTCTCATTCTTAAAGTCTAAGCTAGAATACATACATTATCATTTACCGAGCAGATTAAGAAATAGCCACCTTGAGTAGTGATATGATTTAGTAGTATTACCTTACCTAAGCAGAGTATATGTTGGTAATTTGTAGGTAATTATGGTGTACTATCATTAACCATTTTAAATACTAATCATTGAAAGTTGTATCTAAATAAAATGCATGGCCATCTTACGGTCAGAAACGTACTGTATAATAAAGTATTCTACATGTATGTTGATATAGGCACAGAGCTGCATAATTCACGTTTTGTCCTACTTACTTATGTTATAAGTCATACATGTGAATTATGTTTAACAGCTATTGATACTGTATTTTGTTGTTATGCTATTTTGCTTACCGTTTGATCTTTTTATATTAAATAAATTCATTATTATTTTATTAATATTTGTTGCATTGTATTTATTTTTGTAAAAACGTCATCCAAACTCTCACATACATAATGAATTCTTGATATGGGTATTTTTAGTCGGACCCATATATTTGAATCATCAATTTTCATATTTTTTTATGATTCATAATTAATAACCCATATTCATATTTTTATGGTTATTAATAATCCGACAATAATGAGTTGATTCTTTCCAGTGACTAGCAATGTATTCAGTCAGTATGTACAAGAAAAATAAAACAAACACAGAAATAAAACCTTTTTGTTTTTATACAGAGAATGAATTATACAACAAAAGAATCTTACTCACAATATCCTGAGCAACCAAATATAGAGGTAAACAGTAAGCCTTATGGTATTTGGATGCTTGGGAAGCACCTGGTGAACTCGATCCACACTATAGGAGTATAGAGACAAACATAGCGCCAGCAGACACCATGAAATCAAAGCTTGAAGTCCAATCAAAATGTAGAAAATTCTTTATTATTGGTCCTTGGGTAAAAATTGGAGACACAGGAGACATGAACACTGAACTAACTCTTCATGCTTTTCAGTATATACTGAATAAAACACAATCAATTAAAACACAGTTTTGCAAAGTGGGTGAAGAGAAAGAAAAAGACTGTCTGGCATGGATAGTCAGCAGGGGGGAAAAAAATCATCCTTCCAATTTCATGTCAGAGATTCACCCCACAGTGTGCAAAAAATAAACACGCTTATATAGAGAAAAGAAAAAAAAAGAAATATACATATTTACAATAGTGGAACAATAGTCTGGGAGACACATTAGTATAATACATTATATACAGTTAACCCAGAAAATACACATACATTTAGTAAATACATTATTAGACTGATCATAAACTAGGCATATCACAAATCAGAAGGCCTAATGGAAGCAAAAGTTGAGAAAGATCTTAGTTATCAAAGTAAGCTCAGACTTGTATCAAACAATAGGAAACATTGCAACAGATAAATGTAGCAATGCTTATTTAAAAGAGAAAAACAACCCAATCGAAAAGATATATTTAAATATTTACCAGCAAGATATAAAATGACCACTACCGGCCACTAGATGGTGCTAAAAGTCTATTATTTAGAAAAATGAAAACAAAAGTCTGGCAAAAAATAATGCATACAAGTGAATGGAATACTGGTGCATATAAATGAGGTAAAAGGGGGGGGGGGGGGGGAATATAATAGTAGTTCCAGCCTACTAAACTTTAGTAATTCCTGTTCCAGCCTACTAAACTTTAGTAATTCCTGTTCCACCCTAAACCACTCTTCATGCTTAATTGTAGAGAGTTGTAGTTGGTGTACATGGAAACAGAGGCTTGCATATTGATACCAGCTCAGATCAGGAAAGACCATTCCACACTGGTGCCCCTGACTATATAGATGATGTTTGGAGATTCTAAGTATTTTGCCTAGCCGTACAAAGTTTTCAATCAACATTTGAAATTGTTAAATATATAAATCTGATATCTTGAACGGGATCATTCTTAAATGGTACAACCATCTTGGAAAGAAATAGGATTTGATGGTGTTCATTCTTTCCATCCAGGATACACAGAGATGTTTCCACTCCTTTAATTGCTTATTTAGGTAATATGAAAAAAAAATCTTTACTATAATTTAATTAATATTAGTAGGAATTATAAAACCAGAGTACTTCCTACCCTTTGAAGTCCAATAGAAAGCATAAGAACTTTTAAGTAAGTATTTATCTACCTTTCGCATTGAAAAAGCAAAGATCTATATTTCCTTCATCAGAGCAGTTAATGTATCAGGGCTAGTCAATGTTAATTTAATGTCATCCGCAAATGCTGACAATTTGCATTCCCACATGTCCACTGTCACTCCCTCTGTCATTGAATTCTGCAGAATTATATTTAACAAGGGTTACAGGATTAGAATGTATAACAAGAGGGGCAATGGGCACCCTTGTCTGGTGCAATTCATTATCTTAGATTCATCTGACTTGAAGCTTGTCCAGCCATCCTGGCAGAGGGGGTTAACATAAAACATCATAATCATATCTATTGCTGAGTACAAACAATTAAATGCCCTTAAAGTTTCTTACAGGGAAACAGAGAAAGCAAATACTTTGATGGGCATAACAAGCCCTCGACTCTAGTCAACGAGGGAAAGTGTATATACCAAAAGGATTACTATGACAAATCATGATTTTTGGTAAGTATATTTTCATTAATTGAATATGGATAGATATCTTCATTGCAGGCTTGTAATATGACTTGCAGTGTGGATTTGTTTAATTGTTTGACCATGGGAATACTTAGCGCATAGCTAACTTCTGTGACTCAAGTTATGAGTAAGCACTCCTGTGAGCATGAAATTTATTATATCTTTTGGAATTGCTATCATCACTAGGTTATTAAACATTTATCATCCTAGGAAAAAGGTAATACTTTTGTAGACACCTGTCTAGCACTACATAAAAATTCAGGTATAAAGCACTGTTGGGTTTGTGAATATGGTCCTCACAACCGGGTAATCCCTTTCATTGGAATCCCATACACAAAGACAAAAATAGAAGATGTTTCCAATAATTATAATTTCCAGGCAATGTATTCCATATCCCATATGTTTTATTAATCTATATAAGACTTACTTTTTTGCAAAGTTTTTTCTTGCTAGTTTGGGAAATACCTATGAAGAATGGCTGATGCCAATCTAAGACTGAATGATAATCTCATACATCAAATTAGCTACTTATTAAACATGTATTCAATTGTCTTATGTATATTTTGTTGGCTGCAACATAGGTTGCATTTGTTTTATCGGTCATACATTTCATAATAAGATATACTTTCTAACATGGAGTATTCCAGTTATACCTGCTGCTGTGGAAACAAGGGAAACAGCTTTTTTTGTACATTCTCAATGTGAATTCAATTCCTTTTTTATTCTATCAGTCTAAATGTTTATTAAACAGTGCAAATATAGGACAATATTAAAAGGTGTAAGCATATTAATGAACAGTAGGTGTCACTCTTCATTAAATTGTCTGCCAGGGAGATGTGTTTTATTAAGCTACACAGAGAAGGCATTATTACAAAAAACATCCAATCTTGACAAGGACTTAGGAATTATATATCAAAAGTAATTCAGTTCCCACTCTTGATTAATACCTGCTGGAACTGTAGTGCCCATATGTAAAGATCCAATGAACTTCTTGAGTATTAAAGAGTGAGGTTAGATCACCACCCCTTGCCAATAAGCTGCATTTTTTTTTCATTTTTCAATACCCATAAAAAAAAGTCTGACATTAGCTGCAGAAAACTCCTGGATGCGTTTGTTAATGGGTGACTTTCAATCAATGACTGAGATGTTCCCTTTTTCTCTCCAATAGGGGTCTGCTGGTCCGGCCTAAATATTAAATAATACAGGACTTGCAAGTCTTTAAATAAATTACAGCATAGGGGCTGCAATTGATATAATCCTTCATCTCATATTTCTGTTCATTATAGGTAGATGAAAAAACCTTAGAAACGTTTACAAATTTTCATGTACTGCAACCAGGTTCTTAACCAATCAGAGCCACCAGAGGAATTTTTATTAGTGGGAAGAAAACTGGGGGGAAAGCATATTATGAAATAAACAAGCCTTTCTGGTAATTAATTTGATGTTAGAGTTTTTATTAAAACTGCTGCAAAGCTTTTTGTCTGCCTTCAAAATTGGAAGATTCCTTTGTGAACTTGATCTTATCAAATTCTAGATTGTCGTCTGTGATAAAAGAAAGTCCCATATTAGGGTCTACACCTGGATCTCGTTTCATATCATGACCTTTAGACTGTTTATCAGATAAATAAGTAGATCTGTTTAGTTTTTTGCCCTACGGTAGGCCCTATAAATCATATTGAATGGATTACCTCTTGCCAGAAGTCTATTGCATACTCTTAATGGTGCTATTGGTTCTTTTCTCTTAAATCTTTATTGTCTGCATAGATAGAAATGTATTTCTAGAAATGTATTTTCTTTCTTAAGAAATATCAAGTATGGCATCTTTTTCTATATTAGAAGCACAAGTAAAATATAAAGTTTA
Organism: Pelodytes ibericus; assembly: GCA_036172795.1. NCBI lineage: Eukaryota > Metazoa > Chordata > Amphibia > Anura > Pelodytidae > Pelodytes > Pelodytes ibericus. Next base: position 88,403,445 of record CM069858.1, on the reverse strand, counting down.
GTGTTCCTTTAAGCAACTCTACTAAAATGTCAGACAAATGTATACAACACACATTCTAAATGTTTTAGGACAGTACAATTGTTACATTTTTAATAGAATAAAAGGTTTTGTTGTTCATATAGAGGTGGGAAGCCTTTTTAAACAGGTTCACTGATCTTAAGTGTCAATATTTTTGTCCCAGTTCATAACTAAATTAACTTAACAATGCTTGTAGATATATTTTATAGCTCATATATACTGTTTATGAGTTTTTGTTTTAAATTTTTTCTATAATGCAGTGTTTTACTATTGTATTTTATGTTACATCTCTGTTAACCAGAATGGTTTGTGACCAGATCTTCTGTCAGATGAAACAACATGTCACAGTTATGGCAAATAATGAAACATGGATCTGGCAATTTAGGGTGCAGACAATATATAGAGCATAAACCAACTAATGTACTAGAATTCCCAACTGTGTTTTGTTCCAGTGGCTTGTAGCACAAACATTTCAAAGAGAAAAGGGTTAAAAAACACAGATATTTATTTTTCTTTTTTTAAAACTCTGTTTATTATAACAATTTCTTACATACAAAACATACAATAAACATGTACCTGATAATGATAATATTATTTGTTGACACGTCTTCCATTATAGAAGGTAATTCCTCGGGGGAACACTCATAAGTGACATTTATGTACACACTATAATAACGGACTAGACAAAATCACATGGGCAGAAGGGATCCTGGTCAATCGGATAGCAAATGGAAGTTTCAGGTATGAAGTTATATGGGACTGTATTAACCGCCTCCTACATAAATAAGCTTTAGTTTGCTGCTCTATTCTGGACAATCGGACCTCCCATCCAAAGGGACCACCAATGGTCAAACTTTGCTTTGTTTGCTTGGTATAGCGCATACCCCCTCCATATCATATTGATACCTCAGCTGATTGAAAAACTGGGCCCAAGCTGGGAGTTCCTGCATTTACTGCACGATGTTTGAAGGGGGACAACTAGTGTTCATTTTTTTGGGGGGGAAGAGGGAAAAGAGGAAAGAAAAAGAACACCTTCGGATTCACCTTTCACGTTTTTTTGATAAAGAGCATGAGTACTGCACTGTAATGGTGTAACCATGCACCCTTGTGCAGGCTTATCCAGGCATTTCTGTAGCCTTCTTGCTTTGATTTCTTGATTATTATTTATGCTTATTTATGCCTTGCCTTGTATTCCTGCCATGCCCTGTAGTCCTGTTATGTATTCCTTTCTGCCTGTCCTTATGTTTCATTGCAGGTTTTCTGATTCCCTCTGCCTTGTCTGTTTACTTCTATTTAAACACCCATTTTTGTATAGTCCTTAGTAGTGCAGCCTACTGGTATTTCCTCTGTGTCTAAGTGTCTATTCCATATATTGTGTTTGCTTTGCTAATATTATGTCTTAGTTAGGGACTTGCCTAATGTGGGGTACCTTGACGTGGTTGGCAAGCTAACATCGAATTGGCCAATTGGTGAACTAAACCCCCACCTTTATCATCTTTAGTGTTAGGCTAGTCCCTGTTTTTATGTTTGTTCCTTTGTATGTGTGTCTTGTGTTCCTTAACCCCGTGTCTTGTATTATTTATCCTTAGTTTGGTTCCTGCTTTATCTTATGTCTTGCCTCTTTCCTGTAGCCCTGCACTCTGTATTTTAGTTGTGCTCTCCCACGTTACTTTTCTGTTTTAGCGCTGTTTGGCTATCATTTAGTTTATTTCCTCTACAGACCTGGGACCTGGATACAGCAGCTGCTTCACTGGGCCTGGTTGTGGCTGCCAAAACTTGGGGTCCCAAACCTCCAAGGGATTGCAGTTACCCAGAACCAGGTCCTGTGTCTCCACCCTGCAACGTGGCTTCTAACCTCGGCACTCAGGGTCCCTTTACCTTCCTGGACCCTGTGCATTACAAATGGTCACTTGATATAATTATGTGGTCACTTGATATAATTATGATTACCATAAACAGATGCCATAAACAGAGTGTACATCTGGTATGTCAAGAATGATGTGAGCTTGCATAATATTGCAGGAACGGCCCGAGACAGAACAGAGGCCTGAGATTGCTACCCTGAGTCGACTGTTTCATCATATTGAATGTATTTTCTGCCTATGTTTTAAGTGATAATGTTAAAAGATCCATGAGAGATGCTCTAAGATAAAAATGTTAATGGTAACCGGCCTGATAATAAAATAGCTCAGCCTTTTTTCTTTTTTCTCTCTCAATGTTTAAAGGTTCAAAGTGACTGATATGATCAAGATGGTTTGTACAGTATGTTTAATAATGTTTCCCTTCTACCTAACAACATGCTCTAATGTTGAGCTCAACATGTGTCTCCCAATGGGTTTCGGGTTAGACATAATTGGGACATGGCCTTTGCAGAAGGGGTAAGTTTGGGTTATGCTTTTAAACCTTTAGAGTTTTTTTATTAGTTTTTTTTGTGTTAAATGTTACTGTTGCTGTCCTCACGTGGGCAGAAGATGATCAGGGAATTACATAGAGCACTGAGCTATTTTTGAATATGGGAGGGATACAATTAGTTTTGTGACCCTGAATGTTCAGGGGCTTAACACACCTCAGAAAAGATCCCTATTAACTACCTAAAAGACTGCAGGGCTGCAGTTGCTTTCATACAAAAGACCCACTGGAAACTGGGTGGTCCTTCCATTAAGTCTAAGCATTTCCCATAATTAATAGCATCTGAGTTCTCTTAAAAAAAAAATGTCAATCTTGATTTCAAAGGAAACATCCTATAAATAGATCTTTATAGATTTCAACAAAAATAGTTGTTAAATTTTTATGATCTAGGAACTGCAAGGCAATGTATTCACATTACGTAATGTTTATGCCCCTAATAAACAGCCTTACAACTTCATAAGCAAAATATTGAATAGAATTGAGAACTTGATACATGGCACCCTAGTTATAGGAGGGGATTTCAAAAGTGTAATAGATAAGGAAATGGATAGAGAGGTTCCCCGGTGTTGTGGTTTGGGGCTTTATCTGAAATAATTGCAGATTTCACAACAACCGCTGTGTTACAGTTTATGCAGAAGTGAGTGCAAAAAGCACTGTAAACACATCCAACATGGAGTCTTTGTTAGGAGTTCCAAGATGACGTAAGGCCATGTGGCTTTGAGAGTTCCAAGATGGTGTTAGAACATGTGCTTACTCCAAAATGGAGTATGAAAGAACATGTGCTGAATCCAAAATGGAGTCTGCAATAACACATTAACAAAGGACTCAGGCAGTGTACATACAGTAAGGCCCACACTAACAGACACAAGCAGCATTATCAAAAACACAAAATGAATTTGAAGAGACCCACAAACACACTAATTATTTAGTGCAACTGTCTAAGAGCTCTGTGCACATATGGCATTTGAGCAGCAAATTACAGAAACACAAGGTATTTTTGAGAAATTATATCTTAACTAAACAATGTACAAATTGACAAAACACACCCAAATACTAGCAGAGATAATAATGTTTACTCAAAGAATATCTTATCTTAAGGACACACAAGTCTTAATTAAAGATCGGTTTTAAAGTTAGTTCTTCTTTAAAAGATAAACAAATCAAACATGGTCTAACGAAAACATCAGTAATTATAAGACACTTACAACTGCAGTGTAGAAATTAACACAGCGTGCAACAATAATAGTAGAGACACTATTTGTTGGTTACAAACATTGTATATAAAATAAAATGATACAGAATACTTTTCTACAGCTGGTAAAACCTTACGGAAAATCTGAAAAAGAAAAAATGCAGGCATGGAGAACTGGCTTCATGGAAATACACGGCTGCATTCACTCGGCTTAAAATCAGGCTCCTCAGAGTTCCTGGCAGCCTAGCCTAGAGTAGAGAGGCACTGGCTGCTGTGTTTAGGCAGGGCCGATCCTGGGCGGGTGCACGGGGTGCACCGGGCCCAGGCGCACGGGAGGAGAGGCGCCTGAATCACACAGCGCGACGGGAGCGGAGCTTGCATCCGTCGCGCTGTGATTAGTGTGACAAGGAGGTGCGAGCCGCAGATGAGCGCCTTCGGTTACCGCACCTCCCTATCACACCAAGAACAGCGCGACGGGTGCAAGCTCCGCCCCCGTCTCGCTCTGATTGGCTGCAGGGAGGATGGTGTCTGCAGAGGCAGACACCGGCATCTAGTTTCTTCTGCCGGATGTCAGCTGACATCCGACAGAAGAAACTAGATCCCGGTGTCAGCCTCTGCACACACCATCAAGCAGGCGTCCTGGGCCAGGCGGGAGACAGAGCAGAGGTAAGTACTGGGGCAGGTGGGAGGAGGGTGGCAAACGAGCATACTGTGGGGCAAAACCCTGACATATTAATTGGCATAATCCTGATATACTGAGTGACAAAATCGTGGCATATTAATTAGCATAACCCTGACATTAATTGGCATAACCCTGACATATTAATTGTCAAATTCCTGGCATATTAATTAGCATAACCCTGACATATTAATTAGCAAAATCCTGGCATATTAATTAGCAATATCCTGGCATATTAATTGGCAAATTCCTGGCATATTAATTGGCAAATTCCTGGCATATTAATTGGCAAAATCCTGCCATATTAATTGGCAAATTCCTGGCATATTAATTAGCATAACCCTGACCTATTAATTGGCAAAATCCTGGCATATTAATTGGCAAAATCCTGGCATATTAATTGGCAAATTACTGGCATATTAATTGGGATAATCCTGACATATTGAGTTACAAATTCCTGGCATATTAATTGGCATAACCCTGACATATTAATTGGCATAACCCTGACATATTAATTGGCAAAATCCTGGCATATTAATTGGCATAATCCTGACATATTGAGTGATAAAATCCTGGCATATTAATTGGCATAACCCTGACATATTAATTGGCATAATCCTGGCATATTAATTGGCATAAGCCTGGCATATTAATTGGCATAATCCTGACATATTAATTGGCATAATCCTGGCATATTAATTGGCAAAATCCTGGTATATTAATTGGCATAATCCTTGTCATATTAATTGGCATAATCCTGGTATATTAATTGGCATAACCCTGACATATTAATTGGTGGAAGGGGCAGAAAATGTGTTCAATAAGGGTCCCTGAAATTCCTGGTGGCGGCCCTGCCATCGAAAACGTGATCCTCCCTGCACATAAAGGTAATTAAGCAGGGAGGGCAACAGCATTTCTAGGTGTATGTATGTGAATGTGACTGTATATTTATGTGTATGTATCTAATTGTATATGTGTGTATGTGACTGACTGCGTGTGTGACTGTATATATGTGTGTCTATGTAACTGCATACTTGCATATGACTGTGTGATTATGTGACTGTATTTAATTATGTATGTGCACCCATACATAATCACATATACACATTGGGGGACATGTATAAACACGGCGAACGTTGGTGCAATCGGCGTGTGCGCCAATGTATAAAACAGACTCACAAGAGTTATCTACGCTGAATGTGTAGATTTAAGTTGGTTTTCGCTGGTTGTGCCAGCGCAGCCTATGTTGAAAAAAAAAGCACTGAAAAGTGCCTGATATGGGGCAGGAGTGGAGACAGAGAGAGAGACAGACATGGGGGCAGGAGGGAAGAGAGAGAGAGACAGACATTAGGTATGAGTGGATAGAGAGAGACACACACACACACATTGGGTATGAGTGGAGAGAGAGAGAGAGAGACACACACATTGGGTATGATTGTAGAGAGAGAGAAACAGACATTGGGTATTGGTGGAGAGAGAGAGAGAGAGATAGACAGACATTGGGTATGAGTGGGGAGAGAGAGACAGACATTGGGTATGAGTGGGGAGAGAGAGAGAGACATGTGGGTATGGGGAAAGAGACAGACATGTGGATATAGGAAGTTAGAGACAGACATGAGGGTATGGTGAAAGAGAGAGAAAGACATGGGGGCATGGGGAGAGAGACACGTGAGTGACTGGCATGGTGGAATATTATTTATCGCTTCTTGTGTACTTCTTTTCCAGTGATGCTCAGCCAGACTTTGGCTGGTTGGGCATCATGGGAACGGTAGTAAAAACTCATTCTGCTAGCCAGCAAAAACTCTCCCATGTTGCTGGCTGAGCATCATATAAATAAATAAAACCACTTCACAGTATTATGGCAAAATATATATCTTTATTTAAAATAAAAGTTTGTGTTTGTCCTTTACATCAAATTAAAGTTTGTGCTCTAATGGGCGTCTGGAACAGACATGTCTAAAGGGGAGGAGTTCATAATATAACCACGCCCACTTTTAGGCGCCAAAAGAAAACCTGCACCCAGGCGCCCGTGACCCTAGGATCGGCTCTGTGTTTAGGAACCTACATGGTCCATGTCTGCATCAAAAAATTAATCCCTGACTCTCCACTCTACCTAGATTTGTCCTCTCTGCTCCGCCCCTAGCCAGCCTACTTTCCAGCCCACCTATGGCTTGGACTAGCCCTGCTGAGAGACACAGCAAATAACTTCACTATTGTCTAAATAACTTAGTGAGGCTTTTTGGTTATAGGAGCATAAACAATAGATATGCCATAACATCTGGGGTCTAAAATATCCTAGGTCTATAAAAAAAAAATCCCCCTGTTGCTTGTGCAGCTTTACTAAGATACGTGTATATTTGCATAAGCACACTTATTGTCCTACAAATAACCAATCAATTAGTAGTACAATAGACGCCCCCTTTCCTATCTCCTGAAGTGTATATCAAGCTGTATCACACCCAATAGAGATTTGCTTTGACTCCACAGAGTGTGTCAGTGTCTTTTCTCTCCGTGCACGTATCATATCTAACTAATTTGGACCAACACATCAACATAACTGACCCTTGATCAGATCCTAAACAGACTTACCACTTAATCAACTTTACTTAGAACTGACCAGATTAAAACAGGATAACAAAATATCTACTTCTAAAAATAAAACTATTAAAATTGATGATATAATCCGTTGGATTAATAGAATTCTCTTATCCAAAATCAACTCTAATTTACAGAAACTAAAGCATAATTGGTCAATAAGATATCGTTTCTAATAAAATAAAGAACCAGAGAGCTAAAGCAAGAATATATAAAATTACAATAAATGGTAACAATCATTGTAATCCCAAACCTATTTACCTAGCTCTAGGTATGAAGAAAAACTTCCCAAATCAGATCTTTTGCTGGAGAAATGAACCATCACTGCGATATGATAACATTTTACAAGTACCGTATTTGTTTGAATATAAGAAAACCCTGATTATAAGGCAACTTTTAATCTTAAAGGGAGAGTCTAGTCCCCAAACTCACTTTGGTGTAATATGAAGATCACTGCTTGTATAATGCACAGGCTTTTATCCCTGTGTGATTCGCTGCAGGCATTCTGTATAAATCACATTATTAATATTTGACTGATTCTATAGACACTGAGGATATACATTTTTGTTTCATATGGTCACTTCCTGTCCTCCTCAAATTTTAGCCTATTGAGTGGCCTATGAGTGACCTTGCTCTTGTACACAGTAGGATCTCTTAACAGTGCAACACATTGTCTGATGACATCACTAGAGAGACAGGATATTCCATTCATTTGAATGGCAATATTCTCATTGGTCCCTGCAGCAAAAAAAAAAAAGGAAATTACTTTTACTCAGCTAGTGTGAGCAGTTCTTGTTTCTTGCAAACTGCTGTAATTTCGTAATGTTTTCTAGCTGTAAGTATTTTATATGTTAAGCAATGCAAAATGTAAGACATGTATTTTAAAGTACTTTGAAAGCACATTAATAGGCATTAATATTTGAGAGATGAATTCTGGGCACTAGACAGTCCCTTTAATGCTGAAAAAAAGAAAAGGCCTAAACATAAGTTGACCTTAAAGGAAAACAAATTAGTTGTAAATATTTTTTTTTTTTTTTTTGTAAACTGCAAGAGGAGGTTGAATTGGGAGTTAACATTTGTGTAATGTATTTGTCAAATTCAAACTCCCAATTCCCAATTTTACTTCCTTTTGTTCTAATTTTAGCGAATAACTCCTACTGCTAATCCTATAAAAATGCAACGTTCTGTTATTTTGCAGATATATTCCTAGACTATCTTGGATACTCCAAACTACAGTATATAATCATGAAACTGTTTTCAATTTGCAAAGCATGTAGACTTAGTGTCACTTTAACATTTTGAACTGTGCAAATCCAGGTTAAAACAGTTATAGAGAACTGAATACATATTCAAGACCCTATACACTGCCACTGCAAAGTTTCAATGAAGTTATCTGCTTCATTTTAATAAGCTTATTTTCAATGACGTTTCCCTTTTACATTATATGCCAATGCTCTTAAGTAGGAAAACAGAAGCCATTGCCAATGTGAGCATTTGTTTAATGAGTAAAGTTACAATTTCCTTAATACATTTTAATAAGCAAACTTAACAATTTGCAGAGCCAAACCTTTATGAAATACATTGGCAGCCTTTGTTTCATTGTGAGAACAAATTAATTGCAATACAAGTGACCCCTTGCCTATTTATGTCCAAAACAACAACTACTCTAATTTACACTATGTTTCAGAAGCTTACCATATGTTTATGTAGTCCCCTGGTAAATTCTAGCTATTACCCTAACTGACTACTTTCTCTGCTCTGTATCATGCTTTGGCTTTGTAATTAGAACACACTCTGATTACTCTGGTGCAGTTCTTGTCATGTACGCTGGCACCAACTGGAGTCCAGGTGCAAGGGCAATAGCAGTCCAATGGTGGTGAGAGTGGCTGTAAATGGGTGTCTTTGTAGTCTTTCCATGTGTCATGATGGAGAACAGAAGACAGGGGGAAATAATAATTGCAAATGCTAATAGAGAGCAGATAGATGAAGTAAGGGAAAAAAACGGCAAAACCAAGAGATCAGATACACAGAATGGACTGTTCACTAAAAGGTGAGTTTAGGTACAATAAACATGTCATCTCAACAATATAGAGATATATCGCCTCACCAAGTGAACTCACCAGGTTTGTCGCTGCAGAATGTTCATATTCATCACAACTCACTATACCTCAACTCGCCTGCAATTCGAGAAAGTGATAGTGCCAAGTCCAAAAGGGTAGGGCAAGCAAAATTATCAGCTGTGTGTTCTGGGGGAGGGGAAGGTAGTTAACATTTACAAGGGACACCTGAGCCAAGATATAAGGCAGGGAGATGGGTGCAATAAAACTAACCTGTAAACCAAGCAAGCAATAGGTACAGGTACCAGAAACCCAGAGACAGTGGGCACATGCTACTTTAAACAATTCCAAATTTTTTATCTGACATTACTGAGTATGTCACATAAAGGCCTATATTCAATGTCCGCTATTAACTGAAAAATTGTGTTAAGCAGTAAATTAATGGGCACACCTTTCAGGATACAAAGGTATCAAGTTCAGCTACATACAGAGTACACTCAGTTAAAGTAACTTCTTAATTAAAGGACATACCTTTACAAAATAATTCTGAATGGCTTACATAAAGACAATGGGGAATGTGACATAATGATGAGTACATTTAACACATATTAAACAGTAACTGGATATTTAGCATATTACAACAATACCATATCATTTCTTAACACCTCCTGAGAGACTGGAGTTTGCAGGACCGGAGACAATCTGAACTTGAGGAACACAATGGGACTGACTGTACTGAAGACAGGGTGTCACTGGGGCCCTCAAAGTGTGTATCCCCAAACCTATCATATGCAGACAGGGTCCATAGTCTATGGTAAAAGGCTGGCTCCAGAACTGTCAGTCACAGGAGTTTCAGTGTTTGCAATGTGGTGCTCAATGCATGTGGCGTATTGCAAGCAAAAATATGGAAAATATTAGAGAACACTGGAGTGTTTTCAGGGTAGAACCTCTTTCTTTTCCTTTCAGGTACTTGAACAAATCAAGTTCAACCCAAAAAGTGCATTGTTGCAATGAGGGAGAAATAGTCAGCTTGATGCATTCCACTAATTTCATTGAATATATAGCAATATACTATGGATCATCTATTTTCAATAGTATAGTGTATAGTATAGTGTATTTAATTAGTGCAGATTTTTTGAGATTTACTGGTAGACTTTTGAGAATACCAAACACTATGGCATATTTTTTGAAGCAATTTCACATAGGTATAGAATCAGTGATGATCTTCTCATTTGTCATTTTCTGTACCCACAAAAAATATATATTGTTTTTATCAGCACAAGAAGGGCTTTCTTTAGATACCATAATTTTGATCATATCCTATCATATTATATAAAAATACAATAATAAAATATGTTGAAAAATAACAAAAAAATAATTAGTTTCTGACTTTTATTTGAAAAATGTTTTACTCATTTACAAATGTCAATGAAAAAACCTGCTAAATAGATTCTACTATTTCTCCTGAGTACAGGGATACCACCCATGCATAGGTGTGTCATGTTTTGGGGGTGCTAAAAGGCGACATTTGAGAGGTGCGCTTTTTGGTTTTCCAACTTGGAATTTTGATGTGCAGAAAACCTGCTCCCATGTCCCATTTGGGACATTTTTGAAGCCAGCCTTTGTATCTTACCCCATCAAACCATATATTTTTGAAAACTAGACACCATAGGGTATTTCAAATAGTGGTATTTTAACACTTTCCATGCACTAATTCTACCTTTACATTTAAGGTTTTATCATTCAAAATAAGGAGCTATTTATTGATCTAGTGCACTTTAATAATAGGATGATATAGTAACATAAATAGAATACAAATATAGATAAATATAAAAATTACAAAACAATAATAGCGTTGGTGTATCTGTGTCTTTGTGATTTAAACATATATTTATAAAGTGTACTTTTAAACCTGTGTGTATTGCAACTTTACCCAAGAGATTATGAGATAACATAATTATAAGACATTATATAGTTTATTTTTCCATATTTATGTATGTATGTTTATTATAGCCTATAATATATGCTTTCTTTATTTTTTAGTATTATTTTTATGTGTTTGTTGAAATGATGTATTGAGGTGGGAGTACTATACAGTATAGATATGCAAATCTATAGCTTATATTTTTATATACATTGATTAATATATTAACACCAGCCTATATTAACTAGTTTGTATTCACAGATCTATTCACATTCACTTATTGTAACATATTTGGACTATTTATTATTTGTTCTTTCAGAAGTTATCATTCACAATTCACAAGATATCTTATTATTAGTATTTTGTTCACATAGAAAACAATTTCCATCACTTACATAATATTAAATAGTATGCATATTATAACATGAAACAGACCAATATGTATCATACCATTACATATTAATGAAGATGTGTGCCCAGAATCTCTCAACTACCTCACATTCAGTCAGCAGGTAAATCATTTCTCTTATTTCCAAAGGTTTACTTAGTTATTAACAGGATGTTTGGTTATCCATGTTTTAAATAATATATTAGATATAATATATATATAATATATTAGTAGCACTTTTTTTTAGTAATTGGGGAAAGCATTCTCTTGTATATATCTGGTTATTTACAAATTTGCAAAGTGGCTACAGTCAATAAAAGAGTTTTTTTTTTTTAGGAGATTGACAGTTATTCTTGTCATTAAAATATATTTTGTGTATTACATTATTTACTTTCCTTTTTGGTCTTATTAGTGCATTTAAATTTATATTATATATTTATATATATATATATATATATATATATATATATATATATATATATATATATATTCTTTATATGTCTATTACAATGTATGTATTTCTAGAATTTATTTTAACACCTTTGTAATTATTATATTTGCTAACTCTGTCTATATAGTTTTAGGGGAATATTTTATTTAGAAAACACATTGGAGAGATATTTGGTGCATGTATATTCACCTATATATATCATTGATCTTTTGATATTTATAGATCTTTATTCAATTTCAATATAGAAAAAAGTCAACACACAAAAACAGAACAATATTATACAAAATCTTAAATAATTGCAATTATACATATTCATACATTAAAAACCATGATGGGAATCATCATAGCAATACCGTTTGAGTACTGAAAGAGGAACAAAAAATGCTTTCTGTGTTCGTTTTGGTGCAGGATGGACTAGGTCCGTCCTGTGCCCTTAACGCCTCACCACACAAGATGGACCTAACACGTCCTGTGTCAGCAAGGGGTTAACAAATGGACAATTTCAGCTTTCAAAACAGGCTTTCCAAATTGGTATTTTTATTTTCTCAGGAGAAAAGATGCCTTTGTGGTGATCTGAGTTTAGGTTTATCCATGGTAAATCTGACTGCCTTGGAGTCAGGAAGGGTATTTTTACCCTTTGAGATGACATTGTAAGTGTCTAGAATATGCAGTGCAGTTTTGGGAACCAGAGCATAAAAAAGGACAAAATATAAATGGATCAGGTTCTGAGATTAGCTATAATTTTTTGTAAAGGAATGAAAGATTTTTGGTATTATATTACATTAACATTTATTTGTATAGTGCTCAAAATTTACCTAGCTCTAGGTATGAAGAAAAACTTCCCAAATCAGATCTTTTGCTGGAGAAATGAACCATCATTGCGATATGATAACATTTTAAAAGTACCGTATTTGTTTGAATATAAGAAAACCCTGATTATAAGGCAACTTTTAATCTTAAAGGGACAGTCTAGTCCCCAAACTCACTTTGGTGTAATATGAAGATCACTGCTTGTATAATGCACAGGCTTTTATCCCTGTGTGATTCGATGTAGGCATTCTGTATAAATCACATTATTAATATTTGACTGATTCTATAGACACTGAGGATATACATTTTTGTTTTATATAGTCACTTCCTGTCCTCCTCAAATTTAGCCTGTTGAGTGGCCAATGAGTGACCTTGCTCTTGTACACCGTAGGATCTCTTAACAGTGCAACACATTGTCTGATGACATCACTAGAGAGACAGGATATTCCATTCATTTGAATGGCAATATTCTCATTGGTCCCTGCAGCAAAAAAAAAAAAGGAAATTACTTTTACTCAGCTAGTGTGGGCAGTCCTTGTTTCTTGCAAACTGCTGTCATTTCATAATGTCCTCTAGCTGTAAGTATTTTATATTTTAAGCAATGCAAAATGTAAGACATGTATTTTAAAATACGTTTAAAGCACATTAATAGGCATTAATATTTGAAAGATGAATTTTGGGCACTCGACAGTCCTTTTAATGCTGAAAAAAAGAAAAGGCCTAAACATAAGTTGACCTTAAAGGAAAACAAATTGCTTGTAAATATTGATTTTTTTTTTTTGTTTAGTGAACTGCAAGAGGAGGTTGAATTGGGAGTTAACATTTGTGTAATGTATATGTCAAATTCAAACTCCCAATTTTACTTCCTTTTCTAATTTTAGCGAATAACTCCTACTGCTAATCCTATAAAAATACAACATTCTGTTATGTTGCATATATATTCCTAGACTGTCTTGGATACTCCAAACTACAGTATATAATCATGAAACTGTTTTCAATTTGCAAAGCATGTAGACTTATTGTCACTTTAACATTTTGAATTGTGCAACTCAGTGGCCAAAAACACACAAAATCCAGGTTAAAACAGTTATAGAGAACTGAATACATATTCAAGACCCTATACACTGCCACTGCGAAGTTTCAATGATGTTATATTCTTCATTTTATTTTCAATAACGTTTCCCTTTTACATTATATGCCAATGCTCTTAAGTTGGAAAACAGAAGCCATTGCCAATGAGAGCATTTGTTTAATGAGTAAAGTCACAGTTTCCTTAATACATTTTAATAAGCAAACTTCCCAAATTGCAGAGCCAAACCTTTATGAAATACATTGGCAGCCTTTGTTTCATTATGAGAACAAATTAATTGCAATACAAGTGACCCCTTGCCTATTTATGTTCAAAACAACAACTGCTCTAATTTACACTATGTTTCAGAAGCTTACCATATGTTTATGTAGTCCCCCGGTAAATTCTAGCTATTACCCTAACTGACTACTTGCTCTGCTCTGTATCATGCTTTGGCTTTGTAATTAGAACACACTCTGATTACTCTGGTGCAGTTCTTGTCATGTACGCTGGCACCAACTGGAGTCCAGGTGCAAGGGCAGTAGCAGTCCAATGGTGGTGAGAGTGGCTGTAAATGGGTGTCTTTGTAGTCTTTCCATGTGTCATGATGGAGAACAGAAGACAGGGGGAAATAATAATTGCAATGATCACCACAAGGCAATAGGTCATGGCTGAAAGCGAGCAGATAGATGAAGTAAAGAGAAACAGGCAGAGTCAAAACCAAGAGTTCAGATACACAGAGTGGACTGTTCACTAAAAGGTGAGTTTAGGTACAATAAACATGTCATCTCAACAATATAGAGATATATTGCCTTACCAAGTGAACTCACCAGGTTTGTTGCTGCAGAATGTTCATATTCATCACAACTCACTATACCTCAACTCACCTGCAATTCGAGAAAGTGATAGTGCCAAGTCCAAGAGGGTACGGCAAGCAAAAATATCAGCTGTGTGTTCTGGGGGAGGGGAAGGTAGTTAACATTACCAAGGGACACCTGAGCCAAGATACAAGGCAGGGAGATCGGTGCAATAAAACTAACCTGTAAACCAAGCAAGCAATAGGTGCAGGTACCAGAAACCCAGAGGCAGTGGGCACATGCTACTTTAAACAATTCCAAATTTTTTATATGACATTACTAGGTTTGTCACATAAAGGCCTACATTCAATGTCCGCTATTAACTGAAAAATTGTGTTAAGCAGTAAATTAATGGGCACACCTTTCAGGATACAAAGGTGTCAAGTTCAGCTACATACAGAGTACACTCAGTTAAATTAACTTCCTAATTTAAGGACATCACTTTACAAAATAACACTTAATGGCTTACATAAAGACAATGGGGAATGTGACATAATGATGAGTACATTAAACACATATTAAACAGTAACTGGATATTTAACATATTACAATAACATATCATTTCTTAACACCTCCTGAGAGACTGGAGTTTGCAGGACAGGAGACAATCTGAACTTGAGGAGCACAATGGGACTGACTGCACTGAAGACAGGGTGTCACTGGGGCCCCCAAAGTGTGTATCCCCAAACCTATCATATGCAGACAGGGTCCATAGTCTATGGTAAAAGGCTGGCTCCAGAACTGTAAGTTACAAGATCTTCAGTGTTTGCAATGTGGTGCTCCATACATGTGGCGTACTGCAAGCAAAAATATGGAAAATATTAGAGAACACTGGAGTGTTTTCAGGTTAGAACCTCTTTCTTTTCCTTTCAGGTACTTGAACAAATCATGTTCAACCCAAAAAGTGCATTGTTGCAATGGGGGAGGAATAGTCATTTTAATGCATTCCACTACTTTCATTGAATATATAGCAATTTACTATGGATCATCTATATATAATAGAGTGTATTTAATTAGTGCAAATTTTGGGGATTTACTGGTAGACTTTTGAGAATACCAAACACAATGGCATATAGTTTGAAGCAATTTGTTATAGGTATAGAATCAGTGTGGGTTCCCAACTTTATGGTGCAGTGATGATTGCGATAAGTACTTATGTTCCTATAACCATGTTTGGGAGTTCTCAGGAATAGTTTTGTAAACATAAAGCACACCATTATATTTTTGTATACATATATTGGATATATATAAATATCATCTCTGAAGTTTGAACTGGCTAATTATACTTTTCTAGGCAATACATTATCTCCATACACACAGTCCTCTAGAAGGACAGTCTTCGTCTTCTTGTTGTACTTTAGACTGAGCCAGTCTGCTCTCGGTATACACAACTACCTTGGTGACAGATCAGTCTACTTTGTAACACACATGCATTTTAATGGAACGCACTTCCGGTTTACACCGGAAGTAGCGACGATGAGTGCAACTTTGGGTGAGGGGCGCTGGTTTGTCCAGCTGCTGCTGGTAAGTAGTAATTATGTATGTACTGTGGATATAAAAAGTCTACACACACCTATTAAAATGTCAGGTTTCTGTGCTGTAAAAAAATGAGACAAAGATAAATCATATCAGAACTTTTTCCACCTTTAATGTGACCTATAAACTGTACAACTCAATTGAAAACCAAACTGAAATCTTTTAGATAGAGGGAAGCACTAGTCCTGTGAGTGCATTCCTAAGAATTTTGGATTGTATGCTGTATGAAGATGTGAGCTGCACCCAGGCATATTTACTGGATTTTTTCGCAAGTTAAGCTGAGTGCAGGTACATTGAAGATGTATATATCTATATATATATATATATATATATATATATATATATATATATATATATGTATATATCTATATATATATATATATATATATATATATATATATATATATATATATATATATATATAATGGCATGCTTTATGTTTCCCAAACCTATTCCTGAGAACTCCCAAACATGTTCATAGGAACATAAGTACTGAGCGCAATCATCACTGATTCTATACCTATATGAAATTGCTTCAAAATATATGCCATAGTGCCTGGTATTCTCAAAAGTCTACCAGTAAATTCCAAAAGTCTGCACTAATAAAATACATATTTATATATATATATTGGCACTCCGCATTGAATCAAAAAAAGGCATGAATAGCGAGGTTTTAGGATTAAAACAGATTTTAACTAATTTAGCAAATTATTATTTAAGTACTTTTTTTTACAGAAGTTATTAAACATAGAATTTGTCAGGCACTTCATCACTCTGCAAACAGAAGGATTTTTTCAGTGCTCAGTGTATAGATACTTGTATGTAACAATTATATAAATGACCTTATGGTGACTGACAGCAATATATGACAATTACTGTGATAATATTATGATGTGTCAAACACAAAGGTGACAATGAATACAAATTGCAAACAATGTGTTAGTAATCAACAATGTGAAATAAACACGGTGAAGTTTAAACACACATAAAAAAAATTATAATGTTGATACTTAACAAAAGAGCACTCCTCATGTGCTGATTGCACCTGCAAAATAAAATGTGCCAAAACCTAGTGCAATATGTATGGTACACTGAAATATAATAAACGTAGGGGGAAATATATGCTGTGAACATTCGGTTTATAGAATAGCCATAGGATTACATGTATTACATAAGCCGAAAGTCTATAAACCGATCGTTCGTTTTATAGGCTTTCGGCATTTTACTACACGGAGACAAAGTCTCCATTCATAATTTTATGAATGGAGACTCTGTCTCTGTATAGTTAAATGCCGACAGCCTATAAACCGAACGACTTTCGGTTTATAGACTTTCGGCTTATGTAATACATGTAATCCTATGGCTATTCTATAAACCGAACGTTCGGTTTATAGGCTGTGGGCATTTTACTACACGGAGACAAAGTCTCCATTCATAATTTTATGAATGGAGACTCTGTCTCCGTGTAGTAAAATGCCCACAGCCTATAAACCGAACGTTCGGTTTATAGGCTGTCGGCTTATGGAATACATGTATTCCTATTGCTATTCTATAAACCAAACTTTCGGTTTATAGAATAGCCATAGGATTTCATGTATTACATAAGCCGAAAGTCTATAAACCGAAAGTCGTTCGGTTTATAGGCTTTCGGCATTTTACTACACGGAGACAAAGTCTCGATTCATAATTTTATGAATGGAGACTCTGTCTCTGTATAGTTAAATGCCGACAGCCTATAAACCGAACGACTTTTGGTTTATAGACTTTCGGCTTATGTAATACATGTAAACCTATGGCTATTCTATAAACCGAAAGTCGTTCGGTTTATAGAATAGCAATAGGATTACATGTATTCCATAAGCCGAAAGTCTATAAACCGAAAGTCGTTCGGTTTATAGACTTTCGGCTTATAGAATACAAGTAATACTATTGCCTTTCTATGAACCGAACGAGAGCCCCATTCATAAGAATTTCTTATGAATGGGGCTCTCGTTCGGTTTTTAGAAAGCCAATAGTATTACATTGTATTCTATAAAACGAACGAATAATAATGAACGAAACGAAAATAATGAACGAATTTCGTCTGAAACGAATGCATTAATGAACGAAATTCGTTTTAGACGAAATAAATAACATTTTCGTCCGAATGGACGAAAACGAAACGAAAATTTTAGTTTTGCACATGTCTAATGCATATTATAACATGAAACAGACCAACACGTATCATACCATTACATATTAATGAAGATGTGTGCCCAGAATCGTTCAACTACCTCACATTCAGTCAGCAGGTAAATCATATCTCTTATTTCAAAAGGTTTACTTAGTTATTACCAGGATATTTGGTTATACATGTTTTAAATAATATATTAGATATAATATATATATAATATATTAGTAGCACTTTTTTTTTTTTGTAATTGGGGAAAGCATTCTCTTGTATATATCTGGTTATTTACAAATTTGCAAAGTGGCTACAGTCAATATAAGAGGTTTTTTTATAGGAGATTGACAGTTATTCTTGTCATTAAAATATATTTTGTGTATTACATTATTTACTTTTCTATTTGGTCTATTTTGTTCTGTTCTTTTGTGCATTTAAATTGATTTTATATATATATATATATATATATATATATATATATATGTATATATATGTATATATATATATATGTATATATATGTATATATATATATATATGTATATATATGTATATATATATATATATATATATGTATATATATATATATATAGTCTTTATATGTCTATTAAAGTGTATATATTTCGGTTATCTCTGCATGGAACAGCGTGATGACCTGACGCACGCACGCGCACACTGAGAGGTGGAGCCGATGTGTCGCCGGAGCTGTGCGGAGAATCGAGGGAAGAACTCCAGGTAGACGATGGTTGAGTTCCCCGTGTCCCTTGCCTTTCGCATCCCAGTCTCTGCAATAAAGGTTGGAGCAGATGAGCTTTCTCCACCTGGGCACTACTGCCAATGAGCCTGGGCTAATTCAGCTGCTAGACAGCACACACGAAGGGACCCGGATGCGCATTGGAGGGAGCTGAAAAAACGCTGAAAGACTATTACACAGAGGCACAGAACGCTAAAGATAAGTGTCCCTCTCTTTTTTTTTTCCCTTTCTCTTTGTGCTTGTTTGCTATACACCTGGCAAATGTCGGTACAATGAATCTGTTAGACGCACTCTAGAAAATACCCTAGGCCAAATAAGCCTAGTAAAGAGGCTTTAGCAGGAGCAAATAGCCACTTCCAAAAAGCAGAGAAAGCACGACAACCCCACGGATATCTGGGTGATAAGGCTAATTAGATGGTACAGCTAAAATTGAATGCTTTAATACTAACTAAAATGCCTAATGGTCAAAAGCTTGCTATCTCCTTAATAGATATTAAACACTGTTGCCCTACCACGAGCATTGCAGTTGGATAGTCAATAATACACCGTAAGGCAAAGAGTGGGGCGTCCAACGGGTGAATGCACCCTACTATCAAGAGAGGCAGATATCTATATACCAGGTGGAAAAACTGTTCAACTTACTATAAGTGCCTGATCACTAGATTTATGAAGGCCTTAGGCTAAATAAGCTAAAAGGTATACCTTAAAACCTTGAGAGGAAAAGGGAGAAGAAAATGGCCTTGAAGAAAACTGTAGAGAGGGAGAGGGAGAAAAAGAGAGAGAGAAAAGAGGTAAAGCAAGATAAAAGAGTGTCTGGCTTTTTCTTCCCAATCCCATCAAAAGACAAACCAAAGGTCTCAAACGAGTCCATAGATTCTAATAAAGAGGACTCTGTGGATACAGAAGACCCTACAAGGATCTCCCAGGATTTCTTAAAGAAATGTCTGGACTCACAATTAAAAACCATCATGAAAGAGTTAGAAAATAACTCAAAAGAAATAAAAATCTCGATAAATCTAATGGCAGACAGAGTGACAAATATGGAAACGAAACTGTCAAAAACAGACAGACAGCAAGAAGAATTAAAACATGAAAACAAAACTCTAACGCAGAAAATGGAAAAATTAGAAGTCAAGATACAAGATCTGGAAGATAGATCACGTAGATCCAATATTAGAATAAGAAATATAGAGGAATCTATTACTCAACACAATCTAAGAGATTTCTTAACAGAATTTTTTTAATCTGTGATGCCAGACGCTGAAACACATGATCTCTTGATTGAACGTACTCACCGTCTGACTAAACCCAAAACACTTCCAGACTCCAGACCTCGGGATGTAATAGTTAATTTACATTCTTACCATTTCAAAGAAAGATTGATTCGATCTTTCAAAAATAGTAAGTCATATAGTGAAACCAAATATAAGGACATACGTATCCTTCAGGATCTCTCCTACCAGACTAGAAAACTGGAGGAGAACCTTTACTATACCACTAAATATCCTACGCACTAACAACATTAGGTTTAACTGGAGATATCCATCCAAGTTAAAAATCTTCTGGAAGGATAGTACAGAAGAATTTGGTTCGGCAAATGACCTCATGACCTGGTTACGAGTAAATAAACTAAGCAGCAACCCGGAAGGGACAGATAACTAAAAGCATGGTGCTTCCAGAAACCTCACAATATTGAATGATGATGGCCAAGTTATGAACCACTCACTGAGCGTAACCCACAGAAGGATCACTAATTATAGTATTTCTGAATTTGTATCCTCTTCCGTCTCTATACCAAGAGAGGGAAGGGGAGAGAAATAGGGGCTAAAGCAGTAAATCAATGAATCTAAGGCTGCATTGTTTTTTTTTCTTTTTTTTTTTCTTCTTCTTCTCTGGGGGGGGGGGGGGAATAGGAGAAGGGATGATAAGACACACAATGTTAGGATTATAATTCACTATTAAGTTAAATCTCACAATATTGGCTGCCAATTTCTGATTCACTTATTAAGTTGAATCCACAGAAGGATCACGAATGGTAGCAATTTTTGATTCGCTCCCTCTATAGCAGGGGAGAGAGAGGGCAGGATAAAGGGGGGACTGATTAATAAATTAATAAATTAAGGTTAATTCCACACCGACATGATGTAAATGTATATAATTAGCACAAGAGACTGGTTGCACAGAGGGGGGGACACAAGATAGAAGCAGAAATATAAGAGTAGTAGGAAATGAATAGAGAGGGATTGGAGGTGAGAAGAATTTGGAAGAGAAGGGAGGGAGGAGGCTAAGAGAAGCAATATCGATTACAGGAGAGATAAAGTAAAAGTATGGAGGGGCGGGGTAAAAGATGAAGAAATGGAGGGAGGGAATAAGGAGGAGTAATAGAGAAATAAAGAACAACCAGATTCTCTCAAAAAGACCTAAGAAGTTACTTGGGAAAAAGAGAGAGCCACAAAAGCAAGAAGTGGGAGGGGGGTGAGAGAGGTGAGGGGAGGAGAGGAAGAAGGGGGGAGAGTGATGAGGGGAAGGGGAAAGGTGAGAGGTAAAGAGAAAGCAAGAGCACCGCAAAGGATGACACAACCCTCTACCTTGTGTCCAAAAAGACACAGGTATAGGATAGGGTACAACTACCCTATACGGGAGTCCAGGGAATGTCCCAGGCCTCCATTAAACCAGGGAGTAAAACTCATTTTTATGTATCTATGTTTGTTTGTCTTTGCTACAGGAGAATAATGGCCAGTCAGGGTGAGGGGAGGTGGGTACCAGGATGGTTAGGATAGTTTCTGTAAACGTGCGGGGCTCAATACACCTTTTAAAAGATCAGTGATATATAATTATTTACAAAAGAATAAAATACAAATGGCATTTTTACAAGAGACCCACTGGACACAGAAGGATAAGCAGACATGGGGAGGTAGAAAGTATATTATCGAGCAGGCATCTAATAAAGATAAAAAAAACGCGGAGTGGCGATAGTGTTTTCAAGTTCCCTCCATATAGACGTACTCTACCGAATCAAGGATCCCGATGGCAGGTATTTGATAGTTATTTGTAAAATAAATGAGGAGACATATACACTAGTAAATGTATACTTGCCAAATACGCATCCTACAAAACTCCTAAAATCAATTATGGAAGAAACAGACAAATTTAAGATGGGATGCAGTATTTATGCAGGAGATTTCAATACAGTTCTGGATCCAGAAATGGATAAAAGATTAAAGAGGGGAGATAAAATAAATAAATCCATTATTTAAAAAGCACAAATTTTAAATAATATTAAAAATAAGTATGGATTATATGATATATGGAGAATAAACCATCCAAGGGAATTGGATTATACTCATCTCTCAAAGGTCCATTTTACATATTCCAGAATTTATATGGTTTGGGGGGAAATAAAATTAGTACATAAAATCTCAAAAAATTCATATAATAGAAAACTCCTGGTCAGACCACAGCCTAATATACTGGGAAATGACTCCTTGTGACAAATCCCCCGAATGTAACATGGAGAATGAAAGATTATATCTTACAAAATAATAAAAACAAAGAGGATATGAGAATGGGGATTGATTTATTTTTTCGAGAGAATAACCCATTGGAGACATCCCATTTGAACAACTGGTGTGCCTTTAAGGCAGTCATAAGAGGATATTTCATTAAATTAGAAGCCCAATGGAAAAAGAGACAAGGAGCGGGTCTGGCCGCCCTTTATGTGCAAATGGATAAAATAGCGGAAAAGAATAAAAATAAAATAAAAATAAAAATAGCCCATCACACTCTACCTATGCTGAATTAAGAGATATACAAGAAAAAATAAATCAGAAGTTAAAAGAAAAAACTATCCTTAGTCTGCATAAGATGAAAAGGAAATACTATGAAAAGGGTAACAGAGTAAATAAAATAATGTCTAACCAACTGAAGAAAAAATCTGCTCAAAATAGAATACACAAGTTAATAGATCGGGATAGAACCTATATGCTGCCCAAAGAAATTTGGAATAAATTCAATGAATATTACAAACAGTTGTATAACATATCCCCCCAACCAGACATAAGAGAAATAACTCACTACTTGAATTCTACTGAAATCCCGAGATTATCCAAGGAACAGAGAGAGCTATTGAACACTCCTATTACACAAATAGAAGTAGACTCCGCTATAGAGTGCCTGGAGAAGGCAAAAACTCCAGGTTCGGATGGATTTGGAAATTCTTTCTTTAAAGTATTTAAAAATCAGATAAAATTATGCCTAACTGAATCTTTTAATGAAGCAGTCAAAATGGGAAAATCCCCAGATGAAATGCTTAGAGCAAATATCCTCCCAATTTTAAAAGATAACAAGAACCCAACAGATGTAAAAAACTATAGGCCAATTTCGCTGATCAACGTGGACGTAAAATTGTTCTCTAAGATCTTATCCCTCAGGTTAAAGAACATTGTGGCCTCAGTCATCCATCCAGACCAAGTGGGATTCATACCCAAGAGATCCTCAATAAATAACATAAGAAGATTAATAAACATAATAGATGAGGCTTCTATAAAAGGGACACCCCTGCTGACCCTGTCGATCGATGCAGAGAAAGCGTTCGACACGGTCAGCTGGAATTACATGAGATCCACACTGGAGGCATTTGGGATGACGGGATGGATCATTGAGGCCATTATGGCTCTTTACCATAGACCAACAGCGAGAACTATTGGCCCGAATATAATATCGGACTGGTTCCGGCTAAGTAATAGAACAAGACAGGGATGCCCGTTGTCTCCCTTGCTTTACGTTATAGCTTTGGAACCCTTTGCAATAAATGTTAGAAATAACATTAATATCTCGGGTTGGAGAGCTAAAAATAAAGAAATGAAAATATCTCTCTATGCTGACGACATATTGATTACTATGACTAACCCTTCTCAGTCACTGAAAAATCTCATGTATATGATTAAAGAGTACAGCATAATATCTAATTATAAGATAAATGTTAACAAATCCACCATTCTGGACATTAATATAGACCCCACCTCCATTAATGAGATACAACAGACCTATGAATTTGAGTGGATTAAAGGCCACATAGAATACCTGGGCATTAAAATTAGTAGGGATATTTATAAACTAATGGAGGTAAATTTCTTATCGTTACTCAAATTTTCACATGCCTGGCTAAAAGAGAGAAAAAATGTTGAAATATCCTGGTGGGGCAGAATGAACTCGGTAAATTCATATCTTCTCCCGAAATGGTCTTATATGATGAGAATGGTTCCCCTCAGTATCCCTCAAGCATGGCTGGATATGCTCCAGAGTAGTATAACAAGTTTTATATGGAGAGGCAAAAAACCAAGGATAAGAAATAAATTGCTGTCGCAAAGGCCGAGCAAGGGAGGGCTAGGGTCCCCAGATATTAAGAAACTTTACTATGCCACTACATTATGCCACATCCACGCGACCCAAGTAAACAAAAATAAAGATGAAGGATGGTTTGCCCTGGAGACCGCGGCATGCGACCTAAAGGACCTAAATAGTCTAATCTGGCAGACACGAAATAAAACAATAGCATCTCCATTGTTGATTCACAGACAGTTAATACCAGAATGGTTTAAGATAAAGAAATTCCTAAGAATAGCTGGAGATAATATACCGTCCAATCTAAGTCTTGACTATCTGGAATCTCAAATGGATAACTTAAACTTAAGAGTTTGGAAATCCTGCGAAATTAATTCTGTACATCAATTACTAATAGCAGAAAAGATAAATTCTTTTGTCCATATCAAGGAACAATTTGAGCTTCCGGATAGAGAGATATTTAGCTACCTGAGGATTAGAAATTTTATTAATAATAATTTGATTAAGGAGAGTAATACCCTGAATTCTATAAATCAATTCTTGGACGGGATGGAAACACATAAGGTACTGGCAAAAGCTTCAAAACTCTTAAGAACACAGGAACAAACTATAATCCCTCCAGCTATACTGGCCTGGGAAAAGGAGTTAGGGACTAAAATAGATGCTAGAGAATGGTATGATGTATTTGTGAGAGCCTCAAAAGATATCAAAAGCTTAAGCTTAGTCGAAACACAGTATAAAATTGCTAATAGATGGTATCTTGTTCCAACAACTATATCAAAAATGTTTCCCTCCTCCCTGCCGGTCTGCTGGAGATGCCTCCAAGAAGTGGGTTCTCATTTGCATATATGGTGGAGCTGTAGGGACATACAGGATATGTGGCTTAAGGCTTTTACCTTAACTGAATCCCTCACAAAGATAAAAATGCCAAAGAAGCCTAGTGTGGCCCTATTGCATCTCAATTGGCCTAAATTACGCCAAGCAGAACGCTTGATTACTACACATATATATATGGCAGTAAAGATTTCCATTGCTCGTAACTGAAAGAAGCAGGGTGAAATCAACTGGACAATGGTCACCTCTCAAATTCTGTTCCAAGTCCAAATGGAAAAAGAGATTAGTTGGGCCCTACATAGTATGAGAAAGCAAAAAATTTGGAAAGCATGGGAAAGAGAGTTAGGCATTTCTATATGAGCTCCTGATACACGTTTACAGATCCTGGCCTACAAGACAGATTAAATGGTTATAATATTAGACTTCCTCCCCTCCCCCCACCCTGACTGGTAAGCAGAAAAGATGGGGCAATTTTTAAGGAGAAGGATAAGGGATCGAGGTGGGAGGCAAGAGGGAAAGATAGTAAAGATATAGGAAGGTGGGGTGACGTGAAGTGGAGTGAATGGACGGGGCAGATGAGTTTCTTTTTGGAATGAATGACAGGTTCCTCACCACTCGACTCTACTTTCATAAGCCTACTTAGAAGCAGTACATACCGTGACCCCCTCCCAGTTCCTATATTGCCCAAGAATGGTTTTGCAGCATATTGTTTTGTGTGTCTTTGTGTGAGTGTTATGTATTGTCTTTCTATATTTAAAAAGAGGGGAAGGAAAGAAGAAGAATAAAGGAAGGAAAAGAGAGATAAGAAATATAGAAAGAAAGGAAAAAGAGATAAGACAAAATATAATATAGAAAGGGAAAACACAAGGATGAATTGAAGGCATAATGAAGTGAGATTTAATAAATTTAAAATACTGTACTATGCCCCAATATCTGAGTGTTAAAAAAAAAAGAAAAATAATAAAAAAAAAATAAAAAAAAATAAACTGTATGTATTTCTAGAATTTATTTTAACACCTTTGTAATTATTATATTTGTTAGCTCTGTCCATATAGTTTTAGGGGAATATTTTGTTTAGAAAACACATTGGAGAGATATTTGGTGCATATGTATTCACATATATAAATATATATATATATATATATATATATATATATATATATATATATATATATATAAATATATATATATATAATGTGAATATTTATGCACCAAATATCCAAATAACCCCATTGATCCCTTTTTTTGTTCTCTTGTTCTTTTTCCTTGCACATATTACAACTGAAAATGAAACCCCGATTATCGCTATCATTGATATTTTGATATTTATAGATCTTTATTCAATTTCAATATAGAAAAAAGTCAACATACAAAAACATAAAAATATTATACAAAATCTTAAATAATAGCAATTATACATATTCATACATAAAAAAAAACATTTACGCACAAAAAGAAGAGGAGGAGGAGTAAAATTGGCAGTGAGGGAAATAGACGATAATATGAGAACTGAGCTCCCAAGGCAGACATATTTTATTATATATCTATTATCTAGTATTCATATTTAGATTCCAATTAAAAAAAATCTGTCTGAATTAGATTGAGCAGAGAGAGTATAATCTGTTTTCAGAATGATCGAAAATAGTTCTATTATTTTATTTGCACAGTTATACAGTTACATAGTTTTAGGGTAAACTTATGTTTATTGTGTTAACACATAACAAGAGTAATTTCAGCACTGGAAGAGTTAACTTCAGGGAATGGTTAAACCCCCTCCCCTATTGGAGGGAGCACATTCTTTGTCTGTGTCACATAGTAACATAGTAACATAGTAACATAGTAATTTAGGTTGAAAAAAGACACAAGTCCATCAAGTTCAACCCTTCTACCTATCTTTACAGCTTTTGATCCAAAAGAAGGCAAAAAACCCCTAAGGAAGCTATTTCGAATTTTGCCTCCTGGGGGAAAAAATTCCTTCTTGACTCCAAGAGGCAATCAGATTTCTCCTTGGATCAATAAGCTCTTTTATTAATGCTTATTCTATTATTAATAGCCCTGTATGTTCTGCTTTGCTAAAAAAACATCCAAACCATTTTTAAATGCATCTATTGTGGTTGCTAGCACTACCTCTCTTGGCAGTGAGTTCCATAACTTTATTGTCCTAACCGTAAAGAATCCCTTCCTTTGCTGTCTATGAAATCTTTGCTCTTCCAGTCTGAGGGGGTGACCTCTTGTTCTTTGTACCTTTCTGTTAATGAACAGGTCACTGGAGAGCTCTTTATATTGGCCCTGCAAATATTTATATAATGTTATCATATCCCCTCTGAGACGCCTTTTTTCTAACGTATATAAATTCAATTTTTTAAGTCTCTCTTCATAACTAAGATCCTCCAAACCCCTTATTAATTTTGTAGCTCTCCTTTGCACTTTTTCTAGTTCCTTAATATCCTTTTTAAGGACTGGTGCCCAGAACTGTACTGCATATTCAAGGTGAGGTCTTACCATTGATTTGTAAAGAGGCAAGATGATATCCTCCTCCCGTGAATCTATACCTCGTTTTATACATGCCAATATCTTATTGGCCCTTGAAGCTGCTGACTGGCATTGGGCACTGTTGCCAAGTTTGTTGTCTATAATTATTCCTAAATCCTTTTCATTAGTAGTTTTTCCCAGGGAAAAACCATTTAACATATATGTTGCTTTGTTATTATTTTTCCCATAATGCATAACTTTACATTTGTCTATATTGAACCTCATTTGCCACTTTACTGCCCAGTCCCCCACTCTGTCCAAATCTTCCTGTAAAGAAAAAACATCAAGATTAGTCTTTATTGCCTTACCTAATTTAGTGTCGTCCGCAAACACGGAGACATGGCTCTCAGCACAATGTGGCAGATCATTAATAAACAAATTAAAAATAATAATTTACACACATAGACAGTCAGTCTCCTTTCTATGTAATAAATCTAATGATACCAACTAGACATGTGCAAAACTAAAATTTTCGTTTAGTTTTCGTCCATTCGGACGAAAATTTTATTTATTTCGTCTAAAACGAATTTCGTTCATTACTGCATTCGTTTCAGACGAAATTCGTTCATTATTTTCGTTTCGTTAATTTTTATTCGTTCGTTTTATAGAATACAATGTAATACTATTGGCTTTCTATAAACCGAACGAGAGCCCCATTCATAAGAAATTCTTATGAATGGGGCTCTCGTTCGGTTCATAGAAAGGCAATAGTACTACATGTTTTCTATAAGCCGAAAGTCTATAAACCGAACATTCGGTTTATAGACTTTCGGCTTATGGAATACATGTAATCCTATTGCTATTCTATAAACTGAACGTTCGGTTTATAGAATAGCCATAGGATTACATGTATTACATAAGCCGAAAGTCTATAAACCGAACGTTCGGTTTATAGGCTGTCGGCATTTAACTATACAGAGACAGAGTCTCCATTCATAATTTTATGAATGGAGACTCTGTCTCCATGTAGTAAAATGCCAACAGCCTATAAACCGAACGTTCGGTTTATAGGCTGTCGGCTTATGGAATACATGTATTCCTATTGCTATTCTATAAACCGAACGTTCGGTTTATAGGCTGTGGGCATTTAACTATACGGAGACTTTGTCTCCGTATAGTTAAATGCCGAGAGTACTAGAATGCAATAGTACTACGAATGGACGAATGAACGAATGATTTTCGTTTATTAACCATTCGTTCATTCGGCTTTCGTTAGCTTAGCATTTTCGTTCTTCGTTTTTCGGACGAATGGAAGAAAATGCTATTTTCGGACGAAAATGCATTCGTCCGAAAACTAATGCACATGTCTAATACCAACCATTATATGGGTTCAGCCTAGGTTAGAGAAAAAGATGTATAGGAGAAATGACCTAGGGGTCATATCCTGTGTCTGCATCTCAGGAGTTTTGTATTTCTTAGTTGAACCATAGATATATTACTGTTAGTCAATTATATAAATACATTTGTAACATGTATGTATTCTATGTCCACTCCCCTTTTCTTTGTACCCCAATTACCCAATGATTTCAAACAAGCCAACGCCTTGTTGCATCTATATAAGTCCTTGTCTTTACAATAAACTTAAGAGTTACTTAACGAACGGCCTGTGTGTCAGACTTGAGTTACTCTCCAAACGCGTGAATCTAAATCAGAGTGATACATTGCCATATAGCAGAGATTTGCTGATAGAGACCTCATACGAATTGGTCCCTTTCACATAGTAGTTTAGGTTGACTTGGGTCCATCAAGTTCATCTCTTTTCATTTTCCTTGTTTACTGCTGTTGATCCAAAAGAAGGCAAATAAAAACCCTTCTTTCAAAAATTTCAAATTATGCTTTCAGTGGGGAAAAAATATCTTCTGGACTCCAATCAGATTACTCCTTGGATCAATAAGTACTAACATGCATAGTCTTCTATGTGCTGGCCACTTTTAAAGGCATCTAACATATTTGCTAGACCCACCTCTTCAGGCATTGAAATCCATACCTTAATTGTCCATACTGTAAAGAATACCTTCTGCTGTCATAGTCTAAATCCCCTTTCTTCCATTCTTAGCGGGTGACCTTTTGTCCTTTGTACTGTTTTGTTAATAAACAGGTTTTTAGAAAGCCTTTTTGTATGGTCCCTGTACATATTTTATAACATTATCATATCCCCTCTAAGCCACCATTTCCTCTAAGCCACCATTTCTCTAGTGTGTACAAATTTATTCAGCCTTTCTGCATAACTAAAACTTTCCATTCTCCTTGTTAGTTTTGTAGACCTCCTCTGCATTTTCTGTAGTTCCATAATGTCATTTTTTTTTTTAAAGCGCCCATGGACCTATAAAAAGACAGAATAATATCTTACTTCAGTGAGTCAAAACCCATTTTAATACATGCCAATATCTTATTGGCCTTTGTAGCTGCCAGCTGGCACTGTGCACTACTGCTAAGTCTATTGTTTACAACTACAAATGTTTTTCATTAGTAGATTTCCCCAAGGAACCATAGAAACATAGAATGTGTCAGCAGATAAGAACCATTGAGTCCATCTTGTCTGCCCAATTTTCTAAATCCGAAACGCCATTTATACTATATGTTGCATATCCAAATCCTCTTTCAGCGAAGATCCATCTAATTTAGACTGTATTAACCAACTTAATTTTGTGTCATCGGCATACACAGAGACATGGCTCCTTATGCCCCCTGGGACACCATCAATAAATAAATTAAAAGAAGATGACCGAGGACAGATCCCTGAGATACTCCAATTATCACATCTGTCCAATTTAAGAACTTCCCATTTACCACAACACTTAAACAGATAGACAAAGCTGCAGCTCACAATAAAAAAATCAAATTATATAGTATAGTGTTGTATTGAGACCTTTTAGGTGCAATGTGGGTGCAGAGGAACATAATAAAAATAAGAAATGAACAATTTTTCAATAACATTTTTATTTTAAATGTAAAAACCCATTTTAATACATGCCAATATCTTATTGGCCTTTGCAGCTGCCAGCTGGCACTGTGCACTACTGCTAAGTCTATTGTCTACAACTTCAAATGTTTTTCATTAGTAGATTTCCCCAAGGAATCATAGAAACATAGAATGTGTCGGCAGATAAGAACCATTGAGTCCATCTTGTCTGCCCAATTTTATAAATCCGAAACGCCATTTATACTATATGTTGCATATCCAAATCCTCTTTCAGCGACGATCCATCTAATTTAGACTGTATTAACCAACTTAATTTTGTGTCATCGACATACACATAGAGATATGGCTCCCTATGCCCCCTGGGACACCATCAATAAGTAAATTAAAAGAAGAGGACCGAGGACAGATCCCTGAGATACTCCAATTATCACATCTGTCCAATTTAAGAACTTCCCATTTACCACAACACTTAAACAGATAGACAAAGCTGCAGCTCACAATAAAAAAAATCAAATTATATAGTATAGTGTTGTATTGAGACCTTTTACGTGCAATGTGGGTGCAGACGAACATAATAAAAATAAGAAATGAACAATTTTTCAATAACATTTTTATTATATATGTAAATAGTTGAATATAATATTAAAAAGTTCATATAAGTATTCATGTAGCTAGTTATATACATATATTTGGGGTCCACCTCAAGCTTTTGAAAAGGCTGGAAATATTTTAAACTTTTTTTGTGGTCAGAAAAAGTAATATTACTTTACTGATAGGCTGGTGGATGAATGGAATAGTTTTCCTTAAGAAATGGTAGAGGTATATACATTCAGGAGTTTAAGCATGCATGGGATAAGCATAATGCTATCCTTGATATAAGATAAGGCCAGGGACTAATGAAAGTATTACTTTACTTAGAGGGTAGTGGATGCATGGAATAGTCTTCCAGTAGAAGTGGTAGAGGTTAATAGAGTAAATGAGTTTAAGCATGCATGTGATAGGTATAAAGCTACCCTAGATATCAGACAATTCCAGGCACAAAGTGGAACAATTTG
The DNA here is from genome assembly GCA_036172795.1 of Pelodytes ibericus. Taxonomy (NCBI): domain Eukaryota; kingdom Metazoa; phylum Chordata; class Amphibia; order Anura; family Pelodytidae; genus Pelodytes; species Pelodytes ibericus. The sequence continues at coordinate 88,371,857 of CM069858.1, read as the reverse complement.
GAGGCATTTAAGTGGCATTTCTGGGGTGGAGTTGCATGGTGGGATTAGGGGGCCCCAGGGCAATTTTTGCTCTGGGGCCAGGTGGTTTCTTTTTATGCCTCTGACTCTACTCCACCCTTTTCAGAGGGGTTTTGTAAGCAGTAGACACTCAGTATTAGACATTCGATTAGTGATAGCAGTGTTATGTGCTCCTAGAGGCTCTGTTGGCTCGGCCTTGATTAGTCTGGATGCGAAGAGCACTTTTGATAGGGTAGCCTGGCCTCATATGATTAGAACCCTGAAGTGTCAATACTTTGGCCCTAATTTTTTTAAATTTGGTACGTAGAATCTATGACACAGCTAGTACAAAAATTTGTGTTAATGGCCTGGATTCAGATACAGTTTTTTTTTTTTTTTTTAAATACAATAAGTACAATAAATATCTCTTATCCATTGGTATAGTTTGACATCTATTCCACCAATATTAATACATTTATTTATAGATATTCGCAAATGTCTCATCTTCCAAGTCTCCCGACTAGATATTCAACACATAAAACACCTAACAAAACAAACATCAATATTCGAAGAGAGTACAGAAGTTACTATCAAGACAAATTAGCAAGCCATTTAGACCACATCTCAGTCTTTGTTGCAGAAAGATTGTATTGTGTAATATCTCTTTCCATTTTCAATAAAAACGTTACTTGGTGTTACTTTAGATTTACAATTCCTCGTGATTATAAGCTTTGCAGCCGACAGAATATGAGATGTGATTAGCTTTATTTCTTTTTTAATACCTTTTAAATTAAAATGGAGCAGTGCCGTTTCAGGGACTTTGCCTACTTGTATCACACATACTTGATTTATTTTCAAAAATACTTCATTCCAATACTCAATGAGGTCACCACAGCTCCAGAATATATGCACCCTTTCCTCTCTTACATCTCCAACAACTACTACTCTGCCCATAATACATATTTTCCAAGTGGCTTTTTACAAGATACCATCCATTGAGCAACTTAAAGAACATTTCCTTTATATTTAAACAGTGGGTTCCCTTGTACACATATTCAAACAGTCTACTCTATTCTTCTCTTGTAATATTCCTTTTCAGGTCTGCTTCCCATTTTCCAATAGCCACTACTTCTGGTATATAATGTATTTCTCTAATTATCTGGTTACATTTAGCTAAGGTATGTTCTATATTTTCATTTTGTACTATGTTTATCAAACTTTTACTGAATCCTGATTTCTCTGTTATAGTTGTATTCGCCAAATAGTGTTTCACTCTTAAATACGAGAAAATGACCCCCTTATCTAGCTGGAATTTTGTCTGTAAAACTTGAAAAGGGATAACAATTTCTGCCTCCAGTAAGTCTTCTATATTTACAATTCCCTGCCTTAACCATTTGCTCAGTTTAATATCCCCTATATTATATTCCAGTATTTGTAAGGGTAGACCTGCCATAATCTCAAACTTCAATTTCTTTTTAAATTTCAACCTAAAATTCAGTATATGATACAGAATCAAAGACCTTTTCTGCTAGTAGACCAAAATAATGGGAATATCTGTTCGCATCCTGTTAATGCCATTTCCAATTGGAACCATTTCTCTCGGCTGAATTTTTTCTTTGGGTCATTACTGCATATGCTAACATGCTTTCTTCATGATAATGCTGGAGATTGGGCGCCCCCAAGCCTCCCTGCTTAGGAGGTAGTGAGATCACTATGCGCGTTTTTCCCCCCAGCCAGATATATCTGGAGAAAGGGTCCTGCACCATTTTTTAACCACACCTATGGGACATTCAAGGGGATTAACCTGAAAAAGTAGGTCAATTTGTGGATAACATAAGCTTTTAAGACATTTATCCTCCCCCACCATGGATTTTCCATATTTTTCCATTCCTTTCAGTTTTTGGTTCTGTAATAATCGTTGAAACCTTGCGGCCGCATTTCTAACATTTTTCCCATATGCCCCCCTCCTAGCACTGATTTATCCAACCTTGTGTCTACCACACAGTTGCAGTCGCCCATTATGATCACCACCCCTTGTTTAATTCTATCTACTTTCCTGAGGAGGTTTGTGAGGAATTTGGTGGGATTCCCATTAGGTGCATACACGTTCACAATTGTGTAGAGTGTATTGTTAATCTCTGCAATCAAGATTATATATCTAGCCTCCGCATTGATATCTTGGTGTTTAATATTAATTACTAGGTCACCTGAGAAGACTAATGCAACCCCTCTCTTTTTTTCCTTTACTAGAGAGGCACTGATTACCTTGGGTAAAAATTTAGACACAAAATATTGTTTATCCAACTTTCTCCAATGTGTTTCTTGTAATGCGCATATATGTATGTGTTCTTTCATTAAAAAACTAAATACTACATTCTGTTTTTGTGGCAAATTCAGCCCCTGTAAATTAATTGTGGCAAACTTAATACTCCTTTATGTTTGTCTTGTTGTAGGTAGGGCATACTCTCTTCATTATTAGACACAACATACTTAACAATAAACATAAGACATTCCTCCTGTTCTTTGCAAAAAAGTGAAACTATTGTGGCGCTACAAAAATACTAAAACACAAATGATTTAGCAGCTCACAGTGACAAAAAGTGCAACTTCCTCCACAGTTCTTAAGATCAACAAAAAAGTCTGTAATAATTGGAGCGCTTAGTAAAAATAAGTATTAAGAATTATATATAAGTGAAAAGAATAAAAGAGATACTTATAAATAAGTGGTGATTTTGATAGTAGAGGTCTCGTTTAGATGAAGGTGGGATCCAATGGAATTAATGAAATACATGCAAAAATATAAAAATAGCATTTTGTATTATCTAAATAAAGACAGTGGAAATCTAGAAAAATTAAATCAAATGAGAATTACTCCGAGTGTCTATTGGCACAAAAATATGGAATAGAATCGGAGTAGAACTGTAGAAAGTATAAATCAAGTTACAAAAAGATATTCTTTTATTTAACCCCTTGACGACAAAGGACGTGCCAGGCTCGTCCTGGGAGAAACTCCCTTAACGACAAAGGACGTGCCTGGCACGTCCTGCATTGAATGAAGTGGTTTTCGCGATCAACGATAGCGAAAACCGCTTTAACAGTGCTGGACTATTGCCTCGATGTCGAGGCAATAGCCAGCACCGAAATTTCTATTTCGGGACCCCCACGATCGCCCCACGGAGTGATCGTGGGGAGCCATATTGACGGAGCATGCTGCTCCGTCAATATGGCTAAGTCCTCTGCCGGTCTGAGCTTCGGAAGTGAAAGTAACTTCACTTCCGTCGCTCTGAATATGCTACTTGACTACCCCTAGTGGTAGTTTAGTAGCATTGCAATGGGAAATATTTAAAATAAATATTTAATTAATTAAAAACAGGTTATTTAGCTATATTAGCCTATAGGGTTAAAAATAAATATTTTTTAGCATAAGGGATAGGGTTAAAATTAAATTAAAGTTAAAAAATATTAAGGGATATAATAAGGATTAGAGTTGGGGTTAAATTTAGTGTTATAGTTAAATTTTGGGTTCGGGTTGGGGTCAAAAGATCAATATAGGAAAACACCAAAAAACACTATTTTTGGTTTTTGCCCCATAACTCGCAAAAAAATACCGAAAAATATGGAAACATGCATATTTTTGAACTCGGGAGAACATTTAGAAACTATTTAGATGGGGTCTTTTTTAATGATTTTATTTGTGTAAATTATATTTTAGGTCAAAGTTAGAAAAAGTGTGTTTTTTAAATTTTTCATCATATTTTATGATTTTTTTTGTAGTAAATTATAAGATATGATGAACATAATGGTATCTAATAAAAGCCCTTCTTATGACGATAAAAACAACATATAATTTGTGTGGGTACTGTATGTGAGAAAGAAAAAAATTACTGCTAAACACAAACACCCTAGAAATGTCAAAACAGCCATTGTCACCAAGGGAAAGTCAAGGTGAAAATGTCTTGTCACTAAGGGGTTTAAACAATCTGAGTTGAGTAGAAAAAATTATCTGACCTTTAGAAATATTAAAAATTTACAGCTGTAGTGGCTAAAGATAAATAAAATGTTACTAATATCAATAGTTATTGCAAGACAAAATAAACATGCAAAATAAATAAATAAAAAATTAAATCAAGTGACAACAATAAATTAAAACAAATGTTTCAGCAGCAGAGCTTAAACTCTTCGACGGTGGGACCTGCAGCGCAGAATCCCACAAAGGCGCTTCGGGCTTTCTGCTGCCTCCTGTTCTTACTGTGGAGTTTCAGTATAGTCCTATTCTACCAATCCCAAACTCCAACACGAAGAATGAACAAGAGGAAACCTGAAAAAAAAAAAAAGTATACAGATATTCCACAACTGGTAATACAGCTGTGTAGCAAGGCTTCTAGCATTCTAGGGGCCAAATTATATTTGTCCGAATCTAAACCTAGGCAAAACCCCCCCACAGGTTTCCATTTGACGGAAATTTTTTCCGGGTGCTGTGTTGTACCTTAATCCTTAAGTTGCTAAGGTGGCAAGCATAAGGTGGGCATATGTAGGGGATATCACAAAGCGTCTAATGGAAATAAAGGAAGATGGAAGGGCGAAAAAGGGATAGAGAGGAAGACTAAAAAGGGGAAGAAACCTTACCAAAAAATCACATAAATCGAGTGTAAATATGGTGTGAAAAATAAAATGTTGGGGTGTATTGTGTATCTGTGTGTTCCATGATAGAACCAAAACATGTCAATAAAAATACAAAGGGGGAGAGAATAGAAAAAAAAGACAAAAACAGAGTATTGTACATGAGTGACAGTAAGGGAACTATGTAATACTTAAATCCCATATAAATATAGCGTGGAAAAGAAAATGTTGGGGGGTATTGTGTATCTGTGTGTTCCATGATAGAACCAAAAGATGTAAAAAAAACAAAAACGGAGTATTGTATACCTGAGTGACAGTTACAGAATTAATGTTAATATGGTGTGAAAAAATAAAATGTTGGGGGTATAGTGTGGGTTCCATGATAGAACCAAAATATGTGAACAAAAAATACAAAGGGGGAGAGAAAAAAAAGACAAAAACGGAGTATTGTACATGAGTGACATTAACAGAACTGCGTAAATACCTAGAACATAAAAGATCCATTTAGACCAATAATATCATTACATGATTATCCGAGTGATAAATACTGCATAACTTCCCATGGGCTCAAATACGTTAGTGCTGAAAAAAAAAAACCCTGCCCAATCCCCCCTCCCTCCTCTCTCCTCCCCCGCCACTCCTGTCCTCATCAAGTTGTCATGTTTTTAGTTTGCATCCATCTCTTCTCTGGGGAGTCAAATGATTCCCTATACCCTTCAAAGGATTGATGTGCATTGTGAAAAGGCCCTTTTAGCATTCCTTGTTGAGAAGGACAGGTCCCGAAAATTTTTGATGTTCTTATATGCTGGATCTTTCACCGATTTTGTATTCAGGTTTTTTAGGATTGTAGCTCTTATTCTGAATGTTTTGCAGCAAACCATCACATCTCGAGGCAGGTGTTCTAGGACATTTTGAGGTTTTGCTGTTCTGTGGATTATTTCCAATCGCTGGTTCTTCCCTGTTCCATTGGATTCCGAGGAAGTTCAGCAAGCCATTCATATAATCTTCCAATAAGTTGTTTGATATATCTTCCGAGATTCCTCTTATTCGGAGGTTATTTCTCCTTGATCTATATTCGAGGTCACTCAGCTTTAGCTCAAGTTCTTGGGTCTTTTACTCGAAGGCTACAGATTTCTCCTGCTGAAATTTCAATTGGAGGGACAGGTTTTCTTCTCTTAGTTCTATATTTTTAATCCTGTCTCCCATAACCTTGATGTCCTTTTTAATTTCCAGTGTAATGTTTTGAGTTTTTTTGTATTTTTTCTTTGATTAATTCAAATTGAGAGGCTAAGCAAGCTTTTAGATAGTCCGGGAGATGGACTGAGTCTCTACCCCTGCAGATTCTGCTTGGTCTCCTAGATTTTCCAAATCAGTCTCTTGTGATTCTTTAACCTGATCTTGTAACTCTGCGTCAGATTTCCCTTTTTCTGTCCTCTCCACCAGTGGTGAGAAGAATTTTTTTATTTATTCGACTAGGGGATTTGCAGCCTTGAACTGCCTCCACCAGCAATCATCTGCTTTTATTTGCTCTTATATTCCACTCTGTGTAGTATTGAGAGAAAGGAAAAAAAACAAAAACAAAACAAAGACCTCATGTATATCCAGCAACTGCAGACAGTGTGTTACCTTCCCTCTTACTAGTTCAGAGTTCCTTCATAAAAAACACCTTGCTCATGCAAGCAAATGGAAAAGCTTTCAAATCACCTCTCCACTCCCCTTTTTAGTAAGTGCATTCAACAGCTGACATTTTCAAGTCTAAAGAGTGTAAAACATTCTTACCTCCAAGAGGTGTTCTGGGGGTGCTCCAGTCCCTATTTATGTTGTGAGTATGCTTAGCATGGAGTATATACTTAATTACAGTTCTCTTTCCCCCATGATTATACAGTTCTCAAATATTCATCTGCTGAGGATCCTCATGCATTAGTATTGCTTCCTCCCCCTCTTTGCACCCAGAATATCTTCTATTAGGATGGAGACATAAGGCAGTCCAGCTCAATCGGTGTCCTTATGAATATCAGAGGAGGATTGGAGGCTCTGGACTTCTCTGTTGAGGTTATTATTAGCTTAGCAGTAGGAGAACATTTTCCATTTGTGATTATAGAACCCCTTCAATAGGTAGGTAGTAACGGTTTTATTTATCTTATAGACTTTACCAGCCTTTGCAGTTTCTACTCCTTGCTTGTCTCCCTCTGTTGCTCGCCTCCTAATTTGCTTGTCCAATTGAACCCCCCAAAGCTTCAATGACTGTTTTTGCGCGATGTATATCTTATCAAGAGCTTGGGCTAGATGGGCGGGTTGTGTCAGCCATGCTCCGTTTCCCTCTGAACCTCCGCTTTGTTATATTCTTTCCTCCATCCCCTTTGTCACCACTTTCTCCATTGTCCTTGTTGAATCCCGCTGCTTCACCCGACCCCACTCCTCAACCTGTCAGCTTCCCCTTGATGCGGCCATCACCCAGCACAGTGAACTTTCCCGCAGGACGTTTCCCCGCCTTACGTCATGCTCTTCCCCCTGACTCAGATACAGTTTCGATGAGAAGAGGAGTCAGACAGGGTTGCCCATTATCTCCCATTCTATTTGACATATGCCTGGACCCTCTCATTAGGGCTTTGTTAAACTCTTCCGCTTTTATTGATATTAAATTGTTATTAAATTATCATTGTGAATAATCCTTCTATCACTTTGCCTGTGCTTCTTTCACTGTTGGCCGGCTGAGGTGCCATAACAGAATTTAAAATAAATCTGACTAAGATCAGAGGTTTATACCTACACTCTTCTGTTCAGCCTCCAGGGATCCACCATCTGGGTATTCATTGGGAAATGGTATCTATTGATTATTAAGGTATCAAAATCCCTAAACAAATTCCACGTCTGTATACTTTGACTATAACTCCTATCATAGTGAAGATTTTGGCTGAATTAAAGTCATGGGACATTCTACACTGAATATTCACGGGCAGGGCGGCACTGATAAAGATTTGTTTTCCTAGACTAGTGTACCAGTTACAATCCTTGCCACTAATTATGACACAAGTAGTTCTCAAATTATTGAATAATTTGTATGCCACGTTCATCTGGGGTGGCAAAAGATCCAGGATAAGTTTGCTCAAATTAATGAAATCAACACAAGACCTAGGGGTGAATCTATCTAATGTTAGAGATTTTAATCTTGCCGCACTATTCTGCTATGCTGCTGACTGGGCCTCACAACTCCACGTTTACGTGTATTAGTACTGACCAGGCCTTTTCCACTACTTTATCGTAAACTCACTTGTACATCTCCCCTATTCCCACATTCATAATGAATTACTTGATAACCCGCTAATCTATATAACCATTAAGGTGTGGAAATTAGTGAGATTGAGTTGAGGTTTACAAAGGCAAGGGCCATCTTTTGTTTCTTGGTTACACAATCCTGAATTTCACGGGGGAAGGGCACATCATTCTTTTAAAACTTGGAATGAGGGTGGGTTTCCTACTAAAGAAGTACTTTTAAAAGCATCTACAAAGTCAATCTTTGCATTTCATGAGTATCAAAATGTTATGTCTAATCATTCCCCCTTTATCTTTCAATACATACAAGCCCATAGCTATGTCTCCAAAACTTTCCAATTGTTTACAGACCTGGATTGGTCCAACAGCTTAGAGAACATCTTTCGACATGACTCAAGTAAACAAAACTCTACCAAATGGTTGTATGCACTACTACGCTCTGATAAAGACAATAGTTTGCTATATTTACCTACATCAGCCTGGAATAGAAGCATGCCCATGATAGATGTTGAGGATATTGCAAAAGCCTACCAATACCTGACTAAATCCATGCCCAGTGCTACATACAAGGATATGCACCTTAAGTTGGGTCACTATGCTTATTTTTCCCTGTTCAGGCAATTCAAAATCGGTATTCATGATATGGCAAACTGCCCTAAATGTGATGCACTGGTGGTCGATTTATATAATTGTATATGGGATTGTTCAATTGTCCAGGTGTTCTGGTAGGAGATGTTTAACTTTGGGATATCTCTAGGATGTTTAATGGAAAATCTACCCCCTGAAACGACTATATTGGCCGCTGACTATGATAAATTTAGCAGACATAAGACATTATCTCCTATTTTGCTGGTGGCTGCCCGCAAGACAGTATCACATCAGTGGATCCACCCAATCCCTCCTGATTTTCCACTTTTTAAAACTAAAATTGATTTTAGTATTCAGGATGGATTGGTTGGAAATGTCCATGGATAGGGATAAGAAGAAAAAATCATTATTTCATGTTTGGAGGTCTTAGATATTGATGTTGAGCCCGGTGATCCAATCTTAGCTTACAAAAGCATTTGAATGGACCTCCTGGTACTTAGCCCAGGTTTTGTTAAACAGAATTCCATTTCCTAATATTGAGTAATTGTACTGACCACCCAATTTTTGACAATGCATTAGATGACACATGTACTAGTATACGCTATAACTATTACGTTCTTTGGGGGGAGGTTCTTTTAGTATATGTGACATTAGGTTTGTTTTAAAACGAATTCGGTTGATCCTTTATATTTTCATGCTTCTTTTCTTCTCTCCAATGATGCTGTTGGAGGGAAAACATGAAAATATGAAGATATGCTGTTGCACTTTATTTGTTATGTGCTTAGTGATTAGAAATTATTTACTGTATTGCCAGCATACACTGTAGACATACTGTGTTGGGAACAATGTAAAAATTGTAATGTTATTTTAGCAAACCTGCACAAGAATATTTTGTGACAATATGCGTTTTTATCATGTAACATCACTGTCATAAGTTCCTGTTGAACGGCATAATAAAAAATGTTTAAAAATATGTGTCATTTTAAATCACAAAGACAGATATACCAACGCTTTTCTTGTTTTATCTTGTCTATATTTATATTTTTATTCTTGCTAGGCTCCAGGACTCCCTTTTTGACTTTGTTACCTTCTCATACCCGACCTTGGCTTTACTCCTCCTCGCTTAAAAACCTTATCTGCCGGCCCTGACCATTTCGACTCTTTTTTATGACTATGCTTTTTTCCTATCTGCTGTGATGCCTGGTTTATATTCACTGGAGCTTCCATGCGCACGCTCCCACTTGTCAGTCCCAACAATTCTCTTTATGATACTATATTATCATGTTATTAAAGTACACTAGATTGTCTCAATACACCATGTATATCACTATTTAAATCTAAATTTAACTAAATTTAACTAAATTATCTTAAAACTTAATCAACCTACCACAGGTCTTTCTCCTTTCTCCCCCCTTTCTTTCCCCCTTTCCCCTATTTTTATTCTTGTTTATTCTTCTCTTTTCTCTCTCTTCCTTTCTAATTCCTCTGCTTGAATGACATATGTTGATATTTGATGAGCATATTTGGGTCTTAATGCAACGTAAATGTGAAGTGACTAAATCTGGTACACATGGGAAATAGTGGCAATAAGTTTTATAATCCCAAAGTAAATATCATCTATACGATGTGAGCAGTGATGAAGACATGCTATGTATATGTAACACATATGTAGATGTTTTTTGATTCTGTAACCTCAGTTCTAACAGCACCATTTGATAGAAGATATGAGTGCGATACTCTGTATTTTTAGTAGTAACTGTTGGTGTAGATACTGCACCCAGCGGTGTTAAGTTATATATTCCTTACCCTAGTAATACAAAAATATATATACGATACGTACAGAAAGACATCGCACAGATTATAACAGTGATTATACACTGTATATGGTATATATAAATATTTAAATATAAATATATATATATATATATATATATATATATATATATATATATATATATATATATATATATATATATGATAAGTGCTACCTGTACTGATGATTATCGGTGCATCTGACTACTTCATTTAGCGCCGACACCTGTTAGAGTTCAGATCAAAAGTATCTGAACAGTCAATCTGATGTGGGTTCAGAATTATCCCGCTTTGGATTTTGAAAGGATGAATGAATGGTATGCTTGTGGTGTCACTGAGAAGTTTGAAGGACTCAAAAGGGTCATTAGTGGTCCTCAGGATCAAGATGAAATTAAAGCTGGTCACAATAAAAACACAGGGATTTAATACTCCACATAAAAGGTTCTTTTTATATGATATGCTTATTCCAAATGGGAGAGATGTTTGTTTTGCCCAGGAGACACATTGGGATAGTTGCAAACCTAACTACTGGAAGTACAAGAAATATCCTACCATTTATTAAGCAGGACTTAAGCAAAAGAAAAAAAGGGGAGTGGCAATTAAATTTGAATATATTCATCATTTAGCCGTTAAGAGTGGTATATTTTTAATATTGATATGTAAACTAAATGGTTTTGTATAGACACTGGTGAACATTTACTCTCCCAATGAATCTCCTGTAAGAGTTTTGGAATCCCTCATTGATGGATTAATTCAATGTTTGTTACTAATCGGAGGTGACTTTAATTACGTGGCAGACACCTTGTTAGATAAAAATCCATAGAAAGATAAAAGCACTGATCAGAATTTGAAACAGAGTGCTACCTCCTTTTTGAAATTGTTGCACAAAAATAATTTGTATGATGTTTGGAGGACACTTAATCCTATGTGGAGGGATTATTTCTTTTTTTTCCAGTGTCCACTTGTCCTACTCTAGAATAGATTTTTTTTGTAACAACACAAAGGGTATGTCGGAAATATATCTTGTGTTAAGGTAAATTTATATTTATTGTGTTAACACATAACATGAGTTAATTCAGCATTGGAAGAGTTAACTTCAGGGAAGGGTTAAACCCCCCTCCCCTATTGGAGGGAGCACATTCTTTGCCTGTGTCTATCACATAATCTACACACATAGACAGTCAGTCTCCTTTCTATGTAATAAACCTAATGATGCCAGACATTAGATGTGTCAAGCCTAGGTTAGAGGAAAAGATGTATAGAAGAAATGACCTAGGGGTCATATCCTGTGTTTTCTTCACAGAGTTTTGTATCCCTTAGTAGAACCATAGATAGATTACTGTTAGTTAATTATATAACTATTTGTAACATGTATGTATTCTATGTCCACTCCCCTTTTCTTTGTCCCCCAATTATGTTACGCCAGCCAACCCTTGTTACTTCTATATAAGTGCTTGTCTTTACAATAAACTTTAGAGTTACTTAACGAACGACCTCTGTGTCAGATTTGAGTTACTCTCCGAACGCGTTCGCTGATGTGTTTCCAACTTTCACCACGTGAATCCAAATCAGAGTGATACATTGCCGTATACCAGAGACTGCTGATAGAGACCTAAGACGAATTGGTCCCATTCATCTTGATCTGATCATGCACCAGTTTATATGTTAATCTTAAATAATCCTTCGTATATTAATAGAACTAACTGGAGACTAAATTAAACTTTGTTACAAACTGAGCAAGCTAGTTTAGTTCTTATTAACCAGACCAGGCAGTTGATAACCTGCCTTAAAATGTACTATTAGAGGCTATCTTATTAATCACTTAGTGACAAGACATTTTTACCTTGACTTTCCATTGGTAACAATGGCTGTTTTGACATTTCTGGGGTGTTTGGCTGTTTGTCACATACTGTACCCACACAAATGATATGTTGTTTTTATCACCATAAGAAAGCCTTTCATCATATCTTATAATTTAAAACAAAAAAATCATAAAATATGATGAAAAATGTTAAAAAACACACTTTTATAACTTTGACCTAAAATATAATTCACACAAATAAAATCATAATAAAAGACCCCATCTAAATAGTTTCTAAATGCAGTCCCGAGTTCAGAAATATGCATGTTTCCATATTTTTCAGTATTTTTTGGTGAGTTATGGGGCAAAAAACAAAAATAGTGTTTTTTGTTTTTTTCCTATATTGAACTTTTGACCCCAACCCGAACCCTAAATTTAACCCTAACACAAAATTTAACCCAAACTCTAACCCTTATGCAATCCCTTAATATATTTTAATTTAATTTTAACCCTATCTCTTATACTAAAAAATATTTAACTTTAACCCTATAGGCTAATCTAACCATAATGCCAGTTTTAAGCTAATTAAATCTTTTTTTTTTTAACATTGCAATGTTGCTTGCTGCCTCTAGGGGCAGTCAAGCAACATATTCCGTGCATAGCCATATTAACAGAGCATGCTGCTCTGTCATTATGACGCCCACGATTGCTCTATGGGGCGATTGTGGGTGCCCCAGAGAGGAAATTCGGTGCTGGCTATTGCCTCGAGATCAAGGCATCCGAACTACTAGTTAGTAATTACAGACCAATATCCTTAATACATCTGGATATTAAACTAAACTCAAAGATACTTGCTAATAGACTTAAAGAAATTCTACCAGATCTGATAGATGCCTATCAAACTGGGTTTGTTATGGGACGATCAGGAGAGGACAATACCGGCAGAATTTCTAACATTGTTTCTGAGGTGGGGATCAACAGAACACTACTAATACTAGCCTTAGACGCCGAAAAGGCATTTGATAGAGTGAATTGGAGATTTCTGTCGTCAATTTTGGGGGCTGTATGTATTCGTTTTTTTTTTTTAAGGACTGCACATTGTCATTATACATGTCACTCAAAACAAAGGTCTCTGGAACATCTATAAGTTCTGACTGTTTTGAAATAAAAAATGGTACGAGGCAGGGATGTCCATTGGCCCCTTTATTACATGCCTTACAATAGAACATCTTGCAGCAATAATTCATAGATCTGTTGAAATTGAAGGAGTAAATGTGGGTAACCAGTCAAATATGATTCTTCTCTATGCCGACGATGTTCTGTTGACGTTGACCTCTCCTGTAAGAGCAATCCCTGCAGTTTTAAACCTTATAGACGAATACAGTTTGTATTCTAACTATAAATTGAATTTGAATAAGATACACTCAAATCGTTCATCTGAACAAATCAAATTCTTACAAGAAACATGTGCGTTTAATTGGACCAATAAGGTGATAGACAATCTAGGCATTTAAATCTTGATGAATTTGGATAATGTTGTGGATTACAGCCTGCTTACCACGAAGTTATACAACATTACTCAAAAGTGGAAAACTTAAAGATAACATGGTTGGGTCGATGAAATGTGGTGAAGTCATATATTATTCCAAAAATACTATACTTATTTAGAACAATACATCTTACTGTCCCAAAAAGAACAATAGCTAGGTTGGAGGATATTCTATTTCATGATATATGGAAATCAAAAAAAAAACGAGAACTAGAAGATCTAATTCTAAAAAATTGGGGTTGGGTATCCCAAACATCCAAGATCTATAGGATTCTACTATGCTATCACATTATCTTAATTACAAACTAAAATCAGACCAAGACTAAGGTTGGTTTAGATATGAAAACTTTCAACTTATTCACATTGATCCCAAATATCTTTACTGGATCCACCCCCCCCCCCCCCCCAGATGGTTAAGACCTTTCAACTTTCAAGTCCTATAAAAAACACTATACTGAAAAGCGTGTATAAAATAAGGAAAACATTTGGAATTTCATTCCTTAGTGTATTATAAAATATTATAGTTTTATATCCCGACTTGGACCTACGGGGTTGGATGAGAAATGACATAAATATATTGGGGAACTTAATGGAAAGTGGAAAATTGGAGATTTCTCTAATCTACAACTTAAATACGCTCTTTCTTCTCGAGAAATATTCCTGTACATAAGAATTAAGAGCTTTTTGGATCTTTAGTATAATAAAGCCCAATACAGGAATGGGTGAGTTTATAGATAGCCAATATAAAACTAAAATCAATTTGAGAAGCATGAAAATCATAAAAGATCTAAGAGATAACATAAAAACATTTCCCATTATAAAATGGGGACACAATATTTCCAAAACGTATGATATAGATATCTGGTATTCAGTATAGAATAAAACGAAAAGTGGTGTTCACTGTTTGAACATTGAAGAGAACACTTGCATAATACTTCATCTCTGGTACTTTAGTCCCGTCACGTTTTTGTCATTTCTCACAGAACCCCTCTTGTCTATGTAATGTAATTATCTCAAAGGAGACATGTATCATATTTGGTTGAACTGTCCAGCTCTCTCTGATATAAAAAAAAAGTTTACGGACATGTTTTGTGCAATATTTGGACCTCACTTTATTTTGGAGGTACAACAGGTTTTAGTTAACTTAGACTCCAAATTTGAAAATCAACAGTATAACACACCATCAATACAAATCACATCAGCTGTAAAAGTGTGTTTATCTAGACACTGGAGGAAATCTACAATACCAGTACTATCAGAGATTAGGGATCAAAGTACATACCAGACAGATATGGAAAAATTATATTTTGTAAGGATCAATGATCTTCCAAAATACTGGAAAATATGGTCAAAATGGTATAGATATTTTGACCCAAATTACATACCTGCCCCTGCTTATTAAAACCTGATCACCTGGTTCGAAACTCAGTGACACAGAATTAATGATAGTATGCTAGAGGTTTGGGAATGAATGTTGTAGTACGAATGAAGATTTTGTATTGAAGCTGGAAGGGACGCCACAATATTTTTTGAAACATTTGAGGTAGCAGAGGGGTAAATTAGAGACACTTTTTTAGTTTAAGCTCAGGGCAATGTACTTTCTTGATAAACCAATATGTTTATAGTACACAGTACGAAATGAATGTCAGATATGAGATATGTTACCCTTAAAACCTTACTATAATTAATAGAGGTGATATATATTTGAAATAATGACTGCCCTCCTTTATGTTGATGTATAGTAATAGTGATGACTACTCTGTAAGAGATATTAATATAAGGATAAATCAATAATATGTATGTATGTAAAGTAATTATAATTATGCATTGTCATTTTTGATACTTTTTGATACTTTAATAAAAAAAGGCACACTAGATCATTAAATAGCTCCTTACTTTTAATGATATTAAACAGAGTGACAAAGAATCTGACATTTTCTATGTTTGATAACTTATGTAAAAAAGTGCTTATTTAAACTTATAATTTTCTAAATTAGTTAAAGTCTGTTTTATTTTTAAGACCGCCCTATTAATGTATATTTTAAATTTAACAGAGATAACCTATATAGATATATAAATTGTAACACACAGGGTTCAGAATGGTAAAGGAACCCTGAGCTCCCAAGATCAGGAGCTACGTTGCAGGGTGGAGACACAGGACTTGGTGCTGGCTAACTGCAATTCCTTGGAGGTTTGGGAACCCAAGTTTTTGCAGCCACAACCAGGCCCTGTGAAGCAGCTGCTGTATCCAGGTCCCAGAGCTTAAGAGTAAATGAACTAAATGATAGCCAAGCGGAGCTAAAACAGAAAGGTAACCGAGGGATAGCAGAACTGAAATACAGAGTGCAGGGCTACAGGACAGAGGCAAAGCATTAGATAAAGCAGAAACCAAACTAAGGATAAATAATACAAGACACAGGGTAAAGGGACACACGAGAAACATACAAAGGAACAAACATAAATACAGGAGCTAGCCTAAAACTAAAGATAGTAAAGGTGGGGGTTTGGTTCACCAATTGGCCAATTAGATGTTAGCTTGCCAACCATGCCAGGACTACAGGGCAGGACAGGAATACCGGGCAAGGCAGGAATAAGCATAAATAATAAACAAGAAATCAAAGCAAGAAGGATACAGAAATGCCTGGATACAGCCTGGAGAAGCCTGCATAAGTGTGCATGGCTACATAAATATTTAATGTAGGTATATAAAAATATAATAGCATGATTTATGTTTCCCATACTTGTTCCTCAGAATACCCAAAAATATTCCAGGAAATATAAGGTTCCTGGTATCTGCACTTATTGCCTTCATGCCACTGGAGTGTTTGGTTACAAGCTGGTTTTACTGCACCTATCTCCCTGTCTTATATTTTGTATACCGATTGGCTTAGGTGTTCTTTGTTCCTTTTGTACTTGGTCCTGTCACTTTGGAGTTGCAGGTGAGCTGCCGTTAGATGTCGTGAGTTGAGCTTAACATTTCATCTCAACAATTTCGCTATACACTGTGCAGAGACAAACCTGGTGAGATCATTTAGAGAGGGAATGCATCAATACATTGTTGAGATGAAATATTTATCTCACCTCAAATCACTTGCAACTCACCAGAACACAAGACCACAAAAACCAGCTATTTCAGGCTTTTTTCCCCACCCTTGTCATTCTGTGCAGAGTCTTAAGCCTTGCACCTGGACTCCAGCCTTTAGAAGCATTCATGACAATAACTTCACCAGAGTTATCAGAGTTGTTTTCTAATTACAAAGCCAAAGCATGAAACCGAGCAGAGAAAGTAGCCCGTTAGGGTAATGGTTAGAATTTCCAAGGGGACTTCATACACCTATGGTAAGCTTCTGAAACATAGTGTTAAGGAGGGTAGGTGTTGCTTTGAACCCAAACAGGCACGGTGTCACTTGTATTGCAATTACTTTGTTCTCAAACGAAGGCTGCCAATTTGTTTCACTTATTGAAGTCTATTAAGGAAATTGTGACGTTCCTTATTAAACAAATGCTCACATTTGCATTCGCTTCTGTTTTCCAACTGAAAATTATTGGCATAAAATGAAAAATGGAAACATAATTGAAAATAAGCTTATTAAAATACAGCTTATAACCTCAGAGAACCCTTACATTGGCAGTTTGATTATGTATTCAGCCCTCTATGACTATTAACCTGGGAGTAATATGGATTTTTTTTTACCACTGAGCTACACAGTTGATAATGTATAATAAATATACATGCTTTACAAAATGAAAACAGTATGTTTATTACATACTGTAATTTGGAATAGCCAAATTAGTTTATGAATGCAAAATGCATAAAAGAACAGAATTTATTTTTTTATATTTCACATCTTTATTACACTTTCCTTTTTATTTCAATTGCACTGCAATTGCAAACAAAATTAAAATAGACAGAACCGTAGTAATATGTCTCTGCCTTAATATCTATAAGACTTAATAAGTACATAACAGAAGGCAGCCTTAGTTGTTTCAGTATTAACATGGAATCAGACACATAGAGTAGCAGGTTGCTAGGAAAATCTGTCAAATGCAGCACAAAAAACATTTATTTCAAAAAAATTTAGGCTCTCTCACCAAAAACACTAATGGGGAGGAAGTCACCATCCTTAATCACAGAACACACTGTTAAATATTGATGGATAAATCCCAACTCTTTAACAGTGACCAGAGACAACAAACAGCTCACCATCATAGATTCCAGTGACATATACTCATTCCTGAGAGAACAAACACCTTTGTTACGGTGGCAGAAAAGCAAGGCTCTGCTTCCCAGGATGTAGACTGAACTCATCATTCCTACTGTAACTATAAGGGGACCTCAACCAACTCATGGCAATTATGCGGACCTCACATAAGCTTATTTACTCTAACACTGCAGGCCGTGGCTTGCTCTACCTACCCAATGGCTTTCTGTCTCCTTAGCAGTAGTATACAGAATTTTTAAGCTAACCATCATGGGATAGACAGTTAACCCAATTTTTTAGGCAGTACTCCCTTGCTGCAGCCAAGTATCCCTCTCTTAAGATACCCTGTCGCCTCTGCTTTTTCTTTCCATGTCTCTTCTGAGTCCCACTTCTCTTATACCTTTATTTTACCACTTTATTTAGTATATATTTTTCCTCTTCAGCTGCTGTTCTCGATTGAAAGATCTATTTCATACTGATTGTTTTTATCCATTGGTGTTGGATGTCCAGGCTTTGATCAACGTGGAGTCCTTTGTCATGTAAACAGCACCTTCTTTCCATATACTAAACTTTTAGGCTATTCTTGTTACAAAAAAATCCAAAATAACTGGAGCGCTTAGCAAAAATAAGCATTAAACATTATAAATAAGCAAAAAGAAAAAGAAAGATACTTATAAATAGATGGGGATTTTGATAGTAGAGGTCTCACTTAGACGAAGGCAGGATCCAATAGAATAAATGAAATGCATGCAAAAATATAAAAATATATAGTTTTGTATTATCTAAATAAACAATATAAAAGTCTAAAACTCAACATAAAAACGCAAACTAAATATAAGATAGTCCAAGTGTCTATTAGCACATCAATTAGAAAAGGGGACTATAGAGAAAATGAAGTTACAAACATATATTCATTTATTCAGACAATAGAAGTAGGATGATCAAAATTATCTAACCCTTAAAAGTATTAAAAAATAGCTTACAGCTGTAATAGCTGCAAATGAATGAAATGTAACTAGTGCTAACAATTATCACAAAACAAAATATACATATAGAATGAATAAATATAAAATTAAATCAAATAACAACAATGAAATAAAGAAAATGCTTCAGCAAAAGAGCTTACACTCTTAGACGGTGGGACCTGCAGGCAGGATCCCACAAAAAGCTTCAGGCTTTTCTGTTGCCCTACTCGGTATCTGGATTAATAGATGTGGTAATCCCTCTGCGATAGGAACCTCTCCAGCTTCTCTGTATTAAATTGCAGCTTGCTGTAAATATTTTGTAACGCTGCTGCACTCAGGATGCCTGGATAAAGTCCGTTTTTTCGTGTGGGTAAGTCCAAATAATAACCAAGTAACGATAAAATGTAACAATAGAAAACAAGAGCACTACGCGTTTCGCCTGACCGGCTTCATCAAGGTGCATAACTGGACTGTAGATTCCAACTCTTTTAAACCTTTCAAGGCATTCTCACATGTGTGGTGCTGATGCAGTTAATTGGTGATTAACCCTTTAGTTGCAGGACAGGACTTTGCAACATGTTTTTTAAGGATAATGTGTACTCTCAATTGTAGTTAGAAAAAATACAAAGATCTATTATCTTGGTATGTTCAAAGATGATACAACAGGGACAGGAACATAATAGAATTCACATATACAATAGTTAAATCAATAACAAATTACAAAATATGTGTCTTTCTGCGTATAAACACATCGGACACTTACAAAGCTGAGGAAAAGAAGCATTAAATATCTATGAGGTACATTTCACTCTTAAATAAAAGAGTTGAAAAATGTACCTCCTAGATAGTTAAATAAAAGAGTGGAAAAATGTACCTCATAGATAGTTAATGCTATTTTTCATAATTAGTCGAGGTTTGTGACTGTTTCTTTTCAAGATGGTTTCTCAGAATTTTTTCCAGTATTGAGCTGAATAGATCTTAACTGACAAAAAAGACAAACTGTGTAAATGGTCACAATCGAACGTGATGTAATGCAGTAATATCTGAAAGCATAGGTAAGTGACGTGCAGCACAAACAGCGTTCTCAGCTGTGTATAATCAGTAGAAATGAATAGCCAGCAAGCCTTGAAAAGCGCACCAATTCACCTTCTAAATCGTCCCAAAAGGTAATAAACAGAGTGTTGTTCAGAGAAGTAAAAATTGTGATTTTATTGAAAACTAATTAAAAACATAGCTGGAGAGACATAGTCTCACACGTTTCGCCACAAGGCTTAATCATAGACATAAACTTCAAACAAGATGTCTGTTTAAAAAGGGCAGTGAAAGAAACTACCTACAATTAGAATTGGTTCTGGTTAATTGGATCCACGCCCATTACAAGCAAAAAAGAAAAACACAAATATATTGTTTTAAAGTCTTAAAGTGACAGTATAATGAAAAAATAACAGTTAAACATTCCAGTGAATGTGGCAGCTCAAATATCAAAGTTTACACTCATCAACCCATTTAAATCTAGTGTAAAAGAGGGAAGCCCCATGTGTGCAAAACATAAGGTGGATCCTCTTATACAAACTGAATAAATGAACGCTCGTTTCTAACAGGAACATGAATAATATAATACATAAGGTGTAACACATTGACAAAATACATACAAAACAGCAAAGAAACACATAATTCTATTGGCTAAGGATATATAAATTTTATAAACATGTGGGTAAACCAGAATCATGCAGTATCAAATAGTAAGTAAGTATCAGTCAATGTAGCAATTTAGTGCCCATTCTTTATTCATGCCCACCGGGGCCCTCGTACCCATTTTGAAGATCCAAAATGCTTCCCTCTTGGACACTCGGGTCTCCCCCTTTAGGTCCCAATCTATACCGCTCTATGGCCACACAAGTAAAGTACCTTAGGTCTCCATTGCTGCATTTTTGAAAATGATGATTAATGGTAGATTTTCTATTGCTGCATCTAATATCTGAGGTATGTTCTCTCATACGCTCCCTTAGTTTTCTACTAGTGCTCCAATATTCTGAATGTTACACTTCCCACATGTTATAAGATATATCACTCTGTTGGTATCACAGTTGATATAATCTTTCATTGTAAAAGAAGCTTTATTTGAAAAGGAACAAAACATCTTGGACTTAATAACATATTTACAACATGCACATCTCCTGGCACCACAGGAATACATTCCTGTGACTGTTAACCAGGTGTTCATTTGCTTGCTTTTGTTAGTTAGAGATTGAGTTGAGACATAGCTAGGTGAGAGAACAGTTTGTAGTGAATTTGTTTTGCGGGACACAAAACGGATGTTCTCAACCTGAGAAAACACTGAATGTAACCTTTTATCAGCCTTGAGCTATGGGAGGTTCCTTTGTCTCATATTTTTGATTTTGTCAAATTCTAGGCTATAGTTAGTGATAATTGTCCCCATCATCATCTAATTCTTTATCTTGTTTTTTAATATGTATATCTTTCTCTATACTGGCTATTATAGGATTATCAATTTTTTCAGAAGGGTTTTCATCTGCTTTTAGTTTATTAAGTTTCTTTGATATTTTTTTCTCTCCTAGTAAGGTATGTCTCTCTCTGCGTTTGGCTTTAGAGTAGGCCTTATTGATTATTTTAATAGGATAGCCTCACTCTAAAAATATCTCTGTCACCTGTTGTGCCTGCAGCTCGAAACCCACATCCGAACTGCAATTACGTTTGATCCGCAAAAATGCTCCTAGTGGTATGTTATGTGTGACATGGCGTGGATGGCAGCTAGTAAAGTGCAGGAGAGTGTTCCCTACTGACGGTTTTCTATAACTGACAGTGTTCACTCTATTCATAGTGTGAGATAATTGTGTGTCTAGAAAGGGAAAGGTCATTGGATCTGAGCTGGATGTGAACCTAAGATTAAACTCGTTATCATTCAACCATGTAACATAATTCTCCAATTCTACAGCGTTCCCACTCCAAATCATCAACAAGTCATCTGATGGATTGTGAACGCTGTAGAATTGGAGAATTATGTTACATGGTTGAATCATAATGAGTTTAATCTTAGGTTCACATCCAGCTCAGATCCAATGACCGTTCCCTTTCTAGATATACAATTATCTCACACTGTGAATAGAGTGAACACTGTCAGAATGACAAAAATCCAGTGACAAAAATATCATATCTTGGAATATTGAGTGGCAAAATAATCCTGGCATATTAATTGGCAATATCCTGGCATATTGAGTGGCTAAATCCTGGCATATTAATTGGCAATATCCTGGCATATTGAGTGGCTAAATCCTGGCATATTAAATGGCATAATCCTAGCATATTAATTGGCATTATCCTGGCATATTCATTGGCTAAATCCTGGCATATTAAATGGTATAATCCTGGCATATTGAGGGGCAAAATCCTGGCATATTAATTGGCTAAATCCTGGCATATTAAATGGTATAATCCTGGCATATTGAGGGGCAAAATCCTGGCACATTAATTGGCTAAATCCTGGCATATTAATTGGCATAATCCTGGCATATTGAGGGGCAAAATATTGGCATATTAATTGGCTAAATCCTGGCATATTAATTGGCTAAATCCTGGCATATTAATTGACATATTAAATGGCATAATCCTGGCATATTAAATGGTATAATCCTGGCATATTACATTTCAAAATCCTGGCATATTGAGGGGCAAAATCCTGGAATATTAAATGGCTAAATCCTGGCATATTGAGGGGCAAAATACTGGCATATTAATTGGTAAAATAATGGCATATTGAGGGGCAAAATACTGGCATATTACATGGCATACTGAGGGGCAAAATACTAGCATATGAAATGGCATATTGAGGGGAAAAATACTGGCATATTAAATGGGAAAAGAATGGCATATTGAGGGGCAGAATCCTGGCATATTAAATGGCAAAATACTGGCATATTGAATGGCAAAATAGTGGCATATTAAAAGGGTAAAAGAATGGCATATTGAGGGAAAAATATTGACTTATTGAGTGGCAAAATATTACTGGCATATTGACCAACTGCTCCCTGTGGTCAATGCTCCTGTACAACATTTGTCTTTTAATATGTTAATGAGGGCACACCTCCAATGACCTCACAAGCCATTCAAAATACCTGTTGAATGAACAATCTTATTTCAGTCTCTTCCTGGCTTGCCTGCCTCCTGCATGCATGGGGCAATCAGTGATGGGTTATTTTTTTTTTATTTTTTTTTTTATATATTTATTCGAGTATCAAGGAGAAGGAACAGCAAATAAATTCACATTGACATCAAATTGAGTACAACATAGATGTGAATTAAGAGGATAAATGACATAAATATTGTGCCGCATTTTTCAACCAAATAGACTGTGTGCTTTACCTGATATATTTATTTCATTTTTACTTATATTGTTACACTACTTGCACTGTGCCCTTGCGACATTTCTCCATCTATGCTGCCTTTGGGTGCCTTCCCTTTCTCCCTCCTCTCTTTTTCTTTTTTCCTTACATTATATGATATATATGTTAATTATTCAATATTTAACTTGCTTATACATTTTTAGCCTTGATTACATATATATCTACATTCATACTATCATTCATGCTATCATTCATACACATGCCTCGCCATTTATTCCCCCCCCGGGAACCGGTGTGTTGTATATATCTATCTTGACCTGTTTTTATTCCTACTATCTAGTCACTCTATCCAGCCACGGTGACCACACTCCGTTATATTTTTCAAAGTTGTTGGCATTGTTTAGATAATAACATTTTTCCATCAAGGATTGGTGGTCGAGTTGGTCTACTAATTTAGATATATCCAGATATTCTGTCGTTTTCCAAGATCTGGTGATAATGTTTTTGGCAGCCAATAGGATTTGAACTAGCAATATTCTTTTTTCTGCCTGCCAGTGATCCAATTCTAAATGGAATAGCATTAGGGATGGTTTGCATGGTATCTCTGTGCCAAGAATATCAGTGGCAAGTAGGGAGACTGAGTTCCAAAAATTATTTACGAAGTGACATTCCCACCACTGGTGTGCCAATGTTCCTCTTTTATTAAGGCATCTCCAACAATTCTCGTCATAATCAGGGTACATTTTTTTCAATCTAACTGGAGGCAGGTGCCATCTATACATTGTTTTATAGAATGTCTCCAGAAGATTCAATGAATGTGTAGATCTTCTAGTTATTTGTATTGCTTTAAACCATTCTTTATCTTCGTAAGTTATATTTAATTCTTCCTCCCATTTTTTTATTATCGGGAGGGTGGTAAATACCTCCGCACTGTCTAGAGCTTTGAATGCTCTTTTACCCCACTTCTTTTTCCACGCTACTTTAAAGAAATCGTCTATATCCAGATTGATTTTATGTGGGAGGGGTGCTATTTCTTTCTCAAAAAAGTGTTTTAATCTTAGGTACGGATATATTTCTCCTGGTCGTAGATCAAACCTACTGATTATGTCTGAGAAGTGTTGGATTTTACCATCTCCGGTTATCTGGCTAATTGATTTTATTCCCGCCTTCTTCCAAGATTTTAGATCCAGATCCTCAATTTTGCGTTCTATTTCATTTAAAGAGAGGAATCTGTTAATGACATATGTGGGGATATATTTCTTTCTTATTTTTTTCCACATAAAGCACAGGTCATTTACTATTGGGCTGTCTATTTGTTTAATATTTTTATTTATAAATAGGTTATCTACCAGTATTGGCCCAAGGTGTTCCATTAACATCCAAGGGTGTTTTTTTATATCTACATGAGTCCATTTTGCAAGATGTGTAAGCATGACCGTATCATGAATTTTGGTTATGTTTGGCATCCTAATTCCCGCCTGGTTTTGTAGCCTTGAGATTATCTTAAAAGCGACTCTCGGCGTTCTACCACTCCATACATATTCATTAAATTTTGTTTGATATTGTTTCAGAATATTTGGTTCCACCTTTAGCGGTATTGAACGTAACAAAAAATATAGTCGAGGGAGGACATAATAGTTTATGACATTAATCCTACCAAGCCATGATGTGTATAGTTTTTTCCATTGATTAAGGTTGTTTGTTATTTATTTTAGTAGTGGAAGATAGTTGATCATGATTATTTTATGAGGGTCCGAGGATATTCTAATCCCCAAATATTCTATATAGTCTTTTTTCCATAAGAAACAGAATTTTTTTTTAAGATCATCTAGATCTGGAGTGTTAGGTCCGCACATCAGGGCTTGACATTTTGCTATATTCAGTTTGTAGTATGAGATGCTTGCAAACTGATCAATCTCCTTCATTAGGTGCTCGATCGACTCTTTAGGGTTTTCCAATGTCAGCATAACATCGTCTGCAAAGAGTGAGATTTTGAATTCTTGTCCTTGGAATTTAACCCCCTGGATCTCTGAATTATCCCTAATGCTTTGTGCCAATGGTTCTAATGATATTACATAAAGTAGGGGGGCCAGTGGGCAACCCTGTCGGGTGCCATTGTATATATCGAACCACGAGGAGGTTATACCAGATCCCATAATCCTTGCACATGGGTTTCTATATAAGGCCCAAACTGCGTCAAGGAAAGGTCCGTCGAACCCAAATGATCTCAGAGCGAGCTCGAGGTAGGTCCAGCTGACCCTGTCGAAGGCTTTCTCAGCGTCCAACGACAGGGCCAGCACTCGCCCACCCCGGGCCCGCTCCAGGAACAATGCATCCATATTACGTCTGATATTATCAGTTGCGGATCTTGTTGGTATAAATCCCGACTGATCCTCATGGATCAATCTGTGGATTACTTTTTTTAACCTGCCCGCCAGAACTGCCGAGTAAATTTTTACATCTGTATTAATTAGTGAGATCGGTCTATATTTTTTTATTTCCGTTTTATTTTTCCCTTCTTTTAATATGGGGCTGATATTTGCACTAATCATCTCTCTAGGCATCTCTTTGTTATGTTTTATCTCCTCGATTAGCTCTAGGAGGCAGGGCAAAATTTCTTCCTCAAACGATCTATAAAATAGGTTTGAGAATCCTTCCGGACCCGGGGCCTTGTTCCTCTCTAGATTTCTTATTATGTCTCTTATTTCCGTCTCAGTGAACGGAGCATCCAATATCTTATGTTCTTCTAATGTTAGTTTTGGGAGTTTTAGTTTGCCTAGGTAATTTATTACCCTGCCACTTTCCTCCTCTTTTGAGTTGTTTACATTATTTTTGTTTAGATGGTAGAGTTCCTGATAAAAGGCTTCGCCTATTTTTTCCGGGTCTAACAATGTTTCACCCTTATATATGATTTTATTTATTATGTGTCTTGATCTCTGTTTTTTTAGAATGTTTGAGAGGAGTTTGTCTGCTTTGTTCCCTCTAATATACCACTTCTGTCTTAATAGCAGTAGATTTTTATTTGTTCTTTCAATGGCTCTTTTTTTAATTTTAGCTTTTACTTCTTGTATCTTCTCTAAGATGTCTCCCTGTAGGTTTTGTTTATGTATGTTTTCTAAGTTATACAGTTCTACTTGGAGCTGTTGATATGTCATACCTTGCTTTCTCTTTTCTATAGCTCCCATTTTAATTAGGCTTCCCCTAATTACCGCTTTTAATGAGCACCAGAGGGTCGATCTTGTGATTGCTTCACTTTCATTTTCCACCAAATTTTTTTTTAGATCTATTTGTAACTGTCTTTTAATCTGCTCCTGCATCACCAGACTCTCATTCAGTTTCCAGTTAAAGATTTTTTTTTCTGGTCCTTCTTCTATAATCATGGTAACAGGGGAGTGGTCAGACCAGGTGGCCGAGCCGATGTCACATTTTATTTCACGTCTGAATGAGTTTCTACTGACCAGGAACAGGTCAATACGGGAGTACGAATTGTGGGGGATTGAAAAGTGCGTATAGTCCTTAGACATAGGGTTTAGTGCTCTCCACACTTCTATTAAGTTGTTTTTGGTGATGAACTCTCCAAATTTTCCAGCTGCGTGTATTTGTTTATGACTTGGTCTTTTCCCCAGTTGGAACTTCCAATCCATATCCACATCTGAAACCATGTTAAAATCTCCACCTAAAATAATTTGTCCCTGTGTTACTTTCTCCACCTGTGCCCATAGTTTTTCCAAAAATATCAAAGCGTTTTCATTCGGAGCATAAATATTTACAAGTGTGTATAAAATATTATTTAGTCTACAAACTAATATAATGTATCTACCGTGTTTATCTATTTTTTTGTGTATTATTTCTGGTGACAGTGTGTCTTTTATTATCGTCATAACTCCTCGACTTTTTTTTTTTATGTGATAATTGGATGTAACGATATGTGAATAATTCCTATTGTGTATCATTTTTTTTATAGATTTCACCCAGTGTGTTTCCTGTACAAAGGCAACATCAATTTTATCATGGTTCAGCATTTCCGTAAAAAATTTCCTTTTATATGGAGAGTTCATCCCCTGTGCATTTATAGTGCAGAACTTAATTACCATTAGTAGGGCTGATTGTATGGTCTATCACCGGTCCAGGAGTTACATTCATTCTTCACATTCACACCAGATGTAGTGTTCTGATCCTGTTCATGGTCAGATACCATCTTGTCCCAGTATAGGGGATGTTCCACACAAAAATCTATACTTAGCTCCAATATGAGCTTCTGCTCGACTTGGAGTGCGGTAGAGGGGGCACCCGCATCGTCCCCAGGAGTGCCGCTATGTTCACTCCTGTTTATTCTAATTTAATTCTTAAATTTCTATGGGCAGCTTGAGCTCGGCATTAGCTGTCGCCCCGGCTCCCACCACTCCCAAAGGGGGGTAGGGAGTCCGAACGGCATGCAAGACCTCCCTTTTCTGTCCGCCAGGCTTCACCTCTCCACAGATACAGTTACCCGTCATCACCTCCACCCCAGCGTCCCCCCTCTGGGTATGGGTGCGGGGATGGGGGGGAGGACCTGTCTGTTCACCACCACCAATATTTAAAACACATTCACCATTACCACTAAGATACAATCCAGTCAAAAAAGAAGAGAAAAACGCCAGTCACGCCGGACAACCCCCCCCAACGCCCCCCACATGTGCTGTAGGGGCGGAGGGGGGGGAGGCCACCGCGCAGTGCCAGTACAACAAAGCCCACCCCACCGCCACCAAGTGGGAGACCCCATTGTACTTTACCAGACAATTAGAGCACCCTCTCTACAGAGTGTTGCTACATATTAGTGCCTGTCTCCCCGTGCCGCCCCCAAAAAAGGGGGGGGGGGCACGGGAGGACATTACGGCCAAAACCCCACAAATATCAGCAACAATTTTCCATTCCCCTCCTCCCAGTCCACTAGGGTGCCCAAAAAGACAGAGTGGCCAGGACCCACAGATGTCCACATCAATCCTCTATTTCTCTCTTTAAACCAGTAGGGTCTGGGTCCTCCCTATCACTGCCTCCCATATTTCCCTCAGTTATCTCGTGCAACTCATCCATCTCCCCCAATCCTTGCATGGACCGGCAGGTGGGAAGACTGAGTCCAGATGGGAAGTATGTATTGTTCACATATTAATATCCCATTTCTTGAATAAGGCAATTGCCTGGTCCCGTGTTTCTATGGTGTATCTTTGATCCTTATAGGTCAGTAGAATCTTCACTGGGAATCCCCACACAAATCTTATCTTCTCCCTATGCAATGTATCCGTGACACTTCTTAATTTTAATCTTTGTTGTCTCGTATGTAATGATATGTCCTGCATGATCCTTAGCTCTTTGAATCTCTGTGAGAGGACCTCCTTATTGTTCATAGATTTCCAGATCTTCTCCTTATGTATGTAATTATGGAGTCGCACCATCACATCCCTTGGTGGATGCTCATCTCTGTCTGATCGGGGGCCAGTAGGTGTATAATTGCGTTATAAGTCTTTTCAATAATTTAGGTCATCAGATTTTTTTCAGTAGTGTTTGTATCCAGTATGCTCTACACACATTATTCACAGTACTCCGTAGATAAGATGAGGAAGTGCATATCCTGTGACAGGGTTATGTACAATAGATATTGCTCACTTAGTTTAACACAGACTGTTCAAGAATACTTTATATGTAAACTAGATGGGTTAATTTCAGGTGGTTCCAATAGCTTTAGTTAGGGCAAATCCCCCGATTTAGGAGAATTGTTTACAGTGGCGCAGGTTTCTCCACATTCTTTCAGATATAATCCACTCTGTTAGCTGAGGTAGGTGAACATAAACAAGCTGGGGGTTTAGCATACAAGAAAGCTAAGATAGAGTGACTTTAAATGGCAATTTATATCCTGCAACCCATCGAGGTGTTTCTCAGACGCCCATACATCTTCCTATTTCTCTAGCAATGTGGGTTTAGGGGAGCACGGGTATATATTATTCGTATAGTTCCAGCTCTGTTTCAGGTAATTTGGATCAACATGTAGGTCCCCCAACAGTTATATACATTGAGTATTGCTCCTTAAATCCTGTTTACTTCATGTACGTTCATACAGATTCATATAGATTCAGCACAATCTGTTATAGATGTTTCAAGTGTGGACTGCATAAATTATTTTCAGGTAGAGACAGTACAAGTAATTGGTGGTGATGAGTAGGCAGATCCTGCAGCTCAACAAAATTACTCAACATGCAACAAAAGTTTCCATATTCATTTGGGATATCATCGCTAGAGGTGGCAACACACACGGAGGAAAAAGAGAATATAAGAGATTTACTTATCTCAGCCGCTTTCCTATAGCTGGGACCCAGTTTTTGGATATCATCCCCTGCTCAGGTTGAATAGCCTCCAGGCTGCGTTCCCGCCAATGCCACACTGTTTTGTTTTTTTTAGGCGTTGGCTTATAATTTTTCTCTTTTCTCCTCCCTGCTCCGCTTTCCGTTGGCAGAGGACCCCCAGCAAAAAAAAGGTGCTTCGGTGCTCAATATTCAATAGTCGGTCGAGCTCTGGCAGGGATCTATTGTCGTTAACATTTGGAGGTTTATCGAGGTAGTTTCTCCGTCTACCCGCATAGCTCTCGTGCCCTCCGTTCACACAGGCAGCCCCTCCATCGCAGCCTCCTTTTCGCGAGCGACACGCCCTCACGTGATCACGTCATCACGTCCCAGCACAACGCCCCCCACATTTTTCCTACCCACCATGTGCTGGACTTTCTGCTGGCAAAGCTCCTGATTAGAGATGTCGCGAACATAAAATTTTCCGTTCGCGAATGGCGAAACGCGAATTTCCGCAAATGTTTGCGAACTGGGCGAACCGCCATAGACTTCAATAGGCAGGCGAATTTTAAAACCCACAGGGACTCTTTCTGGCCACAATAGTGATGGAAAAGTTGTTTTAAGGGGACTAACACCTGGACTGTGGCATGCCGGAGGGGGATCCATGGCAAAACTCCCATGGAAAATTACAGAGTTGATGTAGAGTCTGGTTTTAATCCATAAAGGGCATAAATCACCTAACATTCCTAAATTGTTTGGAATAACGTGCTTTAAAACATCATGTATGATGTTGTATCGATCAGGTAGTGTAAGGGTTACGCCCGCTTGTGAGGCCTGTAGGGAACTGGATAGAGACCTCGATGCAGACACAATAACAAATAACGAGCAATACACTGAGGGTACGAACCTACTTAGTAATATAGGGTACACAGGAACACAGAACAGTTCGAAATCCCGCAGGAAGGTAATAAGCTTGTGGCTACGGGTAATGGTTAGCATCCAGCAGGTAGAAGGTTAATGAATATGAGCATAACACAGCAATTGTAATCCAGCAGGTAGATGATAACAACATATAAGCACAAACAGTACTGTAATCCAGCAGGTAGATGGTTAAAGCTTATATGCGTACAACAGAAACTGTAATCGAGCAAGTAGATGATAACAACGAATAAGCACAAACAGTACTGTAATCCAGCAGGTAGATGGTTAAAGCATATAGAATTGTCGAGGTACAAATCGGGTTCAGTGGGACACAGGCAGACAGAGAGGTAATAGGACAGTCCAGGATCAAGGGCACAGGCAGGCAGGGTAGTCAGGATACAACCCAGGGTCA
Organism: Pelodytes ibericus; assembly: GCA_036172795.1. Classification (NCBI taxonomy): domain Eukaryota; kingdom Metazoa; phylum Chordata; class Amphibia; order Anura; family Pelodytidae; genus Pelodytes; species Pelodytes ibericus. The sequence continues at coordinate 88,341,042 of CM069858.1, read as the reverse complement.
AAAAGCAATCCAAAAGAGAGTAGAGTATAAACGCCAAGCAAGGTACATGAGAATCACCAAGGAAGGATTGCAAGGTGATTCTCCTTTTTAAATCTCCCGCGTCTGACGTGCACGCGACGGGCCTGACGTCATCGGGGACGCGCCTCCGATTTAATTGGCAGCAATGTGCGCGCTACCTGAGCGAATTCCAGGTGAGTAGGATGGGGTACTCTGGGGATCTACTTCGTGGTAGATCCTAACATTTCCCCCGCCCAAGGCAAGACCTCCGGGCTCGCCAACGAACAGGGCGATCAGGGTGCAACTCATGAAAGGCATGAACCAAGTCAGCTGCATGTACCATCCTAGCCGGCTCCCAGGATCTGTCACTCGGGCCATAACCCTTCCAATGGATGAGGTACTGGAGTTGACCCCGATGCAATCTGGAGTCGAGAACCTCCTCAACCTTGTATTCTTCAATGCCGTCGACTAGAACGGGTCCCGGAGGAGGAACGTGTCTCCCAGGAAATTCACTGTCCACCCAAGGTTTAAGTAAAGAGACATGGAAAACCGGATGGATTTTCATAGAAGAAGGGAGTTGCAGTCTGATGACTAAGGGTGAGATCACTTCTGAAACAGAAAAAGGACCAACGAACTTGGGACCAAATTTCTTTGTTGTACATGAAAGTTTCAGATGTCTTGTAGAGAGCTAAACTCTATCACCCACCTTGTAGAGTGGAGGCAAGGGCCTGTGACGATCAGCGAACATCTTTTTTTTAATTTTTTTATTATAAAGATATCAAAACATACATACATAACATAAATAAAGTGCATCATAATTATTAATAACAGTGGTTATACAGTGGTTTATCCAAACTCCTAACCTCTGTACCTTTTTCTCTTACAAATATTATTCTCCCATCTTTCTCCCTTTATAGGTTTCTGTATACCTTTTCGATTTTGGGAGATTTCTTTCCTACTCACATATATTCTAAAATCATAATTATAGTGATGTACTTTGTATACTAACATTGTGGTTTGGACCAAGGAGAGAGGAGGGACATTTATGTTCAATTACTGTTTCTATCTTATTTTGTTTTCTACACACATTCTAAGGTCTTAATGTATTTATTGATGTTTCCAGGGTTGCAATCCATTTTCCCCAATCTAATTCTTTATATTTCTTTACTTTTTCCAATTTCAGTCTTCCCCTTTCCATTTTCATTTGGTATATTATTTGTATTGTTAAATTGTTCCAGCTAATTTTTTCTGTTGACTTCCAGTTTCTTGCAATCGATATCAATGTTGCGACTATAATGTGTGTTATTATTTGGGCTATTTCTTTTGTCATTTTTGGCCAATACAAACACAGGAGCCAGGTTTCAGGTGAATGACTTAATGTTATGCCAGTGATGTCTCTGATTTTTCCTCCTATCATTTTCCACATTGGTTGTATGGCCTCACAACTCCACCATATGTGTATGTGATCAGCGAACATCTTATAGCGTTGTTGAGCGTGCGTCAAGGTTCTGCGAAGTGAAGCATATGTGTCAGTGAGATTGCGCACATGAATGGTAGCAGATGGGACGCTACTGGTGATAGGTGCTCCACGAAGCATAGATGGGTGGACGCCATAGGTGACAAAAAACGGGGACATCCCAATTGAGCTGTGTATATGATTGTTGTAGGCAAATTCTGCTAAAGATAAATACTTGGCCCAATCATTTTGGAGATGGGTGGTGAAACAACGCAAATATTGTTAGAGTGTTTGATTGGTACGTTCGGTTTGACCGTTACTCTGAGGATGGAAGGCTGTAGTAAGAGAGCGTTGTATATGCAGTTCCATACAGAATGCTTTCCAAAAGTGTGACGTGAACTGGGTGCCTCGATCAGAAACAATGTTTTCAGGCAAACCATGAAGTCTAAAGATCTCTCGTATGAAAAGGTCGGCCGTCTCAGCGGACGAAGACTTGGACTAGGAATGAAATGTGCCATTTTAGTGAGACGGTCTAATACGACCATTAGCGTAGTGTATTGATGAGATGGTGGTAGGTCGGTAATAAAGTCCATAGAAATCTGGTAGGTACGGGCAATGGTTGTAGTAACCCTGGAGGTTTGTGATGACCGTCTTTAGCACGGGCACATATGTCACAGGAAGAGATGAATCTAGTAATCTCTTCACGTAGTTTAGGCCACCAAAAAGTACGTTGAATCAAGTCTTGAGTTTGTCGAATGCCGCCATGGCCACAAACCATTTTTGTACACGTATTGATACTGTTTAGGTAGCGTAGAAATGTACTTTTTGGACTGGATAGCATTACATACACTTTGTGTGGCGGATAGAAAATTATCAGAACGGAGTATGGTGTTAGGAACCTCCTCGAGGATCTCCTCCATCTCAGAGATTCTAGAAAGGAAATCAGCTTTTAGGTTACGAGAGCCAGGTCGGTAGGTGATATGTAGTTGGAAATGAGTGAAGAACAGTGCCCATCTGGCTTGTCTGGGTTGGAGTCTTTTAGCGGTTCGTGGTATTCAAGGTTCTTATGATCAGTAAAAACTGTAATAGGATGTAAAGCGCCCTCCAATAAGTGTCGCCATTCCTCTAGTGCGAGTTTTATCGCTAGAAGTTCTCGTTCTCCTACATCATCATTTATTTCAGCTGACGTCAGTGTTCTGCAATAGAAGGCCACTGGGTGTAACTGTTAGTCTTCTTGATGTCTCTGGGATAAGACGGCGCCCACAGCCGTATTTAAGCGTCCACTTCTAGGGTGAATGGTCTTGAGGGATCAGGTAAGATCAGAATAGGTGCTGAAGTGAATTGTACTTTCAGGGATTCAAAAGCGTCCTGGGCTGCATCCGTCCATTCGAATATCTTGTTCTTGGAAGTTAGTGCGGTGATCGGTTGGATAAGTTTGGAGAAATTTCTAATGAATTTCCTGTAGAAATTTGCAAAACCCACAAAACGTTGTATGCTCTTTCTGTTCGTGGGGGTAGGCCATTGTAAAATTGCAGCAATCTTCTACGAAATCCATCCGTATATTGTCAGGTGAAAGGATAAATCCTAAAAATTCCACTGTTTTCGTTTCAAATTCACATTTCTCTAGTTTCGCATATAATTGATGTTGTCGTAAACGGGTGAGAACTGTGCGTACGTGTTCTCTATGAGACGTTAGGGATGGAGAATATATGAGGATGTCATTCAGGTAAATGATGACGAACTGATCCAGTATGTCACGAAAAATGTCATTAACAAAATGTTGGAAGGTCGCGGGGGCGTTGCATAAACCAAGTACTCAAAGTGTCCATAACGTGATCTAAACGCCGTCTTCCATTCATCCCCTCTCCTGATGAGGACCAGATTGTAAGAGCCTCGAAGATCAATTTTCATGAAAACCCGGGCTGAGCTTAGACGGTCCAATAGTTCGGGAATGAGAGGTAATGGGTAATGGTTTTTGGTGGTTATATTGTTCATCTCTCTGTAGTCAATACAAGGTCGTAAACCCCCGTCTTTTTTCTTGACAAAGAATATACCTGCTCCTGCTGGTGAAGTGGACGGACGTATGAATCCTTGAGCTAAATTCTCATCAATATATTCTTTGAGAGTAGCAAGTTCTGGTTCAGAAAGGGGGTATATTCTTCCGAATGGAATAGAGGCTCCTGGGAGCAAATCGATAGGGCAATCGTAGTCTCTATGGGGGGGAAGTACATCGGCTTTTTTCTTCTCGAAGACATCCTGAAATTGCGAATAAACAGCTGGTATGTTTTTGAACGGACCCTGTCTCAACCTAACACACAAAGCAGGAGAAGTAAGACACTGTTGAGTACAAACTTGGGAGTTGAAGGAGAAGGCACCAGTCTCCCAATTGATGATAGGGTTATGTTTGTGTAACCATGGGAGGCCCAAGATAACGGGAAAAAGAGGAGCTGGAACAATATCAAATTGAAGAATTTCCTGGTGTCTCTCACCGATGGTTACTATGAGCGGAACGGTCTCATGTGTGATAGGACCTGTCTTCAGCGGGCTACCATCCACCAGTTGGATGTGCATTGGAGAAGATTTTTTGCGAGTGGGAATAGACATGTTTTTGGCTGAATCAATATCCAGGAAACATCTGCTGCAGAAAGAGCCACTGCAGAAAGAGGTTGTATAGATAAATGGGGTGTTTTGTAGGAGGATAAACCCCTATCACTCTCTTTTACAATGGAAGAATCCTTACCGTCAGGAGTTTGTCGACGAGCACGGCAGTCACGGTAAGCATGACCAGATCTCCCACAGTATAAGCATAGATTGAGGTTTCTGCGTCATGTTTTTTCTTCAGGGGACAACGGGCCTCGTACCAACCCGATCTGCATAGGTTCCTCTGTCTGTGAGGGTGCAGGAGATCTGGACTCCATATAAGAGGGATTGAAAGCAGGTGTCATAGTATTAGGTGTAGATACTCGCTCGGCTCTTTGTTCCCGTAATCTTCGGTCAATCTGTATCACTAACCGAGTAAGATTGTCAAGGGAGGATGGGATACCGACACGTGCCAACTCGTCCTTTAATCCATCGGACAATCCCAGACGGAATTGATCCAGCAGCACTGATTCATTCCAAGTAGTCTCGAGAGCTACTCTTCTGAATTCAGTGATGTATTCTTCAACTGGTCTGCGGCCTTGTCTAAGAGCACGAATGGTGTTGGTTGCAGAGGAGATTCTAAATGGGTCTTCATACAATGAGTCCAGTGCTTGACGAAAGGATCCCCATGTCTCCAATAGAGGACTGTTGGTGTGTAGAAGGTGGTGAGCCCATAATTTGGGTTCTTCAGTAAGGAGAGAAATGACAGTGTGGATCTTGACGAAATCAGAGGCATAAGTACGTGGACGTAGATTGAACAATATCTGACAGTTAGTGAGAAAGGTACGGTATTTTTTTCTATCACCTAAGAATTTCTCAGGTAGAGCTACTTGCGGTTCGAGTGCTGTAGCTCCTTCTACCAAGATAGTAACTGGAGGAGGTGGAGGAGCTGCAATGGCAGGATCTGGAACATTCCCAGGGTTGGCTTGTAGCTGTTGTATCTGCTGCTGCATATGGGCCTGACCTGCTTGTAGGTCCTTTATGGATTGAGTAAGGTTAGTTAACTGCTGGGTGAGAGCAGTAAGAGCATTCGTGAGGTCTGCGGTCTCCATGATATGGCTTGGTGATTATGTGAGGCCTGTAGGGAACTGGATAGAGACCTCGATGCAGACACAATAACAAATAACGAGCAATACACTGAGGGTACGAACCTACTTAGTAATATAGGGTACACAGGAACACAGAACAGTTCGAAATCCCGCAGGAAGGTAATAAGCTTGTGGCTACGGGTAATGGTTAGCATCCAGCAGGTAGAAGGTTAATGCATATGAGCATAACACAGCAATTGTAATCCAGCAGGTAGATGATAACAACGTATATGCACAAACAGTACTGTAATCCAGCAGGTAGATGGTTAAAGCTTATATGCGTACAACAGAAACTGTAATCGAGCAAGTAGATGATAACAACGTATAAGCACAAACAGTACTGTAATCCAGCAGGTAGATGGTTAAAGCATATAGAATGGTCGAGGTACAAACCGGGTTCAGTGGGACACAGGCAGACAGAGAGGTAATAGGACAGTCCAGGATCAAGGGCACAGGCAGGCAGGGTAGTCAGGATACAATCCAGGGTCAATAAGCAATCCAAAAGAGAGTAGGGTATAAACGCCAAGCAAGGTACACGGGAATCACCAAGCAAGGATTGCAAGGTGATTCTCCTTTTTAAATCTCCCGCGTCTGACGTGCACGCGACGGACGTGACGTCATTGGGGACGCGCCTCCGATTTCATTGGCAGCAATGTGCGAGCTACCGGAGCGGGATTCCAGGTGAGTAGGACGGGGTACTCGGGTGATCTACTTCGTGGTAGATCCTGACACCGCTTCACAGTGACAGACCAAACTCCCCGTTTAACGCACCGCAAACAACCGCAAACAGTCCATTTGCACAACCGCAAACTCCCCATTTGCACAAGGTTGGATACCAAGCTAGCCATGTCCCATTCCTTGTCCTCACTGATGTCATTGAAGGTCTCTTCCTCCACCCAGCCACGTACAACACCAAGGGTCCCCGAAAGGTGACAACAAGCCCCCTGGGACGCCTGCTGTGTTTGGTCTTCCACCTCCTCAAAGCCACCTTCCTCCTCTGACTCCTCTTATTCAGACTCCTCTCTCTGCATCGCCTCTCTCTGCGTTATTATAAGGTGTGTTAAGTAGAACTATTCCTATCAGTTTAATCCCTGTTACGTCCCCTATCAGTGGACATGTATATGGCATCGATTTTAGGAACTGGGAGATGGAAAAAGAAGCTTGGTCGGTCCTCCTACTTCAAATTTGGGGCACTGCGCGTGCAATCTAATGTGCCACCAGATAGGAGTGGTGTGTTAAGTAGTACTATTCTTATCAGTTTAATCCCTGTTACGTCCCCCTCATCAGGCCTTTTTTAGTCAAATGTATCGCACACTGTCAGTCCCTTCGGGATCCATTCCTCATTCATCTTAATAAAGGTGAGGTAATCTAGACTTTTTTGACCTTGGCTTCTTACGCTCAAACATGTCTGTCAGGGTTCAACACTGACCTTCTGACTCATGCATTTAAAAGTCATTATTTAAGTGCTTATGTTCCTCCTGCCTCCTCTAGAGGTCTCCCTACCTTACTTTGCTTGTATTCCTTCCCCTCTGTTGCCCTCTGGTGTCAGGTGGGCTCGTTACCTTTTGCTCACACCTAAGTTAAATAGCTGCAGTTTCTGGCAAACAGTGCTTTTGCATTGAAGTTGGTGCCTGATTTCTGAGAGCTGCTGCTTCTATTCCTGATACGCTCCTTAAAGCCCATTTGTATTGTGACCTTGTCCAGGAACTGGGAATCTGAACCTGAGTGGCTCAACCATCTCAGTAGATGATTTTCAGCATCTCATGAGACCCTCTGAGTACATCAAGATCTCTTCTCCTGCTTAGTCACCCTCTCCAGGGTGTTCCTGCTTAGTTACCCTTCTCAGACCTCCCCATTACCTAAGGCCTCACCCCTACCTTTGCTTTGTCTACAGTCCCTACTATAGCTCTTTGTTCTTACTGCAGTTCCTACTCATACCCTTTTCCTATTCTGCAGTTCTTTGCTAAATTCTCTCTTGTCTCTCTTTCAGTCTTTATTCCAATACCTATCTCTGTTTCTTTATCTGTTCTCCCTTTGCACTATATTTAACATGCAACCAGACACCTCCACTATCCCTGCACTTAAACTCCTACCTGACCTGGTAAAGGCCCTGACAATGTCCTTGACAGACACCTGACTGTGGGCAGATGAGCAGGAACTGCTCAAGTCGAGAGACGGAGTGGCGGATAGTTGAGAGGGGGCAAGGAGGACAGCAGTGGTTGCGGATGCATGCTGTCTGACTGTGCCACTAGCTCCTTGTGACGACCTGCCCCTGCTTCCAAATCGTCTCCTCCTCCTCTCTGTCTCCCCATCTAAACTTTCCCCCTGTTCTTCTTCTCTTCTAGCGGGCACCCACGTGACATCCACGGACGCATCGTCATCATCAACCGCTTCACTTGTATCTGACAACTCAGAAAAGGAAGCAGCAGCGGGTACAACATCATCATCATCACACCGTACGTCCATGTGTGTAATGCTGCCTGACTGAGACATATCCCTGTTATCTACATCCTCTGGCAATAATGGTTGCGCATCACTCATTTCTTCCAACTGATGTGTAAATAACTACTCTGACAGATCAAGTGAAGCAGCTGTGGTGCTAGTGTTGGTGGTGGCGGCAGGCGGGCGAGTGGTAACTTGAGAGGTGCCCGAAGCTAAGCTGGAGGAGGATGGTGCGTCAAGGTTCCGAGCGGAAGCTGTAGAAGTCCTGTGTTAGCCAGTCAACTATGTCCTCAGAACTTTTCGAGTTCAGGGTACGTGGCCTCTGAACACTGGGCATTATTCTAGGGCCAAAGGGAATCACAGCACCACGACCACGACGGCCATTTTTTTTCGATTAGTGGTACTATGCGTGCAAGCTACTGTGACAACAGATATGAGTGGCACTGTGCACTGGCAGAAGTTGGCAGAGTAGACGCTGTAGGCCTGACACACACGCTTGCAGACAACTAACTGCTATTCAATCTATTACAGTCAAAATTGTATTTTTTTTTTAAATGTACACTACTGTTACACCAGATATGAGTTGCACTGGTGTGACACTGTGCCCTGGCAGGCCCTGAAACGCACACCTGTGAAGGAAACTGACTGCTATTATTTCACAGTCAAATTTCTATTTTTTTTTTTTAATGTACACTACTGTTACACCAGATATGAGTTGCACTGGTGTGACACTGTGCCCTGGCAGGCCCTGAAACGCACACGTGTGAAGGAAACTGACTGCTATTATTTCACAGTCAAATTTCTAGTTTTTTTTTAATGTACACTACTGTTACACCAGATATGAGTTGCACTGGTATGACACTGTGCCCTGGCAGGCCTGAAACGCACACGTGTGAAGGAAACTGATTGCTATTATTTCACAGTCAAATTTCTAGTTTTTTGTTTAATGTACACTACTGTTACACCAGATATGAGTTGAACTGGTGTGACACTGTGCCCTGGCAGGCCCTGAAACGCACACGTGTGAAGGAAACTGATTGCTATTATTTCACAGTCAAATTTCTATTTTTTTTTTAATGTACACTACTGTTACACCAGTTATGAGTTGCACTGGTGTGTCACTGTGCCCTGGCAGGCCGTGAAATGCACACGTGTGAAGGAAACTGACTGCTATTATATTACAGACAAAAAAGTTTTTTTTTTTTAAATGCAAGCTATTGTGACACCAGATATGAGTGGTGGCACTGGGCAAGTGGGCACAGTATACGCTGTGAGCCTGACACACACGCTGGCAGGCAGGCAACTGCAATTAGATTACACAGGAAAAAAAAAAGCAGACTGATGTTCTAGCCCTAAAAAGGGCTTTTTGGGGGTGCTGTCCTTACAGCAGAGATCAGATGAGTCCTTCAGGACTGTAGTGGACACTGAATACACTAGCCTAGCTATCGATTTCCCTATTAAATCAGCAGCAGCTACACTGTCCCTCCTCTCACTAAGAATGCAGCTTTCGAATGAATCTAAAATGGATGCTGTCCAGGAGGTGGGAGGGTCTGGGAGGGATGGTCTGCTGCTGATTGGCTGGAATGTGTCTGCTGACTGTGAGATACAGGGTCAAAGTTTACTCAATGATGATGAATAGGGGGCGGACCGAACATCGCAAATGTTCGCCCGCCGCGGCGAACGCGAACAAGCTATGTTCGCCGGGAACTATTCGCCGGCGAACTATTCGGGACATCTCTACTCCTGATATTTTTTTTTACTCACCTTTTCTTTATTTGGACTATTTCTGAGACTTTTATTTTTATTAATTTATTATATCTGATCCCCAGCGTTGCATACCCCATTTCCGTTTTTATGTCTAATAATGGATCCCCCTGGGGCAATGAGCCCACTCAATCCAGAATGTGCATTTTTACATGGCCACAAAATGTGACCATGTAGTCCATTTTCCCAGTGACACCCATGACTGCACTCCTTCAGGACAGGAGTTAGTGTTTTCTGTGCTGTTCCCTTCTCTTCCTTCTTTGCTCTTTCTCATACTCTACCCTGTGGCCTCTCCCATTCTATATAAATGTTCTTTTTCTCTTGTGCCTTTTTCTCAAATATACAGAGGTATTGCATTGAGATACCTTCACTGTTTAGTTTTCTACTGAACACATTTTCTTTTATTAAAGGTTGCAGAGCCCTGTCCATTGGAGGATATTGTCTGTCCACTGATGTTTTAATAATAGAATGTTTTTCTTGTTTTTATAATTGCTGTTTTGTTATCTGTTATGAGCACCTTGATAGCTTATTGGGTTCATTTGCCTATCATTAAGGGATTTCTAGGGAAGGTATCTCGTGATCAATTTACTGAATTAGTCTCTCTTTTTAGCAGCCAAGTTTGCAACCTTGTTTAAGCAGACATAAAACCTGAAAATATTGCATTGTTGTATGTTATGTTTGTGATTGCAGCTGTGCCTGCTTGGAATTGTGCATAATATGTACTATGGGGGAAAGTGACAATGTGGCTTATTCTGCATGGGCAGTTCAGTGGGACAAAGTGACACTGTGGTATGTTATGTGGGGAAAATTTACACTGTGGCATGCCAATTTGTGTGGGTGCAATATAGGTGCAAGCCATGTGCAGTGGCTACTCTATGGGGCTGTGTTAAGTCCTTTAGCTACAATGTGGGTGCAGAAAAAGGAAATAAAAACAAGAAATGCAACTCTTTAGTAACATTTTTATTACATATGAAAATAGTTGAATATTAAGAATTTTAAGAAGTTCATATAAGTATAAATGCAACTAGTGAGAGAGAGCGAGATGTGGATAGATATTTCTAAATGTATATATGAACATATGTAAGTGCTCTCTAATATTTGTGTATATTTTTGTACTTTAGGTAATGAGTAGTTGTGTTGCAGTGTTGCATAATAAGAAGGTTTACATATTACAGCCAAATATACACATTTTGATCCATACATACAGTTTATACACTGCAATTATACACTTAATATACACATTTTATACAATTCAATAAAAAAAATACTTACTGCAATAAAAGTAAAATTGTGTGTGTGTGCTTATTTTTGTGTTTCTTGTGTGTGTGTGTGTGTGTGGGGGGGGGGGGCTTTATTGCATGCAAGGCGGGGGGGGGGGCAGGGTCCATGGAGCCAAAGCAAATGCTTGCCGAGGGTCCAATCAATAAATACGGCCCTGCCAATGTGTAATAAAGTAGATCAGTCAGTAGAAGGTTATATGTAGGTAATGTCATCCTAGCTATCTACTTTATTTCAGGGCCATATTTTCTGCAATTTCCTCTTTTCAAGCTGTTGCGGTGTAATGTTCCACAGTAGGCATTCATCAGTGTTATGGACATGTGACCCATTTTCTGTAATGATCATTGTAGGGCCCACCTGTTGTGTACAGACACCTAAAACTGATAATTTCGCAAATGCTCTTTCTATGACACACTCCTAGTTTAGATGTGTGAGACACCAGAGTTACCAATGAACAAGCAGTGGCAATAAACCTCTCCCTAATTATAATGGACTGTGCTCATTCAAGTTTAAAAAAGCAATGCTTAATTCATTGAATACAAATATAGTATTTTATTGAGCTTTTCAAAAACTCCATAGTCGGTTTAAAATCGCTTGGTTCACTAATAGGAAAGTGGAATAAAGACACTAGAAATGTAAGAGATGTTACAAAGTCCTTTATGTATCTTTTAGTTTTGAAAGTTGGCCATCAACTACATAATTTGTTCATTAGACTGCTTATGATTTAGCTTTTTTTCAACAGGTTCAATAATCCCAGGTGTCAATAGTGTCATAAATAGAGATTTGAATAAAACAAAATATAGATTTATTATACAGCTTATATATGTCTGTGCCCTCTTGGTCAGAGCTTCGGAAATGAAAATAAAATCACTTCCGATGCTCTTAATATGTTGCTTTACTACCCCTAGAGGCAGTCAGCAACATTACAATAGATAAAAAGACTTAATTAGGGTTAGGGTTAGAATAGCTGTTAGGGTTACAATTAAATTAGGGTTAGCATAAGGCACAGGGTTAAAATTAAATTAAGATTAAAATAAGAGTTAGATTAAATTTAGGGTTGGGTTGGGGTCAAAAGGTCAATATAGGAAAAATAACAAACTACTACTACACTATTTTTGTTTTTTGCCCATAAATCGCAAAACATGGAAACAAGCATATTTCTGAACTTGGGACAACATTTAGAATAGAAACTATCTAGATGAGGTCTCTTTTAATGATTGTATTTGTGTAAAAAAAAAAAAAGCGGTTTTGTTTATGTTTTCATCATATTTTATGATGTGTTTTGTAGTAAATTACAAGATATGATGAACATAATGTTATCTAATGAAAGCCATTCTAATGAAGATAAAAACAACATATAATTTGTGTGGGTACAATATGTGAGAAAGAAGAAAACACACAAACACCCCAGGAATGAAAAAACAGTAGAGTTGAGTGGACACCTGGATGTTCGGGTTCGGCAGGTTCGACCGAACTTCGAAAAAATGTCCGGGTCCATGCTCGAACTTGACCCCCTAACACGAACCCCATTGAAGTCAATGGGGACACAAACTTTTGGCCACTAAAATGCCTCTAAAAAAGTCATGGAAAGGGCTAGAGGGCTGCAAAAGGAAGTAAAATGTGGGTAATAGTAGGACAAGTGCCCTGCAAGCAAATGTGGATAGGGAAATAACTTAAAATAACATAAAATACATACAAATTAAAAATACAGCTGAGCCATAAAATAGCACTAGATGGAATCTTTGATTTTAGCTTTGGAAGAACATAAAACTAAATCTAAAGCATGGCTGCCAGGAGGATCAACAGAATTATCCATTTGAGAGAGGGTTGGAGTGCAGGGTATTCTCTTTCAGTTTATACTAAGTGACCCATAGGTTGAGGAGGCGGTGACCTTGGCGGTGTAGGTGGAAGCGGTGCTGGAGGAGGAGGAGGAGGAGGTGGTAGCCAACACTATTTTTAATTTGTTTTTGTTTTTTTAAATTGGGGTAGCCCCCAAAATATTGGGACATATAACAACAGAAAACAAAGAATAAGTGCACTTGAGTATAACAATGACTGGGTGAGGCCGGTATAAATGTCTATTCTGCACAAGGTACAGAGAAGTCTGGTGGGATCCATGCCTGGTTCATCTTAATAAATGTGAGCTTGTCCACGTTGGCTGTGGACAGGCGGCTGCGCTTGTCTGTGATAACGCCCCCTGCCGTGCTAAACACACGTTCAGACCGCTGCAGGGCAGGCCAGCACCTCCAAGACATAAAGGGCAAGCTCAGGCCATGTGCTCAATTTGAAGTACCAGAAGTTGAATGGGGCAGACCCATCAGTCAGTACATGTAGGCCTGTGCATACGTACTTCTCCACCATGTTGCTGAAATGCTGTCTCCTGCTAAGATGTCGCATATCAGATGGTGTTGCTGCTTGTTTTGGCATGCTGACAAAGCTTTTCCACATGTTGGCCATGCTAACCCTGCCTTCTGATGTGCTGGCGGTGCCCTAGCTGCGTTGGCGACCTCTTCCTCTGCCTTTGCCTTGTGCTTCCATTGAGCTCCCGGTGTCATTTTGGAATGCCCTCAGCAGCGAGTCTACCAGTGTGCGCTTGTAGTCGCGCATCTTACGATCACGCTCCAGTGATGGAATTAAGGACGGCACGTTGTCCTTGTAACAGGAATCCAGCAGGTTAGCCACCCAGAAATCAGCACGTTAGAATGTGGGCAACTCGGCAGTCGTTGCGCAGGCACTGTAGCATGTAGTCGCTCATGTGTGCCAAGCTGCCCAGAGGCAAGGACAAGTTGTTCTCTGTGGGAGGTGTATCATCTGTGTCCTTTGTATCCCCCCAGCCACGCTCCAGTGATGCCCACGAGCTGCGTTGGGTGCCACCCTGCTGTGAACACGGTTCCTCCTCCTCCTCATCATCATCATCCTCATCCTCCTCCAAAACTGTGCCCTGGCTTGACAGTTGTGTACCTGGCCTATGCTGGTGCAAGAACCCACCCTCCAAGCCACTTGTGAATGACTGGCCTAATAACCGTTTAAATGACCCTTCTTCTTCCTCCTCCTCTTCCTCCTGTGCCACATCCTCTTCCATCATCGCCCTAAGCATTTTTTAAAGGAGACATACAAGCGGTATAGTAAGGCTGAGAATGGCGTCATTGGCACTGGCCATGTTGGCGGAGTACTCGAAACAGTGCAAAATGGCACACAGGTCTCACATGGAGGCCCACTCATTGGTGGTGAAGTGGTGCTGTTCCGCAGAGCGACAGACCCTTGCATGCTGCAGCAGATACTCCACTATCACCTGCTGCTGCTCGCACAATCTCTCCAGCATGTGAAAGGTGGAGTTCCACCTTGTGGGCACGTCGCATATGAGGCGGTGAGCAGGAAGGCCTAAGTTACGTTGCAGCACAGACAGGCGAGCAGCAGCAGGGTGCGCACAGACGACCTGCACTTTCTGTAGCAGCTCTGCACCACCAAATTCAACACATGAGCCAGGCAAGGGATGTGCGTCAAACCGGCTAGGCCCAAAGCTGCTACGAGATTTCTCCCATTATCGCACACCACCAGGCCGGGCTTGAGGCTCAGTGGCAACAACCACTCATTGATCTGTTGTTCCATGCCCGTCCACAGCTCCTGCGCGATGTGGGGTTTTTCCCCCAAACATTTGAGTTTTAAAAGAGCCTGCTGTCGTTTCACCCTGGCTGTGCTGAAGTTGGTGGTGAAGGTGTTACGCTGACCAGATGAGGAGGTGGTAGAGGAGAAGGAAGAAGCTGAGTAGGAGGAGGAGGAGGCAACAGGAGGCAAAGAGAAATGCCCTGCAATCCTCTGTGGTGGAAGGACATGCGCCAAACTGCTATCTGCCTCAGGCCCAGCCGACACTACATTTGCCCAGTGTGCAGTTAGGGAGATATAGCATCCCTGCCCGTGCTTACTGGTCCACGTATCTGTGGTTATGTGGACCTTACCACAGATTTCGTCGCGCATTGCACACCTGATTTTGTCCACCAATTGCTTGTGCAGGGAAGGAATGGCTCGCTGGGAAAAGTAGTGGCTGCTGGGAACCACGTACTGTGGGACAGCCACCGCCATCAGGTTTTTAGAACAGTCCGTCTCCAACAGACGAATTGACAGCATTTCAAAGGCCAGGAATTTGGAAATGCTGGCATTCAGGGCCAGTGTTCGCGGGTGTGTAGGGCCATACTTCCTCTTTCTCTCCAGTGTTTGGGAGATGGACAGCTGAACGCTTCCATGGGACAGTGTGGAGATGCTTGGGGACGGTGGCGGACGTTGTGGCGTTACTGCCACTTTCTCTATTTGCTCGGTGGCAGGTGCCACTGTGACTCCAGAGCTGGAGGAAGAGGCCAAAACAGCAGCAGAAGAGGAAGCAGGAGGAGCCTGAGACCTTTCTTGGGTTTTGAGATGCTTACTCCACTGCAGCTCGTGCTTTGCATGTAGATGCCTGGTCATGCAGGTTGTGCTCAGGTTTAGCACATTTATGCCTCACTTAAGGTTATGATTGCACAGCTTGCAAACCACTCATGTCTTGTCGTCAGCACATTGTCTAAAGAACTGCCACACCAGGGAACTCCTTGTAGCTGGCTTTGGTGTGCTCGGCCACTGGGTGCGGTGGGCAGTAGCAGGCGTACTGTCTAGGGGACGGCCGCTAGGGTTTTGCACCCTGCTCCCTTTTATGCTGTGCTGGTGCCTCCTGTGCGACCACCTCCTCTTCCTCCAAACTGGACACGTCACTCGCATGACCTTGATTCCATGTGGGGTCTAGGACCTCATCATCCTCCACATCATCTTCCACCCACTCCTCAACCCTGCCCTCCTTGCCGGTCTGCACACTGCAGAAAGCCACAGCAGTTGGAACCTGTGTTTCGTCAACATCAGAGATGTGCTGCGGTGGTCCTCGCATGTCCAAGTCCTGACACATAAGTGGTTGTGCATCAGTGCACTCAATCTCTTCCACTTCTGGGGCAAGGCTAGGTTTTATGACCCCACCAGCAAAGTCATCAAAAATTAAAAGAGACAGCTGCATGACTTGTGGCTAAGACTGCTTGGCTGATTTGCAAGGGGGTGAGGTGAAAGACAGATGACCCTGGCCTACAGATGTCAACTCTGTGCTTTCAGCAGGGGACCGAGTGGGAGACAATGTGTAGGAACTGGAGGCACTGTCAGCCACCCAATCTACTAACACCTGTACTTGTTCTGGCCTCACCATTCTAAGAGTGGCATTCGGGCCTACCAAATAACGCTGAAGGTTCTGTCGCGTACTAGCACCTGAGGAAGATGTTTCACTTGTGCGTGTAGCTGGCACAGATCGACCACATCCCCTACTTGCAACAGGAGCTCCACCAACACCAGCAGCACCACAACCAGGGCCACGTCCCTTATTTGACGCTATCCTCATTCTTTGCGGTCACCCACCAAAGTAACGGATGGTTTATGTCAGGCGACAATGTAACCACCAATAGTCAAGAATTTTTAGTTGTATTTTTTTTGTTTATTGGACTGCAAGAAATGCTCCGCAAGACGCAAATGTACTATTTACCACCCAAAACAATTAGATTTTTTCAAAGTGCGCTGTAAGCACAGTATTTGACAGTTCTATTTGACTTTCAGATATGAAGAGTCAAGGACGCAAATGTAATATTTAACACCAACAAATTGCAGTATTTAAAAATGCCTAGATGTTGCCCACTGAGCTGAGAGAACAAGATTAAAGTCATGTGCCTGGCACACATGCAGTTGCAAGTGCACTGCATTCTCTGTTACTGGGCTCAGGGCAGGGTACAAATATGTAGTATAGCACCCACTAAAATAATCACTGTAATTTGAATAATCGCTGTAGTTTGAATAATTGCTATAGTTTGCAGATTCACCAGAATTTTTATTAATCTGTCCCTCACAGCTGCAGCATCATCTCCCTACACTAAGAAGAGCTCATGTGATGTGCGTGTATGTGACTCCAGCTTATATATAGAGGCTGGGTCACATGCTGCACTGGCCAATCACAGCCATGCCATTAGTAGGCATGGCTGTGATGGCTTCTAAGGGCAAACGAGTCAAACGCTTGTTGATTGGCTGCCCTGCAGCCTTTCAAAATGCGCCATTAAATCGTCAAACCCCGAATTCCAACACGGACATACAGTGGAATGTCCGTGTTCGGGTCCATGGTACGGACACCGTAATGTTTGGTACGAACCTGAACAGTGTGGTTCGGGTTCACTCAACACTAAAAAACAGCCCATGTCACCAAGAGAAAGTCAATATAAAAATGTCTTGTCTTGGGGTGAAATTGCATGTTTTACATCTTGCATGGCTTACAATATAAAATATTTACAGCTTTATGAAATTATGAAATTACAGCAGTTTTCAAGAAGTCGGGAATACCCACACTAGCTGAGTAAAAGTTAATTTCCTTTTATTTCTTTTTTCTGCAGAAACCAATGAATGGAATTTCTAGTCTCTCTGGTATTTCATTAGATAATGTGTTGCCCTGTGAAGATATCCTACTGTGTACAAGAGAAAGTTTATCACAGTCCACACAATGTATTCAATTCCAAGAGCATAGGAAGTGAGTAAAGTATAAGTATATATAATCAGTGGTACCGTTCCTGCAGAGTAATCACTGGGAGAGGGCTTGAATCAAAATGTGATTTATGCAGAATGCCTGGATCAAATTACACTGGGAAAAAAAACCTGTGCACTATACAGTAATCTTCAACATGCACCAAATGTGAACTCAGACTTCAGACACAGTTGTCGCTTCCGCCAGTTTCACAGTTCCAGGTTGATGTGGCACTCAGTATGCCTGTGCAGCCAATATATAAGGAACCAGGCACCGAAAAGTGCCTTTTAATTGTCGAAGCATCTCCACCAAACTTTGTTTGCACTGCAAATTGCCATTATACATAATGAAATACTTCCGATACTGTGCAGGAGTTTTTATACATGCCACCAAAATGTGTAATTGTTTTCAAAATATATACTGATTATTTGTTATTAGAAGATGAAAGAACTTTGATCTGAACAAAATCTGAAACAAAATTATGTGATCTGTCTTATTTAATGTTTTGGGTTGAAGAAAACATTAGATGATCTGCTCGATTAAAAGAGAATTGCAGGCAACTGAGATGGGAATTGCAAACTTCAGGCCAATGTAGCTGAGTTGGAAAAATTCTCCAATGCAGTTAAATGGGAGAATTTTTCCAAATTAACTACTTTGGTTAAGAGTAAGTTTGACATTCCCGTCTCAATACTTTTCTATTCCCTGCCATCCTTTTTTGTCAAGAAGTGATAAATTCACTGAAGGTTGAACATGCCAGATTTGACAACCGGTTACTGTACATCCAAACTGTCATCAAAATTTGCCTAGTTTAAGAAAATTACTTGGTGAGCTGCAAAATACAACTTGGAGAATTCATCAATAGGCACAAATCTTTATTGCAAAAAATATACACAACATTTAAAAAAAGCACACACTAAAAAAAAACCCAGAAATAATGAACACATTTTCTCAAATACTCAAAGAATACACCAAAAGTCAATGTTTCAGCTGATGAGGCATATCTTCCTCGTGTGTTTTCAAAATTACTCAGAAAGCGTATATATAAATTTGCCTGAAACTACAGATGCCCCATTTTTAGAGACTCTCATCTAACCTCCCCCATGCTCCACTGAGACTTAGCTTTGCCTTACCTTCATAAATATGACCTTTCTTTCCACCTGCTCTTGAAAATGAGTCTACAGCATACACTCAAACAGTGGCTTTCCTTATAACCATTGTTAAGGTAGAACTATAATCTGATTATATTGGTAATACGGTCCTTATTTCATGGTAATGCCCTTAACCCATAACTTCATAAGAAAAGACATGGGGGGGGGGAGAATAGACATGGTAGTTGGGGAGAACAGACATGGGAGGGGGAGAGAATAGACATGGGAGTTAGGTAGAAAATACATGGGAGGGGGAGAACAGACACGGGAGTGAGGGGGGGGGACATACAGATATGGGGGAGGACAGACATGGGAGTGAGGGGGGCAAAGACAAAAGATATGGGGGGAGGACAGACATGGGAGGGGGACAAAATACATGGAAGCAGAGAGGAGAGACAACAGAATGGAGAGAGACATACAATGTGGGAATAGGAGAGGAAGATAGGCATGGGAAGGGAGAGGGAAAGACATGTGGGGGGAGAGGAGACAAATAGTGGGACACGTTAAGAAATGTACTTTTTATTTAACAAGAAAAAAAAATAGTGGCTTGTGTGGATGTGACTGTCTCAGCGTGTGTGACCATCTCTGTGTGTGTCTGTCTCTCTGTGTGTGTTAATCTGTGCACACACGAGTGTGTTTGCTTGATTGATGCCCTGTTGTCTAGCTGTTATAAGTAGGTGGGGTAATAGGAGGGGCAATGGGCTGAGTTAAGGGATTGCAAAATGAGGATTTGTCTAGGGTGGCAAAAATCCTTGCACCAGCCCTGCCTATGACTTACCAGATGCTACTCTGTCATGTGCCTTCTCTATCTACAGTTGTCTACAATTACATACACTTGTATAGTTTTATTACCAGTTGTATAGCTAGGGTTGCTACTGAGCCATTTTTTTTGCTAGACACATATAACTTAAACATATTCTCCTACAGTAGTCACGCAGGAGGTATAGTGCAAGTTTGTTGGGGGGGGGGGGGACCAGACAATTTCTCAAGGAGAGGATTAAGAAATACCATGATTATTTAATCAGTTTCACTCTGAACACTTATGAATTATACACTCTGCAGAGCAGTATGTAAGTAAAGGCTTTTAAAAATCACTGGAATTGAGGTAAGATATATTCAGGCTAATATCAAGTAAAAAACCCCAAACAATTGCAACTAAAGTGTGATTCAGAGGGATGGTTGCTTAGGGTACAAGTAATAAAAAAAAGTGGAATATTACAAATATTGGGCAGTTTTTAGTATTTAGAAATCATGCTAGTTTTGTAAGTAGGTCATCAGCTATTTCATTTGTTCATGAGACTGTATTTTTTTGGCATTTCTCATTAGTGTCTTCCTAGAAAAGAAGGAAATGTTTTCAAAGACGTTCACTAATCCACAGTGTCAATAGTGGATCTCAGCTCAATGTCTATAGTAGTGATGGTGAAAAGTTTTTGGGCCCGGGTGCCCAATTTTTGCAGACTTCAAAGTGCCAACACAGCATTCACACATACACGTACTCACACACACTTATTCTCATACACACGTACACTTATTCTCATACACACGCACACTCATAGTCATACACGCACACTAATAGTCATACACGCACACTCATACACGCACACACACACACACTTATACTCATACACACTTATACTCATACATACACACACACACACACACTTATACTCATACATACACACACTTATACTCATACACACACACTTATACTCACACACACTTATACTCACACACACACACTTATACTCACACACAGTTATACTCACACACACTTATACTCACACACAGTTATACTCACACACACTTATACTCACACACACACTTAGGGGGTGCAGGCATCAGTGTAATAACACATTAGCAATTAATTGTTTGCTTTCCGACTTGTACACTCCTTCACATAACACCCTTGCGCCCGGTCATCTGGATAAGAAGCAGGTGACCAGGCGCATGGGTGTTATGTGAAGGAGTGTTCAAGTGGGAAAGCAAACAATTAATTTCTAATGTGTTATTAAAAGGTGAAATAAATCAATGAAAGCACTTTTACTGTTTATACACCTCCTAGCATTTGCTACTCATAACTCCCTTATGCCTCTTTTCTGACACATTATTGCCAGAAACTTTGGAACCCACACTAGCAGAAGATATTCATCTGTACCAACCATACACCAATGGTTGAGCCACAGGGATAGGACAGCCACAGATGATTTCTGAGTGTGGGACTGCAGGTAAAGGCTACTACAGTGGAGATTAGAGTTTTGAGTAGCAATGCAATAGGCAGGATAGCCAAAAATACATTGGGAATTAGAGACTGGAGAAGTCAGGATACAGCACACAGAGCGGATGGTCAGACAATGTCAGGTTTGAAATACAGAAAGGCAAGTCAGGATAAGCCATTTTCTGGAGGTTTGGATGCTGTCTAATCTGTAGACAGTTCTCCAGATTGCAGCAGGAGATTGCATGTTTAAAGTCCGGAGCTCACCTGTTACTCAGGGGCAAAAGTTATCTCTTGTATTTTGGGGGGAATGTGTGCTGCGAATAGACAGCACGCAACCCCCTGGAAATACACGAGATACATCCGAGGGGCTGATGGCAGCCGAATTTGCAGCTGCCGTCTGTCTCCCTGATATATTTCTGGGGTTTGTGCGCTTTCTGTTCAGAGCACACAAACTCCGTAAATAGACAGCACGGCTCCTTGCTAGGTGCACATCTAACATTATGGAGCATACGTGCCTGATATCCCCTCACATAGCTTTCCATAGTGTTATATTGTTCTACAGAGCTTTGTATAGTCTTTTATGGCCTGTATTGTCCAACAGAGATGTCACGGTGTTATATTGCAACACAGAGCTTGCCACAGTGATATATTGTCACACAAAGCATGTAAACGTTTTAACACAATGCCCCATAAAAAAAAACTACAGAAAAACATGGAAACAAGCATATTTCTGAACTCGTGCTGTCAGAGCTATGGCCATCCAGAATAATGTCTTGATTCATTGGTTGCCCACACTATATGGAGTCAGTTACTGTAAGTTCCGGGAGAAATGGCTTTACCATGAGCAGTCCCATGTGACTTTTTCTGTGTGGATGATTGCTTGGAAGATCTGCTTTTGTTCATGTGGCACTGGAAGGTGTCTGGACTCTTTTCATCGGCTTCATCAACTAAGTTTTCTCGTTAAGTTCAGGGGGTCATGGTATGCCACCAATGTGTTTGTGGGGTTTGAAAATGGACTGCAGCTCTGTGTATACCAGGTGTCTCGGACTCTTTTAATTAGTTAATTCAATATTGTACTACTCATTTGTTCATTTAACTTCAACGTGTGTTTGTTTGTGCTGGCCTTTTCCCCCCATTGTTTAGAACATTGGGTATAGGAGAACTTGTCCAGTAAAGTCGTGCCCATGGTGATTCAGTGGTGGACATTGTGCATGAAGATGGGGCAAAGAACTTTAAGATAAACAGGTAAAAAAAAATCAGTATGGCAGGGGATAGTGGGTTAGGTTATTTAATACTTTTTAGTAAAAGGAATGAGATTGGTGTTTTGCTGTCTTTACTGTATGTGTAATAAATGCTGTGACCTTTTTAACCCACATCTTTGGTGTCTGTCATTATTAGGGGTAACTGGGCTATAGCTCAGTACAGGAGTGAGTCTTTAGCTTTCTGCAACCGCACCCACTACCTTCGCACATTCCAGATAAGTCTCCAACTAACACATTATTACATTTCACACCTATTCTAATTTATTAAATTATTTAATTTTGATTTTGAGATTGCCAGCTTGACAAAGCAGCCATGAGAAAAACAAACAGACAGTAGCAACACATTTGCCAAATTAATTATGAGGACATTTTTTTTTATTAACCCTGACCAAATATCATTTATGATGGAAATTTTTCAGTGATGACTAGGTTCTAACCTGTGCCAATCATCAAACAAGGAAGGTATCATCAGTAGCCTAAAACTCCCTACTTGCTGTATAAATTGAGAGTTTTTTGATACACAAACTTAAACTGAGTTCAAGTTTTGAAAACAGACTTCTACTTTCAACCATGAAGATCGTCATAACTCTTATCCTTGTAGGATGCTGCAGCTGCTTTGGTATGACTAATTTAAAAAAGTTTATTAAGATTTTTGTAATATACTCTGATAATCTTGATTTTTACTGTACAGCTTCAGCGCAATGGTGCAAGTTTTCCAATCACCTTACATGAAAATGGGTAGATTTATACTAATAAAAAAAAACATAAAATGTTTTGTGTGGCTTTAACCTAAAGCATGGATTATGTAAATGAAAGCACTGATCTGAAGAAGCACAAATAATCATGCTACTGAAAAAACTAAAATGTATACATGATACACAAGGCTATCAGTACACATTCACACAAAACATGTTAATGATTTTATTACCATTTACAGCTAATTAAAGCACCTATATTATATAACGGCGATTCAGACAAATTACAAGGTTAATTTCTTAAAATACATTTAATCAGATATAATCATGGCCGTTTCAGCATCATATTATAGGAACTTGTTCAGGTGAGGATTACACTATCTTGTTTGCATATTTGTTCAACCTTGCATCTGAACATGGGGCACTTTGTTTCTATTTCAGTAGCAAAGTTCTAGAGATTAAACTCTTATGGTAGTAATATGTTTTGTTAGATTTGCCAAAAGTGGAGACAAGTTAAAACAAAAGAGAGAGTAATAGCTATTTTCTACATGTTATTTAGCACTGTGCTTTGGAAACACAAAGATGTAAAGAGGGAAGAGCAATCCTCATGCCATGGGTGTTTTGACCTTCAATTAATATATTGTAATTATTGAAAGTCTATATGGAGTCAACTTTGTTGATGCTCTGGAACATATTAGTTGCAAGTACACAAAGCTTTACTTTGTATCTATCTTAATTAAATGATGTATGTTATATTAGTATAATATAATACTTGATTATAAATTTATGTATTCTATGTGGAATATGTAAAGTGTTTGGATTATATGTCTTGCACCAAAGGTACTGGATACATGTTATTTATAAAACCTATGGGATATCTATCTATCTATATATATATATATATATATATATATATATATATATATATATATATATATATAATAATCCAATTTTTTTTATTTATTTCCTATGCAGTTTCTGCCTTAATTCCTTGTACAAAAAAGATTACAGTAAGTGAAATTATTTTATTTATTTGAAGTATATTTATTTAATTGACTAGATAATTTTAAACTGGCATGTTGCTTACTAAACTATGTATGATTAAAAAAAGAGAGCAAACAAGTAGTTACAGTTAAATGTCAAGTTTAAAGTAATGAAAAGGTCCATATTTATTGAGGCAAAGCTGAAGATGTTTTGCTTCACCTATAAGAAATTGTACTGCAGGCATGCCTTAAAAATATAGATCATATAACCAAAATCTCCACCTTTCATTATTTTTAAGATCTAAACTCAACTTAAGTAAGTAAAAAGTATATTAAATCATATCATTTTTCTTTCTTCTAGTGTGCACATGTTTGTAGTATAATAATCTCCCCCTAAACACACATTTCCATCTACTGTTCAAAAAGTGAAAAAGTCAAGATCGCTAGGCTTGTCACCTTTACTGCCCAAAAAGGTGCAAAAGTGAGAAACAAAAATATAGAAAATAATGTTACAGTATCTGTGCATATACATTACTATAAAGTACAGGGGTACTGTAATATTATTTTATAAATTACTATGGAGTAATTTATATCTGCAGACATATGAGTATAGGAGCACTGTAAAAGTATTTCATATATTTTTTGTTCCACTTTTTTCACCTCTTTCAGCACTTATACACTGATCTTGTTATGTGTGTTCTTTTACATCAATTTGAACTTATATTATTAAAAATCAATTTATTGTTTAAGAATTTCATTAGGATTAGCCCCAATTGAGGTATTTTTTGCTAAGGGGCTTTAGTTATCTTCATTATAATTATTGAAGCACATCATGCTATTTTAAACGCCAAGTTATCAGATGTGTCCGAGTGCCTATAAATGCAATTGTTATTTTCCCTGCATATTTATCAACAAAGTGCATACATCTTATATGTATTTACTGTAATTTTGTTCAATCAAGATATTAGTCACACAGAGAGAAACACATTGTTATAACATTTTAAAAGTATATTGGTGTATCAGCAGTGATTTTTCATTTTTTATTTCTTTTCAGCAAGAGGAAGCTAACATTATGAGTACCTTCGCTATAACTCTGATCAATGAACTCAGTCAACTACAGGTACTTATGTACAAGACAAAATGTATTCACAAAGTTTGGAAAGAAGGGTGTCATGTGGCATGCAATAATGAAGTATACACTTATTTTTGCAAACCTGCTGAGCTTCCCCTGCAAACTCACCAGGCTTATCCTTGCACAATGTATATCTAAATTGATGAGATTAAATGTTCATCTCACCTCATCTCACCTCACTTTACCTGCAACTCACCTTTTAGTGAATAACCCCCTCAGTCTCTTTTCTCAATTTTGGATTGTAATTAGTGTTGAGCGAACCCGAACCGCACTGTATGGGTTCGTACCGAACATTACGGTGTTCGGACCCCGGACCTGAACACAGACATTCTACTGTATGTTCGTGTTGGAGTTCGGGGTTCGGCTATAAACCGAAAGTCTATAAACCAAATGTTTATAGACTTTCGGTTTATTGAATACATGTAATGCTATTGGCTTTCTATAAACCGAAATCGAGTCCCCAATCATATGAATAGGTCACTTTGAAAAATTCTGGCTACCTCCTCCTCCTCCAGCGCCGCTTCCACCTACACTGCCACGGTCACCGCCTCCTCAACCTATGGGTCACTTAGTATAAACTGAAAGAGAATACCCTGCACTCCAACCCTCTCTCAAATGGATAATTCTGTTGATCCTCCTGGCAGCTATGCTTTAGATTTAGATTTACGTTCTTCCAAAACTAAAATCAAAGATTCTATCTAGTGCTATTTTATGGCTCAGCTGCATTTTTAATTTGTATGTATTTTATGTTATTTGTAGTTATTTCCCTATCCATATTTGCTTGCAGGGCACTTGTCCTACGCTTACCCCCATTTTACTTCCTTTTGCAACCCTCTAGCCCTTTCCAGGACTTTTTTAGAGGCATTTTAGTGCCAAAAGTTCGGGTCCCCATTGACTTCAATGGGGTTCAGGTTCAAGTTCGGGGTCAAGTTCTAGCCCGAACCCGGACTTTTTTCAGAAGTTCGGCCACACCCAAACATCCAGGTGTCCGCTCAACTCTAATTGTAATGGCAGGGATGCCAAGGGAGTCTTGCAGGCTAATACCACAGTTGTGATTGAAGAAGAGTAGACCAGTCGGTGTATTATTAAATATATGTACTTGTACTGGCTTTATGATTATCTTGCTAAGGTTCACATTTTTTCCAAGTCCCTCTGTCCGTTTTTCTTCCTCTGGTCCCTATTTCCGAGGAGCTCAGATGGTTAATCACGTGTATCACTATATCACAGAGCTCCAGAGCAATACAACTCCTCATATAGTGTTTTTAAAAGTATTTATATATTCGGTTTTGTAAATAAATTGCATTAGAATCCTTAATGGCTTACTAAAATGCATAAATAGCCATCGTTAGCCACTCCACGAAAAACAACAGTGTCCCTCTTTAGCGGAAATATTAGGAGGTATGTATAGCACACAAAACAAACATAACTACATAATAAATTATAATTTAGTATTTGATGATTATGTTCAACTTTTATGTATACCCATTTCTATGAAAATGGGGGACTATATGTAATATATTATTTTATTGTTTACCCCTAAAGTTATGTGGATGCACGGGTGCAGCTGCTGAATGCAAAAAGAAATGCTTAATGGAAAAAATATGCCAAATTGTGGTAAGTGTAACTTTATAAATAAAATATCAAATGAGCAAATAGTTAATTTGTTAAAATTCAACAAAACTAACAAAGATTAACTTGTGGAAGGTTGAGTCAGCATCTAGTTCATGACATTACAGCAGACCATGCAACAGTTTTAAACATAGAAACATAGAATGTGTCGGCCAACAAGAACCATTTGGCCCATCTAATCTGCCCAATAATACATGTGAATCCAGTTTAATCTAGATGTACTAAGGGTCAGTGGCATTGCTAGGTTGCCAAAAGATCTGGGGCCAGTACCCATGACAGATTTGATACAAGTAAATAGGCTCACATGTTTGGGTCTGGTTATAAAGTGTATATATGTGATGCCAATGAGCAATTGGTGTATATATAATATACACATACATAGATTAATATGAGGATGCCAATGGGATGAGATGGAGGGTGATTGGGGTGATAAGATGTATGGAGGGGGTAAAATAGAGGAAGAAGGTGAGATGTGTGCTATGACAAGGGTGGAGTGAGATGGAGATTGAGAGGGGTGATATTCTGGAGAGAGGGGTGAAATAGAGGGTGGGTGGGGGGATGAGCTGGAAGGAGGGGTGAGGTGGATGGTGAAGAGGAGTAATAAACTGGAGGGTGAAGGTGAGATGGGGAGAGACAGGTGATGGGTCGATAAGAGAGAGAGAGAGGGCTGATAAGATGGAGGGAGAGGCTGGCAGGGGTGATAAAATGGAGGGAGAGAATAGATTTTTACACATTGATCTTTACATTACGAAAAGTGTTATAACCATTTAATCTATACATTTGCTGGGTTAAGTTTCCTGGTGCCATCTCCAACATGGCCACCACAACTGATGCACTTGTAGATGTAGAGGCAGAATTTACTCAAAGTCCATGCTGATATATGAACAAAGATAAATTCTAGCACTAGATCTATAACCAAGCTGCACCAGCCTGTGTGATTCCCTGCATTCACACGTAGAACAAAGACAGAAAATGTGGTAGGTGCGCTCAGTAACCCCCACCAAAACAAATAGCAATAAGGAATGCTAATATTTGCCTGAAGTGATGATCACTCTTATGCAGATGGTAAATGATCAAGGAACATATGCAAAAGAAAAGCATAGAGTAGCAAAAATGTAACTTTCAGGGGAAAGTGGTAAAAATAAGCTATTGCACTCACAAAGCTTTCATGATAAATAGAGCTCATCAACTGCAGGCTAGGTTCATCAGCTGCAGGCACTCTTTTCCTCTTCCTCAAATAATTTCCAGTAGTGTATAAGGAGAAAATAGCAGTAGTGTATAAGTATACAAAATACAAAATGTATTAATAAGAACAAGTAATATCTTACATGCACTGCTCCAGGTAGCTCTCTGAGGGTCAATGAAGAGAATAAAAACAAAAAATAATAAAAACGAGTAAAAACAAGGAAGTCTTTAAAAATCAAAAGATGAAGCCAAAGGAGGCTATTTGCAGAAAAAAGTACAGGTCCCACAGACGCGTTTCGCCTTAATAAAGGCTTCCTCTGGGGTGTGACTGCTGTACTTTATGTTGGTCCTTAAATATTCCTCCATGGTGAGTAATTGGCATCTACTTCCTGGTTCCGTTTGATGGCGTCATCATGACTAGGCAATATCATGTGATTGCCAAACATTACGGAAGTCAACCATGTGGTTGGCTTGGATGGCAGTGTATACATATACACAGCAGTAAAGGAAAACAACGAAAGGAAAAAAAAAACAAAAAAAAATGGGAAGACAGGAAGCAAGATGTTAGTCTCCGTATACAGACAGCTATTCAAATGTAAATATTGTAACTCTGCAAGATGATATTATGCTATGGTTCCTGCAAGGCTCCAATAATACAAGTGTGTTTGTGGTCACCAAGCTTCTTAAATGTTGCCATATTAATGAGTGAATGGTAGTAAATATCCACATGCAACACCCATAAATGTAAAAAAAATTGTGTTTTTTGTCAAAGTGCATGCTGTTGGCACAGAGAAAAGGCTAAAAAATATATATTTTATCTAAATATACTGATAAAATGTCTAATATATTTGCTTAGACATCTGCCTTGCACAATGTATAGAAACAGGTGCATTACATGCGTGAAGGAGACTTCAGCACTGCTGGCCACTTGTCGTTCAAGGAGTTAAACTGTATACTAATATCGTCAGGATTTGCTAGAAGGTAGCAGTTATGGAACTACAACTCCCACTATTCGTTAGTGCCCTGTCACTTCATAATGTCAGTCATGTCATCAAAGAATTACATCCCACCCATATAAATACCAGCTGGCTGAGAGTGATAGGAAGTGCAGTCCCCCATAAATGCCAGCTGACTGAGAAAGATAGGCAGTGAAGTACCCCATAAATGCTAGCTGGCTGAGAGTGATAGGAAGTACAGTACCCCATAAATGCCAGATGGCTGAGAGTGATAGTCAGTGCAGTCCCCCCATGAATGCCAGATGGCTGAGATAGGCAGTTCAGTGCCCTCATGAATGCCAGTTGGCTGAGAGTGATTGGCAGTGCAGTCCCCCATAAATGTCATCTGGCTGAGAGTGATAGACAATGCAGTACTCCCATTAATGCCAGCTGGATGAGAGTGATAGGCAGTTCAGTACCCCCCAAAATGCCTGCTGGCTGAGAGTGATAGGCAGTGCAGCCCCCCCATAAATTAGTACCACACTCACATCACATCATTCCCATCATTGACGTCACAACACTCACATCACTCACGTAACATCACTCTCTTCACATCACATCACATCACTTCACTCACATCACTCACACACAGCAACATTTGTTTTGTTTTTTTAAATTTCCCTTACCTACTATGAGCAGCTTAGTAGACCCTGCCAGCAGCACAGACTCCTCCTCTTCCTGCTCACAGCTCCAGCCACTCTGCCTGTCAGAAGCACAGGCGATCAAGTGACAAACAGAGCCGCACAGGCAGCAGCAGCAGGAGGAGGAGTGTCTGTGCTTACTGCATGCACAGACCCTGTGCTGCTTCTCCTCCTGCTGGGGCTTGGAGAGGCAGGGTAGAGGAGCTCTCCTCTATCCTGCCTCTTGTCCACTCGGGTTAACCATATGACAAGCCCCAAACTAAACATTTGGGGCTTTCACAGGGAGACTTGGGGCTTCAGTCCCATTAGACCCCCCCCCCCCCCCCCCAGCAATGGAATATATTATTACACATCAAGTACTTAAATACACAGATACACAGAAAGTGTAGACAGATAAGAATCATTCGGCCCATTTAGTCTGGCCAGTTTTATCTTTTGGTCCTTATTTTACATCAGAGATGGTCTTAAACCTATCACATGCATGCTTACATTTTTTTCATTTTCTCCAGTCCATGCATCCACCAAACTCTCAGAAAAGTAGTATTTCCTGATATTACTTTTAAATCTTTACTCTTATAATGTAAGACTATAAGCTCTAGAAAGGTATTATGCTCTCTTCCCTTATGTGTTGGTTCCCTTATGCTTCTATTATTCCCCTCTGTTTCGTCAAATCTTTCCTCGAAGCTCTTTTAACCTTTCCTGGTAAGTTTTATCCTGCAATCCATGACCCAGCTTAGCAGCCCTTTTTTGAACTCTCTCCAAAGTGTCTAAAGCTTTCTGGAGACCTATACTTTGCTCTTGGCTTCTTGAGTCTAAGGTGCATTGTCTTGCCTTTGTCCACATTAAATGTCAGTGGCCACTTTCTGACTATTTTTCGAGTTTACACAAATCATTTGCCATTTGGCTCATTCCTCTAGGAACATTGACCCTGTTGCAAATCTTTGTCTCATCAGCAAAAAGACATAAGGGTCTACTCAACATAATCTGACTTGTCCTGTATTGGATAATCGCAGAATAGAACAAATCCCCAAAATGTGTTACTTAATATCCCTGAATTTAGATCCGAATAAGCTGTTCAGGCAATTTGGAAACCAAATCTTTATATGAGAACATTTTTGCTATAAAAATCATAGGTTTTCAGTTACCCAATATGCCCTTAATTCAGCTATAAGAGGTGC
Source organism: Pelodytes ibericus (assembly GCA_036172795.1). Classification (NCBI taxonomy): domain Eukaryota; kingdom Metazoa; phylum Chordata; class Amphibia; order Anura; family Pelodytidae; genus Pelodytes; species Pelodytes ibericus. The sequence goes on along the minus strand of CM069858.1, from coordinate 88,310,749 downwards.
ATTTCGAGCATTTAACCTCTCCAGATCTGACCTAGAGAATTGAAATTATAATGTTAAAAAAGTTTAAAATAAATAAATAAAACCGCTCCACCTTGGAAAATAAAATACCATGACCCCAATCCAAATTAGAGGATGTAAGGTTTACTAGCCCTGGCCCTCCTAATTATAAACAGGGCTGGAAACTGGCTAATAGACATGTGCATTCGTTTTCGGAAAAACGAATAACGAAAATGCTAAGCTAACGAAAGCCGAATGAACGAATGGTTAATAAACGAAAATCATTCGTTCATTCGTCCATTCGTAGTACTATTGCATTCTATAAGCCGAAATAGAACGTTCGGTTTATAGAATAGCAATAGGATTACATGTATTACATAAGCCGACAGCCTATAAACCGAAAGTTCGGTTTATAGGCTGTCGGCATTTCACTACACGGAGACAAAGAACGTTCGGTTTATAGGCTGTCTGCATTTCACTACACGGAGACAGAGTCTCCATTCATTATGAATGGAGACTTTGTCTCCGTGTAGTGATATGCCGACAGCCTATAAACCGAACGTTCGGGTTATAGGCTGTTGGCTTATGTAATACATGTAATCCTATTGCTATTCTATAAACCGAACGTTCGGTTTATAGAATAGCAATAGGATTACATGTATTCCATAAGCCTTAAATCTATAGACCGAATATTCGGTTTATAGACTTTCGGCTTATAGAAAACATGTAGTACTATTGCCTTTCTATGAACCGAACGAGAGCCCCATTCATATGAATTTCTTATGAATGGGGCTCTCGTTTGGTTTATAGAAAGCCAATAGTATTACACGTATTCTATAAAACGAACGAATAAAACGAAACAAAACGAAAATAATGAACGAATTTCGTCTGAAACGAATGCAGTAATGAACGAAATTCGTTTTAGACTAAATAAATAAAATTTTCGTCCGAATGGACGAAAACAAAACAAAAATTTTAGTTTTGCAGATGTCTACTGGCTAAATGTCTCACAGCACCCACAGGATCAGGCCCCTCCTCACCACATTTAAGAGCAATGGGAGCCATTTGGCTGAGGCAGCCCTATCCCCCTCTAACTATAATCAGGGCTGGCATTTTGGCTCCCAGTGTTCATACTATGTACATCGGACACAATGGCTCTGTGCCCTACATAATGGCCATCAAACCTTATTTGTCTTTACTTAAGACAGCTGAAGTGAAACCTTTTCCTCTGTAAATTCTCATGTATCTAATGTCTCAATAGTTTTTTTTCCCCCTAACTGAAGACCCTTAACTTCATTCTCATAGTGTGGTTTTATTCAGTCAAAAAGACTTGACACTTTTTTGAAACTCATAAGGCCTAGGTGTCAAACTATAGCCCTCCGGCTACAGCAAACCGGGTCTGTGTACTAGGCAAATACAACTATCCCCGTATTGAAAATAAACTAACACCTCTGGGTCTGGAGGCTAATCAAAATGTCCCAAGATTAATCAATACATTTAAAATGTGAATTACTTCCCTACCTACCTCTAACTTTCTCAGGTAGGGACAAATGCCCTAAGATCCACCATCAAAAATAAGGGCAGCAGGGGGTGGCTATTGTAAGTTCTGTGCAAAAAAGTATTACTGGTACCTGTGTTTTTTAATGGAGTGTCATTTATTTTTAATGGTGGTCCTTTGGGCATTTGTCCTTACCCGCGATGTACATAGTATGAAGGCTGGGAGCCATTTTTCCAGAAAGTCTTTTGAAACTCATAAGGCCTAGTTGTGAAATAGCAGCCCTCCAGAGACTGCAAATACCAATATTCCCCACTAGCTTTCTAGAATGGCAAATTATTATTGTAGTTAAACTCCAGAAACTGCTTATTTCACTATAAAATGTTAAAGGGATAAATAGTCATTTAACGTCACTAGAAAAGTTGTGTGATTCCTGATGTATGCTATAGAAAACCTGACTACATAGTGCATTTACCGCATGACTAATGGTGATGGTCGCTTTTGATTTGGTAATGCATCAGCAAATGTGTATGAAAGACCATTACCTCTCTCTGTATACTAAGAATTTTAATTGTGCTTATATAAAATAACTGATATACATATGTATTACAGTTCTGATAAAAATAATGGAAAATATACAATTGCATAACAATTGCATAACAAATAGCATTTGCTTCAAATATAGACAGTTGTACCTTTTGTGTTGTATCAGTTTATTCTTAAAACAAAGAAAATATCTTTTTTATCTGTTTTAGGACATAGCTGTTGAATTTAAGGATTGTACTAAAGAAATTATCGTTGATGAAGTGGTAAGCTATGCTTATGTATTTGTAAGTCATTCCCGTGTATTTGTCTATCTATCTATCTATCTATCTATCTATCTATCTATCTATCTATCTATCTATCTATCTATATAGATACAGGTCACTGTGGTGATCTTCACAACCAACTTGCTGATTCATTTTGACTAACTTGCACCTTGCCCAAACTTCTGTTGCCAGGTATCACAATTTTTTGTCAATGACTGATCAGTTCCAAAAATTGGAAAGGGACAGGCCCCAATGCAGAAGTATGTCTATTAAGCAGGGGCGGATCAGAGTCTGATCTCGGGAGGGGTACATGTCTCTCTGTCTTTTGCTCTCTCCCATGTCTGTCTGTCTTTTCCTCTCTCCCATGTCCGTCTGTCTTTTCCTCTCTCCCATGTCCGTCTGTCTTTTCCTCTCTCTCATGTCCTTCTGTCACGCTCCTCTCCCTTCCCATGTCTGTCGCACTCCTCTCACTCCCCGTGTCCCTCTGTCTCTTTTCCTTCCATGTCCGTTTCTCACCTCTTCCTTCCCATGCCCGTCTTTGTATCCTCTTCCTTCCCATGTCCGTCTTTGTATCCTCTTCTGTGCCATGTCCGTCTGTCTCTCCTCTCATTTCCCAGCTCTCTGTCTCTCCTCTCCCATGTCTGTCTGTCTCTCCTCTCCCATGTCTGTCTGTCTGTCTCTCCTCTCCCATGTCTGTCTGTCTCTCCTCTGCCATCCAATGCCTTTCTGTCTCTCCTCTGCCATCCCATGCCTGTCTGTCTCTCCTCTGCCATCCCATACCTGTCTGTCTCTCCTCTGCCATCCCATGCCTGTCTGTCTCTCCTCTGCCATCCCATGCCTGTCTGTCTCTCCTCTGCCATCCCATGCCTGTCTGTCTCTCCTCTGCTATCCCATGCCTGTCTGTCTCTCCTCTGCCATCCCATGCCTGTCTGTCTCTCCTCTGCCATCCCATACCTGTCTGTCTCTCCTCTGCCATCCCATGCCTGTCTGTCTCTCCTCTGCCATCCCATGCCTGTCTATCTCTCCTCTGCCATCCCATGCCTGTCTATCTCTCCTCTGCCATCCCATGCCTGTCTGTCTCTCCTCTGCCATCCCATGCCTGTCTGTCTCTCCTCTGCCATCCCATGCCTTCTGTCTCTCCTCTGCCATCCCATGCCTGTCTGTCTCTCCTCTGCCATCCCATGCCTGTCTGTCTCTCCTATGCCATCCCATGCCTTCTGTCTCTCCTCTGCCATCCCATGCCTGTATGTCTCTCCTCTGCCATCCCATGCCTGTCTGTCTCTCCTCTGCCATCCTATGCCTGGGTGTCTCTCCTCTGCCATCCCATGCCTGTCTGTCTCTCCTCTGCCATCCCATGCCTTCTGTCTCTCCTCTGCCATCCCATGCCTGTCTGTCTCTCCTCTGCCATCCCATGCCTGTCTGTCTCTCCTATGCCATCCCATGCCTTCTGTCTCTCCTCTGCCATCCCATGCCTGTCTGTCTCTCCTCTGCCATCCCATGGCTGTCTGTCTCTCCTCTGCCATCCTATGCCTGGGTGTCTCTCCTCTGCCATCCCATGCCTGTCTGTCTCTCTCTTCTCCTTTCCCATATATGTCTCTCTCCTCTCCCTTCCTGGCAGGCAGAGCGATGGTGAGGGGGGATCTTCTGATCTCCTCTCACTTCCGTCTCTGCCTGCAAGCATGGTTTTTGTCTTTTAAAGCTGCTTTTTTTTTGGGGGGGGGGGGGTTTCCTCTCCTTTCGGGGGCGGGGGGGTTGGTCGGCAATTTGATAACTGAGAATTTGATTGTAAGGATTCAGTACTAATTTGACCCTTCCTCAAGAATTATACATGTGAGAATAGACAGCCTAAGAAACAAAAGACAAACCTTTTCCCATAACAAATTAGTAAACTAGCCAGTTTTTTGGTAACCTAATTGATAATTCAGTCAGATATTCTTTCATGAATCCACATTCTGATTAAAGAGGCCATAAAACCACTTGACAAGTCATATCCATAAAGGTTTCACAGGCTAAATGGAATTCATTCATTCAGTATTAAAGGGACTGTCTAGTGCCCAAAATGCATCTTCAAATTATTAATGAATATTAATGTGCTATCAAAGTACTTTACAATGCATGTTTTACATTTTGCATTGCTTAAAATCTAAAATACAGCTAGATGAAAATGTGAAATTACAGCAGTTTGCAAGAATCCAGGACTTGTAACTAATCACCATACACTGATTCCTGTATATACAGTGTTGCACTGTTGTGGTCTTTTTATGTTTTTTCCCTATATATACATGAGCCCTGTTTTTGGAGTATTCTGCCCACAGTAGTTGAGTAAAAATCATTTCATTTCAAATTAATGGAATTTTACCATTTCTCTAGTAATGTCATCAGACAATGTGTTGCACTGTTAAGATATCCTACTGTGTACAAGAGCAAGGTCACTCAGAGTCCATACAATGAATTCAATTTGAGCAGCACAGGAAGTGACTACATGAAACAAAACTTTATATCCTTAGTGTCAATGTAATCAGTGCTACTGCACATGCAGTAAACATGCAGAGTAATCATTGTGGAGGGCTCTAGTCAAATATTAAAAATGTGATTTATACAGAATGCCTGCATCAAATCGCACTGGAAAAAAAGCCTGTGCACTATACAAGCAGTAATCACCAAAGTGAGTTTGGGGACTACACTGTCCCTTTAGGGTCTGTCCAAGTCTAAGTCTGAATGTCTGCAATCACACCTCACTATGGGAAACCCTAGCTTAACCCCTTAGTGACAAGACATTTTTACCTTGACTTTCTCTTGGTGACAATGGCTGTTTTGACATTTCTGGGGTATTTGTGTTTAGCTGTAATTTTCTTCTTTCTCACATACTGTACCAACACAAATTATATGTTGTTGTTATCGTCATGAGAAGAGCTTTCATTAGATACTATTATGTTCATCATATCTTATAATTTACTACAAAAAAATCATAAAATATGATGAAAAAGTAAAAAATAATTATTCTTCTAATTTTGACCTAAAATATAATTTACACAAATACAATCATTAAAAAATACCCCATCTTAATAGTTTATAAATTGTCCCGAGTTTAGAAATATGCATGTTTCCATATTTTTTGTATTTTTTATATTTTTTTTAGTTATTGAGCAAAAAAAAATAGTGTTTTTTGTTTTTTCCTATATTGACCTTTTGACTCCAACCCAAACCCTAACACTAAATTTAACCCCAACTCTAACCCTTATGCAATTCCTTAATATATTTTAATTTAATTTTAACCCTATACCTTATGCTAAAAATTATTTAATTTTAACCTTATAGGCTAATCTAACTATAATACCAGTTTTTAGATAATCAAATCTTTATTTTTTATTTTTTTAACATTGCACTGTTACTTGCTGCCTCTAGGGGCAGTCAAGTAGCATATTCAGAGTGACGAAGGTGAATTTTCTTTCACTTCCGAAGCTCAGACCACAAGAGGGCATAACCATATTGACGGAGCATGCTGCTCTGTCAATATGGTGCCCACAATAACTCCATGGAGAGGAAATTTCGGTGTTGGCTATTGCCTCGACATTGAGGTAATAGACCAGCACCGTTAAAGCAGTTTTCATAATCGTTGATCACGAAAACCGCTTGTTTCACCGCAGAACGGGCCAGGCACGTCCATTGACGGGAACAGAGTTCCCGGAGGACGTGCCTGACACGTCCATTGACGCTAAGGAGTTAAAGGAACACTGAACGTGAAATTTTAATTGTTCCTACTGTGAGGATAAACTGGCGTGTACTTTTGATAGTACACGCAAGTTTATCCTCTTACCGGCAGCTTTCAGGCTTCCATAGGAAGCAGGCAGCCCTATGGTCGGCGACCGGCTCTCTCTACTAGCGCAGAGAGAGCCCTTCATTTTTGCATGCGATCAGCAGGGTTGAACTTATCTAGCTCTAATTGGCTGTGTGAGCCAACCAGGAACTCCTGTGTCTCGCATGTCAGACACAGCAGATAGTAAACCCATGTGTATCTATTAAGATACACATTGGGCTCACTTAAAAGTCCCAGGACATGTTTTGTTTAACCCTTGTTTCCTTCAAAAAGGTTTAATGTTTCTTTAAGCTGGGAGACACTTGTGCTATTGAAAGAAAGTAGCACAAATTGCTACTGAAGTCAGAAACACCAAAGTATATCAATGCAATGACACGTGGACATAATAAAAACAATTGTAACATAAAGCCATGATAAGAGATATTAAACATATTCATATTTGCCACATGGTGCAACCTGATTGTTAGTAGTATATTAAGCCTAATCTAAGTCACTATTACTATCTTAGTCTAAGAATAGTTATAATACACATATTTCACTACTAAAATAAAGAAATAAAGCTCTTACCTTATAAATACTCAGCTGACCATGTTATTCTAAAGACATTGAATATGCTAACCTAGCATAGTATTTATCGCAAGGCAATATTCTATACTGCAGTGGAATGATATACATTCTCAAAATCAGAAATATAAGTTGTATAGGCATGTGCATGAATTAATCTTTATTTGCATCTTATTTCAAAGGTTAAATGTATGCCAGTGACTCAGGAACAAAAACATCAACTACAAGTGGCACTTGAAGTAAGGAGAAGAAATGTCTTTACAAGTCTGTACTTAAATATTACAAAATATGTTACTTAATTTATAAAATAATAAATACTGGGATACAATTCCCTTATAACAATTCAAACCAATTAATCACCAGCTGGATACAGAGATGTGCAAAAAGTGCTATGGTGGATCAAGTGATGAAATGTTGTTCTGTTGACATTTACACGATAACCACATTTTTAACAATTTATGTATTTTTCCCATTGTGCAGAGGTGGCACGTGATTTGTCTAGATTCACTGTTTTGTTAACTGTAATGTAAACATAAATATAAGTGAGGATTCATGTGTCAGTGTAGACACGGATATACGTTCCCTCGATCACTTAAAGCCTCTTTATATTATAATTGAAGGGTGAAAATTAAGTGGAAGTGGGCACATAGCTTCTGGCTTTCTTGGAACGTATTTCAATTTTATCCTCCACTACAACTTATGCTGCACAACTGCCAGCAAAAATATCACTGGTCTGAATTACTAAATGACTAAATGTTAAGGTGTTAAAAAAAACAATATTTACTGTACTCTCATGAGGGGGTGTCATGGGTAAATACAATAGCAATCGGTGTATTTATAGTAATACAAAGTCTTGTGGTGGTGGCTAAGTGGAGGAAAAATGAAGAATCCAGACACAGAAAAGGCTGTAAATTTAGTTTACTCCAACGTAAACAAACAGCTCTGATGCCAAGCAGTTTTCTCCTACACGGTGAGTCATAACGCCTACGCATTTCGCACCAAAACTCGTTCATTTTTCCTCCACTTTTCCTCTATTTTCCCTCTAATCTTTCCTACACAATTACAGGAGGAGTGGGAGACTTCAGCTTTTCAAGCTGCATGGTGTGGCCCACTCTTTAGTGTATTTATAGTGCTGATATAAGACCTGCTTCAGAATGTAATTTAATATTCCCTTGATTTTGGAGAAAGCTGAATAAACTTTACTGCAAAAACATAGAATCTCCTGTCATTTTAAACCATTCAGCTTGCATGTGTGCCTTTCTGAATGGACCCCATTTATGTTTCATATCTGAAATAATTACAATTATATCTGCTGTAATGTTATAGAGGAACTAATCCCGATTAAAAGATTATTTGAAGGGCTTAGTCCATATTTAAATATACCACATACACTTTCACAATAAACATTTCATTCATTCCTTTTCAGACATGTGATCCTGCAAGTGTTGCAGATATTGTACTCACTTATGATAATATTACAAAAGGTGTAATGTGTGCAGTGGTAAGTAAACATTTTTTGTTCTTTCTAACTATGTTTATTATTTAATTAAACTCCTTCATGATGCATGGTGCTTGCATCCCAGAAGAAGCAAGTAACAAAACTCCATGTTTTGTTCCTGGCCTTGAACACAAGGTGATGGGTAGCCAGGGACACAATGACATAGTCCTGATCAGGATCTTCATAAACCCTGTGGTTCCCTGCCAAAAAAACAATGTCACTTGGGAAGTCACAGAGGTGCTCAATTTGAGCATCAGCTACAATTGTTTTGTCAGTCTGAAGCCACTCAAAGTGACCTTATCTGACAAGTGGGATTCCGTTGCAAGTCCCTGCAGTGGAATCTGAGCACAGCTCATTGCGGGGATCATCCCTTTTGGGACCAGAAAAATAGGAAGGCTTTAGAATGTCCTAGCATCATGACCACCTAACAACAAACAACTGTTTCACCATGAATTCAACTAAATATCAATATAAAGCATACCACAAAGAGGAACAATTTACAAGTCATTGACGGGTAACAGCACGCTATAAGATGAACAGGCAGGAACTTAAATCATTATTTCTAATAAACGTATTTCATTTAATATGAAAAAAGTATATTAAAGTGGCTTGGTATGGATGAGCTCCAAGAAGGCCACAGATTGTTGAAACTCTCTCTAGGATGAGGTGAAACTTGGCTATTTATGCAAGCAGAAGGGCAAAATCTATACAAACATGGCAACACTACGCCAAAAGAAGGCTGAAGGGATTCTTTCTGGTTACTTTTAACTTAAGCAAAAGAAAAAACTTACCTTCATCATTGAGATCCCCGAAGGAGCCATCTTGTGAACTAGATGAGCAGAAAAGTACAAAACCCAAGGATGAGAAAACCATTAAAGGCCCAGTCTCAAGAAACTGATCTATGAAAAGAGAATGATATTAATTAAGAGTCTTACAGAAGAACTTAAATGTCCCATCGCTAATATAGGGGTCAGACAGCCACGGAGGTTACTTGCTCTGATATAGATTAATTTAGAAATAAACAAAAATGTTTAAAAGTCTATCTGTTCCTGTCCAAATCTGAGATGAATAAATTGCGTATACGCAGAAGTAAGTTCACACTGACACATGCAGTTCAGGTTAAAATAACTTCGAGGAAATTTATTAGCATCTGGCAAAATTCAGGCTTACAAGTCCTTATAAAAACAGAATGACATCATCATTGAATATCAGATAATAACAAATAAACATCATGAATTGGGTTAAATGTTAAGTGGCTGTGTCAATGTCCACCCATCAATATGATTAATTGGCCCAAAAACTAAGTGGTTAGCTAGGTGTCCTCCCACCGAGAGGTGGTATTGTTCTGGACACGGGTGTGGACGGATGGCTCAAGCACCATCTTTCCCAGCACGAGACTTACTCGGTGGAAGGGGGGGCTTGGGCATCATTTTGCGTAGTTAGTGATATCAGTCTCGTGGTCGGGTGCAAGGTTCTTTTATGAATAGAACATTTCATTTGGCCGGTGTTCTCATGGCCTTCAGATTATACTATGTTGCAAATTACAGGAGATTCAGTAATTCCGGGGCTAGTTATGTCCTTAGAGAGAGAATACAGTCTCTATTCATTATACTAAATACTGTCAGGAAATTCTGTCATGTAATGTGAACAAAATGGAGTTAGTACAATAATTCAATACAGGTTCCAAATAAAGATTTTTAATAATTCTACATCAGTCCCCCCTATGAAATGTTAGATTCTAAAAGATAATCTTTATTTGTTAGTATCAGAAGACGTGTTAGCCCAAAGGCACAGAAACCCCGTGGCCGCTAGCTTGGTGTTATTGCAAAGTGCAATCCTGTCCCTTCATCTGTCCCTAGTTGGCTAACTCATCCGTCTGCTGGGCACTCGAACGCTTCACTCCGTGGGTATCCCGCAGTGGCTAGCCCACCACATCTCCACACGGTAGTCTTTCCCAAACAGACAGATGCTGTCCCTAAGCTGGTCCCTACCTAGAATTCTTGCACTTTATCAATAAAAGGGATAGTTTGTAGCGGTATACAGGGCGAGTTGATATCTTGGAAATCTTGGTCATCAACTGTGAGATGTGTGAAAGTGGGTGCCGCTTGGTCTACAGTCTTCAAAAGGAGTTTTCTCAGACAAGGGAGGACACAACAAACAAGAAGAGCAAAAATAAAAATAAAAATTAGTATTGCTATACCAATATGCATTAAAGCCTTTTGCCATTCTGTCATCCAACCAAACCATCTCTCCCAGGGATCCTTTATCCCAGAATTCCTTTTTAACTCTTCAGAGAGCTCATTCAACTTCTCTATGGCTAAGGTAACTTTACCATTAGGGCCTGTGTTTTCTGGAATGTAAGTACAACATGTCATGGTGTCGGGCAACATTTTACATACCCCTCCTTTTTCGGCTAGAATCATGTCTAAAGCCATTCTATTCTGGAAGGACATTTGGGACGTAGCCTGCAGCTGTTCGGCTAAGCCCTGGAGGGCATCCCTGGTGTAATTAACAAAGCATTGTTGGTTGTAATAAATGTAATTTATCCAATTTAAATTCTTGTTTGCAGTGACTATGGTAAAAAGTGATTCAAACCCTGCAGCAACTTCATCTCTTGCTTTAAACTCATTGGGCACCCCCCTAGGCACCCCAATGGCATCGATATAAACATGAGGGTCAAAACTGCCTTTAACTGGGGCTTCACGCTTTACTTTGGTTGGTGTGTGTTTGGACTCATGGGTGTCGGGGTGTGTGTCAGAGATAATGTGTATAGGCATGATGGCTTTGGCCAGAGTACACTCCCCCCACCATTCTTTGTCCATTCTGGATCTTAGCTGTAAATCCCCACACAACCAGTAAATATCCCCTAAAGATCTGGTATGGAATTGTAGAAGGTTCATGGAGACAGTTCTGTAGGTGGCACAATACCCTTTAGAGAAGTTACCCACAAATTTACCAATCCCATCATAATTAGCATAACAGGTGTAATTACCTTTATAAACTGTAACACCATCTGGGGGTTTGCAATCCTTGGCTAGAAGGGGATATTCTACTGTCCATGCTTTACATATGGACCTGTTGAATTCGTAATGATAGGCAAAAAGACTCAAAACACATTCTTCTACATCTACTGGCAAAGTTAAAGGCACGGTGCCCAGGTGAGGCCGGGCACCACCACACACATAGCATGCGGTTCTGTTATGCTTATTGGCATTATATTTCATCCATTCTAACCATAGATTAACATCGTTAAAACCTGTTTCAGCGGCCATGGTATCTTCAAATGTGGGGTTTGCAATGGCCATCATGTCTTTAAAGGACTGGATGTGTGGTTTCAATGGATTTGAGACCATGTGGGTGGTCCCTTGCCACTCAGAAGAGTGGCACATATCTTTAAGGTAGAAATGCCCTAATTTGTTATAGGAACCCTTTTTCCAATACATTCCCATTACATACTGGTCTGCATCTGTTGGGCTGGGATGCTTCATAATACTTCTGTATGAGGGCAGCCATCAAGTCTTTTGACAGGTGTGCAGGTCCATGTGCCCATTGGACAACTGTTGGATATAAATTTTTAGGAAGGCAGAATTTAAAGTTGTTGTAGTATATTCCGTCCTTTAGGACAGCCCCTTTCTTCTTCCATTTCTGGATTTCTTCGGGGGTAATTGCGGCTTGCTGTTCCCGCAAAATTCTTAGATCAGTAGGAAGGGTCTGTAGGGTAAAAATAGGAACTTCTTCTTGACCGGACACTTCTTCATCCACTTCCTGCAAATTTCTTGCTGCTTGCTTAGCAGCCTGATCAGCCAAATGGTTGCCCTTTGCTTCATCTGTATCCAACTTCCCATGTGCCTTGACTTTCAAGACGGCCACTTCTTCAGGGAGTGGGAGGGCATCCATTAGTTCCTTGATTGCAGAGCTGTGTTTGACTGGTGTACCGGCAGTGGTAAGAAATCCTCTCGTCTTCCAAATGAGGCCGAAGTCATGTGCCACACCCAGGGCATATCTTGAATCTGTATAGATGTTGGCACGTTTTCCTTCGGAGATTTTGCATGCTGAAGACAGGGCTTGTAATTCAGCTTCTTGTGCAGACATTGCTGGCGGTAGAGATGATGATTTGATAACTTCATCTGTTGTGGTCACGGCATATCCTGTGTGGTATTTTCCTTCTTCATCAGCATACCTTGAACCATCCACAAACAGAGTGAAGACAGGATTTGTTAATGGATTCTCATGTACAGTTGGCAGATGTATTGTTTCCATTTTCATTTGTTCAAAACAGTCATGAGGTGTCTCTGGGTCATAGTTATTCACTATGACCAGGTCTTGGAATTCATTTTCCAGGAAATGGCGTGGCCATGCTTCAAGAAGGTCAGTTGTTGGGTACTTGACAATGCCATTTTCCTGTAGCTTTGATTCATCCATGGTGGCCCATAATTTTGCCATGGGCCCAAGATCATTCTATGATTTTGTTTTCAACTTGGTAACAGGGACATGTGGAATAGCAGTATCCCAATGACGGTACAAGTAATTGAGTTCTGGGGGTAGTTGGATCAGGACCATGCTATTGCCTTCAGAATCACAATAGAAGTCTTGGGCAGTGAGTTTCACCTCCACCCAGTGGTAGAGTTCATCTTCATAGCAAGGTTCAGGAGTGATGTTTGGCTTGTACCATGTGGTACAGAAGGCATATCCTGGACCCTCACAGAGAGGTGTTTGTTCTTTATAAAAGGTTAAATCAGGATGCATTCTCTTGATGGTCCCAGTGAGAAGAAAAACATAGGTTTCATCCATGATAAACCCATAGTGGATACCCCCCTCAGGGAGTGGAAGAAGAGTGGATGGATTAAGAACTTGACATCTGTGTATGGTAATGTTGTCAGGCAGCAGGAGATGACACTGTAAACGTAGGTGTCTAGCGGGAGACACATGCTTGAGCTGAACTTGGTTGATGATGGCAGAGATGTCATGAGGGGCCAATACAACCAAGGGGTGGCCAAGGACCAGGTCTGCAGTTCTTTCAATAAGTTCCCTTGCAGCAAAAACAGCTCTAAGACATGAAGGGGTCCCTCTGGCCACGATATCCAGCTGGCAGGAGAAAAATCCAATAGGCCTCTGGCGGCCTCTTAAATCATTTGTTTGGGTAAGTACTCCTGTAGCATGGCCTTGTCTTTCAGAGACAAATAATTTGAAAGGCTTGGTATAGTCTGGCAGGCCCAGAGCAGGAGCAGATGCAATGGCACGTTTTAGAGTATGAAAATTGTCCAGTGCTTTATTGGTCAGGCAAAATGGGTCTGACTTGAGTGCATCATTGAGTGGTTGCATAAGCAGAGAGGCTTCTGGGATCCATGCTCTGCAATAGGAAATGAGGCCTAAGAAGGCATGTAGAGATTTTGAGGTCTTTGGAGGTGGAATATCCAGTACGGCTCTTACTCGGTCCCGAGTGAGATGTCTGGTACCTTGAGATAAGCAATGACCAAGGAAGAGTACTGTGGATTGACAGAATTGCAGCTTGAGACGTGAAGCTTTGCATCCTTGTTCTGCCAGATAGCAGAGGAGACTAATTGAACAGTCTTCAGTTGTAGGTATGTCATCTCCACAGAGTAATAAATCATCCACATACTGGAGGAGTACAACCTCTGGATGGTCTGTTTGCCATGGGTCAAGGATGGAGCACATGGCTTTTGCAAATTGACTTGGAGAGTTTTGTGCCCCTTGAGGCATGACAGTCCATGTATACTGTTTCATTTCATGAGTGAAGGCAAACAGATATTGGCAAATAGGATCCAGTGGAACACTGATGAAGGCATTAGCCAGGTCAATGACTGTGAAGTATGTTGCAGATGGTGGGACGCCAGAGAGCAGAGTGTGAGGGTTTGGCACAATAGGGGTGTCCAGGACAGTTGCTTCATTGACAGCACGGAGATCCTGAACCATTCTGTACTTCTCTGGCTCACCTTTTGGAGTTTTCTTCTTCACAGGAAATAATGGAGTGTTGCACTTTGATACACATTTTACAAGAGCACCCTTCTCCAAGAGTGCTTTGATTTGAATTGAAATAGCTGCAGCTTGAGCTGGTTTTAAAGGATATTGTGGTTTCCTTGGTAATTTTGCTCCTGGAATGAGCTTTACCACCACAGGTGGTACTCTTAGGTGACCTATGTCCTCTGGGCCTGAGGACCATAATTTGGCAGGTACCTTTGTTTTTAGTATATCAGGAAAATTGGACCTCTGTTCCTTTGCTTCCCCACGGGGTTCTTCTAAATGCAGCATTAGAGGTAGGGAGCACAAGGCTGAGGTGTCTGATTCGGATAGAGGAGTAGACAATTCCACTTGTCCATCTGGGGTGAAGGTGATAGATGCCTGCAGGCGTGAGAGGACATCAGCGCCTAACAGGTTAATTGGGCATGTGGAATATCTCCTAGGAGTCCAGACCTCTAGCAACTAAGAGTAAGGTATCTAGAGAGACTACCTTATATTCAGGGCGTGCAGAAATGATTCCCTTGCGTATAGAGTCTTTTACACCTTGGACAAATGCACCTGACAGCATTTGTGAATGAATCTTGTCAGTAAGGTCAAAACCCAAATCTGTAAACATTTGAAACAGTCTTGCATGAAACCTTTCCACTGATTCTCCTTTTTCTTGTATAATATCAGTAAGGCCAGCAGCCTGATCTGCAAGTTTGTCTAAGGTTAAGGGAGGAAGTGGCGGCCATGTTGGATGTGGGCACATCCGGGGCAGACTGGGCCGGACTGGGCATGGCCGGGGTCTGAGGAGTGGCTTGGAAAAAGGGGTAGGGGTAATTTGAATAGGGCAAGGACATGGGGTATGGTAAGGGGTATGGCCAGGCCAACTGGGTGGGGGCTATGGCGGAAACAGGGGAGGGCAGGACAGCTGGGTAAGGATTAGGGGCGGAGGTGGGAACCTGGACTGTGGGAGGGGTGAGTAACGGAGAAGACAGAGAAGGATTAGTAGATATGGGTGTAGGAGGAGTAGCCGGAACGGGTGTAGTAGGATTGGCAATAGCAAGGGAGGAGGGGTTAGTAAACTGGGTGGATGCAGATGGGATGGTAGAATTATCAACAGAGAGAGAGCGTAGAGAAGGAATGGTGGATGTAACATTTAGATTAGACACAGAAGGTAGTGCAGGGATGGATGAGGATGATAGGAATGTTAGGGATGATGAAGGTGAGAATAAAGATCCATCAGAATTCAGGACCGGGCAAACAGGGGAAGTGACGGGATAGGTATTGGGAGGGTCGGGAGTGGGGAACATGGTCAGCTGGCTATCGCTTGTTGCTGACTGAACCTTGAGAATGGACATCCCCTGGGCATCATCTTGGGGCGTTGGCTGAGGGGATGCCCCAGTAACACAATTCTTGTGATATACATACAGTTTTACACCTCTATGATTTATCTCTTCAACATTTTTAACCATCTCTTTACCCTCTCTATCTTCAACTAAGTCACACGCGAGCCAGCCCCTACTGGGCTTACTCGCTTCCTGTCCCATATCCCCCTATACAAAGCGTCCCAAGTATAGGTAAAGGAAAATGAAACAGAACGTCTACAGTGCTCGACTGCCACTAGGAAGGGTGGGTCCCTCCTAAGTGCGTCTTCCCAAAACGTAGACCAGTCACTGAATCCGTGTACCCTAGGTGGTAGCCACGGATTGGAGCGGGGTGAGAAGTGTGTGACCAATCACTTCTCTCACAAAGAGAAATAGAAATAAATAATATAAATAATACAGAAAATAGAATAAAGATAAAAAGTGAAAGTAGAGACAGACCCAGGAGTTTGAATGACTCCCAATTAAGACAACATTTAAGACAACATTTCAATTGAAATATAGTGCATGCAACACAGTTCAAATAAATTCAACAGTAATCCCTTTCCTTTACTCTTGTGGCCAAAGCCACCTCCCTCAACCTCGTAGTGTCCCCGCTCGGAGAACGATTTTCGTAAATCTCACTACCAGCGGCCGCGGAAAACAACTAACACCGGCCCGAGATCCGCCAGCCTCCCTCGTTACAGCAGTCCACTAAGTGTGGCCACCTCTATCCTCACTCCCGTAGTGCCCCTATGGACCCACCCATAAGTCTCACTACCCGTGGTGCAGGAAGACAGCAATGCCTGCTCGAATCCACCACCACAAAAATAAAATTCGGGAATGCCACCAGCTTCAGCGCTTCGAAGCTGGAGGGTACCACCCTCTGCAAGCAGAGCAAGGTGCACAATGATGCGGCTAGCTTGGCTATCAAAGTGACACCACGGGGGAATCCCCAGGAAGCAATGAGTCTACACCCCTCCACAGATTCCCCCCACTCTCTTTTTCCTTACTACTGTTAGCTAGACAGCACCTAAAAGAGAGAAAACAGGCAACGAGGACCCCCCAGGACAACTTCCACAGGTCCACCCCCTTTTTCCATACAGTCTGGGCCACGTGACTCCTAAAAGGGGTAAAACAGGCAACAGAAGACCCCCAGGCAACCTCCCACGGGTCCACCCCCCTTTTTCCGAAAAGAGGGAAAGAACAAAACTAACTAAACATAAACCACTAACATACCCAGGCAACAGATAGACTAAATGCAGGTAAACAAATGAGTAACAAGACACCGGGCAAGATATTACCTGTCTTTGATGCCCTCCCGGGAAGCAGTCACAGACACGTGGACGGGTCAATCAAAGGGGCTGGAACATACCGGTGGCTCCTGCAGAAGTCTCTACCGTGTAATCAGAGGTGATCAGTCTCCCTTCCTTCCCCCCCGATTCCTCCGTCCAACAGCGTCTTCCTTAAGACGGCTTACCGGCCAGAGGCCATAGCCCGGTGCCCCACGTTGGGCGCCAAATTGATGTAGATTAATTTAGAAATAAACAAAAATGTTTAAAAGTCTATCTGTTCCTGTCCAAATCTGAGATGAATAAATTGCGTATACGCAGAAGTAAGTTCACACTGACACATGCAGTTCAGGTTAAAATAACTTCGAGGAAATTTATTAGCATCTGGTAAAATTCAGGCTTACAAGCCCTTATAAAGACAGAATGACATCATCATTGAATATCAGATAATAACAAATAAACATCATTAATTGGGTTAAATGTTAAGTGGCTGTGTCAATGTCCACCCATCAATATGATTAATTGGCCCAAAAACTAAGTGGTTAGCTAGGTGTCCTCCCACCGAGAGGTGGTATTGTTCTGGACACGGGTGTGGACGGATGGCTCAAGCACCATCTTTCCCAGCACGAGACTTACTCGGTGGAAGGGGGGGCTTGGGCATCATTTTGCGTAGTTAGTGATGTCGGGTGCAAGGTTCTTTTATGAATAGAACATTTCATTTGGCCGGTTCTCATGGCCTTCAGATTATACTATGTTGCAAATTACAGGAGATTCAGTAATTCCGGGGCTAGTTATGTCCTTAGAGAGAGAATACAGTCTCTATTCATTATACTAAATACTGTCAGGAAATTCTGTCATGTAATGTGAACAAAATGGAGTTAGTACAATAATTCAATACAGGTTTCAATAAAGATTTTTAATAATTCTACATCAGCTCCACATCTAATAAAATAATAGAAATGTAGCTACAAATAATGCATTGATCAGCATGAACCTGCATTTAAGCTCAGAGTCTGAAAACATTATTTTATAAGTCTTGTTATGTAGCACACGTTATTAATGTTATAAAACATTCCTTTTTTGTGTGTGTTTTTCCAGGATAAACTTTTGGAGAAGGATGGCTACGACTGTGGTAAAATGATGGGGGGTCAGATAAAGTCAATGGTAAATATATTTTTATTTTTTAAATCTAAAATTGTATAATGAAAAGTTAACTGAGAGGTTATTTTTGAACTCGCGTGTTAATACAGTTATATTATTTTCAGCTTTATTATTTTTTATTTAGCACCTTGTCGGCTATTCAATGAGACAGGAATCTCTGCAAAGTGTAGACCCATTATACTTACAATATACAATGTATGCATGAACTAAAATAAGGATAGAAATACAGAAATAGTTACATCATCACGGTGGGCAACAGTGTATAACGCAAAGATGGCAGTTAGTACTATATGCACCAGTTGCACTCTTCCAAGTTTCTCTGAAGTTCCCCCCAGCCTTTTCTTAATTTTCCTCTATAAAATCTGCCTATTGAGGTAGTGAGTTAGTTATTTATTCTTGTATTTATCTTCCTTATTTTGTTTTAATATAACTAATACATTTTTTACTTTTTTTCATTTATTGCATTTTCTCTTCTGCTAATGCTTTTCTGCAGGTTGAGTACCCATTATTCAGAAAACCATTATCCAAACAAATCTGCCGATCTTGACAAAAGTTGCAAATCACACACAAACCTGTTAAAATGCATCAGTTTATTCAGTGTCTGTAATATGGCTTTCCATGCATGCTCAGATTCCCCCACACCCACAAACGTTAATACATGACATGTGTGCAGGTCTGATGCGCCAATAACAGGTTCCCAACGATGTCTCACATCACAGCTACATCACCTTAAAAGTGATGTATTTGAGCTATACAGAATTTGTATTGATACTACTGTATTTCATGAGTGCTGAGAGGCTTTAATATATCTCATTGGTGAAAATGATCCATTATCCAAAATTCTTCTGGTCCCAAGCATTTTGCACCCAAGTTGACCCCTTGACTTACAAATCTGGCTCCTTCTTCTCAATATGTTACTTTCTTCCCATTCTGACCTCCCAGAGTTCCCAATCTGACCCTAAGACTCCTCAATCTGTATTTAGGACTTACAGCAGCACCATCTTGTTGTAGATAATATACGCACTTGTACAATATGTTATATGTTGGCGTGTGTTCCAGGTCACGCTGAGAGATGTTTTATATACATTGGCGGTGTGTCTGCTGTAGTATATCTTTAGATCTCTTATAGATCATATAGTTTCAGCACTCTGCGTTGTGTTTTAAAATGTTCATTCACTCTGTCCCACCTTTCCATGCAAATTACTTGAATCCCCTTTATCACCTTATCCAGATAAAGGCCTTTCCCATGTATATTGCTACTCAGGCTCCAGCAACAGATATGAAATAAAATACTTAGTCTTTCCAGAGAGAGTTTCTTACTTTATTCAAAGTTTGCCCAGGACAAGATCACACAAGGATGCCTACACATCTTTGCACTCAGTACCCCAATGCATGCTGGTGTGACCAATGACAGACCTGCGTGGGTCACGTGATGTCGTGCGATTACATCACATGACCCACAAACGTATCATAATAAAAACTGCACTGCCAGACAGTGCCAATTTTCAGGAACTGCCATGTTGTTGAGCATACCACATTGCTAGTTGATTATTATGTGAATAGCACTAACTATTGGTGGAGGACAGGAACTACACTATGTCTATAGTACAAACCCTAAGGACTTTATTCATGAAAGAAAAAAATAATAGGAAATTTCGAACTTAAGGCCAAAGCAGCTGAGTTGCCTACTTTGGACTAAGTTAGAGATGTCATCTCAATTTAATGCAAGTCTCTATTTCATGAAGAAACTACACCTACAATAATATTAGCCAGTCATATTTCTAGCTGAACTTTATTGGACTTGTAGTTATTTATTGTGGTTGATGTTGCCTATACTACTTTTTTGTTGTTCAGCTATAACTGACTCCGGTAGAACTCTGCTTCCTTGCATCTGCCACCCCAGGCCTCCAGGCACAACCAGTGTTGTAGATCAAGCTTCCAAATCACCATACAGGACCAGTAACTTTGAAACAGAAAGGCACATTTATTGAACAGTAACAGTCTATATTCAGCCATAATCCAGTTAACATAAAACTCAACCCACATATTAACATACAATAGAAAAAAGACAACAATTAACCAGCATTGATACAGATATATAAAACCACATCATAATTAGTTCAAATATCACTTTAGCAGCAGACAAGCTGTGCCTGCACTACAGGGGGGTAAACTATCAACCATTGTCATCTACTCCTTTGTGACATATTGTAATCAGAGTGGTATCCTCTCAGGATTATGCATTACACATAAACCAATATACAAAACAATCTGACTAAATAACCATATTAAACATAGCACATAAGCCAGGGTGAGTCAGAATTACAGATGACACAATCTAGGTGCATGAGTAAAGTCAATGAAAAGTGCACCCTTAGCCGTTGTACCCAAATCCCAATGCCAGGGTCCATAATCTCTAGGGAGGAGACAAGCCATTACTTCTCTCCAAGAACCCCAGTGCAAGAAGGTTCTGTCACAAGGATATTTTGCCCCCACCTTCCCAGACTGCCCATGACTGATGGTGATCACTGAGACCCAAAAGCTCGCTTATAGTAATATGTAATACCAAATCTCCCATTGTGAATACACTCCAATTAGCCTTTTTTCTGAGTTGGCTCCTTAACCACTTGTTTTAGAGAGAATTCTTGTGGCAAGTTCAGTTTTTCTCAGAACCAGCTAATTTTATTTTCCAGTTCACATCAGGGAGATTAAAGGTACCCATGAAAATAATCTACCTCACCTTTCATTGCCATTTTAGGTATTTTCTCCAGTAGCAGATTATCTAACTTCTTTCTATTTCCATGAGATCTACAGATCGCACTTATCTGATTGACCATCTTGTTTACAAATTCTAAAGTAACCTGCGCAGATTCTATGTTGAACTCAGTACCTGGTATTAGATTGAATTTCATGCTATATTTCACATAATGGCCACGCTCCTCCTTTGCTACCATTTTTTTTTCTATTTATAGAGTATCATGGTATAACTATGTCTGGCCTAGTGTATCTTCTACAAGGCAAAAAAGGCACTCGCCTAAGGCGGCACTTTGCCAGAGGGGGTTAAACCACACTCCTGGTGCTTGAAACATTTTCGCTCCCTCCCCCACCATTCAGCAAGCATTAGCTCCTTCCAGTTAATCAGGGTGATGGGGGCATGTAATGGACATGGTGGGGGTATGAAATGAGGGTGATGGTGGCATGTAATGGGGGTGATGGGGCATGTCATGGGTGTGCAACATGGGTGATGGGGCATGTCGTAGATGTGCAACATTGGTGAGGGGGTGCCCAAATTTTGTCTGCCTAGGGCGGCACAAAACAAAGATACACCACTGCCTCTGACTAAAATTTACCACTTAGCTCAAATGTATAAGGTATTTCATTTTCTTATGTTTTGGTTCAAATGCAAACTGAAAAGCGGCAAATTAATTATGAAGTGGCACAGGCTGTGGGACATGCCTTTCATCCACAACTCTAATGCTACTAGATCCAGAAACAAACCATATGCCAATGTTAGTGAGTCTCTGTGGCAATATTTCCAACTTGGCTACTTTGGCCTTAAGTTTGTCATTCCTTGTCAGTTCTTAGTAATTCCCTCTTTCATGAATGAAACCCCGTGTTTCAAGTAAGCTCAAAGGCCCAAAATGTTTGGGTTTTATCCATGAAAGAGGAAATTACAGGGAGTTGACAAAATAATTCAAAGTCAAAGTAGCAGAGTTGAAAAAAATCCCCAGCTCAGCTATACTTCAAACTAGACTACTTTGGCCTTAATTTAAAGATTCCCTTGTCAATTCCATGCAATTTTCATTGAGCTGGTTCATAGCTGTATTAGTCCAGCGATGCAGATGAAAAATAACAGAATATTGCAGAACATTTTTTTTATTGGAATAATATTTTGGAATGACTTAACTCCTGTGTGTTTTATTTTGTTGCTCAGAAATGCTTTTGACTTGATAAGTAGAGAACTCTTGAAAACTTGTCATCCCAAAATACTTTTTCATGAATAAAGCCATATATTTCTTTTCTCCAATGTATTAGTTAAATGATGAGAGCTGAGTGAGCATCACTGTAAGATTCAAATCGGATATGTTTCCATAAAATAATTATATTTAGAATACAGATAATCAAAATGTAATAAATACATATTTTCTTTATGTATTTAACTTCATAAAGTAAAATACTTCAATAAAGGAGGATCATTTTCAACTCGGAGTGGCGTGTAATTAAATTCAACAAAATATACAGCAAGAATGGAAACATTAAAATTTCTCACTTTTTAAAAAAAATAATTTAAGATAAACCAACAAGCTTAAATTGTAAGACTTAATACAACTGTAATGTAAATAGTTTTGGATTAATCATATTTAGCCTGTCACCATTATATTTCTTGTGTGTTGTTAAAATCATATAAGCTTTTAGCATATTCACTTAAAATAGGTAATATTATAAAGGAGAGTTGTGAGGGGAAACAATATGGTATAGTAAATAAATTTAGCGTATTTTCCGGCGTATAAGACGACTGGGCGTATAAGACGACCCCCAAACTTTTGAGAAGATTTTCCTTGGTTAAAGTCGTCTTATATGCCGGAAAATAGTATCTATATTTTAACTTTTGAGGTTAAAATATAGTTTGCCACCCTCCTCCCCCCTTCCCCAATCCTCAGTACCTACCTACTTTCTGCTCTGTCTGCCGCTGTTAAGCCAGTCCGTTTGTTTTAAAAAAAAAGTTTAAACTTTATTGACCACGCGGCTGGAGCGCAGCGCACAACGCTTCCCTCACAGCCACGGACTGGCTTAACAGCGGGAGAGGAGACAGAGCAGAAAGTAGGTAAGTAAACCCCAGCACCCGGCAACCCCCCAACTTTTGAGAATATTTTCCTGGGTTAAAAAGTTGTCTTATACGCCGGAAAATACGGTATATGTGTTTAAAATGTAAGAGTAATTACATTTTACACTTAAATAAATAAACTAATATATTTATTTTTGTTCCTGTAGAAACAAATGCAAAAACCTGTGATTATACTTCTATCTCAGTTATTTGGAACAAAAGGCTCCTTGCTAAGTGGAATTACTGTTATTCTCGGATCTGTAAATGTCAATACTGTGCTTGGTACTGTAGGTCTTGCAGTTCAAGTAGTAGATGGTGTGGTTAAACTTGTAAGTGGCTTGTCAATCTTTGGATAGAATGGATAGAACATCCCTGTCTGAGAATAATAACATAAGGTAAAAATACTTTAATACATTGTTTTGACAATTGTACATATTGAAAATAATTTGACTGTAAAAAGTACTTAATATTGTCAGAATCTAAAATTGTTAAAAAAATGTGGGGAGATCTTACCTACAATCACAAATGTATATTTTAAACTATAAGGAAACATTTACCTAAATGTTTTATGTAGAGTAGAATGTATATATATATATATATATATATATATATATATATATATATATATATATATATATATATATATATATGTGTGTGTGTGTGTGTGTATTCAAAAGTGATTTTTTTTTAAATCAAACTTGTATTGCCAAAAGTATTATTGCTAGGGTAATCCTCTCGTATAGATATAAAGGGAACAAACAAACAAAGATAATATAGTGTAGTATTTCCAAAAAATAAAGGGTATGAACAGTGAATATGGAAAAACTCAAATATTACTGAGCATAATTCTGCTCAGTTAAAGGTACACCACAGGAGCCCCACGTAGGGTCAAAGGTTCACCACAGTCACAGGGAGACTTCCATCAGTACGAGAGAACACAGGGAGAAACTCTTAGGATGGGTACATTTATTACATAAAAAATAACATAAAATCTTACATTAAAATAAGCAAGGTCTAGCATGAAAGTGCAGATAGTGCAAATCGACATCAAATATGTTCCAAAAAAGTCCACAAGGTTCTTCTCCCTCCACACAACACGTTTTGCGTGGCTTGTAAGGCTTTTTTAAGTGTAATCTCTCATCTGTGCTGTTATGAATTTGTATTTCCCGCTATAGGCGACTTCCGGGTGTGGCGTGTTGTGATGTCACGTGTCTTTTACTTTCATTTTCATAGAGGCGTCTATGGCAACGGATCTCCTCCTCCTTAATCCTCGATCATGTTCGTGAATCTAATGTATTTCTTTTCACAGGGCAACTCAGGGCAGCATAAAAGAGGAATCAATAAAGCGAGCATTAGGGGTGTATTAGTCATTGCATTATTAACTCACTCAGCAGACTTAGCTTCCAGCATTATTTGCAGTACATTTGAACATTAATTGCAGTACATTATTAGCTCTCTCAGCAGACTTGGCTTCCAACATTATTTGAGATTCAGGACATCATGGACCAACTTAGTCCCTCCACATATCATTAATATACAGTTAGAAATGGCCATCATAATAATAAAATAATAATATCTAAAAAAATGATTTGTTTATTAGAAAAATTGTTTAAAAAAAAATGTTTTTAAATAGTGCCCAGGATGTACTATAGAAGGCTATACCCATACCTTAGAGTATAAGACACAAATCCACACAATTGACCCCTAATGGCCTAAATGCTGAATTTGTTCTGTTTAATTTTCGCTAATATTTTACTATTTTAATATAAATATTTATATACATGTACAGTATTTTTTAAATATTTATAAGTTCATAAATATATACTGTGCATTAACATACTGCAATCCACACGAAGGATCTGTTTACATACATTGATGTAGTTAATATGAATAAAGATATCTGTATTTTTAAGAATATTCACTGACACATTGCAATCCACACAAAGAATTTATTTGTGTGGATTGGTGCACTTGGAATACCGTATTTGCTCGAATATAAGACAAGGTTTTTTTCAGAGCAAATGCTCTGAAAAATCCCCCTCGTCTTACATTCGAGGTCGTCTTATAATCTGACCGCAAATTGAGGTCAGACTATAAGACATGGATCCAGGTCCCCAGCAGAGCTGCAGGTGACCTGGATCCCCCTCTCTAACAGCAGGGGATGTCTGCGCGATGAGCGCAGACTCCCCTGCTTCCGCCCGGCACGACCGCCGGGGCTTCTATGAAGAAGCCGGGTACTTCCGGCTACATCACAGAAGTCCCGGCGAGCGTGCCGGGCGGCAGCAGGGGAGGTCTGCGCTCATCGCGCAGACATCCTCTGCTGCCCCACTAGGCACCAGGGTGAATCGGGCAGCTGGGGGATGTCTGCACGATACGTGCAGACATCCTCCATGCTGCCCGACACGGCAATCTATTATGACAGACCAGCTGTCCGTCATAATAGACTGCCGTGTCGGGCAGCATGGAGGATGTCTGCACGTATCGTGCAGACATCCCCCGGCTGCCCCCCCTAGCCACCAGGGAACGAAACCAGGTAAGGGGGAGGGGGGGGGACAGAGGACACAGACAGACAAGGGGAGGGGGGGATAGAGACAAAGGGAGGGGGGAGGACACAGACAGACAAGGGGATGGAGGGGGGAGACACAGACAAGGGGAGGGGGAAGAGAGAGAAGTTTTGGGGGGAGAGAGAGACAACGCTGGGGGGGAAAGAGACAGCTGGGGGAGGGGGAGAGAGGCCGTATTGGCACATAAAAGGAAATAAAAACAAGAAATGCATTTGTATTATATAAAGTTTTTATTAAATATTAAAAATCAATTTACATATATACAAGTTAAACTTTTTTCCTATAGGGTAGTCTTATAATCGGGCTTTTAGTTTTTTTCCTAAAGGAATGTACAAATTTGGGGGGGTCGTCTTATAATCAGCAATCGGTATGTCTTATACTCTAAGGTAAGTATTTTGACATGTAGTCAGCCTGCACCCATGTTCCATTTGGGACACTTTTGAAGCCTGTCAAAGTATTCTATCCCATAAAACCATATATTTTGGAAAACTAGACATCCTAGGGTATTTAAAATTGTGGTATTTTAACACTTTCCAAGTACTAATTCTACCACCAACCTATGTCAAAGGGTTGGGATGTCATTTTTTTCCCACACACATTGTAGTTCAGGCAGGAATTTTCAGATTCTGGTATCTGCCACTGCCAACCAACACCTTAATATGTGTTCAGCAACATCTCCTGAGTACAGGGATACCACCCAAGCATAGGTTTGTTGGTTTGTTCTGGGGCTAAAAGGCCACATTTAGGGGGTGCGCATTTCAACCTGGAATTTTGACATGTAGTCAGTCTGCGCCCATGTTCCATTTGGAACATTTTTGAAGCCAGTCAATGTATTTTACCCCATCAAACCATATATTTTTGGAAAATAGACATCCTAAGGTATTTCAAATGGTGGTATTTTAATACTGTATATGTACTAATTCTACCACCAGCCTTTGTAAAAGTTTGTCACAGATTCTGGTATATGTCTCTGCCAAACAACAACCCAATATGTGTTCAGCAACATTTCCAGAGTACAGGGATACCACCCATGCATAGGTTTGTTGGTTTGTTTTTTGGCTAGAAGGCAACATTTGTGAGATGCCAACTTGGAATTTTGACATGTAGTCAACCTGCGTTCGTGTCCTATTTGGGATATATCTTTGAAGCAAGCCAATGTAATTTACCCCCACCAAACCATATATTTTTTAAAGGTAGATACCCATCACTCCTTGTGGCAAGGGCTCAGCAGCCACCGATACATCACTAGATGATGTGTCAGAAAGCTGACCAGGGTCAAAATCGAACCCTGAGTCTGCGGCCTCAGAATCAGTTCCTAAGCAGTGATCTCGAGCAAAGAAGGGGTTAATAGCTCTTAGAAGAGCCTATCTAGTACTGTATACATTACAGTACAAAGAAATTAATCCATAAAACAGTGCAGACAGAAAAACATACTGTTGCTGTGCAAGATTACTGCTTATACAGTGATGAATGGCAGGGAAGGGGTTAATACACAGTGAATGGCTTTCATAAAACCTGACAATTTTATTAAATGTTATTTTATATCACTAGTACTGATCTGTATCTTTCCTTCACAAAAATGTAAGTGAGGAGAGGGAGGCAGATCAATATTTGTGAATATTGATCCGACCAATTTTGATCTGACCAGGGCGAATGGTGAGCTTATTTGAGCAGTCACCAAACCGTCCTTGCCACTAATTCGCTGTTACTGATCGCTATGTGCTCAGACAGCTTAAAAAAAATCTAAAATATTTTTATTTTACAAGTGATCCCCTAGCGGGTATGTGTAAATAATAAGATAACCGCAATCTCTCCGGCTCAAATTGGAGAGCAATTCAGAAATTTCTATAAGAAACTATATTCAATAAATACAGAATCGGACAACAGGGATTTAATAAAGAAATATTTAGACGAGATATCTATTAGGAAAATCTCTGAGTCCCAGAGAGAAACCCTTGAAAAACCTGTAAGTTCTGAGGAAGTAGGGAGAGCTATACTACAGTTGAAGAACAATAAAGCACCAGGTCCTGATGGGTTTTCTGGCCAGTTTTATAAAAAAACTAGCACCACTCCTGATAAAACAATTAACAGATACATTTAATTCAATTAATGAAAAACGTATCTTCCCTCAAGAAATGCTACAGGCATCCATAATACCTATACTAAAGCCAAATAAAGATCCAGAGAGATTAGAAAATTACCGCCCAATTTCATTGATAAATATAGATACAAAAATATACTCGGCCATTTTTGCTCAACGCTTGAAAGAGTGCCTCCCAGGGGTTATTAATATGGAATAAATACAGAAGTCGGAAAGTCGAGAATAATCTCCAATCTTCTAGCTGGATGCCTCCTCAGAGACGTGGGTGGACATATGGAATATAGGAACAAATAAAAAGGATATGCAATAGTGTGATACTGTTGCGTAAAGTATAAAAAGTGTACAATTTATTGAAATTAAACTCACAATGTAAATGGCACTGAGGACCAGCTCAAGTGCAAAATCACATAAAAGAGAAAGGTTACCCCCTCCAGATGGAATGTCGAACTCTATATGATGCAGAGCTTTGTGGGTGCTCTCAAATCCTCGAGATGACAGCTGTGGGCAACCTTCTTATATATTCAATCGGATACATTTTGGTAGGATGTCTGTGGAACTGTTTATTTCAATTAAGTTTGGCTGGACGGGATTGGACAATGGAATGGGAGGGGGATATATATAGGTGAACTACCTGTTTGTTCATTACACTCCACTCTGCTCCTGAGGAAGTCTGTATAGATGAAACGCGTAGAGCGGGGAGTGAGAGTGTTATTACCGTTTTTACTATATATTTTACTTATTACTAAGAAGGTTGCCCACAGCTGTCATCTCGAGGATTTGAGAGCACCCACAAAGCTCTGCATCATATAGAGTTCGACATTCCATTTGGAGGGGGTAACCTTTCTCTTTTATGTGATTTTGCACTTGAGCTGGTCCTCAGTGCCATTTACATTGTGAGTTTAATTTCAATAAATTGTACACTTTTTATACTTTACGCAACAGTATCACACTATTGCATATCCTTTTTATTTGTTCCTATATTCCATATGTCCACCCACGTCTCTGAGGAGGCATCCAGCTAGAAGATTGGAGATTATTCTCGACTTTCCGACTTCTGTATTTATTCGATTTCGACTTGGGATTGGAGGAGTCCTTGCAGATTTCGACTTTCCATAGGAAAGTATATTTACGTATTTGTCTTTGTCTTTTTGGTCATTTTGGACTTGCTTTTTGTGTTATTAATATGGACCAAACAGGCTTTATGCAGGGAAGAGACCCGGCAGATAACATCAGGAGGAACTGCGATATATTTGAATTCGCAAATAGGTATAGGAGACCCATGCTGGCCCTGTCACTGGACGCAGAGAAGGCGTTCAACAGGGTCAGCTGGGTTTTTCTAGAAGAGACCATGGGGAGGATGGGAATGGGCCCTAAAATAATGGACGCAATAATGGCCCTATATACAATTCCAACAGCAAAGGTAGTAGGGCAAGGAATTGACTCTGACTGGCTCCCAATACTAAATGGAACAAGGCAGGGATGCCCTCTAGCACCCGTGCTATATATTATATCCTTAGAGCCCCTCGCTGAAAAAATAAGAAGTAACAGAGAGATCAAGGGAATACACATAGGTAAAAGAGAGTATAAACTCTCATTATATGCCGATGATATACTACTAACCATGTGTAACCCAGAAGTGTCTCTGGACAGATTATTAAAAGAAATAAAAGACTATGGAAACGTCTCCAATTACAAACTAAATATAGGGAAATCCCAGGCAGGCTGTATAGCTATGACCCAGATAACAAAAGAGGCATTAAAAGCAGAATATGACTTCTTATGGTCTGAGACCACAATTGAATATCTGGGTATGGAGATACCCTTAGATGCCCATAACATACTTGAACTAAATTGTAGAGGCATACTGAGCTCTACGCAAAGTACACTGAGAAAATGGAGTCATTTACCCATCTCATGGATGGGACGAATTAATATTATAAAAGATTACGTTATGCCTAAATGGCTATATTTTCTCAGGATGATACCAGGGAAATTAAACAACGAGTGGATTAAACAGAAATGCTTCTTGGAATTTATCTGGAGAGGCAATAAACCAAGAATAAACAGAGACACACTACTTAGGGATAGAAATAGTGGGGGCATGGGAATTCCTAATCTTAAGATTATCTGGGAAGCATCCATGTTGATGCATATAAATAAAATTCAATGGTCAGAATCAAAATTATTAGACTGGTATAGTATTGAGTCAGTACTAATAGGGGGGAAAACATTGGAACAATTCTTATGGGTTAATAAAGAAGGGTATAAAGATGTAGTGGTTAATATTGGGGGGTCCCCACTGGGAGATCTGTTGGAATTTTGGCAAAAACTGAAGAAAAGATGGGGAATAGAAGAGAAGATTATCAGTACAACACCCCTAGAAGTGATAGAAAGAAATCTTCAGGATATAGATATAGGTAACTGGTATAAAAAAGGGTTGGATAGGATACACCAACTTTATCATAGGGGAAAACTTAAACAATTTTCGGATCTAAGGCTAGCATTTGAATTTTCAACCAAGGACCAGTTTAAATATATGAGGATTAGTCATTACTTAAAGGGAGCACTATTGGAGGAGTCGGATAGGAAGGACATGACAGGCGACTTAATGTCCCTATTTAACGGGGGGGAAAAAAGTAGAGCTATAAAGCAATGCCTAGAGTTTCTGAAAAAAATTAATAGAACCCCTCCTCCACAAGTATGGTCAAAATGGGAAGGAGAGTTGAACAATAAAAGGGGAGAAAGAATCGATCAAGAGCTATGGATAAGGGCATGGAATGGGGTCAGGAAGCACGTTCACTGCCTGAACCTTCAAGAAACATATTTTAAATTGGTCCATAGATGGTATAGAATCCCAGTAATAATGAATAAGATAGATAATTCCAAATCAAATTTGTGCTGGCGGTGTGGAAACGGAAAAGGCACGTGGACCCACATGTGGTGGGATTGCACAAAGATAAAAGGGACATGGGAAAAAGTATTTGAAAAGATATCTAAAATATCGAGTCTAAAAATTGCCTCCTGTCCCATGAAAGCCCTTCTCCACTTAAAATGGGGGGACAACACGAAACAGCATCAAGGGTGTATTAATCAGATCCTGATGGCAATGAAAATATTAATAGCTAGGAAATGGAACCAGCAGGACTGTATAAATTGGACACATTTAGAAAGACATATAAACCTGCAAAGGGACATGGAAAAAGGGTTCTACATGGCCTCCGGCTCAATGGAAAAATATCAAAAAGTATGGCAGAATTGGAACACATTATTAGAGAATGAAACTTGAGATCAGATGAATTTGTATCTATAGAACTTAGAAGCAAAAGGAGACGGAGGGTCAAATCGCCAAGTCACATATGTCACAAATGTCTGTAATTGTTGTTTGTCAATCAGGAACAATAATGCTAAGATGGATTCTTAAATGGGAGGAGAGGAGGATCGATACAAGGTTCCTGAAAGTTTGTTAAGCTGTATCTTGTATTTTGTATTTTTGTAATAAAAAAAAAAAAAAAATGTAACAGATAAAGATTGCTTTGGCGTCAATATCATTGCGTAAGCAGTGATCGACGGCAAAGAAGGGGTTAATAACTCTTAGAAGAGCCTTTGTAGTACTGTAATAAATTACAGTACAAAAAAAATGAACCCATAAAAATAAATGCGCTGATGTGCACTATCACTGCTTATGCAAGATCAGTGGCAGGGAAGGGGTTAAATGCAGGGAATTGCTTTTATAAAAAAAAATTAATTTTATTATTAGTGTATTGTGTATTTATTATTTTATTGTACTTAAACTTACTTTTATAATTTTGATCTGTCTCTCTCCCTCACTAAAAGAAATGTGAGGAGAGGGAGGCAGATCCTAACTGGTTAGATCAATATAGGGTTAATATTGATCTGACCAGGCAGTGGGGGTGCTCATCAGAGCATCCCCACTGCTTGTCAGTGTGCCTGGCAGTCACAGATTGCCTGTGTGAAGAGGCAATTCTGTGACTGCTTGAAGAGCACAGGAAGCAGGTACTTCCTGCCTCCTGTGCTCTTGCCCTTAGAAGGGCAGCGCCATCTTGGTCACACAGTGAGGCAATCAGCAGCACTTACAGTGCATAGGAAGCGATAAATTCTCTTCCTATGCTCTTTTTTCAATGCCCGCATTTTAAAGGCACTGTGCCTTTAAAACCGGCATTTCAATCGCTCTCCATACGGAAGCATCGCTACAATACCGCTTGAGCACTGAAAGCAGAAAAACTCCGCTTTCAGTGCTCGTTTTGACACAAGACGGACTAGGTCCGTCCTGTGTCACTAACGCCTCGCCACACAGGACGGACCTAGCACGTCCTGTGTCGGCAAGGTGTTAAACACTTTTTATAATAAACAAAGAATTTTTTTTTGATATTTATATTTTTATTATGATGCCATTTCTATCTGTATTTTAATGATATGTATAGGGACTAAGTTTGTCCATGGTGCCCTGAATCTCAAATAATGTTGGAAGCCAAGTCTGCTGAGAGAGCTAATAATGTACTGCAATTAATGTTCAAATGTACTGCAAATAATGCTGGAAGCTAAGTCTGCTGAGTGAGTTAATAATGCAATGACTAATACACCCCTAATGCTCGCTTTATTGATTCCTCTTTTATGCTGCCCTGAGTTGCCCTGTGAAAAGAAATACATTAGATTCACGAACGCGATCGAGGGTGAAGGAGGAGGAGATTCCGTTGCCATAGACGTGTCTAGTTCTGTAGACACGTCTATGAAAATGAAAGTAAAAGACACGTGACGTCACAACACGCGACACCTGGAAGTCGCTTACAGCGGGAAATACAAATTTGGAACAGCACAGATGAGAAATTACACTTGAAAAAGCGTTACAAGCCAGGCGAAACGTGTTGTGTGGAGGGAGAAGAACCGTGTGGACTTTGGTACATATTTGATGTGGATTTGCACTATCTGCACTTTCATATTGGACCCAGAATTCTGCTCAGTAATATGTGAGTTTTTCCATATACACTTCATTTTTTGGAAATACTACACTATATTATTTTTGTTTGTTTTTTTCCCTTTATATCTATACGAGAGGATAATCCCTGTTATTGCACGGAGAGGATTACCGCAGATTTAAGGGTAATCTCTGTATTTAGTGTTTGGTTGTAGCGCACATTTTCACTCATTGTACGTATTTTGTACCAGTAGTGAAAACCCTGGTAGATTTTTTTGCTGCCACGCCAGTCACATTTTGGCGCAATGTGTTCTCCACTTTTTCATTGTTTTTTTCATCTATTCACTACAGTGGTAACTGCCTAGTTAAAGGGACTGTCTAGTGCTCAAAATGCATCTTCCAAATATTAATGCATATTAATGGGCTTTCAAAGTACTTTAAAAGGCATGTCTTACATTTTGCGTTGCTTAAAATATAAAATACTTACAGCTAGACGAAATTGTAAAATGACAGCAGTTTGCAAGAAACAAGGACTGACCACACTAGATGAGTAAAAGTAATTTCCTTTTTTTTTTTGCTGTAGGAACCAATGAGAATAATGCCATTCAAATGAATGGAATATCTTGTCTCTCTACTGATGTCATTAGACAATATGTTGCACTGTTAAGAGATCCTACTGTGTAAGGTCACTCATATGCCACTCACTAGACTCAATCTGAGGAGGACAGGAAGTGACTATATAAAAACAAACAGCATCTGCAGTAAACATGCAGAGTAATCACTGGGGAGGGCTTGAGTCAAATATTAAAAATGTGATTTATTCAGAATGCCTGCATCAAATAACACAGGGATAAAAACCTGTGCATTATACAAACAGTGATCTTCATCTTGCACCAAAGTGAGTTTGGGTACTAGACTGTTGCTTTAAGTAGTAGCCAATAGTATCTTATTTGACACATTTTCTCAGTAATTTAATAACATTTAGGCAACTCTGCCATTGTTAGTATTTGAACTTAATTGTTCACACTTATTGACAACTTTCAATGAAAAAGGTTTGGCTGGACATCCTTTTAAAATTGTTAACGGATTACAATCAGTGTCTGACCTCATTATTATTTTAAGGAGCATATCCTCCTTTTAAATAAATTGGCAAAAGTGTGATTTTTCATGTAAAGAGATCCATTCCGCTTTTTCAATTCAAATACCAAATACTAATAATTCCAAAATTGGGCTAAATATGCATTATTTTCTGCTATAAATGTATGTCTGTCAAATGAGACCATTTATGACAACTAAAACATATACTTTTCTACAGACAACATGTCTATTAAGAGTTCTTTATAAAGTGGACCTTCTATTAGACCTTATTATTAACAGTCTCCAGATATATACTTCACACTATTGCAACTATAGACTGTGTCTATTTGGTCAGACTGCTACATTGTACAAATAGTATTTATCATCAAATTATTTAATATTAACAAAAATAGCATTTGGGTATTATATATATATATGTATAAAAAATGCCTGTTTTTATACCATTCATTATTTGTTTTGCACTGGTCTTGTTACATGTCTTCTTTTAACTGTGATTATTACATTTTAAGTTTTAAAATATCCAGAAACTTCATTAAACTTTCTCATTACAGTGTGTGAGTATGTATGTATATATATATATATATATATATATATATATATATATATATATATATATATATATAATCTCAAAAATATTATATATATATATATATAAATATTTTTGAGGTTTAGTCCCTCATTAAGGCACATCAACTGAAGGTTTTCAGGCTCTCCTTGAATGAACACAGGTGGTGGTTTCAATAATTTTAAAAACCTATTTAGCTTTATTAATGGCATTAGTTGAAAGGTGCTTGATTTATTAAACATATGATAGCAAAAATGGTTCTTTAGTATTTTTATTTATGTAGATCTCTATGTAAATCTAATGAATAATTTCAGCCTGTCCTTTGTTCTGAGCACAAACCTGGTCTACATTGATACTGACCTGTTGGTTTGAGCCAGGCTTTGTTTTAAACCGACCCCACAATGGAGCAGGTAGGGGCCATTGCCCCAGGTAGCACTTTAATGATAGCTGAAAATTGCAGCTGTCCAGCATTTTAAAATAGTTTCCATTATTTTTGTCATATTTTTGCTGTGATTTCTTTCTTCGTGTTCAGTCCACCTATATGAATTATATATAATTTATTAAAGGACAAATAGGGCTTTCTTTTACTACTATTTTTTCATCATATTGTATAATTTATTATTTAAAAAAAATTGCAAACAAATGTTTTTTCTAACTTTGACCTGATTTTTTTTTTATACAATTACAAATGGTAAAAAGGCATCCAGCTTTTACTAGACAGGCCGACTAGTGTCCTGCGATATCTCTGGCATCTATACATCTAGAAAATCTGTACTATAAGAGATGTGTGAACACAGATCAGAACTGAAGAGGAACCTTTTCTCAGTTCTGATTACTGCTCACACAATTTAGTCGCCTGTTTTGCTATTTTATCAGCTCACAGAGACCATCAGAGACAGACACTAATAGACAGACAGGACAGATATCCTGACGCATAAAGTACATAGATTGAGAGACAGCAGACACGTAAATAGACAGACAGGACCGATATACTGATAGATAAGGTGCAGTGATTGATAGACAGACAGAGGTACATACAGACAGACACAGATAGACAGGTATGACAGATATATTAACAAATAAGATAGACATAATTGATAGACAAACAAAACAATTAGATATAAAGTGCTACACACCAGGGCCTAGGTGTCCAACTGTGGCACTCCAGCTGTTTCTGTACTACAAGTACCATCATTCTCTGCCATTCTGGAAAGCTGGTGGGGATTTATGGGATTTCAAATTCTGAAGTTGGAGAGCTGCAGTTAAAACCTAGAAACTAAGGGATTTAGAAGTGAAAAACTATGCATCCACATTGACCTAGTGGGGGACAGAAACTTGCGTTAAAATACTTTTGCACATAGATTACATAAATGTAACAGTCATTCAGTCATGTCTAAAAGTATCCTTATTTTTTGAAGCCTATATACTGCATTATAGTTTGATTACTATATATTTTCAAGGAGATGTCCTTAAAATTGAGCAATTTTTTGTTTATTCTTTATACATTGCAATATTTTTTCAGTATTAATATGCTTGTATAGTTACAATTTATTTTGTATTTTTCAGATGCCTGTATGTCACATCGACATGGGAACACGTATTTTCTCAATCCACTGATGATTTTATTCTTCTTTTACCTAAAAATGTGTCTCAATCAGTGCAATCCATTAAAAACCTTTTCACAAGTGAATGGGTAAAATGTTTGTTTTGATTTACTTACCTTTTGTTGATTTACTTACATTTCTTCTTTAACAATAAACTATGAGCATTTAATTGGTGTTGTCATTTTTCTTTTTTGATGGCTTAGGCCTACAGCATAACAAGCTCAATCCTCCCAAGAAAAACATACAGCACATGTTAACTTTCTTAACCAGATATAATACTAATAGTATGTAGGATAAAGTATAGTTCTTGAGAGGAAAAAAAATCTGATATTATATAGCAAATGGAGTTATTTCATTTATCTGGTATTCATCTATGTTTGCAGGTCTCCTTTTCTATTTGTCCCTTTCTGTCAGGTCTTGAACCCAATATGCAGGAAAGTATTTATAATCGTATTTATTATCGTATCTCAGGTCCTCCTGGAGAGAAGCAGTGTAGTATCTCTACAAGTAAAGATGTAGCTGCAATGTACCAATTTTTTTTTATTCCCTCTGAACAAAGCAATACAAAAGTAAAGCAACTAAGCCCTACTATAACAAGACACTCTGGATCTTCGGATCACCATGCGATAAAAGTTTTATGTGAGTCCAGAAATCTCACTAAACTTCCATTCTAATGTGTAAATAGTAGAAAGATCCAATTCTCCAATTCCAAGATGCCCTTTTCTTTCCTACTGGATATATTTGATCAGTGTTTCATTTAGCTAGCTATATAGATCTAAGTTGTAATTTTGTATTCATCAAGAAGACATTATGCTTGCAGCAGTAATGTTTCAATACCACACTATATATGTAATTTTTCTTCAATACTTTTGTGCCCTCTGACAGACACTATTCTAACAGTCTCTGTATTAAATAATATTGAGTGTGTGATGGGTGTCTGGTAACAGCATTAATAATTTAGTGCGGAAGTGAACTGGTACACAGCAACAACCACTGGGATTCTCTGCAGCAGCATTAACTTGTCGATGTTGAGGCAATAGCCAGCACCAAAATTTCCTATATGGGGCACCCAAGATCACCCCACGGAGTGATTGTGGGAGCCATATTAACGGAACAGCATGCTCCAGCAATCTGGCTATGCCCTCTGGTGGTCTGAGCTTCGGAAGTGAAAGTAAAATCACTTCTGTTGCTCTGAATATGATGCTTGACTGCCCCTAGAGGCAGCCAAGCAACATTTCAATGTAGAAAAAATTTAATTAGC
This sequence comes from Pelodytes ibericus, assembly GCA_036172795.1. Lineage (NCBI taxonomy): Eukaryota > Metazoa > Chordata > Amphibia > Anura > Pelodytidae > Pelodytes > Pelodytes ibericus. Next base: position 88,273,840 of record CM069858.1, on the reverse strand, counting down.
TTAAAACTAGTACTATGTTAGATTAGCCTATAGGGTTAAAATTAAATAATTTTTAGCATATGGGATAGGGTTAAAATGACATTAAAATTAAAATATGTTAAGGGATAGCATAAGGGTTAGAGTTGGAGCTAAATTTAATCTTAGGGTTAAATTTAGGGTTCGGTTCAAAAGGTCAATATATAAAAAAAAACACTATTTTTGCTTTTTGCCCCATAACTCGCAAAAAAACCTGACAAAATATGGAAACATGCTTATTTCTGAACTCAGCACATTTAGAAACTATTTAGACAGGGTCTTTTTAATGGTTGTATTTGTGTAAATTATATTTTAGCTCAAAGTTAGAAAAAGTGTTTTGTTTACATTTTTTTCATCATTTTAAACCCCTTCGCGACCGATGACGGTCCTGGACCGTCATCGGTAAAGACACACTTAGTCTCGATACCGAGACACTTCAGCCATGTCGGTTGAGGACCCCCCGGAAACATCCGGGCACTGTGACAGCCAATCACAGCTCCCGGATGTTAATAGCTGTCAAAGCAGGTGCCTGCTTTGACAGCTATAGTCTCTCCCTGCTCCACGGTGATCGTGGGGCAGGGAGAGACTAAATATAATGTGTCAAGTCTCCCCCTGGTCCCCCCCAGTAACAACCAGCCCCCCCCAAATGATTTTTTTAATAAAAAAAAAAGTTTTTTTTTTTTTTTTTTATCCTATTGTGCTAATCCTAACTCTTGGGTTAGGGTTAGAGTTCATCAAAACCCTAATCCTAGAGTTAGAATTAGGGTTTGTACTAACCCTAACCATAGGGTTAAGGTTAGAGTTAAATAAAAATAAAAAAATGTAAAAAAATTAAAAATTAAATAAATAAAAAAATTAAAAAAAATAATAATAAATTGTATAAAAATAAAAAATTATTCCGTAAAGGACCAGTGACATGTTATGTCTGTCTGTGGTCCGCTAGGGATATTTTATTTTAAAAAAAAAGACTGCTAGTGGAGCCAGTGCTTTGCATTGGCCCCCAGCAGTAGATAGGGGCCCTCAGCAGCTGGATATTTGATCCATGCAGCCGCAGGATAGCAAGGATAGCAAAAATCAGTGCTTCCTACTATAGACTACATTTCCTATTCTGCTACGGTAGCTTTTGGCTGGCTGAGCATGATAGGAAATGTAGTCACAAGTATTACATAATAAATACACGTTTTAAAGCTGCAATAACCATATCCTAAATTTTGCCCTGTACCTGCCACATAAAGCTAGCACACCTATACATGTGGGGTACCGCTATACTCAGGGGAAGTTGCTGAACATATATTGGGGTTTTGTTTGGCAATAAAATAGACGAACCCCTTTAAATTCATACCTAAGTTTCAAAGTGTGTGGAAATAAAACACACACAAAATTACTACGCCAAAACTTGTCAAAGATTGGTGGTAAAATGACAGAGTGAAAAGTGTCAAATTACCCCAAGTTGAATGCCCTGGGATGTCTACTTTATAAAAATGTGTACATGTGGGGGGTTATTCAGCTATTCATATCAGATATCGGTGTTACAGTGTCACTAACGCTAATTTAAAAAAAAAATGGTTTTGAAACAGCTAAATGCTACTTGTATTTATTAACCTAAAACATGCAAAGAAAAAGCAAAAAAACATATAAACATTGGGTATTTCTGAACTCAGGACCTATAGTCGAATCTATTTAGCACATTCTTTTGAAGCTTAGTAAAAGAATTTACAAAGAAAAGTCAGGAAAAGTGTTTATTTTTTTTAATTTTAACCATATTTTACTATTTTTTTCACAATACAATAAATGATATGAACAAAATAATGTCATGAAAAGAAAGTCCTTCTTGTCCTGAAAAAAAACAATATATAATATGTGTGGGTACAGCAACTGACAAAGAAGAAAATTAAAGCTAAACACAAACACCTCAGAAGTGTTAAAACAGCCTCGGTCACTAACGCACAACATTCCAAAAACAGTCTGGTCATGAAGGGGTTAATGAATTTTTTTTGTAGTAAATTATAAGATATAATGTTATCTAATGAAAGCCCTTCTTATGACGATAAAAACAACATTTAATTTGATTGGGTACAGTATGTGAGAGAGGAGAAAATTACAGCTAAACACAAACACCCCAGAAATGTCAAAACAGCCACTGTCACCAAGGGAAAGTCAAGGTAATAATATCTTGTTACTATGGGGTTAATTAACCTTATAAACAATATAGGGTTGAGAACAAAATCACTGGAATTAAGTCTGGGGAAAAAAAAAGGTCAGGTGAAAAATACGTACTGCTAATATGCTCTCTCCTACAGGGCATATTTATGGAAATACATAGTTTACAGAAAGAAGCAGACATGCACACTGGTAAAAAAGTATGAATAAATTTTTATTAAGTAAATGTATCGACAATAGGATAATTGTAGGGGATATATGCCAAGAAGAGGACACATAAAAAATATGGGAAAATCGATGTATGTATATATATCCTAGGAAGGTAAGAAAACCATACAAAAAAGTAAAAAGATGTATATATAGGCAGGGCAGTATAATATCAGAACGAAAGAAAGTGAGTAGACCATAAAACAAAAAATAAGAGGGGTAAATGCATGGAAAGCAAAAAAAAGGACACTGGGAGAAACACCAGGCAAAAAAGGAATATAAAGTAAAAATCAGAGAAAAACAATGAAAAAAAAAACAGAAAAAAATGTGGTATAAGGTACTAAACAAGTAAATACAGGTTTTGGGGGAAATAGTCCTAACCGCAAAAATATATAGTAATACAAAAATAGTTCAAAGAAAAGGCTCAACAAAAATAATGAGCACAGAAAGAAATAAACAAAGAAAAATAAAATAACTAAAAAAATGCCTCTTGCATAAATAAATAAGCAGGACACTGCAGCAAACATCCAAAAAATGCAGAAAAATAGGTAAGTCAAATGGTGACCACCAACCCCCGATGTGCTCAAACTCTAGACCACACACAGAGGTCTATCCTGGCATATTTCAAAGAGCCACCGAACACTGATACAGCACAAGCCACCACAACCAGCATGGATTCCCTGCCCTCCACACCAGGTCACCTACTGGTGATGGTAAAGCCAAAGAGAAAATTCCAACCTCCAAATACGAACCACTCGGTTGAAACATATATTAGCCTCACCAAGAAGGAGCTTGAACACACGAAACGCACCGAGTTCAAAAACAGGTTCAAACAAAAATACAGAACTAAACCTACCTTCACCAAAAAGGAACAAGACATAATACGGAATCTGAGAACAGATAAGTCTATCTGCATCAAACCCGCAGACAAGGGAGGAGCATTGGTCATAATGAACCACCACGACTATATTGCTGAAATACACTTGCAACTTTCGAGTGGTAACACCTACAGCAAACTAGATGTAGACCCAGATGGCAGACTACAATCCATCCTGCAATCACTCAACAAACAAGCCTTGGATGACGGCGTCATTAACAACCTGCAAGCTAAATTCATGCACACAGGGCCGGCCTTAAGTGTTCTGGCGCCCTGTGCGGGCTTACCCCGTGGCGCCCCCCCCCCGTCTCTTTCACCCCCATATGTTTGTGTCTCTCTCCCTTCCCATGTTTGTCCCTTTCCTCTTTCTTGCCATGTCTGTCTCTCGCTCTCTCCCTCTGTTCTGTCTCTTTCCCCCCGTCCCCTATTCTGTCTCTCTCCCCCCGTCCCCTATTCTGTCTCTCTCCCCCCGTCCCCTATTCTGTCTCTCTCCCCCCGTCCCCTGTTCTGTCTCTCTCCCCCCGTCCCCTGTTCTGTCTATCTCCCCCCCGTCCCCTGTTCTGTCTATCTCCCCCCGTCCCCTGTTCTGTCTCTCTCCCCGTCCCCTGTTCTATCTCTCTCTCTCCCCAGTTCTGTCTCTACCCCCTGCCCCTTTTCTGTCTGTCTCTCTCCCATCCCTGTTCTGTCTCTCCCCCCTCCCCCTGTTCTCTCTCTCTAGCCCTGTTCTCTCTCTCCCCCCTCCCCCTGTTCTGTCTCTCCCCCCTAACCCCTGTTCTGTCTCTCCCCCCTAACCCCTGTTCTGTCTGTCTCTCTCTCCCCTCCCCCTGTTCTGTCTGTCTCTCTCCCCCCTAACCCCTGTTCTGTTGGTCTCTCTCCCCCCTAACCCCTGTTCTGTCTCTCCCCCCTGCCCCTGTTCTGTCTGTCTCTCTCTCCCCTCCCCCTGTTCTGTCTCTCCCCCCGTCCCCTGTTCTATCTCTCTCTCTCCCCAGTTCTGTCTCTACCCCCTGCCCCTTTTCTGTCTGTCTCTCTCCCACCCCTCCCCTGTTCTGTCTCTCCCCCCTCCCCCTGTTCTCTCTCTCTAGCCCTGTTCTCTCTCTCCCCCCTCCCCCTGTTCTGTCTCTCCCCCCTAACCCCTGTTCTGTCTCTCCCCCCTAACCCCTGTTCTCTCTGTCTCTCTCTCCCCTCCCCCTGTTCTGTCTGTCTCTCTCCCCCCTAACCCCTGTTCTGTTGGTCTCTCTCCCCCCTAACCCCTGTTCTGTCTCTCCCCCCTGCCCCTGTTCTGTCTGTCTCTCTCTCCCTTCCCCTGTTCTGTCTCTCCCCCCTAACCCCTGTTCTGTCTGTCTCTATCTCCCCTCCCCCTGTTCTGTCTGTCTCTCTCCCCCCTAACCCCTGTTCTGTCTCTCTCCCCCCCCCCCCTTACCTTTGCCTGAAAAGGTGGCTCCAGGGAGGGGGCAGAGCTAAAAGGCACAGCGGTGTAGCTCCGCCCCCACCCCGGGAAGCAGAGCAGAGTCTGCATTACGGGGAGCCCCGGGCAGCAAGACTTTGTGCTGCTCGGCTCCCCATGCTTAATGGAGGCATGGGGAGCCGAGCAGCACTATCTCATGCTGCCCGGGGCTCCCTGTGAAGAAGATGCTGCTCTGCTTCCCGGGGTGGGGGCGGAGCTACACCGCTGTGCCGGTTAGCTCCGCCCCCTCCCCGGATCTAGAAGAGAATGCCGAGCAGAGGGCTGGTGAGGGGGGATCTTTTGATCTCCCCCAGCCAGTGCCTCTACCGCCTTTTTTTTGTTTTTTTGACTTTTTTTTTTTCATTCTACCAGCCGGGCAGGCGCCCCCTGGGGTGTTGCGCCCTGTGCGCTTGCACAGGTCGCACACCCCTAAGGCCGGCCCTGCATGCACACTCCCTTTCCACTTACTCCAGTATTTTACACTCTTCCCAAGATCCATAAACACGCTACCAAACCCCCGGGCAGATCCATCGTAGCAGGATCTGACTCAATCTTTCAGCCAGTATCGATATTTCTGGATAAACTATTGAGTCCATACTTCGTGAACCAAACCTCACATGTAAAGGACACCAACCATTTCCTAAATATCATCAATACAGTAAGTATTCCTGAAATGAATGATTTTTACTTGGCAACATTAGATGTACAGAGTCTGTATACCTCGATACCCCACGAAGGTGGTATCCAGGCTGTGTCCTGGACCATCGAATCAGACACAACAGTCTCCTGGAACCCAGCGATAAAGAACTATGTCCTCAGCCTTCTCCGATTTATTTTCACTGACACTATTTCCTATTTAAGGATCAGCTCTATCTACAGAACATAGGAACCGCCATGGGCTCTAACGTCGCTCCAACTTATGCTAACATCTACATGGACCATCTAGAGGTAAGTGGCATCTACAAAGCCCCCCTCTTTAAACACTGCTTGCTTTGGAAACGTTACATCGACGACGTGTTCGTCTGTTGGACGGGCACCAGAGGTGAATTTACCCAGTTCGTCACAGATATTAATGCTATCAACCCCTATATTACCTTCACCAGTGAGCTCAACGAACAACGTATACCCTTTTTGGACACCATGGTGATACGATCTGGAAATAAGCTTGAAACCGACATTTACTCAAAACCAACGGACAAAAACAATCTGCTCCTATTCAGCAGCTACCACCCAGAACATTCCAAAGAGGGTCTTCCCTTCAGCCAACTCGTCCGCACGAAAAGGATAGTGAGCAATCCTCTCCTACTGGAAACTCGCTTGGGCGAAATGTCCAGAAAATTCTCGGACAGGGGCTACAATCAGGAACTTTTACACAACCAAAAGAACCGCTATCCACCATACCTAGAGATACACTATTGAAACCCAGAAGCAAGAATACCACGTCAACCCAGATACCCTTCGTATCTCCATTCACCAACGCCAGCGGTGGAATCAGGAAAGCCATCATGAAACACTGGAACATACTGACATTTGACAGTAACCTCCCAGTATCATTACACAACCCTCCTCTCTTCTCCTACTCCAGATCTCACAACCTTAAGGACTCTTTGGTATCGGCTGACATAGGCAGCAACAAACCCAAAACTAGGTTCCTGGCTAGAGATGTCCTGAATAGTTCGCCGGCGAATAGTTCTCGGCGAACATAGCATGTTCGCGTTCGCCGCGGCGGGCGAACATATGCGATGTTCGGTTCGCCCCCTATTCATTATCATTGAGTAAACTTTGACCCTGTACCTCACAGTCAGCAGACACATTCCAGCCAATCAGCAGCAGACCCTCCCTCCCAGACCCTCCCCCATCCTGGACAGCATCCATTTTAGATTCATTCGGAAGCTGCATTCTTAGTGAGAGGAGGGACAGTGTAGCTGCTGCTGATTTAATAGGGAAATCAATAGCTAGGCTAGTGTATCCAGTGTCCACTACAGTCCTGAAGGACTCATCTGATCTCTGCTGTGAGGACAGCACCCCAAAAAGCCCTTTTTAGGGCTAGAACATCAGTCTGATTTTTTTTTTTCCTGTGTAATCTAATTGCAGTTGCCTGCCTGCCAGCGTGTGTGTCAGGCTCACAGCGTATACTGTACCCACTTGCCCAGTGCCACCACTCATATCTGGTGTCACCAGAGGCGTCGCTAGGGGGGGATACTGGGACTGAAGCCCCGGATCTCCCCTCCATAGCCCCGAATGGAGACTCTGGCCACTCCCCCTTGTGCCCAGCTCCGCCCCCTTGTGCCCAGCTCTGCACCCTCACTGTCGACCCCGCCTCCTGCATGCTGCAGTCTGTATGCTGAACAGCTCCAGACTCTGTCCCCCTCATGATTGGCTCCACCCCTCTTGCTTAACTCCGCCCCTCAAGCTTTGCATGTGAGTGTTTGTAAGTATCAGAGTATGAGTGGGTGTGAGTGCAGAGTTATGAGTGTGCATGTGTATGTATGTGAGTGGCAGAGTGTAAGTGGGTGTGAGTGGCAGAGTTATGAGTGTGCATGTGTATGTATGTGAGTGGCAGAGTGTAAGTGGGTGTGAGTGGCAGACTTATTAGTGTGCATGTGTATGTATGTGAATGGCAGAGTGTAAGTGGGTGTGAGTGGCAGAGTTATGAGTGTGCATGTGTATGTATGTGAGTGGCAGAGTGTAAGTGGGTGTGAGTGGCAGACTTATTAGTGTGCATGTGTATGTATGTGAGTGGCAGAGTGTAAGTGGGTGTGAGTGGCAGAGTTATGAGAGTGCATGTGTATGTATGTGAGTGGCAGAGTGTAAGTGGGTGTGAGTGGCAGAGTTATGAGTGTGCATGTGTATGTATGTGAGTGGCAGAGTGTAAGTGGGTGTGAGCGGCAGAGTTATGAGTGTGCATGTGTATGTATGTGAGTGGCAGAGTGTAAGTGGGTGTGAGTGGCAGAGTTATTAGTGTGCATGGCTATGTATGTGAGTGACAGAGTGTAAGTGGGTGTGAGTGGCAGAGTTAATAGTGTGCATGTGTATGTATGTTGTCAAAGGTATTGAAAAGTAATCTCGAGACTGGTACATATGAATAAAGCAGAAGCAAAGTATAACAATATGGATGCCAGCAGCCTCCATTTTGTGACAGTTTTTGGATATCCTTCTCTGTGTTAAAATCGTATTCTGTGTCCCTGAGGATAAAAGGAAAGTCTTCCACATTCCTAACTCTGTTATCTGTAACCAAATATTTTACTGATAAGTTCATAGTATCACCGGAGCAGATAAGGTGGCCATTGTTGTGCAAGGTTTATTACATCTCATTGTACTGATGCAGACACAGCTGTGTACATACTAGAGGAGAAGGGGGGCGTCTCTGCAACTTGCTAGCCCACCCAAACTGGCAGAAACTGACAGACACAGACACACTGAGATTATTGGGATTTTTAGATTTGTACAATCTAACAAGGGTTATTATAAATACACAAAGTTGATTCTAATCGCTAAAATAAAATATATTATATCACACCTTCACTAATAAATATTTAAAGTATAATTAACCCTACATATTAATTAGAATATTGTTTTTATTGTTTTATTAGTGTGATATACATTTATTATAAGTTTTATTTAATGTGCAATGATAAGAATAAGAATGATGAATATTTACTCCAATTTGAAATTGTATTAACACTTTTAGATATTTAAACCTATATATTGTTTGATATTATTCTCACAATCCAGGTGTTGCTATAAACCATGACATCATCTCATTTAAATTAAACACACCCATCCATTCAATTGGCTAGAAGTTACAGAAACAGGGTGTGAGTCTGAGATAAGGTTTGGTTGATAAGTTGGTACTGGAGGTGTAGTGAGGACCTGAGATACCTGAAAAGACCCGGGGAGACTGATTTTGGGAGAGCTGCCACTAGTGGGGTGAGAGATGGGAATGTTTTAGAAACGGGCTGAGTCTCTCTCCTTCTGGGGAGGACTCAGGAATATGAGGCTTTTAATAGCACATGTTCATTATAACAATAGAAATCTCTATACCCATAGTATTGAGCTAAGTCCCAGGAGTAACTCCCAATAATCAATTCTTCAATTGAAGGAGTCCCAACTGCAAACCAACCTCTGCCGGTAATGTATAAATGTGGTAATTTGTTTCTAGCATAATCTCATTTTTATGGATGTCATTAGCATATATGTTTGGGTAAATTAAACTTAAATCCCACAATTTCTGGGATCTATATGTTTTAGCCTGGTGTTTATCTGTCATCCTTTCTGCAGAAGGAAGCCAGAGGAATATCCTAGAGATATTAACAAAAGAACCATAAGTTCTTATAGTCTAGCTATTTACCCAAATATGTAATATCTAATCTCCAGAGATTATCTAAGATTTGTATTCTTAAAATCTAAACTAGAATACATACATTATCATTTACCGGACAGATTAAGAAATAGCCACCTTGAGTAGTTAAATGATTTAGTAATATTACCTTACCTAAGCAGAGTATATGTTGATAATTTGTAGGTAATTATGGTGTACTATCATTAACCATTTTAAATATTAATCATAATCAATGTAGGTTGTATCTAAATAAAATGCATGGCCATCTTATGGTCAGAAACGTACTGCATAGTAAATTATTCTACATGCATGTTGATATAGGTACAGAGCTGCATAATTCATGTTTTGTCCTACTTACTTATGTTTTAAGTCCTACATGTGAATTATGATTAACAGCTATTGATACTGTATTTTGTTGTTGTGCTATTTTGCTTACCGTTTAATCTTTATTCTATATCCAATAAATTCATTATTATTTTATTAATAATTGTTGCATTGTATTTACTTTGTAAAAACGTCATCCAAACTCTCACATACATAACGAATTCTTGATATGGGTATTTTTAGTCGGACCCATATATTTGAATCATCAATTTTCATATTTTTTTATGATTCATAATTAATAACTCATATTCATATTTTTATGGTTATTAATAATCCGACAATGTGAGTGGCAGAATGTAAGTGGCAGAGTGTAAGTGTTTGTGTGTGAGTGTGTTTGGAAGAGAGTGTGTGTGAGTGAGTGTAAGCATGAGTGGAAGAGTTATGAATGTGTGTGAGTGGCAGAATGTAAGTGTGTGTAAGTGGCAGAGTGTGAGTGTTTGGAAGAGTGTAAGCGTGAGTTATGAGTGTGCATGTATGTGTGTGGCAGAGTGTAAGTGTGTGTGAGTGGCACAGTATTGGAGAGTATAATGTGAGCAGCAGAGATATGAGTGTGCGTGTGAGTGAGTGTAAGCTTGAGTGTCAGAGTTATGAGTGTGCGTGTGTATGTGTGTGAGTAGCAGAGTGTGTGAGTGTAAGTGTGAGCAGCAGAGTTATGAGTGTGTGTGAGTGGCAGAGTGTAAGTGTGCGAGAGTGAAAGCGTGAGTGGCAGAGTTATGAGTGTGTGTGTGAGTGGCAGTGAGATTACTAGGAGAAAATGGTATTAATTACTATTATTCATATTGAATGTGATAATCAAGTGTCAAACAGTGCTCATTCCATTTTTATTTTCAAACTCGATTATCACATTCAATATGAATAATAGTGATTCATCTTTATATATAGCCTTCATATTCATAGCAATAAAAGTCCATACACATGGCATTAAACATCCCATGTACCTGGTTATAGTATTAAACCCATACATTATGAATTAATGTGCTGCTCATTATATTATGGGCTTTACTCACGAAAGAGAGTAGTACAGGGAAGTGAGATGGGAATTTCAAACTAAAGGCTAATGTAGCAGAGTTGGAAAAATTCTCCCATTCAGTTGAATTCCCATCTCAGTTCCCTGCACTTTTCTCTTTTATAAGGGTGGTAAAAGGAGCATACCTTCATACCTCAGCCTATTCTCCCCGGGGTCGAAGGAGCATACCTTCATACCTCAGCCTATTCTCCCCGGGGTCGAAGGAGCACATCTTCATACCTCAGCCTATTCTCCCCAGGGTAGAAGGAGCACACCTCCATACCTCAGCCTATTCTCCCCAGGGTAGAAGGAGCACACCTTCATACCTCAGCCTATTCTCCCCAGGGTGGAAGGAGCATACCTTCATACCTCAGCCTATTCTCCCCAGGGTAGAAGGAGCATACCTTCATACCTCAGCCTATTCTCCCCAGGGTAGAAGGAGCATACCTTCATACCTCAGCCTATTCTCCCCAGGGTAGAAGGAGCACACCTTCATACCTCAGCCTATTCTCCCTGGGGTAGAAGGAGCATACCTTCATACCTCAGCCTATTCTCCCCAGGGTAGAAGGAGTATACTTTCATACCTCAGCCTATTCTCCCCAGGGTAGAAGGAGCACACCTTCATACCTCAGCCTATTCTCGCCAAGGTAGAAGGAGCACACCTTCATACCTCAGCCTATTCTCCCCAGGGTAGAAGTAGCATACCTTCATACCTCAGCCTATTCTCCCCAGGTTTTGACCCCTTTTTATTAAAAAATAAATAAAAAAATATTTGTGATGTTCGTGTGAGAGTTGCAGGTTTACACACCTGTCTGCGTGGCAGAATATCTGTGTGGGAAAGGCCATCTGTGTGTATAAGGGTGTCGGTGTGTAAGGTTGTCTGGATGTGTGTGTGAGTGTAAGGTTGTCTATGTAAGGGTATCTATGTGGGGGGAAGGGGGGGGGTGTCAGGATGGTTGTCTGTGTGTTTGATATCCCCTATATTTTGGCATATTATGAGACTGGTAAATGTTGTATGCAACATACACAAATTTTTGTATGCTCAGTTATTTTGACATCATGGGAATTTGCTCACATACAAGTGTGTGTGTGTGTGATGTAAGTTGGTGTGTGTAAGTGGGATTGTGTGTCTCTATGTGTAAAGGTGTGTGTATGTATGTGTGACTGTGAAAGTGTGAATGTGTGTGTATGTGTGGCTGCATGTGTGTGTATATGTGGATGTGTATTTTTGTGTATAAGTGTAAATTTGAGTAATGTGAGTTTTTTGTGTGCTGCTAGTCTTATTGTGTATTGTGGTACAGTAATGTGCAGCATGAGTGTGTGATACATTCACACACTGAACATTATTGTTAGTTTTATTGCTGTGTAGTCTTTGTTATATTCACACATTGCATATTACTGTGACCAGGGCCGGCCTTAAGTGTCCCGGCGCTCTGTGCAGGCTTCCCCAGTGGTGCCCCCCCCCCTTTACCCTTTCACCACCCTATGTATGTGTCCCTTTCCTCTTCCTTGCTATGTCTGTCTCTCTCTAACTCCCCCATACCTGTTTTCTCTCTCCCTCTGTCCTGTCTCTCTCCCCCCTCCCCTGTTCTGTCTCTCTCCCACATCCCCCTGTTCTGTCTCTATCCCCCCATGTTGTCTCTCTCCCCCATCCCCCTGTTCTGTCTCTATCCCCCCTCTTATGTCTCTCTCCCCCCTCCCATCTCTCTCTCCCCCCTCTCCATGTTCTGTCTCTCACTCCCCCCTCCCCCTGTTCTGTCTCTCTCTCCCCCTATTCTGTCTCTCTCTCCCCCCTCCCCCTGTTCTGTCTCTCTTTCTCTCCCCCCTTCCCCTGTTCTGTCTCTCTACCCCCCTTCTGTCTCTCTTTCTCTCACCCCCTGTTCTGCCTCTCTTTCCAACCTCCTTCCCCTGTTCTGTCTCTCTCTCTCATCCCCTCCCCTTCCCTGCAAATGTGGATCAGGGAGGGGGTGGAGCTAACCAGCTGAGCAGTGTAGCTCCGCCCCCACCCTGTGAAGCAGAGCAGTGTCTGCTTCACTGGGAGCCACAGGCAGCAAGAGATAGTGCTGCTTGGCTCCCCATGCTTAATGCAGGCATGGTAAGCCGAGCAGCAATTTCTCATACTGCCTGCAGCTCCCCATGAAGCAGACGCTGCTCTGCTTCACAGGGTGGGGGCGGAGCTACACTGCTTAGCCGGTTAGCTACGCCCCCTCCCCGGATCTAGCACAGCATGCCGAGCAGAGGGCTGGTGAGGGGGGATCTTTTGATCTCCCCGAGCCAGTGCCTCTACTGGCTTTTTTTTTGTGGAGCAGCCGGGCGGGCTGGCGCCCCCTGTGGTGTTGCGCCCTGTGCGCTCGCACAGGTTGCATACCCCTAAGGCCGGCCCTGACTGTGACTTTTAGTGCTGTGGAGATTGACACATCCACACACACATACAGACAGATACACACATACAGTCGGTCACAGGCAGACATACAGTAAGTCACACACACACACACACACACATACAGTAGGTCACATAAACACACAGTCACACACACACACTCTGTCAGTCACATACACTTATGCACAAGTCAGCAATTTTGTTGTTGTTTACGATAAAAAAAAAGTGCATCTATCTATATGTCCCCCTCCTGGCTGCTATATCTCATTCTAGCCAGGTCTGTGCCCTGCTGTTGTTTCTAGTACTGCTCCCACGCGCTCAGCTGGATAAATAAAATGATCCCAGCATGAGGGCAACATGCAGGGACAACAATAACTGGGCGCCAGGTATAATTTCCTGGTGCCCGGGATTTGTTGAGCCCTGATATATACCCATATATACCTATTGTTCATTGGCATCATATATATCAGTCTGTATGCTGCCTAAGAATGTGAGCTTATTTACTCCACTTCTATCAAATCTATCATGGGCTCCAGCCCCGGGTCTCTTGGAGACCTTGCAACGCCCCTGGGTGTCACAATAGCTTGCATTAAAAAAAAAACACCTTTTTTGACTGTGAAATAATAGCAGTCAGTTTCCTTCACACGTGTGCGTTTCAGGGCTTTTCATGAGTACAAGCAGCACACAAACTCAAAGCCGCCATCCTCCTCCTGATCCAGCATCTTCAGCCACATCATCTGTCCTCCTTGCCCCCTCTCAACCATCCGCCACTCCGTCTCTCGCCTTGAGCAGTTCCTGCTCATCTGCCCACAGTCAGGTGTCTGTCAAGGACATATTTGAGCGTAAGAAGCCAATGTCACAAAGTCACCCCCTTGCCCGGCATCTGACAGCTGGCTTGTCTGAACTCTTAGCCCGCCAGCTTTTACCATACAAGCTGGTGGAGTCTGAGGCGTTCCAAAAATTTGTAGCTATTGGGACACCGCAGTGGAAGGTACCCGGCCGAAATTTCTTTGCACAACAGGCAATCCCCAACCTGTACTCGATTGTGCAAAAGGAAGTAATGGCATGTCTGGCACACAGTGTTGGGGCAAGGGTCCATCTGACCACTGATACCTGGTCTGCAAAGCATGGTCAGGGCAGGTATATCACCTACACTGCACATTGGGTAAACCTGCTGACGAGTTGGTGACACCGCCACGACTTGCAGGCAGGCCTGCTGCCACCTCCTGTACTCCTCCTACTCCATCCTCTTCCATAACCTCCTCGGCTGAGTCCTCTTCTGCTGCTGCGTCCAAATCAACGGCACCCCCCCAGCTCCACAGGTACTATTCCACATCCCGGATATGGCAGTGTCACGCCGTCTTGGGGTTGATTTGCCTGAAAGCAGAGAGTCACACCGGACCAGCACTCCTGTCCGCCCTGAACACACAGGCGGATCAGTGGCTGACTCCGCACGAACTGGAGATCGGCAAAGTGCTTTGTGACAATGGAAGAAATTTGTTGGCGGCATTGAATTTGGGCAAGTTGACACGTCCCGTGCATGGCACACGTGTGTAATCTGATCGTACAACGCTTTGTGCATAAGTACCCAGGCTTACAGGACGTCCTGAAGCAGGCCAGAAAGGTGTATGGCCATTTCAGGCGTTCCAACACGGCCATGGCGCACTTTTCAGATATCCAGCAGCGAAACAATATGCCAGTGAGGCGCTTGATTTGCGACAGCCCGACGCATTGGAATTCAACACTCCTAATGTTCGACCGCCTGCTCCAACAAGAAAAAGCCGTTAATGACTATTTGTATGACCGGGGTGCTAGGACAGCCTCTGCGGAGCTGGGAATTTTTTTGCCACGTTACTGGACGCTCATGCGCAATGCCTGTAGGCTCATGCGTCCTTTTGAGGAGGTGACAAACCTAGTCAGTCGCACCGAAGGCACCATCAGCGACATCATACCATTTGTTTTCTTCCTGGAGCGTGCCCTGCGAAGAGTGCTGGTTCAGGCTGTAGATGAGCGTGAAGAGGAAAAGTTGTGGTCACCATCACCACCAGAAACAGCCTGATCAGCATCGCTTGCTGGACCTGCAGCAACGCTGGAAGAGGATTGTGAGGAAGAGGAGTCAGAGGAGGAATGTGGCTTTGAGGAGGAGGAGGAAGACCAACCACAACAGGCATCCCAGGGTGCTTGTTGTCACCTATCTGGTACCCGTGGTGTTGTACGTGGCTGGGGGGAAGAACATACCTTCAGTGAGATCACTGAGGACGAGGAACGGGACATGAGTAGCTCGGCATCCAACCTTGTGCAAATGGGTACAATAAAGTGAACATGTGCACTAGTGACCAACACTAGAAAAAAAGAGCATTACCCTTTTCTATGAGACGAAATGCTCAGATATTATGCAAAGACACTTGAAAAAGCCTCAACAAGAGGGGAAACGTGTTGTGTGAGAGGAAAGGAGTGCACAGACAACACTATTGGTTTTATGGACAAGCATCTGGGACTTTTAAAACGTTTTTAAATGTAAGATCTTACTGTTTGTTGGTTTTATTGCTTATATATTAAAATACTTACTTGTGCAATCCTGCCTTCTCCTTCCCATGTGATCTGGATATCTGGGCTGCCTCTGGAGCTGGTTTACAAGATCTACCTGCTCTTATCTGAGCTCACCCACGCTGTTTATCTTGAGCAGGGTATTGCTCATGTAAATGTGAGTGTACCATTTATGCACTTTGCGCTATTGTATCATTGCACTGATATACTACACTATTATTGTTTTGTTTTTTTTTTTCCTTTGCATAATATCTGAGCATTTCGTCTCATAGAAAAGGGTAATGCTCTTTTTTTCTAGTGTTGGTCACTAGCGCACATGTTCACTTTATTGTATTTGTTTTCACTGGTTTGCTAGGAGTGAGACACTAGCTGTGCACAAGTGCTAGCTTACTCCATCACAGTTATTGGCGCAGTATACTGTATTGTTTGTTTATTTCACTTGCGCAAATGGGGTCTTTCATGCTGTCGTGCCTGTTGAGGGACCCTCGTATAAAAAGGCTGAAGGAGAACGACCTGTACTGGGGGGCCACGCTACTAGACCACCGGTATAAGCAGAAAGTGCCTGAAATGTTACCGAATTACCTCAAGTCGGAAAGGATGCAGCAGTTCCAAAATAAATTAAAAAGTATACTTTACACAGAGTATAAGGGTGATGTCACAGCACAACGGGAATCTAACAGGGGAAGAGGTGAAAGTAATCCTCCTCCTCCCACGACCACGCCGGCAAGGACAGGACGCTTTACAGACGTGTTGTTGATGGAGGACATGCAGAGCTTTTTAAGTCCTACACATCGCCACAGCCCTTCGGGGTCCACCCTCAGAGAACGACTCAACCGACAGGTAGCAGACTACCTCGCCTTAACTGCAGATATCGACACTCTGAGGAGCGATGAACCCCTTGACTACTGGGTGTGCAGGCTTGACCTGTGGCCTGAGCTATCCCAATTTGAGATAGAACTTCTGGCCTGCCCCGCTTCAAGTGTCCTGTCAGAAAGGACCTTCAGTGCAGCAGGAGGTATTGTCACTGAGAAGAGAAGTCACCTAGGTCAAAAAAGTCTAGATTACCTCACCTTTATTAAGATGAATGAGGGAGGGATCCCGAAGGGACTGACAGTGGGTCATACATTCGACTAAAAAAGACCTGATGAGGGGGACGTAACAGGGATTAAACTGATAAGAATAGTACTACTTAACACACCACTCCTATCTGGTGGCACATTAGATTACACGCACAGTGCCCAAAATTTGAAGTAGGTGGACCAACCAAGCATCATTTTCCATCTCCCGGTTCCTAAAATCGATGCCATGTACAGGTCCCCTGATAGGGGACGTAACAGGGATTAAACTGATAGGAATAGTACTACTTAACAAACCTTATACGGAGAGAGAGGCAACGCAGAGAGAGGAGTCTGAAGAAGAGGAGTCAGAGGAGGAAGGTGGCTTTGAGGAGGTGGAAGACCAAACACAGCAGGCGTCCCAGGGGGCTTGTTGTCACCTTTCGGGGACCCTTGGTGTTGTACGTGGCTGGGTGGAGGAAGAGACCTTCAATGACATCAGTGAGGACAGGGAACGGGACATGGCTAGCTTGGTATCCAACCTTGTGCAAATGGGGAGTTTGCGGTTGTGCCAATGGACTGTTTGCGGTTGTTTACGGTGCATTAAATTGGGAGTTTGGTCTGTCACTGTGAAGCGGGCGTAACCCTTACACTACCTGATCGATACAACATCATACCTGATGTTTTAAAGCACGTTATTCCAAACAATTTAGGAATGTTATGTGATTTATGCCCTTTATGGATTAAAACCAGACTCTGCATCAACTATGTAATTTTCCATGGGAGTTTTGCCATGGATCCCCCTCCGGCATGCCACAGTCCAGGTGTTAGTCCCCTTGAAACAACGTTTCCATCACTATTGTGGCCAGAAAGAGTCCCTGTGGGTTTTAAAATTCGCCTGCCTATTGAAGTCTAAAATTTTATGTTCGCGACATCTCTATTCCTGGCTGAACCACAATTAGGCACTTTTCCCTGTCTCAGTTGCAACCAATGTAATAGCATAATCAAAGGTAAAACTTTACTCCATCCCCACTATGGTAACAAATACACTGTACCTACGTAATTTACATTCTCAAATGCTCTTGTGGCCTACTATATGTCGATGAAACAACTAGACAGATTAAAAAACGAGTCTCAGAACACAAGACCTCCATCAGAGCCACCCTGGTCGGTGGCAATACCAGTAAAGTACCTGTGGCCAAACACTTTAAACAAGCAGGCCACAGAATCAACCAACTACGCTTTCAGGTCATTGATCACGTCCCACCACCTAGGAGGGGTGGTAACCGTGAAAAAATTCTTAAGCAAAGAGAAACTAAATGGATTAGTACCCTAGACACCATTTCACCCAGAGGTCTTAACGAAGACTATGAACTTATACAGTTTCTTTAATTGCCCTGTTATCCTTCATTCATTCCCTTCCTTACTCTCTTCACCAGTTCCACCTATTTCAGTCTCTCTCTCATTCCCCCTTCCCATTTTTTCCCATGACACTTTGCCTTCCAACCCTTCTCCGTCCTAATTATCCCCCTTAGCCCGCTTTATTCTCATATTCTTACATTATTATATCTCCCTACAATCGGAGTTACTTTGCATTTATGTGCACTTTTTTCTTTTTTTAGGTTTTTTCTGTTTTGGGATTTTTCTATATTTTTTCACAGGGTCTTACTTCACCCACCCCTGTTTTCGCATTGTTGTTATCATTTTTTGATTCTTCTTCTTTTTATTGTTTAATATTTATTTTTATTTTCATTTTTCTTCTTTTTCTTTTCTTTTTTTTAATATTTATTTTTATTTTTCTTATTTTTATTTTTTTCTTTATTTATTTTTTTATTATTATCATCATCCTTATTTTTACTTATTTGTTTCTCATTCAATATTTTTTGTCCATCATTTTTTATTCATTTCTTTTTCCTTATTCATTCATTTTTTTCTCATCCATTCATTTTGTTCTCATGCATCATCTTTTGTTTATTTATTTTGTGTGCACTGGTGTTGTTTCTTCTGTGTGTCTTTAGATTGGGCCCTTTTATTTTCTCCCCCTCCCTTTCCCTTGATCCTTGTGTCCCCCTATGATTTTAGGTTGCCTCCTATTTCTTTGTTGGGCTGTCCCACCGGACTTATATGTCCCCCACACTCCCAGGCAGCAGTGTTTCCCACACGAATCTACAAGAACTGACTTAGATCAGCTCTCATCTACTGCAATGATTATCGCGTCCGTTGACATAACTACGGACACACACCCTCGACGACAGCTCCATGCGCCGGTGGCACTTTTTATATGACGTACCCCTAGGAGAATGAGCATTTAAGGCACGTTTACTACACTTCATGGCATGTCCTCCCGAAGGAGCGATCTCAGAGGGCGCAGCCCCGTGCCCCCACCCCATCAGTCCTCTGCAATTTTCTCGTGTTCATCAGATTATCCTGTCTTTCAGCGTTGAATTGTGCTACAGATTGTATGGACTCACCCTTACCCGCCTCCACTGAACCACCAAAGAACTTTATGACTACATATGGGTGAGATAGTATCCATTCATATGGATCACTCATATGGTTTCTCCCAGTGTCCTTTTTTTGCTTTCCATGCATTTACCCCTCTTATTTTTTGTTTTTTGGTCTACTCACTTTCTTTCGTTCTGATATTATACTGCCCTGCATATATATACACATCTTGTTCCCTCTTTTTACTTTTTTGTATGGTTTTCTTACCTTCCTAGTATATATACTACTCGATTTCCCCATATTTTTTGTGTGTCCTCTTCTTGGTATATATCCACTACAATTATCCTATTGTCGATACGTTTACTTAATAAAAATATATTCAGACTTATTTACCAGTGTGCATGTCTGCTTCTTTCTGTATACAATTAATTAACCTTATGACTTGATTTATTGGTAAATAAACAAAATAAAGAGGAACATGTCCTGGCTTAGCAGAACAAAATGGTGTCTAATCTAGCCTGGCATAAATCCAGTTTGATAACTCAAAAAAAAACCAGGTTAAGTAACAAAGCTTTCCATTATAACAATGCAGCCTGTCATTGCTGCAAGTGCCTATAAACCCCTAACCCTCTCCTTTAAATGTGGAATGCAGTATTTGTAGTATATTTGACACTGTGACTGACACATTTCTGATACAGGGA
This sequence comes from Pelodytes ibericus, assembly GCA_036172795.1. Taxonomy (NCBI): domain Eukaryota; kingdom Metazoa; phylum Chordata; class Amphibia; order Anura; family Pelodytidae; genus Pelodytes; species Pelodytes ibericus. The sequence goes on along the minus strand of CM069858.1, from coordinate 88,254,277 downwards.
ATGAACAACATAATTAGCTTTAGTAATTATTGTCTTTTTACTATGCACCACATTCCTGGAAGTCAAGTATACATTAGAGATTCCTTCTTTTATCAATGTCTCTGTAGTTATATTACAGGGATTTCATGCTTAGTAGATATGCGTGTAATATGTAGTGTTTAGAAGAGCTGTGCATATTTGTTTAGTGTAAGTGTCCCATGGTGTCAAGTCTCTGAACAAGTTGTTTTCCTCCTGTATTCTATTCACTTGGCAGGGCATCTCCCCTCAGTTGGCCTGTAGTGATAGTAGCCATCGGTTTCTTCAAAGTATTTATCAGTGATTGATGCGTTTCTTCTGAATTAATATTCTCATTCCACCAAGAGTCATGATAAACTTCATTACTGCAGAATATAGTGTGTGTGGTTTCTCACTCCAGATCGATATCTATATTCCTCCTCTTCTGTTCCTTCCCAGTATCCAATTTTTGTGGTGTTGTAGGTAAAAATATTTATCTTGTACTGAGAGGTGCTCAGATAATCAGTCAGGTATTCTCTTATTGTGTTCTATCTTGAGAAATACTCTGGCTTGGACTTTGATCAGCCTTTATTTCATTTTCATCTAACTGTCTGGAAATCAACATAATTGTAGTGTCCAAAAGCAGCATAGCACATCTTTGTGTAGTCAATTATTGCACTGTGAACTGTATCTCTTTTCATGAGATTTATCCTGGAGGTTGTCCTTACAATGGTGGAATTGCATTGTGAGCTATCCAAGGCTAGGTGGCTAATGGGACTGAAGCGTGAATCTCCTGACCATAGCCCCAAATGGAGACGCTGGGGCTAAAATATGTTTTAGCCCTGAGTCTGTGAAGCTGCACCTGCTCTCACCTCTGCTGCTGTGCTTCCTGCTCTGCAACCAACATGGAATGGAGCATGGGGATATGAAATTATAACCCCAACCCTCCCTCGCAGCACAGACCAAGTCAGAAAGCAAACAGTTAATTGCAGACGACTTGAACGCTTCTACAGACAGCGAGTATGCGCCCGATTATCTGTAGAAGAGCAGATGACTGGCGCCGCCCGTCTTTAAACCACTGATGCCTGTTCCTTTTGGGATGGAGCAGAAAAGCGGTGAGAGCTAAACCTGGCCGCATGCCACAGCGGAGGGCTCGGCATGCCAGTTGTGGCACGCGTGCCATAGTTTCGCCACTGCAGATATATATGTACTGTGACAGAGTCTATGGGAGGGTAATAGAAGGAAGGTATGTAGGACCCAGAATCCTACATAGCCTGTACTCATTCACCTGCCCCAATTAGCAACTGCTGAGGCTTTAATTAGCTGATCTCAGAGTAGAAAGAAGAGAGATACAATCTGACCTGCAGAGAGAGAGCAGGTCTGTGCAGAGTAGCACCAGTGAAAGGGCTAAAGGTTGGTGAAACCAATGTTTATTTTGTTGCTTAGATTATTACCCTGGGTTAGTAAGGGGCATTACTTTATGTGTAGTAAGTGCTCGAATTTGAGCTAGGATTTTGTTTGTAGATTTTTCCTTTATGTTTTGCTGCATGGATTTATTTTGAGCCCAATGTGAATAAACCACACTGTTTTGCATACAATTACTGTTGTTCTATACCTGTTACCCTAGAGGACTGTGTTGCTTTGCCCTAAAGGTCACAGTACCTATGCATCCTATACCTCTACCTGTGCATTCTGTACCTCTATCGACCATGACAAAAGCCTGTATTTTAAGTATTATTTAAACTTTGGCTGTAGCTCCAGATAATTTTTGAGCCTAGCAAAGACCCTGTCTATCTATCACTCATTGTCGAGGAGTAGTAAAGCCAAGGTCGGGGTATGAAAGGGCAATGAAGTCAAAAAGACTGACTAATGAGTCAAAGCCAGGAAATCCTATAGTATTGTAGATATGTAACTGTCAGGTTCAAATTGGCATTTCAAGCTACAACAAAATGTATCACAATCATTCATTAAAAATAGGATACGACAGATTGGTAGCAGGAAAAAAATTAGAAGGAACACAACTGCAGAAAGACAATAAATGAATAATTCTCCTTTACTTGAAGTAACAGGACAAACCCCAAAATTTAGGTAGCTTCAAGTATAGGTGATTACAGATTCACAGATTCAGAACTGAAGGGGTTAACAGCTGCAGGCTTCGTATCAGTGAAGTTTGCTAGGCAGAAACTGCTTGCTTAATTGAAAGGATACAATGTACACTGTTTCAATATTATGCTCCAGGGAGTGTTTGTAGAAGCTAAATAACACAGTGCTTATTGAGCTGACAATATATGCAGTTTTGATAGTAGTTTTGAAGATCTTACACTTGATAAACAGGTCATGTATTAAATAAGAGTGATACTTGCTGTGAGAGCAGCTTCTAATGCAGTAACTGCAGTGAGTCCATTTACACAAGCCAAGTTTCAAGGGTAGGAGAAGTTAGAATAAACATTGAGGCAATCCGAAGTCAAGTAATGGAGAAGGTTGATAAGTAGAAGGGAGTCCGTGGTCTGTTAACAGTAGATACGATCAAAGTTACTTTCACTTTTGAGAAAGCCGGAGAGAGTAACAGCTGAGCCTGCTCTTGACACGAGGTAAGAAATAACTCAGCAATTTCGTATCTGGTGCGGTTTCCCTATAAGGCGAGGGAATACCACCTGACTGATAGGGGGAGGAGCTATGTATGCAGGGAGAAATCTGACAGCAATAAACACAGGTAAGGATAAGCACATCAAGGTACTTGCGTGAGAATAAACAAGCATGGAATGACAAGTGAGCAGGGTTTATATAGGGAGTCAGGTTGGGAGCCATAACCCCTCTCACCAATAGCTGTTACCTCCCCTAGGGATTCTGAATAGGTGGTGTGTCTGGAAGGCAAGCCTACCTCCCTCCTTCTGCCCTGTACCTCCGTTGGGGCAGCCGAGCCTCTGGATCCAAATAAACAGCCCATGCTACTTGAGGCCAGGGATGCTGCATAGTCCATGATCATATGGGAAGAGCTCTGGAGGTAAGCACCGCAGGTTGGGGGCCCCACGGTGAAAGGGCCTGGAGCCTGACACTTGTTTACATCTATGCACATATCTTTTGAATTAATTCACTTAGATGCAAGTATCGTGGAGTTCTTACTTTGCTCAGCTTCTTGGTTGTTCTCATAGTCACAACTGATTTTCAAAATGACCATTAGGGTAGATGTTATCAATATAATACTGCAGATCATAAGAAGGAGACACCAAATACATACTCCAGGTACAATCTGTTCATGATTTGATTTCAGTAACTATATCTTCTGTAACAACGTGAAAAATGTTTAGCAGGTTTTAAATTATCAATGCTAACTTTTCTCTGTTGGCCTTGGTTGTTCTCTGTAAGAAAAAAATGTTGGATTTAAAATTGTCACTATTTTCACCATTTTATTTTCAGTAGGGTCGCAGCAGAGGTATCACATGTACCCTCTCCTGGACAAACTAGCCAACAGTAGGAACCCAAGCAGCATGTGGGGGTTTATGATATGTGGTTGGTTGGTTAAATGATTCTCTAATCTCCTTTAAAATAGACAATTGCTCTACTCTCCCTGGTGCAGAAATGTGATTATTAGTGAAATATGTATTGCAAGGTACACCATACAGCATTTCCTATGGAGTTTTACCATTAGTGGAAGTTGGTATGTTGTTAATACCTATCTGTACAATAGGAATACATGAATACAACTGTGTGGTAAATAGGAAATCGGTTAATAGTTGCATTTTTCCTTCCCAGAACCCCACTTCCTTAGGGGGTGGTTAGGTGCACATATTTCCCAAACTAACCCAAATGCAGTTGCCCAGTTTTGGGTTTCCCTTGCAATAAATGCAGGACCTCCAACTGAGTGGATACTTGCTAGAGGAATGAGACTAGAAATCTTGGTGTTAGAGGTGGATCTTTGCACAGGATACAACCAAGTAAACCTGGTACATGCATCAGCACACACTAAGACATTTGTAACCATGAATGATAGTGGCAGAGGTCCAATATAATCAATATAGAGTAATTGAAAAGGTACCATAGGCACTGATTTTTCAATCAATGAAACAGAGTGATTAGGCCTATTTACCAGTAAGCATTGTTTACAATTAACAATAACATGAACAACAGTCTCTACCCAGATGAGCTTGTCCTAGCCCTGCATGGGCTTCTAGCAGGGGAGGGCTGGCAGCCTTAGGCCTGGGGGCAAATCCAGTCAAGTGGCCCATAGCACCATTGAATCGCCTCCCTATCCACTGCCATCTTTTCCTTGTTTTATAACGAATATTGCCAGGATTTTCCCCCACAATATGCCAGGATTTGCCATTTAATATGCTAGAATTGTCCCGTACAAAATGCCAGGATTATGGCCCTCAATATGCCAGGATTATGCCCCTCAATATGCCAGGATTTAGACACCCAATATGCCAGGTTTTTTCCCTCAATATGCCAAGATGATGCCCCCTCAATATGTCAGGATTTTCCCCTAAATATGCCAGGATTATGCCCCTCAATATGCCAGGATTTAGACACCCAATATGCCAGGATTTTCCCCTCAATATGCCAAGATGATTCCCCCTCAATATGCCAGGATTTTCCCCTAAATATGCCAGGATTATGCCCCTCAATATGCCAGGATTATGCCCCTCAATATGCCAGGATTTAGACGCCCAATATGCCAAGATGATTCCCCCTCAATATGCCAGGATTTTCCCCCACAATATGCCAGGATTATGCCCCCTCAATATGCCAGGATTTTGCCCCCCAATATGCCCGGATTTCCCCCCTCACGATGCCAGGATTATGCCCCTCAATATGCCAGGATTTTCCCCCACAATATGCGAGGATTTTGCCAGAATATGGACTACTTACCTCCTTGTTGCTCCTCTGTCTCCGTCTCCTGGTGCTCTCATCTGCCAATCTGTGGCTGTAAGGGAAGCGTTGTGCGCTCCCTTCCAGCCAAGCGTCTTCAATAAAGTTTGTTTAAACTTTTTTTTCAACAAACTTTATTGAATGTGCATTGGCTCTAGGGGAGCGCAGAACGCTTCCCTCACAGTCACGGACCTGCAGAACCGGTGGACAGCAGCAAGGAGGTAAGTACTGGGAAAGTGGGGAGGCTGTCACCCAGTGGTGTATCTTGGTTTTGTGCTGCCCTAGGCAGACAAAATTTGGGCACCCCCCCTACCCACGTTGCACACCTACGACATGACCCATAACCCACATTGCACACCAGGACATGCCCCATCACCACATTTACATGCCTCCATCACCCCATTACATACACATTTCCAATATTATTTGCCATTAATATTCCCCAGCCAATTTGTCCCATAATATGCCAGTGTTATTCTGCAATTTAATATGACTCAGTAAATTTGCCCAATAATATTCCAAGGTTATCTGCCATTTAATGTGCCCCTGCTAATTTGCCCAATATGCCAGTGTTAATTGCCATTTAATATTCCCCAGCCATTTTGCCAATAATATGCCAGTCTTATTCTGCCATTTAATATTCCCCAGCCAATTTGTCCCATAATATGCCAGTGTTATTCTGCAATTTAATATGACTCAGTAAATTTGCCCAATAATATTCCAAGGTTATCTGCCATTTAATATGCCCCTGCTAATTTGCCCAATATGCCAGTGTTAATTGCCATTTAATATTCCCCAGCCATTTTGCCAATAATATGCCAGTCTTATTCTGCCATGTAATATTCCCCAGCCAATTTGCCCAATAATATGCCAGTGTTTTTTGCCCCCCCCCCCCCCATCTCTTACCTTTTTCCCTGGTGGCTAGTGGCAGGACTTCCCTGGTGGCTAGTGGCAGGAGGACTTCCCTAGTGGCTAGTGGCAGGCAGCATGGTGCTCCATGCTGCCTGTTCGGCCTCCCGGCGGTTGTGCCGACAGGTCACGTGATCGGCGTGCGTCTGACGTCAGAGCGCCGATCACGTGACTGTCGGCACTTCCGTGTCACACTGCACGGGGAGCCGAACAGGCAGCACGGAAGTTTCTCTGTGCTGCCTGTTCGGCTCCCCGTGCAGTTTTGCAGGCTGAGCGGAGGTGAGAGGGGATCTTCCGATTTTTTTTTTTTTTTTAACACTGGCCCAGCGGCAGTTTTTTACATACATTAGGGCGGCCTGGGGGGCAATTGCCTCCCTGCCCCCCAGCCCAGCCCGCCCCTGGCTTCTAGTGCAAGTTTTCCTTCTCTTTGACCTAAGGAACAATTGGATCTTTATCATCAATAGTAAAAATCTAAATAATAGGAGTATTTGGTTGGATAGTCAGGTGAATTAGGTCTGGTCTTATCCATGCAAACATTTAACTGTGCATTACTACTGAGAGTAAGGGTATGTTTTTGTGATCTAGTGACCACATTGACATAATAGCGTTGGCTGACACTCTGCGCCAAGGTGTCTGCTAATGGATTGCCAACTGTGGAGGAGAGGAACCAAGCTTTCTATGAGCAGTCTCATGCAGTGTTTCAATGTCAGGCTTTCTTTGCAAATATGAATCAATTTGTTTCTGCAGAGTAATATGCTGTAGTGGGTTACGACATGTCGTAATTAAACTGCTTGAGCACCAAACTGAGAGATCTTAAACAGTGGACCTAGCAAGCTAGGCTGGATCTGTCACTATCAATACTGATCGTTCAACTAACTTACTTTCTATAACCCCTTAAGGAAAGACTATTTTAACATTTCTGTGTTGTGTTTAGCTGTCATTTTCTTCTTTGCCATTTGCTGTACCAACACATATTCTTATATAATGTTTTTTATCAGGACAAGAAGGTCTTTCTTTAGATACCATAATTTTCATTATATCCTATAATATAAAAAAATTATAAAAGATAATGAAAAAAATGCAAAACACAAATTGTTTCACTTTTATTTGAAAAATAATTGACTCATTTACAAAAGCTAATGAAAGAACCTGGTAAATTGATTCTACTGCCACCCATGCATAGGTTTGCCAAATGCCAAATTTGGGACAAAATACTATTAATGTAACAGTGTGTGAGGAAGAGTGGTAAGATGTAGTAAATAGTTGTTATTTTTTTGAAGGCTGGCTGGTTGAGTCGGAACGTGATGAAGTAGTGATGCTCACTCGATAGGCGGAGATTTTAGGGGAGGAGAGGAAGAAGAGCCCGGGAAGTTCTAATGCAGAGGGAAAACTTAATGCTGATGAAAGCCTTCCGATGGTTCCAGGAGTCGGTGTATGGTAGCTGGCAAGAAAACAATGCAGTAACAAGCCATTGAGATACAGCTTTGTATTGAACAGAGCAGAACAGCTTTGTTCAGCAGTATATGTGAGTGGATCTACTCTGGGAGAGGTAGGAGGGAGGAAAGGAGGAAGAAAAGGATTGGCTTAAAAAGCCTAATTGGAGAATCTATCTTGATTTTCTCCTGGCATAAGACTACCAGGGTGGTATACCAGTTAGGAAGGGGCTTGTATGTTTTGCTCCCTAACCATTATGTGCATATGACTTCTAAATCCGCAGCTGAGGCGACTTAATTGTACAGCTTGAAGACCCTATTGCTATAACCAATGTAGAACATCTATTGCTGTCTATTCAAAGGAGAATAAGGATGACATAGCCAAAATGACATGCCTCGGATCAGATACCATCCTATTTGGTATGGTGTCATACCGGGACATATAATAAAATTAGAAAAATAAGCTTCTCTTAACTATTATATACATTATTACAGTGAATGTTTGTATTGTAAATAACACAATCTGATGTCTTTTTGATACTTTATTAAAAAAAAAAAAAAATTAGAAAAACAACTAAGGAAACCAAGAATGAGTACTTTCCAAACCATTAAAACGCCCATGTTTGATGTCTAAATACTCCCAAAAATCACTGTTTGAAAGATGAGCAATTAGGGTCTGTCAAGGTTGCTGACATGATGACATAGACGCTACAGGGCGCAGCGTCTGAGGCTGTGGAACGCTGGTGAGAGCGGGATGTGCTCTCGACGAAACGCTGCAATAGGGCTGCGGAAAGGATTCTTACCCTCCTGAATTGCCAGTGAAGTCACTCCATTACTTTGGGCGCCTCTGCAAATGTGGACCACGCTCTCTTCTCTACCCCCCTTCCTTCTGAGGGTTGAATATCAGCCTGACAGGCAGCTGAATGGATGATCAAGGAAACGGCGCCAATCTACCGCTGTGAAGCTAAGGGGAAAGCTCAGAAAGAGAAATAGTCCTACTAGCAAGGGATAAAACGAAAGAGAAATTGACTTGCCAAACGACCAGAAGACAGGCACAGTATAACCCCTTTTTCTCCTCCTGTTGGTTGCTTGAACATTCTAAGCATAAATGCTGTAAATATGTTGAAATATCTATGACAGGATGTACCTTAAACCCTCTCACAGTGAGATAGGTCTGTGCACATGTTTTCTATCTGTTTTAAAGGGTCAGGCATGCTCATAAAGTGTATAGAAACCTAAGAAGACGGGGGAAAAAGAACCCTAGCTCTCTATATAAGCATTTTTTTCTGCATAAAAAAATTGACCTACATATAAGCACTCTGATAAAAGCAAAGATTAACCCCTTATAACTCTGACCTATTTAATGCTGAGAACCTGTGGAATATATTAAGGGGAATACGACCTTGCTATATACTTTGGATCTATCAGATGTGTTAGTAACACTTCTAAAAAAAGATATAAGCCGTCTCTAGGAACTTGATACCTTACTGCAGAGTGTACACCTGTATATTGAAGCAGAAACGAGGAGAGGGGGGAAAGAGAGGAGAGCAAAGGAGGGGAGAAAGGGAAAACACTCTAACAATGGCTACTAAAAGGGGCAATGATCCTAATCAGGACCCCAGAAAGATAAAAACTAAAGATAAATGGATCCTGGAGACGGGGAAGAGAAAAGAGCAAGGAATAGAAGCCCACTTCTCCCCCTAAAGCACCAAAAATACTGACAACCTAGACTCTACTAACATACAGGACTACAGTCTGACTACATTAGAAATTGAAACTCCTAAATTGCTGGATAGCTCTGGAGAAATAGAAAGTAGAGGTATTTCTCCTGAATATCTCCAAAAATGCCTTGAGCTTCAACTTCAACTGATCAAAAAAGAGTTTACCTCCCAATTTGGAGAATTTAAAGAGGAGATATTGAAACTGGGGGACAGAATCAAGAATACTGAGGACCAAGTGGAACACATGGAGATATCTATTAAGGATGCAGAAGAAAGACTCACAACACTACATCTAAAAGTACAAGAGATGGAGTTGAAAATGTCCGATCTAGAGGATAGAAGCAGAAGGAAAAATATAAGGATCCGTGGCATTTCCGAATCGATGACCCAGGAAAATATAGTGTCTCATCTATTAGATCTGTTTAAAACCATGGGAATACTGGATCTGCGTGAAGAAGATATAGAGAGAGCACATCGATGCTGGAAACCGACAAATGTCCCGGAAGATCTACCTAGAGACATTATTGTCAGATTTGCATTATACGGAGTTAAAAAGAAAATCATGCAGGCAAAGAAATCCTTTGAGTCTAAGGGAGAAAGATTTTCCAAGCTATCTTTTTTTCAGGATTTATCCTTCCACACACGCCAAGCAAGAAAGTCCTATAAAACAATCACAGATGTTTTGAGACAAAGGCAACTGAGATATTGGTGGGGCTTCCCTGTAAAAATATGCTTTATTAGAAACAATAGAACATCCTCTTTTGAGAGGGTTAAAGACTCACAAAAATGGTTGGACGAAAACCTGGGTGACACCAGGGGAACGCCAGAATAACGAGGAGTTAAGGCCTGCACAAGGGAAAGAGAGCTTTGGAGAGACTAGGGGGGCGTTCTCACTAAGAATTGGAGATAAACACTTTTTTCCTCTTTTTTTTTTCTTTCTTCTGCATATATTGTCGATCAGGGTATGAGAATTAGGTACTGATAATTACGACGCTAATACTCGGAACGTTTATGTGTATAGTACTAACAGGGCACATGTGAATTTTATTATATATATATATATATATATATATATATTCTTTTTTTTCTCTCTCCACTAAGTTGTACAGATAAATGCTTCGACTTTTTGTATATATTGCTGATTAAGATATGAGAATTAAGGCACTGATAATCACGATGTGTATATTAGGAATGTGTATGTGTAGAGTATTAATAGGACGCATACATTTTTTGCTAATGTATGAGAATTAGACTGATAATCATGATGTTAATATCAGGAAAGTGCACGTATACAGGATTAATAGGGCACATGTGATTTTTTTTTTCTCTTCCTCTTCTCTTCTCCTTTTCTTCTTCACTAAGACGCAGAGATGAGCGTCTCGATTTTTAGCATGTAATGTAGCACCGATATTTATGATGCTGGTATTAGGTGGTACTAGGAATGCGTTTGTGTATAGTTATATTAATAGGGCACATGTGAATTTTCTTTTTCTTTTCACTAAGATGTACAGATAAACATTTCGACTTTTTGCATATACTGTTGATAAAGGTATGAGAATTAAGGCACTGATAACCACGATGTGAATATTAGGAATGTATATGAGTAGAGTATTAATAGGGCACATAGGAACTTTTTTTATTTATCTATTTATTTTTCCTTTTTTTTTTTCTTCTCTTCTCTTCTCCTTTTCTTCTTCACTAAGACGCAGAGATAAACGTCTCGATTTTTAGCATATACTGTAGCACCGATAACCATGTTGCTGGTACTAGGAATGCGTATGCATATAGTTATATTAACTGGGCCCATGTGAAATTGTTTTTTTTTTTCTCTCTTCTTCTTCCTCTTCTTCTCTAAGATATATAGATAAATGCTTTGTTCTGTTTTGCACATATTTATGATTAAAGTGTGAGAATTAAGTACTGATAACCATGATGCTAATATTAGGAAGGTGTATGTGTATGGTATTAACAGGTTATAATGTGACATTTTTTTTTATTTTTTTTTATTTTTTTTTATTCTTTTTTTTTTCTTTTTTTCTCTTTCTCTTTTTTCTTCTCCTTTTTTTCCTTTACTAAGTAGTACAGATAAACCTTCTGGTCAATACCTATATTGTTGATTAATATATGAGATTTAAGGCACTGATGACTACGATGTTAATATTGGGAATGTCTATGAACATAGTACTGACAGGGCACATGTGGACTCGAATTTTTTTTTCTTCCTTCACTTTCCTTCTCTCCTTCTTTCTGTCTCTTTCCCCCCCCTCCCCCTTTTAGTGTTTATTTTGACACACCACCACCACATTGACCTCGATGTAAGTTCATCTTATGTGGGAAAAGATGAACTATAGGAAATGGGATGCTGGGAAGCAAATTGATAGAAAATTTGCTCTTGTTTATGTTGTTATGTATGTTTGTATTGTGGAGACAGATCCTACAAAGGGAGGAGAGGAGAGAGGAGGGAGAGGGGGCAGAGGAGAGAGAGGAAAGGAGAGAGAAACAATAAAAACTTTCCAAATCCTGAAATTACCTTTAAACTATTATCATTAAATGTTCAGGGTCTGAATTTACCCCAAAAGAGAATAACCCTTCTAGACTTCATGGTAAAACAAAAAAAAAAGATGTGGCTATGCTGCAGGAAACACACTGGAATAGGGAATTTGCTAACAGAATCACCTTTAGCAAATACCCTTACATGGAGTCCTCATCTCTGATGACACAAAAGAAAAGGGGGGTAGCCATAATAATTGCCGCAAAATGTGAATATGAACTAATACATAAAAAAACAGACCCCGAAGGACGGTATGTGTTCCTTATCTGTAAACTGGATGATAGAATTTTTTCACTATTAAACATATATGCACCTAATAGAGGCCAGGTGGGCTTCCTGAACGGGCTCATGCAGAAGGTGCATGACCTCGTTCAGGGATCCTTCATAATGGCAGGCAATTTTAATTGTATTCTGGACCCGGTATGGGATAAAAAATTATGTAGCGGTGCTAAGATGGATAGATCCCTATTAGGGCTAGCAAAATCATGTAGTGAATTTCTGGCTAAACACAAATTATACGATCTATGGCGAACTATCCATCCGGGCTTGCGGGATTACACATTCTATTCTAGAGGTTTTAGATCATACTCTAGAATAGATATGTGCCTTGTAAATGCACATCTGATTGAGGAATGTGGAAAAAGCGACATAATGGAAGTTGCATGGTCAGATCATAGCGCCCTTATAAATACATTTAGATTTAACAAAGGAAAACTTAGACCAAGTTGGAGAATAAATGAATACCGTTTGAATGACAAGGAATATGTAGAAGAACTGAAACAGCTGACAGATCTTTATTTTAAGGAAAACCTTGGGGAGAAGACCTCAATGATCAATGTATGGAATGCATACAAGTGTGTTATTAGAGGAAACCTTATCAGCAGAGAAATATATCTGAATATATCATGCACAGTTAAACTCTCAGACCTATACATAAAATTAGAAAACCTTACCCGAAGTAATAAACAGACACCTCAAGATAAAGATGTGGTGATTTAACAACCTAAGAAAGAAAGAAATGAAAAATTGATAATAAGAGCAAACAAAATTTTGTTACATGCAAAACAGAAATACTACTACTTAGGTAATAAACCAGAGAAAATCTTATCTAAGCAACTACAGAAAGGAAAAGCCAAAGCTAGAATAGCCAAAATTATCAATGGCAACAAAACTGCAATATCACCGAAACATATAGGTGCTGAATTTGAGAAATTTTACCACTCCCTCTATAATCTACCTGATAAGGGATTCTCCCGTGAACAGGTAAAAAATTATATTGAGAGATCCCACCTAAATAAATTGACAGAAGATCAAATTAAACAATTAGACATGCAGATCAGTGAGATCGAGACAACAAGGGCAATAAAACACCTAAAAAAACAACAAAGCACCGGGCCCAGATGGATACGCAGGTTCCTTTTTTAAAAAACTAGCCTCGAAACTAACGTCCCACTTATAAAAGTTCTTTAATGAAGTAATAAGTAACAAATGCTTCCCCGCAGAATCGATGCAAATGGCAATTCTGCCAATCCCAAAATCAGGGAAAGACCCCACAAACATAAAAAACTATCGGCCAATTTCCCTAATAAACACTGACACTAAAATGTATGCTGCCATTTTGGCTAACAGATTAAAGGGCTGTATGGACTTACTGATCCATAGGGATCTGGTGGGCTTAATGCAGGGAAGAGTTTCTGGAGATAATGTAAGGAAGATAATCAACATTTTTGAGGCCGCTCATCGACGGGGGGAACCCATGCTGGCCCTGTCATTGGATGCAGAAAAAGCGTTCAACAGGGTCAGCTGGGTTTTCCTAGAAGAATCATTGAAAGCTATGGGATTTGGTCAGATAATGATGGACGCTATTATGACCCTGTATGAGAATCCATCTGCAAAGGTAATAGGTCAAAATATGGAATCAGACTGGTTTAGGATCCAAAATGGAACCAGACAGGGCTGCCCGTTAGCTCCCTTACTGTACATTATAACATTATAACCACTAACAAATATGATTAGACAAAATGGTTGCATTAAGGGAGTAAGAATGGGGAGTTCAGAATATAAGATTTCGGCATATGCCGACAACATATTCCTGACAATATCTGAACCGGAAAGTTCAACCCCGGAGCTACTAGATAATTTATGAATATGGGGAGGTATCAAATTACAAATTAAATATTGGAAAAACTCAGGCAATTGGAATAGCACTACCAGATGCATTACAAAAAAAATTAAAAGATGCCAATCCTTTCCAGTGGGTTAACTTCGGGATTGAATTTTTGGGCATTACAATCCCACCCAGTGGCAAAGCCATGGCAGAACTTAATTGCAATATGATACTAGGTGAGATACAGACTAAACTTAACAAATGGCGACAAGCCACCATCTCGTGGATGGGTAGGATTAATACCATCAGGGCTTATGTCATACCAAGGTGGATGTATGTGTTTAGGATGGCACCAGGGAAAATAACAACAGAAATAAAGGAAAACATACAGAAGAAACTTCTAAACTTCGTATGGTTAGATAAAAAACCTAGGATAAATAAAAAGACATTATATCTTGATACAACAAAGGGAGGCCTGGGATTCCCGGTTATTAGGGAATTATGGGAAGCCAGTATGCTTACACATATAAATAGAATTCAGTGGACCTCTAGTAAAAAAATTAGACTGGTGGAAGATAGAAAGTAACATCGCAGGTTTAGATAACCTGGAAAATATCCTCTGGTTAAACAGGGTCAACCAAAAAAAAGATACAACAGAAAGTTGGTGGCACTACACTAGCTGATCTTGTAGATTTCTGGTATAGCTTCAAGAAAAAATGTAACTTGGATCTAAAAATCTTAAGATCAGCACCTTTGGACGTCATAGATTACAATATGACAGATATAAATATTAGAACTTGGAAACAAGCAGGTATGGACAGAATAGAGGATATGTACACAGGAAATAGAATTAAAGGATTTAGTGACCTGAGACAAGACTTCAATCTATCTTCGAGAGATCTTTTTAAGTTTCTGAGAATAAAACACTTCCTAATAGAGAGCACATATACGAACTATGACACGGAGAAGACAGATATGATCGTTAATCTGTTCAATAATGCTCCAAAGGGAAAAATCCTGAAAATATGCTCAAATATCATAAAACAGTTTATGCAACGCTACATACCTATTGCTTGGATGAGCTGGGAAAGAGAACTAAATGTAAACTCCAACTTGACAGCTCTAGAACCGATGGAACACTGGCATAATTGCTGGAATGAATTAAGGAAAGCTGTGCATTGCCTAAACCTACAAGAGGTATTCCTTAAAGTGACCAATAGATGGTACATGACACCAGCAAAATTAGGAAGGATAAATCAGACGCTAGATAGTCAATGCTGGAGGTGTAGAAAGAGCAGGGGCTCTCTTCTTCATATCTTTTGGGAATGTGAAGGAGTCACAGAGTGCTGGGAAGAGACATTTAGGATTGCATCGAGCATCTGTGGTCAAAACCTCCCTAAATCTCCCCTGAGAGCCCTCTTACACCAAGGACTGGAAAAATTGATAGAACAGATCTAACCTTGATTATACACATTTTTCTACCTACTAAGCTGGTTATCGCGAGGAGATGGAATAAAGCGGGGAAGGTTTGTTGGGCACAAGTAAAGAATCAAATTAATACCCAACCGATGATGGAAAGGGGTTACTATGCAAATAGAGACGACTTAAACAAATATAACAGAATTTTGGGTAAATGGAGTCTATGACCAAAATTTTTTTTTTCCCCAAAAAGGGCATAATCCATGACCTATGACTTATAATTGATACACTGATCAGCTCTTACACTCCCTTAATATAAGAAATTTACAACACAAATGATAAGAAGAATAATTTCTCCAACTAAGAAATTCCCTCAGGTCCCACCTCTCTCCCTCCTCCTCTTAGGACTTAAGATAATACTACATTATGACTTTTGGATCTTGATCTCCACAATGTATCACGTTATACATGTTATAGTCTGGTGTGTCATATGTTTTGCCCATCCTGAGACGTACAAGGAATACCTTGACAACGAAAAATGACAGATGGGCGATATGTCTTTATGTGTGTAATGTTTGTATGTTTTTATATTTATATGAAAATTGAAAAATAAAAGTGTTAATTAAATACTCCCAAAAATATAAGGAATGTGATCTGACCAAAATGATGGCGTTATCCAGTGCATGACACGTCTTGGTAAGCTTATTGTGTTTTTAGGTAACTATCCACACTAGTCCGCTGGACAGGTATGATGGAGTGAACCATAAACTGTCAGACCAAGCCCCTTAGAAAATCACCAGGGACCTATATAATCAGAAGGTTGGATTATCCAAATGGAGATTTCTTTTTAACAACTATATGGAGAACTTTAACATCTGAATCTCGCACAAGGATTATATATATCGGTAATTATATGGAAGGATTTCTTGTGTTTTCTCCTATTTTATTTTATGGACTGTTTTTCACTTGTACTTTGTATTTCTGTATGTCATTTATTTCTGTATTTTGCGACACAGCACCATGAAGCCTTTTTTCAGATTAAATGTTTACTTAGCTTTTGTCTTTGTTCTCTAAAATGAACTCACTCACTCTGAGGATAGCTCAGGTAAAACACGTTACCAAATAGTTAATTATATATGTGTCTGATCAGTAAAGTAAGGTTCTGATACTATTACTATTGTACTGTGTTTGGGGAAACCGAAGATGCCCGGATATAAAGTTTTGGTGGTGGCAGAAAATGGTGTACTAGGGTAAAAGTGTAGGAGGTATTGCAGGGGTTAATTTAGTGGTTGCTGGGACTAGCATCCCAAGATCTGGTGTCATTAACCCATACTCTCTCCACTGTCTCCGCCGGGCCAATAGCCCGTGTTCATGACAAGGGGCATGAGTGGAAAACAGCATTCTGATCCCGATATGGTCATTATGAGTATCAGGTCATGCCGTTAGGACTTTGCAATGCCCCTGCTACATTCCAACACTACCTTAATGATGTATTCTGGGATATGTTGGATCTGTTTGTCATTCACCCTGTCTGGCCACTTATTGGCAACACATGACCCGTTCTCTCTCGTCTCCAACAACATGGACTATATGCCAAATTAGAAAAGTGTATATTTGAGACTACATCTGTCGTGTTCTTTTGGTATGTGTTAACCCCCGGAAGTATCAGGATGGATCCTAAAAAGGTATCTACCATATTGGAATGGCCCATCAATACTTCAGTTAAGGCCACACAGAGTTTCATAGTCTTCTCCAATTTTTACAGGAAGTTTATTAATGGATTCTCAGAACTCATTTCCCCAATCACCCAACTCACACAAAAAAAATGTTCAGTTTCTTTGGACCTCTCAAGCACAACAAGCTTTTGATGATTTAAAGCAGAAGTTCACCACAGCTCCTATTCTTATTCTCCCAGATCCTTTGAAACCATTCTTTGTTGAAGTGAATGCATCAGAGAGAGCTGTGGGGGTCATCTGTCTCAACGAAAAGGAGATGATGGTACAGTTCAAGTCTTCCTCCAGCAGAGATTAATTACATTGTTGGTGATAGAGAACTATTGGCCATAAAAAGGGCACTAGAAAAGTGGCATTACCTTCTTGAAGGGGCAAACCATTTGGTCACAGTATTCACACACCATCGCAACCTGGAATATTGACAAGTTGTTCGTCAACTCTGTCCATGAGAGGCCAAATGGGCTCCATTCTTCTCCCGATTTTTATTACACATGACTTACAGACCAGGTTAACGAAACAGAAAAGCCGATGCCCTATCCAGTTTACATGGACCATCTACAGAACAAGACTCAATTACCATCCTACAACCTGGTCATTTCCTGATTACTTATTCCTCTTTGATAAAAACTCTTAAGCAGCAATGCAAGGATGACTCTTACCTATCCAAATACCCCTTTTTTGACCAAAAAAGATTGATTCCTCTTCAAGGATACTCTGATTTTTGTCCCTCCTGCTGTGCAGGCCAAAGTATTGGAAACAGTACATGATCATCCATTGGCAAGCCATGGAGGGGTCAAGAAAACTTTAGAGCTTGTACATCGGTCATTCTGGTGGTCTAACCTAAAAAAGGACATTGAACAGTATGTACATTCCTGTGATATCTATGGATGATTCAAAGGGACTAATACCAGACCAGCAGGCTTGTTAAAACCTTTACCTATCCCCACAATTCCCTGAACTGATGTAACCATTGACTTCATTGTTGAACTTACCACCATTATGCATACCACCAACATACCACCATTATGGTAGTCATGGATCGTCTAACCAAAATGGCCCACTTCATTCCCACAACCGGACTCCCTACTGCAGCTGAAACTGCTGGCTTATTTATTAACCCCTTAACGACAGATGACGTGCCAGGCACGTCACGGCAAATCGTGGACTTGCCGACAGGTGACGTGCCTGGCACGTCATGCACTAAACTGAGTAAAGAAAGCGACCAGCGGTCGCTTTCTTTACTCTAAAGGTGTTGCTACAATGCCTCTAGGTAGAGGCATTGTGCAACACCCCCCAAATGTGCAGGGGCGAGCTACGATCACTCCACGGAGTGATCGTAGCAGCCATTTAAAAATGGCTACGCCCACTGCACACATGTGCTTAGAAAGCGAACGATCGTTCGCTTTCTAAGCATCTCCGGTGTTGTTAAAGTGCTTCGCCAGCGAGGCACTTAACAACACCTTCAGGCTGCCCAGAGCCGATGGTGGTCGCTCTCCTGAGCGACCCCATCGGCTTCCCTTCTAATGGCAAGAGCATCGGAAGTGAAAGTATTTCACTTCCGATGCTCTAGGGATAGCCAATCGATGCCGGCACAACAGATCTATGTGATCTGTGTGCAGGCATGTATGGTAAGTGCTCTGATGAGCACTTACCATACAGTCAAAGGCAATATTAGCAAATATTGCCTTTGACAAGTATTGATCTGCCTCCCTCACCTTACTAGTTATAGTAAGGGAGAGAGACAGATCAGATAAAGTAAAAAAATAAAATAAAATAATAAAAAAAATATTTAATACAATTTTAAACACCAAGGGCTTTTATAAAAGCCATTTAACCCCTTCCCTGCCATTGATCGCTGTGTACGCAGTGATCATACACAGCAGCACATTTTTTGCTGTCTGTGCACTTTTTAGGGGTTCATTTTTTTTTACTGTAATTCATTACAGTATAAAAAAAGCTCTTTTAAGAGAGATTAACCCCTTTCTTGCTGTAGATCACTGCCTAAGCAGCGATCTGACGCATATGCAGCAATCTTGCTGCAGAAGCATTTTTAAATTTTTTTTAACTTTTTTATTACACCCGTCACGTGTTAATTATACCCGCTAGGGGACTACGTTTAACGTAAAACAATTTTTTTTAGCTGTCTGACCGCATGTATAGCGATCAGTAACAGCTGATAAGTGACAAAGGCGGGTTGGCGTTTGCTTAGATGAGCATCACCATTCGTCTGGTTAGATCAATATTTGTAAATATTTGATCTGACCCGTGTAGATCTGCCTCCCTCTCACTTGAGTTTTAGTGAGGGAGGGAGACAGAGCTGTATAATTTAAGTTTTTAATTATAATATATTTAATAGAATTGAGACCCAGAGTCTTTTATAAAAGCCGTTTCCAGTATTTAACCCCTTCCCTGCAATTGATCGCTGTGTACGCAGTGATCTTACACAGCAGCACATTTTTTGCTATCTGTGCATTTTTTTATGGGTTATTTTTTTTTACTTTGATTTATTACAGTATATCAAAGGCTCTTTTAAGAGCTATTAACCCCTTCCTTGCCGTACATCACTTCCTAAGCAGCACATATGGTCACTGCCTAAGCAGTGCATATGGTCACTGCCTAAGCAGCGCATATGGAGCAATCTAGTCGCAGAAGGATTTTTTTTTTGCTATCAGCATTTTTTTTTGTCAGACTCGCTAGGGGTTAGTTATACCCACTAGGGGATTACGTGTATTCCTTTTGAAGGTGTCTGAACGCGTGTATAGCGATCAGTAACAGCCGATCAGTGGCAAAGGTGGTTTGGTGATTTCTCAGATGAGCATCACCATTCGTCTGGTTCTTAAATATTGTTCTGACCCATATGGATCTGCCTCCCTCTCCTCACTTGAGTTTTAGTGAGGGAAAGAGACAGATCTGTATAACATAATTTTTTAATTGTAATAAATTAAATAAAATGTTAAAAAATTGTGAGTCCCAAGGGCTTTTATAAAAGCCATACTTTTTGTATAGTGTAGTGTATTAACCCCTTCCCTGCCACTGATCACTGCACAGCAGAACATTTTTTCTTGTCTGTGCATTTTTAGGGGTTAATTTTTTTGTACAGTACTACAAAGGCTCTTATAAGAGCTATTAACCCCTTCCTTGCTCTACATGTTCAAATTCCAAGTTTGAAAATCAAAAAGCGCACCTCTCAAATGTAGCCTTTCAACACCCAACAAAGCTGACAAAGCTATGCATGGGTGGTATCCCTGTGCTCGGGAGATGTTGCTGAACATATATTGTGGTGTTGTTTGTCAGTGACACATACCGAAATATGTGAATTTGTTTCTAAAGTATAATGTATGTGGGAAAAAATACACAATAAAAAGGCTGGTGGTAGAATTGGTGCATGGAAAGTGTTAAAATAACACCATTTAAAATAGCCTAGGGTGTCTACTTTTACAAAATATATACTTTTTGGGGTAAAATACACTGCCCTACTTTAAAAAAAAGTCCCAAATGAAAGATGGGCTCAGGCTGGCTACACGTCAATATTCCAAGTTGAAAATGCGCACCTTCACAATGTGGCTCTTTTAGCCCCCAAACAACCCAACAAACCTATGCATGGGTGGTATCCCTGTACTCAGGAGATGTTGTTGAACACATATTGGGTTATTGTTTGGCAGTGACACATACCAAAATCTGTGAATTTATGTCTAAAATACAATATTTGTGAAAAAAAAACACACCAAAATTACTACCACAAACTTTGACAAAGGCTGGTGGTAGAATTAGTGCATGGAAAGTGTTAAAATACCACCATTTGAAATAGCGTAGGGTGTCTACTTTTAAAAAATATATGGGTTGATGGGGTAAAATACACTGGCTGGTTTCAAATATGTCCCAAATGGGACATGGGTGCAGGCGGTCTGCATGTGAAAATTTCAATTTGGAAAACCAAAAACTGCACCTACCAAATTTGGCCTTTTACCCCCCAAACAACCCAACAAACCTATGCATGGGTGGTATCCCTGTACTCAAGAGATGTTTCTGAACACTTATTGGGGTGTTATTTGGCAGTGACACATACCAAAATCTGTGAATTCATGTCTGAAGTACAAGGTTTGTGAAAAAAAAACACAAAAAAATTACTACCACAAACTTTGACAAAGGCTGGTGGTAGAATTAGTGCATGGAAAGTGTAAAAATACCACCATTTGAGATAGCCTAGGGTGTCTACTTTTAAAAAATATATGGGTTGATGTGGTAAAATACACTGGCTGGTTTCAAATATGTCCCAAATGGGACATGGGTGCAGGCTGTCTGCATGTCAAAATTTCAAATTGGAAAACCAAAAATGTCACCTCCCAAATTTGGCCTTTTACCCCCCAAACAATCCAACAAACCTATGCATGGGGGGTATCCCTGTACTCAAGAGATGTTGCTGAACACTTATTGGGGTGTTATTTGGCAGTGACACATACCAAAATCTGTAAATTCATGTCTGAAGTACAAGGTTTGTGAAAAAAAAACACAAACAAATTACTACCACAAACTTTGACAAAGGCTGGTGGTAGAATTAGTGCATGGAAAGTGTTAAAATACCACCATTTGAGATAGCCTAGGGTGTCTACTTTTAAAAAATATATGGGTTGATGGGGTAAAATACACTGGCTGGTTTCAAATATGTCCCAAATGGGACATGGGTGCAGGCTGTCTGCATGTAAAAATTTCAAGTTGGAAAACAAAAAACTGCACCTCACAAATTTGGCATTTTAGCCCCCAAACAACCCAACAAACCTATGCATGGGTGGTATCCCTGTACTCAGGAGAAATAGTAGAATCTATTTAGCATGTTTTTTCGTTCGCTATTGTCGTTGAGGAGAAGTTGTTTCAAATAAAAGTCAGAAAATGTGTGTATTTTTTTTTTTTTACCATATTTTATTATTATTTTTAATAATATGATAAGATATGATCAAAAATATGGCATCCATAGAAAGACCTTTTTGTCCCGATAAAAACAATATATAATATGTGTGGGTACAGCAAATGACGAAGAAGAAAATTACTGCTAAACACAAACAGCACAGAAATGTTAAAATAGCCATTGTCCAGAAAGGACAAAAATGTTTCAAAGGCTCTGTCCTTAAGGGGTTAAGGAAATCTTCCATCTCCATGGCATACCACAAACCATTCTCTCTGAGCGTGGAGCACAAATTACCTTGTATTTCTGGTCAGCCTTTGGTCCTTGTTTGGGCATACAAAGACTACTGTCATCTGCTTACCATCCTTAAACGGATGGCCAGAAAGAACTAATCAAACCCTAGAACAGTATCTTCATTGTTATGTTATTCACCTACAGGATGTAGGTAAATTAAAGTTATGGTTTTATTTACTGCGAGCTTTGTTCTTTTTATTCACTCCTTACCCGTTTCCCCCCTCTTATTCCCCTCTTCCCCTCAGCTTCCTTTCCCTTTCCATTATACAAAACATATTTTAATCTAATATGGTGTTAAAGTGTAATTCTGTTAAAAGTGTTTATTGCAAATACACTGACGTAGAAAATCAAACTACATTCACACAAATAATCATACTTGTCCTTGCGTGAGAGTGGAGGTGTTAGTTGAAAGGAATCTCAGGCAAGTCCGTAACCAGAGGCCAGGGTCTCCATATGTCCTCAAATAACCCCAAGTTCTCAAGGCTAACATATACAGCTTTCTCCATGAATCTCTGATAGTTAATCTGTGAGACAATTTCAATCCACTTATGGATCACCTCAGATCTCCATTTTCTCGCCAAACCGATTTTGGTGGCCATTAATATATGCACAATTAGCATTTTTGTTTCTTCTTTCAATCTAGAGAAATTCAAATGGAACAAATAAAGTTGGGGGGTCAGTTCAATATGGGACCATGTTAAACTTGTGATTTCATTTTCTAACTTGACCTTCAAAGGTAATAGGCACGTACATTCCCACCATATTTGCCATATAGTTCCAGTTTCCCTCTCACATCTCCAACAAAGATCACTAATGTTGGGTTGAAACTTACTTAACCTGTCTGGTGTCATGTACCATGTGTGTAAAATTTTAAGATCATTTTTCAAACAGCAAAATACTATGAATAGTATTTTTTGTCAGGTTTAAAGCAGTAAACCATTCTCTGGATACAAATTCTGTGCTCAGCTCCCTTTCCCATTTCATAATCCCACGAAGCTTTGTATCTGTTTTGCTTGTATACAATAATTCTCTAATATTGGAAGACAAATTGGAGCCATTGTCTATGTCATAGAGTTTGTCCAGCTTATTACTGCTCTTAATTTCCCTATTTTTAAAAAGTTGTTTTTAACTTTAAAGTAAGTAAGGTATTCTTTGCAGGAAATTCCATGATTTGTACATAGAGAAATAAATGGTCTAAAAAGCACTCTGTCAAATAAGTCTCTGATTTATACAATGCCAGAATTGACCCAACTCCTAATATTTATATCATCAAGATATAGGGACAGAGCTTCTATAGGGGCATCCAAGGAGATACATTCTTTACTATTATATTTCCATCTTAACAGATGGGAACCATGATAAATTTCACCCAAGACTTTTTATTTTCCACATTAAGTCGTTTCCAAGTTATCTGCCCAAAGCAAGAGAAAAGGGTTCTTGTTGGATAACACTTGTCTTTCATAACCTTACCACAAACAATTTTCTGGGACCTTAAATTTATATTTGATCAAATGGGATAGCATTATGGAGTCATAAATCAAGCATACATCGGGGAGAGATGTGCCCCCATCTTTTAATTTGCAAGACAAATTTGAGGAGGAAATTCTGGGTCTGTGCTTCCCCCATACAAACTTAATAAATAACTCCTGGAATTCATGAAGCATACATTTGGGTACTCTCATAGGAAGGGTTCTTAATAGGTATTCCAGTTTGGGCACTAAATAAGATCGTACTGCGTTTATTCTCCCCAGCCAAGATATGTATAAAATCACCCATTTTTTTATGGTAAGTTTTAAGTCCTGATATAAGTTGTTATAATTATTGTTTATTATCTTGAACCAATTGAAACATAGTGTAATCCCCAAATAAAGCATTTCATTCCTAAACCAATTAAACGGGGAGGAATCTCCCAGTCTTTGTAGCTGGTTAATCGGGATACAAGAATGAATAACTTGTGTCTTTTTTAAATTTAATTTATAGTTAGATATTCTACCAAAATCGGGAATGCATTTCAATGCTGCTAGCAGAGATCTGGATTAGAAAGTGTCAGAACTACGTCATCAGCATATAACATATTCTTTGAAGTCTGATCGCCATAGCGAATTCCCAGGATTTCTTCCTCCTGTCTTATATAAGCTGTACTCACCTACAGGATGACTGCCTTTCTCTACTTACAACTGCTGAATATGCTTATAACAACAGCCTTCACAGTTCTATAGGTATGTCACCCTTCAAGGCCAACTATGGCTATCATCCTTCCTCTATTCCTCAACTACCTGCTATAACCATAGTTCCACAAGTCACAGATCAAATCCGACTCCTTAATCAGGGATTTCCTATCCTACAAGAGACTCTCAAGAAAGCCCAACAATCCTACAAGGATTAAGCAGATTGGCGACGTACAGTTCCACCACTGTATAACATTGGAGATAAGGTCTTGCTATCATCCTTGAAGGGTTAATTTGGATCTGTAAGTGTTAAAAGCCAACAGTGTGTATAAGCAGCTGATGTAGCGGATTCTGGAAGCCAGACCACGCCAGAAGCATAATTGTTATGAGAATAGTCTTATCTTACTATTCCAATGCCAAAACAGAGGTTTTTGGAACATCAACAGGTTGTCTCTGAAAATTCTGTAATTTACCATAAGAACGACTTTTGTAACACTATTTTACATATTACGTTTCAGTGTATTTTCTTATTGAACACGCCTTTTCTGCATATTGTAGAAACTAATGCTTTTATCTTCGTTTATATACCCTTGTCTAAACAATTAAAATCAAAGTTAAGGAACATGAAGCACTGTCTAGTCTTTTCCTTCGTCGTCCTTGGCTCTCCAAGATCTTTTCCGGTATCATTACCAGCACGGCAGTTCACATCACTCTGGTGTTAAAGGTCTTAGAGGTTGCTGAGCAGACTACCCCGCAGTCGGTCCTTTCAACTGGTGTTAGAAGTGGTTTTCAAATAAACCTGGTGAGTAGACATGTGCATTCGTTTTCGGACGAATGCATCTTCGGACGAAAATAGCATTTTCGTCCATTCGTCCGAAAAACGAATAACGAAAATATTAACTAACAAAATCCGAATGAACGAATGGTTAATAAACGAAAATCATTCGTTCATTCGTCCATTCGTCCATTCGTGCTATTGGCATTCTAAACCGAAATAGAGTCGGTTTATACAATACCAATAGCATTGTACAAATGTACATTCCATAAACCGACATGAATGACTTTCGGTTTATGGAATGCATGTAATGCTATTGGCTTTCTATAAACCGAAATTGAGTTCCCATTCATACGAATAGGTCAATTGACCTATTCGTATGAATGGGGACTCTTTCGGTTTATAGAAAGCCAATAGCATTGCATGTATTCTATAAGCCGAAAGTCTTTAAAACGAACGACGTTCGGTTTATAGAATACATGTAATGCTATTGCTGTTCTATAAGCCGAAAGTCTATAGACTTTCGGCTTATAGAACAGCAATAGCATTGCATGTATTCTATAAACCGAACGTCGTTCGTTTTAAAGACTTTCGGCTTATAGAATACTATTGGCTTTCTATAAACCGAACTAGAGTCGAGTCCCCATTCATAAGAATTTCTTATGAATGGGGACTCGACTCTAGTTCGGTTTATAGAAAGCCAATAGTATTCTATAAGCCGAAAGTCTTTAAAACGAACGTTGTTCGGTTTATAGAATACATGTAATGCTATTGCTGTTCTATAAGCCGAAAGTCTATAGACTTTCGGCTTATAGAACAGCAATAGCATTACATGTATTCTATAAACCGAACGTCGTTCGTTTTAAAGACTTTCGGCTTATAGAATACTATTGGCATTCTATAAACCTAACTAGAGTCTAGTTCCCATTCATAAGAATTTCTTATGAATGGGGACTCGACTCTAGTTCGGTTTATAGAAAGCCAATAGTATTCTATAAGCCGAAAGTCTTTAAAACGAACGACGTTCGGTTTATAGAATACATGCAATGCTATTGCTGTTCTATAAGCCGAAAGTCTATAAACCGAACGACGTTCGGTTTATAGACTTTCGGTTTATGGCATGTATAATGTAATGCTATTTGCAATGCCATTACTATAAACCGAAATAGACGGTTTATAGAATGCCATTGCCAATTCCATAAACCGAAATTCGTTTATTATGTCGGTTTATGTAATGGCTATTTTGCTATTGGTATTCCATAAACCGACTCTATTTCGGTTTATAGAATTGCCAATAGCATGAAATGATTTGAATTTAGTATTAAAAAATAAATTGAAAAAAGTGGAGAGTTTTAACCCCTTTGTGACGCATGGTGCTTGCGTCCCAAATGACGTAAGCACCAAAACGTCACGATTTGTTCCTGGCCACTGATCACAAGGTGATCGTTAGCCAGGAACACTATGGCAGAGACCTAATCAGGGTCTTAATAGACCCTGTGGGTCCCTGCCCAAAAATTGCAAGCCCTTCGGACGTCACGCACGATTTAGAGAAATGTGGCTGGTGCTCGTTTTGAGCACCAGCTAAATTTCCCCTGTCAGACTGAGGCCATTTAAAATGGCCTCATCTGACAGGTGGGATCCCGCTGCAAGTGCCTGCAGCATGATCCGAGCCGCGATATGAGCTGTTTAACACAGGACGTACTATGCCGTCCTAACGACTTTAAGGGACTTAAAATCAGGACGGCATAGAACGTCCCAACGTCACGAATGGGTTAACGTTTGCTCTGGTCATAATCACAGCACAGGCTTGTAGGAGTTAACTGTAATTACATTAATACATGAAAAGAATATAAGTAATATAGTAAAAATGTACAAAATAAAATGTATTTTGAAAAAACTAAATGAGGTCCATAAACTAGGAAGGAAACGGATCACAGTAAAAAGAAACTGTGATCAGCAAGGGAAGTGTTAATACCCCTTTTATAATTGAGGTCGTCTTATAATCTGACCTCAAATTGAGGTCAGACTATAAGACTGGGATCCAGGTCCCCAGCAGAGCTGCAGGGGACCTGGATCCCACTCTCTAACAGCAGGGGATGTCTGCGCGATGAGCTCAGATCTCCCCTGCTGCCGCCCGGCATGACCGCCGGGACTTCTATGATGAAGCCGGGTACTTCCGGCTTCCTCATAAAAGTCCTGGCTGTCGTTCCGGGCGGCAGCAGGGGAGGTCTCGCTCATCGCAGAGACATCCTCCGCTTCCTCGCTAGCCACCAGGGAGAATCGGGCAGCTGGGTGATGTCTGCACGAAACGTGCAGATATCCTCCATGCTGCCCGACACACTCACCAGAAACAGGTGAGGGGGGGACAGAATAACAAGGGGGGGGGGGGCAGAGTAACGAGGGGGGGGGAGAGAAACAAGGGGAGGGAGGGGGGGGGAGAGAAACAAGGGGAGGGAGGGGGGAAGAGACAGAAACAAGGGGAGGGGGGCAGAGAGAAACAAGGGGAGGGAAGGGGGGAAGAGACAGACACAAGGGGAGCGAGGGGGGAGACAAAGGGAGGGTGAGAGAGAGACAACACTAAGGGGGGGAGAGCGACAAATCTGGGGGCAAGGGAAAGAGAGAGGCAGCATAGTCACATAAAAGGAAATAAAAACAAGAAATTCATTTTTTTATATCATAATTTTTTATTAAAAAAGCAATTTACATGTGAATATATACAAGTTGAACTTTTTTCCTATAGGGTAGTCTTATATTCAGGCTTTTATTTTTTTTCCTAATGGAATATCCAAAGTTTGGGGGGTCGTCTTATAATCAGGGTCGTCTTATAATCCAGCAAATAAGGTAGTTTGTTTCTTTCCTTTCACTGTCATTTTGCCGCCATTCTCTCTCTGTACTTCACAATCAGTATCTGAAGTGCAGGGAGTGAATTTGAGGAAAAATCTGTGGATATAAGCATATAACATAGATTGTATTACTAAGTATTTTGATAATTATGGATATGAAATGTTATCTTTTTTTAATATGTATTACACTTTCCATCCATAATTATCAAAATGCTTATTAACACATTATACAAAACTGACAAACACAGACAGACATACAGTATATAGATTAAAGTATTCAGATTGAAAGCAGGCACTGCTGTGCTAGCTGGCCCTAACATTGTTTAGTCAAAATGCACCTAACTGTGTAGTTTAAAGCTTTTTTTAAAATCCCCATTATAGCCTATGGGAGTGTTTTATGTGCAATTCTGAGGAATCTCCACAGGAAATGGCCCAGTACCTTTATTAAATCGATACATTAATTTACAACTTACAGCCAATCATTGTCCAGGGATGTTTGTGTATAATCAGACCACCATTTCCTCACTCAGATCATTTATTTTAGCTGTAATGGAGGGAGAAGGATCTGTAAGCCGGGGGGGGGGGGGGGCAGAAGAGAGGGGGAAAATTGGGGAGAAAAGAACAATATTTAAAGAGTTTTTTGGCAGAGGAAAATCTGGCACTTGTGAGAAAGGTGTGCCAGAACTACAACTGGGTGTTAGGGGCAGCAGCCAAGAGAATCCGGAGGAGGACTATGAACTGGCAGGAGGTCATGGAAGCAGTTAATGAAGTTGGTGGGAATTCACGTTCCAAGGAGGTGGTGATTAAAAGGTAATTTCATATAAAATACACCTGCACTATAGGCCTCATGTAAAATTTCACCACACACATAGCTCACACACACCTGTAGTGAATTACATAGAGGGACACTCCTGATTTGGGAGACCTGTCCTGCCGAGCTCCATCTCTGTCCTGCTTTTCATCACAGAGGAAGAGCTCAGCCTGACTCAGGGCCACAATTTCACCTACTGTGCAATTACTCTAACATATAGCTGCTAGTAGCTAGCTGTGTCAAGGTTAGTTAAGACATGGAATGTAAGAGTGGCTGCACATGTGTTTATTTAACAAAAACAAAATAAAACAAAACAGTAGGAGTGATTGGTGCTCTGAGTAAACCCCACACAATAGAAAATATATAAGGAAATATGGTAATTGCCTGAAAATTGCTGATATGGCAGTATAAGGAAGATTCTTCAGTGTTTCATAATGTGCATGGGGAAACACAAAGATAAACAGAGATCATAGTGTAATCCAGTATTGCAATAATTATTGGTATAGTATAAGCAGTTACACTCACAAACACTGTAGGTATAAGTAGCACATCAATAACAATATATATATATGTGTATAAAGATAATACATGATATCAAAATGTTCATGGATTGATAAGATAGATATGTCGAGAAATAGATGTATGTATGTGTAAATAGGATTATATGTATGTACAGCTGATCATTGATAGTAAATCAATTGCAATGTTCTCATGTCTTTCAGATTCTATGATATCAAGAGGCAGGTGAAGAGAAAGCTTACCAGTGCAGCCGCCGCCACCAGAAGCTCTGGTGGCGGCTCTCCAGAGCCGGCTGACCTGCTGAAATTTGAGGAGGAGCTATTGCAGGCCATGGGGACTGAATACATCATGGGGGTTGAGAGGCCGGAGCCAGAAACAGCTGGTCGTAAGTATTGAACATTCATTCATGGTAATTATGTGTGATTTCATACTGATTGACACTGTTCTCTCTCACTTTACTCCTAGCATCTTCCTCAACCCCCAGCAAGTGATGACAGGGCCCCATGTCCTGTAGCCACACAACATCTGGCAGCTCCTCCTCCGATTACACCGGGTCAGTCGGCTCTGCAGGCCCTGGTGGATGCTTCCTCTTCACCTGCCTTCGGTAAGTCCAACATACACACATCATACACCAACAGACTAGAAACATGTACAACAAACAGGGCTTCATTCATGAACGAGGGAATTGCAAGGACTATCCATATCTCATGTAATTCCTTCTATCATGAATGAATCTTAATGCAAATGTTGATAGGGGCTATGTACAAAAAACTGTGTTGATGTGAGATACATATTTCATCTCATCAGGTGAGTTTGCTCATCGGGGAAAAATCCCAATGTTTGTCCCTCCACAATGTTTAGATTAATTGGTGATATGAAATCACCTGCAACTCACCTGTTTTGTTAATAGCCTCAGATGTGATATGTATTTTCTGCACACATCTGTATGCATGCACTAACAATTCATTCTTCTCCATCTCTAACAGCGGTATCTTCATCATCACCACCTCACGTGGATTCCCACCAACTTCATGCTCCTGATGTGCAGGCACTGGGATCCACCACCCAAGGTAGATATTATACACATTTACACCACCAGTTAGATCATATTAATATTATTTGCTAGAACAGAGGCGTCCAACGTGCGGCCCGCCGGGCATCGAGGTGCGGCCCGCCTGAGCTCTGCTCCGGTAGCCGCACCTCGAACTGCACACCACACGAAAAGCTGTGTCGGGGAACGAATACATATTCGTTCCCCGATACAGCTTCCCGTGCGGTGTGCAGTGCACAAATGCCCTCCTCTACCCTGCGCGTGAGGTCATGCGCAAGGGTCAGAGGGAGGGAAGAAGTCCACCAGGAGCCCACAACCTCCACAGCCACGTGTGTGGGGTAACTGTATGTATATATGTGAGTGTGTGTGTATAAATGTGAATGTGTGTGAGTGGGGTAAGTGTATGTATGCGAGTATGTGTATAAATGTGTATCTATGTGAGTGCATGTTAAGTGCGTGTGGGGTATGTGTATGTATGTATGTGAGTGTGTGTTTATAAATGTGTATGTGTGGGGTAATTGTGACTGTGTGTGTGTGGGAAGGGGGGGGTAAGTGCGACTGTGTATGCATGTGTGTGTTTGTAGTTAATGTGACCACTACACATTAGTGTAAAATATATATATATATATTTACATACACACACATGTATACACGCATACATTTCTAGCGAAGTGGCCCTTTGCCAGTTAAACTTGGACACCCCTGTGCTAGAATAAAAGACATTTTTTTTCATAGCAAATACTCTATGAAAAAAATCTTATTTCCTAGCTTTGTCTTATAATCAGACCTAAAATAGAGGTCAGACTATAAGACTAGGAGCCAGGTACCCCACAGAACTGCAATGGACCTGGATCCTCCACGCATGCAGCCGGAGGATGTCTGTGCACAGACATCATCCGATACTGTTTGACACTATCACTGTGACTTCAAAGACAGAACGCAGGCTACGATGACCTCCCGGCGTTCCATCTCAGAAGTCACAGCGGAAGTGAAGGGCAGCATCAGACAATGTCATTGCGTACCTGAAAGCTCAGTCATCCTCTGTGTGCCCCCACTAGACACCATTGAAATGTCAGGACGCACTGACATTCATAGGAGGCCCATTGACAAGTCTTGAGATGCATTTGCAACTATGGGTGGCAGTTTGGCAAGTCTGAGGATTCATTTGAAAATCAGGTGGACTGGTTGAATGCGTTTGCAAGGGAAGTCTGGGAATGCATTGGCATTGAAAATTACATGTAATATTGATAGTACATGCAAGTTTTACCAGCAGCTACTGTATTTCCAATGAGGCACCCTGGTCTGGTTGGCAAGTGTCTCTCTCTGCTTGTTCAGAGAGACCCTCATTTTTAAATTTGATAGGCAGAGGAAACCTTAACCAGGTCCCTTCTGCTGATCCATTCAAAAATAATGGTCTCTCTGCTTGAGCAGAGAGATACCCCAACGACAATTAGAACCCAATCAGACAATCATGGCAAACCCAGTCATCCTTTGAGTAAGCAAGGGTTAAAAAAAATAATAATAATTCTTTCAGGGTGTAGATATTGATAACCCTGCATTGAAGTGTATATAGATGTGGTGAATTGAATAATCTGTATTGTAATGTTCTAATTATCTTCCTTCTTTTCCTGCAGCAACATCTGTCGAGGAGGAGGAGGAAACAATACTCCTCACGGTGGTGGATCCCAGTGAGTACGGCACATCAGGAGCCCAGCCACGACCTCCTGCCCCTTCGATGATGGAATCCTTGTATGCTGTCCATGGTGCAGTTGCTGGGATGCAGCAGGACATCAGTTGGATGCGCCAGCAACTCACCATGATGGTGAGTAAACAGGATACGTTCCATGCCCACACGATGGAGTGGCAGGACAAAGTCCTTAGACACTTAGATGTGCAAGCTGCGCATCAGGAGCAGATGAGATTGATGTGCCAGCAGGAATATCAGTCTCGAGCTGAATACCGCAACCGAAAGGTAAGGTACATGGATGCAAAATTGGCCCACATGCGTCCATGTACTGATGGTACCGCTGCTCCTGAGGCATCTTGCATCTCTAACCCCCCTCCATCAGCACAGGTGACTGAAAGTCAGTCTAGTGAGGAGGAAGATGATCCTAATAAAGCTAGTCGGTTGCCTAGCGCATCATCCTCCAGCTCATTAGATTATGATGAGTAAAGCACACTGATGCCTATTGTTAGTAGCCATGGAGCCCCTGTTTACTTACCATTCCTAACTCCCAGTTGTAGCCCTCTGCCAAAAAACTCTTTGCCCCCTCTCATGCCCCCCTGGGCTTGCCAAAAAAAAAAAAAAAACATTTTTGACATTTAAATGTATTAGTTTGTGTGTGTCTATTTTTTATCCACACCTCTAACACTTCAACTTCCATTATACTTTGTATACAAAATTACACGGGGGGAGGCCTATATATATATATATATATATATATAAATAGTTATTAGTGAAGATTAATATCCAGTGATGTGAGGCCAACATAGAGCTGACATCCCATGACCAGTTGTTCTTCATTAATGAGCTCTTTTTTTTTAGTTTAACATGGACATGTCTAAATTTAAAGGTCTAATCAAGGCCAGTGCTACTGATAGGTGAACCAGGCGTTCGCCTAGGGAACGAGCTTTGTGGGGAGGCTGCCGGCAACATTTTTTTTTTTTTTTACAATATATCGCCATCAATATACACATCCATTTATTTTTTCGGGGCTGCTGCCCAAAGTCAATCATGTGGGGAAGGGTGAGAGAGCCACCAGACATAGGGAGGGAAAGAGACACCTGACATGGGGATGGAAAAAGACACCAGGGATGGGAAAATGGAGGTAATGAGACAGACATGTGAGGGGAGTGAAAGAGACAGCAGACTTGGGGGGAGAGGAAAGCGAGAGATATACACGAGGGAGAGGTGAGATAAAAATAGGAAGGGAGAGGAGAGAGAGAGACAGAACAGGAGGGGAGAGACACAGAACAGGGTGGGGGAGAGAGACAGAACAGAGGAAGGGCAGGCAGGGGGGAGAGACAGAACAGGGGGAGGGGGAGCGACAGAACAGCTGGAGGGGGGAGAGAGAGATACAGAACAGGGGGGTAGAGAGAAAGAACAGAGGGAGGGAGAGAGTAACAGAACGGGGGGAGAGACAAAACGGGGGGGGGGGAGAGAGACAGAACAGGGGGGGAGAGAGACGGGGAAGAGGGAGAGAGAGAGACAGACAGTACAGGGGGGGAGGAGGGAGATAGAATAGAGGGAGAGAGAGAACAGGTATGGGGGAGTTAGAGAGAGACAGACAGGGCAATGAAGAGGAAAGGGACAAACATGGGAAGGCAGAGAGATACATACATGGGGGGGGAGGCGCCGGAACACTTAAGGCCGGCCGTGCTGACAGATTTCTCAAGCAAATTCTCCTGCGCAATCGCAGGGGAATTTACTCATTGCGCATGCGCACAAAGTTACAGCTGATCACTCAGCTGTAACTTTGTAAAGACTGCGCATGCGGGAGCGGAGCGACGCTACCCACCTCCCGCCCCCTTCACACCACGCTTAGGTGGTAAGTAACACGGGGGGACGGGACATAAGGGGGCAACATAGGGGCAAGCACCCTGGCGAGGGGGCAGCCTTGAGGGCTGCCTCATCTTGATGGGAGTTGTGATCCCCCTGCTGCATCAATAATACAGCAGGAGGATCACAACTCCATCAAGATGAGGCAGCCCTCAAGGCTCCCCCCCTCAACAGGGTGCTTGCCCCTATGTTGCCCCCTTATGTCCTCCCCCCCCCCCGTCCAAATATGTTCTAGCGCCCGTTAATTTAACGGGCTTAATGTCTAGTGCACAATATAATTCTATTGCTATTCTATAAACTGAAATAGAGTCCCCATTGATACGAATAGGTCAATTGACCTATTCGTATGAATGGGGACTCTAGTTCGGTTTATACAATGCCAATAGCATTACTCCATAAGCACTTTTTAAGCAGAAAATCTATAAACTGAAGATCGTTCGGTTTATAGACTTTCGGCTTATGGAGTAATGCTATTGGCTTTGTATAAACCGAACTAGAGTCCCCATTCATAAGAAATTCTTATGAATGGGCACTCTAGTTCGGTTTACAAAGCCAATAGTATTCCATGTACTGCATAAGCCGACGACGTTCGGCTTATAGAATACATGTAATGCTATTGCTGACTGTTCTATAAGCCGAAAGTCTATAAACCGAACGACCTTCGGTTTATAGACTTTCGGTTTATAGAATAGCAATAGGATTACATGTAATCCATAAGCCGACAGCCTATAAACCGAACTTCGGTTTATAGACTTTCGGCATTTGTATTGTAATGATGAATCGTAGTACTACTATTGGCTTTCACTACACGGAGACAGAGTCTCCATTCATAAATTTATGAATGGAGACTCTGTCTCCGTGTAGTGAAAGCCAATAGTACTACAATTACATGCATTCTAAATGACGAAAGTCTATAAACCGAACGTTGTTCGGTTTATAGATTTTCGGTTTATGTTTAAGTCAAACTCAATTCATTTATTAGTAATAATTACATGCATTCTAAATGACGAAAGTCTATAAACCGAACGTTGTTCGGTTTATAGATTTTCGGTTTATGTTTAAGTCAAACTCAATTCATTTATTAGTAATAAATGAATTGAGTTTGACTTAAACATAAACCGAAAATCTATAAACCGAACAACGTTCGGTTTATAGACTTTCGTCATTTAGAATGCATGTAATTGTAGTACTATTGGCTTTCACTACACGGAGACAGAGTCTCCATTCATAAATTTATGAATTTAGACTCTGTCTCCGTGTAGTGAAAGCCAATAGTAGTACTACGATTCATCATTACAATACAAATGCCGAAAGTCTATAAACCGAAGTTCGGTTTATAGGCTGTCGGCTTATGGAATACATGTAATCCTATTGCTATTCTATAAGTCGAAAGTCTATAAACCGACGGTCGTTCGGTTTATAGACTTTCGGCTTATAGAACAGTCAGCAATAGCATTACATGTATTCTATAAGCCGAACGTCGTCGGCTTATGCAGTACATGGAATACTATTGGCTTTGTAAACCGAACTAGAGTGCCCATTCATAAGAATTTCTTATGAATGGGGACTCTAGTTCGGTTTATACAAAGCCAATAGCATTACTCCATAAGCCGAAAGTCTATAAACCGAACGATCTTCGGTTTATAGACTTTCTGCTTATGGAGTAATGCTATTGGCTTTGTATAAACCGAACTAGAGTCCCCATTCATACGAATAGGTCAATTGACCTATTCGTATTAATGGGGAGTAGTTAAAACGAAACGAATGTAACGAAACGAAAATGTTAAACGAATTTCGTCCGAAACGAATGTAGTTATGAACGAAATTCGTTTTAGACGAAATAAATATAATTTTCGTCCGAATGAACGAAAACGAAACGAAATTTTTAGTTTTGCACATGTCTACTGGTGAGTACATGATTAATTGTTATAATCGCTGTGTTATCCGTGTTTCTTTGAATCCAGTAATGCATGTCTAAGCCTCTATAAGAATACACGGTCTCAATTTAATTGTGATGATTGTTGTTGGCAATCCGGGACTGCCCCAGTGCTGAAATAAGTCAGCTGCTGATAAATTGCTGAGGATTGTGCCAGCAATTATAGGCTACTACTAAGATGGCACTAATTTACGAATGAAGTACCGGTAAAAATACGGATGTTAGTGCCCGTATTTTGAACTGATGATTGTGCCAGTTCTTTTGGAGAAATACTGATGATTGTGCCAGTACACTTAATATAATAGGGACGAGACATTACATTACATTAATATTTATTTGTACAGCGCCACCAATTCTCGAAGCGCTTGGTACAGAGCATAGAAAGGAACTACATACTAATTTAGACAAACTAGTACAGACAGGTACATGAGGTAGAGAACCCTGCTCGAAAGCTTACAATCTAGAGGGACATGTCCATATTGTGAACTGATGATTGTGCCAGTTCTTTTGGAGATGTACGGATGTTGTTCGTGTACACATAACATAATAGAGACAAGACATGTATAAAGTGTTTTAAAAACCTTGCAAATTATCATTACTAAATTCCTAAGGACCGTGCTGAGCGTGAGCAGGAAAAACTGTCCTATATAAGTTGAGTATATAAGTTGATCATAATTGTACAGCAAATCACCGATTTGGCTACTTGCAAATTTTGTGAGAAAGGCAAATTGTAGGATGCTGCTTTGTATGATGATACAAAGTGGACTCCACAAAATTACACCCAAATTTATGTGACAGAAGTATTTAATTCAGATGTGATAATGTCAGAATACTTAATTAAAGAAGGCAAACCCAAAGGGAGAAAAAAGGAACAAGGGTAAATCTAAATACCCTAAGAGACCTGTCCCACAGAAAGCTAAGATAGAGCCACTGTGTCCAGCACTCACTGTTTGCTCAGAGCCCTCACAGCACAGCATGGCATGTAAATTGTCAGATAATGAAGTAACTGCTGTGTCTATGGCCATAAGGTATGTTTGATTTGCCTCCCTGCCAGTACTCAGTGTTTTAAGGTTATAGTAGAAATTTAATGTATAAAGTATACTAGTATTATAACATTACATTGTTAAACTGAAATACAAGAGTTTTACGTTTGTCTAGTGTGTCTGGGACACATAAATAAGTAAGAAGACAACAGTTCTGGGAAGTTAAGTTGTGAATCTGGAATTTGCTGTGGAACAGGATAAAAATCCTCCTGTAAAATATGTTAAAGATTAGAGTCTGCAATAACACTGGATCTTTATTGGATATTTTAGCCGCGCAGGTTTATAAGACCATAGAAGCTGTGGCACAATATGTTTAATGTTGTCATTAGAAGAATTGTCCTTATTGTTCAAATATTTACATAGCAAAAAGCAACAGTCGAGTTTTATAGAGATGTTGCAAAAGAAAGTGTTTTATATTTAGTGGATTAGAGAGGACTTATCTCCTAGATCACTCAACCTGTGAGCGCTCACTAAAATACGTCACTTTAAGTCACTAGTATAATTGCTTGAGTGATCTTTCATTGACGGTCTTCTGGGCTATATTCATCAGTGTGATGATAATTTTATGTTAAATGAGTTCATTCATGTTATGTTGTTCTTTGTTTGATATAAAGGTCCTGAGGAGTAAGCATAGTTACTGAAGTTTTGTGTTATTGTTTGGCATAAAAATTGCAGAGTTATTTTATTTTGTCATAGTCATTAATTTTATTAGTGGTATGCATCGTTTTTGAATTAATTTGCTTCTGTATTTGTGTAACTGTTTCTCTAAGTAAGTAAAATAGAACTAATAATGTAAAACAGCATGAGTCATATAGTATCCAAGGTTTCCCTTGGACATCATGTTAAATAAATGTGATCGATCCATTTGACAGTAGAACAGCTGTCAAATTTGACAAAATGCCATTATTTGATTAATTTTGACAAAAGTTTATTTTTATTCAATCTTCATATGCAGAGGCATTATGTAAGACTATGAATGTAAAAAAGTAATATTCTCTGCTGCTGTATCAATGTTATTTGCTGTGGATTTTCCCCAGCTGCATATCCTTTGGTATATTTTAAAGCTCTAACCAGCCAGTTTTATGTTCTGGCAAAAGCAATCTAAAACTTGCATGATGCTAATTTAAAGACACAGACCACATTTTTAACAGTTTTTACCTGTTACCAATTAGAAATGTTTATTTGTTAATGGTACATTCCTCCTTTTTGTATTTGGCTATCTTGACAAGTTTTTGGAGATGGATTTTGATTTTTTCCAAAATAAGCTATCACATTTTTCAACACTCTAGATAAAGTAATTAGATGAGTGAACATGTCTTAATTGTAAGGTTGTATTTGTAGATACGGATGTGCTTTAGATTTAAGCAGAATTTTAGAGTTGGTACTAGAGAAAGACTTGAGCAATATTTATTCATAATATGTTAAGGAGTGAATTTTTGTGTTTTAAAGATAAGCTGTTGAAGTCTTTGTGGACCATGGAAATGGCAATTGCTGGAGATAGAGGTTTTTTTTTTTTGTATGTTGTTGAAAGTCAGAGGTCATGTTGCAAATATGTAGAAAGAGACGATGTTATGGGCTACGAATTTGACACAATATTTAAAAGTTAAATATTAAGTTGAAAAAGAAGTCATAAGTAATAATGTGAAATAACGGGCTATATAGCAATAAGAGGTAGAACTGTTAGTTTATGCTGAAAAATATTGATTAGTGTTTTAAAGCAACTCCCTGATCATTCCATATAATTTGGGTAATATACTGTATTACTTTTATCTTTTTAGTGTGACCAGAATATGTGTACAGCTCTACTTTCACTGTTGGTGATATATGAATATAATATTCACACTATAGGGATGTTAGATTGCTAGGTAAAGAGCAATATGTATTTAAATAGACACAGAGACAGCATTTGCATTGTAACACATTTATATACAGTAAATACACTCACACACATGCAAAGCTAAAAAATTCAATTTGTTGCATTCTAATTTATGTTACTATTATGGCAAAGTACCCCATGTGATTCATGGTGAGATAATATTGCGATGTTGTTTAAAGTTTTAGATGCAAGACAAGTTTTTAATACAATATATGAATTCTCCGGCAGAGGCGTTGCTAGGTTTCCAAAAGATCTGGAGCTATAGCCCATAAGACTTTTTTTAGTTTTTTAAATGGAACCATACGGGCACTTACAAATATATGCTCACCAGTCTAAGCTTCATGCCTGTTTTGTCATTTAGGAGTCTTCACAGGGCTGGCCCTTTAATGGGGCAGAGTGGGGCAGCTGCCCCAGGCGGCACCCTGGCAGGGGTGGCACTTTGCTGCTCTATGCAGCTGTCTTTTTCTCTTTTTTTTTCCTGTGTCCAGGAGAGCTTGATTGAAGGAGGTCTCCTTCAGATCGGCTGAGAGTTCAGAAGTCTCCCTTGATTGGCTGAGACCTCCTTCACACTGAGCTCAAAGCAAAGAGATGCCAACAGCAGGTACGTTAAAAACTGACAGTGTGTGAGTGAGTGTGTATGTCAGTGTGGGTGAGTGTGTGCATGTCAGTGTGAGTGTGTGCATGTCAGTGTGAGTGTGTGCATGTCAGTGTGAGTGTGTGCATGTCAGTGTGAGTATGTGCATGTCAGTGTGAGTGTGTGCATGTCAGTGTGAGTATGTGCATGTCAGTGTGAGTGAGTGTGTGTGTCAGTGTGAGCGAGAGTGTGTGTCAGTGTGAGCGAGAGTGTGTGTATGTCAGTGTGAGTGTGTTGTATGTGTATATATGTAACTGGCTGTGTGTGTGTGAATGTATGTAACTGGCTGTGTGTGTGTATGTATGTAACCGGCTGTGTGTGTGTTTGTGTATATGTATGTAACTGGCTGTGTGTGTGTGTGTGTGTGTAACTGGTTGTGTATGTATGTATGTATGTAACTGGCTGTGTATGTGTTGTGTGTGTATGTATGTAACTGGCTGTGTATGTTTTGTGTGTGTATGTATGTAACTGGCTGTTGTATGTGAATATGTATGTAACTGGCTGTGTATGTGACGTGTGGGACACATTAAGGAATTATTTTTTTCTTTAAAAAAACAAACTTGCTGACTGGTGTGTGTGTATGCGTAACTGACTGTGTATGTGACTGACTGAGTTTCTGTGAGGTGTGAGGTATGCGACTTTCTGTGTATTTATGTAATTCTGTATGTAAGGTGCGTGCATGTGAATGTCTCTGTGTATTTATGCTTTCGTGATGTGCCATTGTCTGGCTCCTAATTTTTTTTGCTGGCTCCTAAAACTAAATAAAATTTGTCAAGCCCTGATATAAACATAAATCCTTCCTATACTGTTAAGCAGTCCTGTAATAAAACATGTCACACATACACATAACACACATATGTGTGACATTATTTATTACAGGACTGCTAAACAGGATAGGAATGATTTATGAGTGATGTGTCAGCCAATCAGTGCAGGGCTTTCACACACAGTAATGATGCTGTGTAAAAGCCCTGCACTGATTGGCTGACACATCACTCAGCATCCTATCAGTGTAGGGCTTTCACACAATGTCTGTGTGCTGCTGCATGATGTCAGGGGGCGGAGCTATCACGGAGCTGAAGAGACTCTGGGCTTTACTCAGCATATTCGGGGCTTCGGCCCCCTTAGCCCACCCCTAGCGATGCCTCTGTTCTCCGGAAGCTCCCCTTCTCTCTGACAGTCTATTTGCAGATAAGAGAATTGTAACAGCGACTGCAAAAATTAATATTTTTTCTTATTTTCCCCTTAAAGGGAGGGGGAGAACGTGCCAGTTTTCTAGTTATTGTTAGTTGTTGAGAAGTTATGTGTGTTATGTGCTATGGTTATATAGTCTAATCATGATGGTATATGTCCTAATGGTAAAGAGATACATGATTATCAATATTTTTGATTATGTATGAGAATGTATTCTCACATTATCAAGTGATTAAACTATTTATGAAATATTTACTTTATCAGTTCTATACTACACTCATCACACTCAGTCAGGAGGATTATAAAAAGAATAACAATATTTCAAGAACAAAAGAGTGGTTCTGCTTGACGAGTTTTTATAATTATATTGGAAAACAGACTAGCAGTAATAATATGTTTTAATTATATTTTAATGTGGAGATTAATAAGATTAGAGACAGCAAAATAAATGTGAGTCACAAAAAAAATAATTTAAGATGTTTATTAAAATATTGCATGTTACTAACTGGAATTTTTTTTGAGTTTTATTTTCATATAGATTAAAGCTGTACAGCCAACAAAAGACAAGTTCAAAGTGCACCAACAAATCTAATGCTGATCAAGATTATTTCTAAAGAAAAAGTTTACTTTTAAAAGAATTTTTTTTTTCCAATTCAAGTAACAGGATTCTCACAAAGTTTATTGGAATATTGTTGTGAAAATTGTTCAACTCAACTACTGGATCCACGTTATTTACGTAAAGCACATTCCTGTACTGACAAACAGGCCAATAAAGGAGCAGCAAGTTAGTGTATTGATGGGCATAATAAACCCTGACCACTAGCCAATATAAGCTAAGTCTTCACCCTAAGGGTAACTCGCAAACAAATCACCCAGATCATCTTTGTTGGGAAGTATATTTTCATTGATAGCATTTGTATACAATTGTTATTGCTGAATTGTAATCTTTGTAGTAAAGATTTGTTTAATTGTGAAATCATGAGTATGTTTACAGTATAGTGAATTTTTGATATTTGACAATCAGACTGACTCTACCAAACACAATTATGGTGACCCATAAGTAAATTGTATTTTGATAATATTTTGCGGGGAATTTTATCTAAATAGTATATAAAATGTCAGGAAATTTCTCTGATACTTTAATAAGTTAGATCTTGTAAGATATTCTAATCAAGAAGGATTATGGATTTACGGAGCAGGTAAAAAGTGTCCACAGGTAATCCGCAAGATCCTCTGGGGATTGGGAAATTGGCTAGGATTACTTGGAGCGAAACTTGAACGTGGTTTGACATGTGTGAGATCATTGTTGCTAATTGTCTTTGTTTATGTTCTTTGTTTCAAGGGTCTCATCCTCAAGTGCATCCTGACAAATGACATCATGCCCCTACGAGAAGACTGGAAAATGCTGCTCAAATATTCCCCATTATGGAAGCTTACAGTGCAACCAAGCTGGATGACCTACAAATGTGGGAAATCGAGGAACTGTGCATTATTACCTTGGATACAATGATTATGTTGACCAGGCACCTCCTGATGGTTATCCTTAAAAATAGACAATGTCAATTTCTAAGTCTAAAAGGGGAGAACAGTACGAACATTATATGGACTGTAGGGGCCTCTGGAGTTATGTCGTGGATGGGAGACCATATTGTTTTGTCCACTGCTATTTTGTCTGACTGCATGCCATTTTGTGTGTTCTGAATGCATGTTTCCATTTTGCTTTGAGTCTGTCTGACTTAAAGTATACTGCCAACCACTCAGTCCTTGAGAATTGCAAACTTCAGAATAATATGTTTGATTTTTAAATGCAACTATTGGTTTTAGAGACTGCATGATATCTTACGTGTATCACATTTTTGCTTGAGTTCTATGACTAGTACAACTGACATACTAACCTCTTGTCTGATAGCTGTATCAATGACATGACAGGTATTGAGACAGATTTTCACTGACATATTTAATGACACAAGTGTGGAAGAAAGTGAAGTAGCTTACATGATCCCGATTTACCCATATTGCAATAACTGCAGGGATACGTATGATTTGTGGCCCA
Organism: Pelodytes ibericus; assembly: GCA_036172795.1. Lineage (NCBI taxonomy): Eukaryota > Metazoa > Chordata > Amphibia > Anura > Pelodytidae > Pelodytes > Pelodytes ibericus. The sequence continues at coordinate 88,211,885 of CM069858.1, read as the reverse complement.
ACATGATGTAAATTAACACCATTGACATTACCAGGGGTGAATTGTAACCGAGACAATATTCCCAAATGCAGGCAACTGAAATTGGTAGAAAGCTGCTTATGTTTTTTGTGACCGTGATAATCACCCTGGGAAGGATATATATGCTTTTTTCTTGTCTTAGGAGTATTGTAGTGTATTGTCTCACCACAACAACGACGAGCAGAAGTGTATGCTTATCACAATATCTATAGAAAAGCATAGAATAGTTATCTATTTAAAAATAGATAAAAGAGTGTTATTGAAGGGTTAATTTGGATCTGTAAGGGTTAAAAGCCGACAGTGTGTATAAGAAGTTGATGTCTTTAGCATCTTCTGGAAGCCAGATCACGCCAGAAGCGTAATTATTATGAGAATGGTGTTATCTTACCGCATTTGCTCGATTATAAGACGACCCTGATTATAAGATGAGCCCCCAAACTTTGAATATTCCTTCAGGAAAAAAACTAAAAGCCTGAATATAAGACTACCCTATAGGAAAAAAAGTTAAACTTGTATATATTCACATGTAAATTGCTTTTTTAATAAATAAATGCATTTCTTGTTTTTATTTCCTTTTATGTGCCAATGCTGCCTCTCTCTTTCCCTTGCCCCAGTTTTGTCTCTCTCCCCCTCCGCCTCTGTCTCTTCCCCCCCTTGTTTCTCTCTTCCCCCTCCCTCCCCTTGTTGCTCTGTCCCCCCTCCCTCTGTCTCTTCCCTCTTCCTCCCCTTGTAGCTCTGTCTCTTCCTACCTCCCTTCCCTTGTTGCTCTGTCCCCCCCCCCTCTCCCCCGGTCTCTGTCTCTTCCCCCCCTCCCCTTGTTGCTCTGTCTCTTCCCCCCTCCCTCCCCTTGTCGCTCTGTCTCCCCCTCCCCCGTCTCTCTGCCCCACCTCCCCCTGTCTCTCTGCCCCCTCCCTCCCACTTAACTGTAACTAGATCCCTGGTGGCTAGTGGGGGCAGCCGGGGGATGTCTGCACGATACGTGCAGACATCCTCCATGCTGCCCGACACGGCAGTCTATTATGACGGACAGCTGGTCCGTCATGATAGACTGCCGTGTCGGGCAACATGGAGGATGTCTGCACGTATCGTGCAGACATCCCCCAACTGCCCGATTCTCCCTGGTGGCTAGTGGGGCAGCAGAGGATGTCTGCGCTATGAGCGCAGACCTCCCCTGCTGCCGCCCGGCATGACTGCCGGGACTTCTGTGGCGAAACTGGAAGTACCCGTCTTCATCACAGAAGTCCCGGCAGTCTTGCCAGGCGGCAGCAGGGGAGTCTGCGCTCATCGAACAGACATCCCCTGCTGTTAGAGAGGGAGATTCAGGTCCCCTGCAGCTCTGCTGGGGACCTGGATCGCTGTTTTATAATCTGACCTCAATTTGAGGTCAGATTATAAAACGACCTTGATTATAAGACGTGGGGTATTTTTCATAATTTTTTCTCTGAAAAAAACCTTGTCTTATAATCGAGCAAATACGGTACTATTCCAAGGCCAGAACAGAGGTTTCTGGAACATCAACAAGTTATCTTACCTGCAATCCCAATGCTTCCATGTGCCAATCCCGTGCTATATTTCCTCCACGATCGCGGAGTGGCCAAATCCTGAAGTAACACCTTCTATCCGCAATTGCGGTAGTGCGGTAGGCCGAAACCAGTGCCTATATTTTCTACAAAACCAAGATACATCATCCAGAGTTTACCCCAATCAAGAGAGATATGTTTGCACCTGTAGGGGGAGGCAAACTCTGTCTCCCCTATTACCAAAGCTCCTATAGTCTCATGGCAAAGAGACAGAGATGTATGTGCTATGGAAGCATTGGCGTGCAATGGAGTGCTCTGGCATCCAATCCAGTGAAGGGCTTGTCCAACAGAGAGTGGAGACCCACAGCACTATAAAAAACCCTCAAACTGTTACCACAGTGCTCCAGTGTTCCAGAGCTTTGGTTCCTATCTGTCCTTGGACTTAAGTTTCCAGTTATTCCCTTTTTGCTGTGTTGCAGTATATGTATTGGATTTCCCATTACCTGACCTTTGGCTTGTCTCCTGGATTACTCTGTTTGCCTGAACCCTGATCCCTGCTTGCATTATTCTACTACCCTAGACCGCTGCCTGCCCTGATCTATTGGACTCTTCCTGACTTCACTTTTTGGATTTACCTCTTTTTTTGCCACTCTTGTGCTCCTATCCTTACCAGGGTGTTCTGCCTATATAAAGCTGTGGACCACCTGGTAAGGGTTATTGACAAGAGATAGCATCCCCTTCTCTATGCTCCAAAAACCTCAACCCTTACACTGGGCTTCAAATAGCTCATCTAATTCTCAATATCTCAAGAATAATTATGCTGTGATAAAATTTTGAGCCTTCTCTTGCATATAAGAGAATAGCTAGATATACATTTTGAACATATTTTTTAAAGTAAGTGCTTCCAGTCACTTTGTGGTTGCAAAATGTACAAATGTGCCAAAAATGTTGCCGCTGTGGTCCCCTACTTCCGTCGATAATGTCTTGAATGCTTAGAATCTAGCAGGATTGACATACAAATATATTTTAGCAACAACATTGTATAGATAGGCTTCTTTATTTATATTTTACAACTAATTGAAGATACAATAAACATTTGGAGTTGGAAGCAATAACCTTTAGTCTTTTAAAATATTTAATTGACTACATAAAAAAGCAACTTCATAATCTTTTATAATGCAAGCAGAGTGTGTATAAAGTTAAATGTATATGCTTGCAATAAAATAAAATCACATACCGTCCTGGTCCATTTACAGATTACTCTCAATCTTATGTTAATGCAGTTTGGAAGAACATGTTCTGCCAATTCTGTGTCAACTAACTTATAATTGGTGTTTATATCGATTTTAGATAGCAATACTTCTGGTGATTGAAGGCCAAGACACATATCAGCAGTGCCTTGCAAAAGTATTTACCCCCCCCTTGACTTTTTACCTATTTTGTTACATTACAGCCTTAAGATCAATGTTTTATTAACCTGAATTTTATGTGATGGATCAGAACACAATAGTTTAAGTTGGTGAAATGAAATGAGAAAAAATAAATACATAAAACTATTTTTTAGAAATAGAAAACAGAAACTTGGCATGTGCGTATGTATTCACTCCCTTTGTTATAAGCCCATAAAAAGCTCTGGGGCAACCAATTACCTTCTGAAGTCACATAATTAGTGAAATGATGTCCACCTGAGTGCAATCTAAGTGTCACATGATCTGTCATTACATATACACACCTTTTTTGAACGGCCCCAGAGGCTGCAACACCTAAGAAAGAGGCACCACTAACCAAACACTGCCATGAAGACCAAGGAACTCTCCAAATAAGTAAAGAACTATGTTGTGTTATGTTGAGAAGTGCAAGTCAGGGTTAGGTTATAAATAGTGTTGAGCGAACCTGAACCGCACTGTTCGGGTTCGTACCGAACATTACTGTATTCGGACCCCGGACCCGAACACGGACATTCCACTGTATGTTCGTGTTGGAGTTCGGGGTTCGGCTATAAACCGAAAGTCTGTAAACCGAAAGACATTCGGTTTATAGACTTTTGGTTTTTTAGAATAGCAATAGCATTACATGTATTCCATAAACCGAAAGTCTATAAACCGAATGTCTTTCGGTTTATAGACTTTCGGTTTATGGAATATGAAAGGGACCAATTCGTCTTAGGTCTCTATCAGCAAGTCTCTGGTATGCGGCAATGTATCACTCTGATTTGGATTCACGTGGTGGGAGTTGGAAAGACATGAGAACGCGTTCGGAGATTAACTCAAGTCTGACACAGAGGTCGTTCGTTAAGTAACTCTAAAGTTTATTGTAAAGACAAGCACTTATATAGAAGCACCAAAGCATTGGCTGGCGTAACATAATTGGGGTACAAAGAAAAGGGGAGTGGACATAGAATACATACATGTTACAAATATATTTATATAATTAACTAAAAGTAATTTATCTATGGCTCTTTTGTGCTCAAACCTCCTGAGATGCAGACACAGGATATGACCCCTAGGTCATTTTCTCCTCTTTTTCTTTGTTTCCAACCTATACTTGAACCCATAAATAAGGTCTGGTATCATTAGATTTATTACTTAACAGAAAATAATTGTCTCTATGTTTAGATTATGTGGTAGACACAGACAAAGAATGTGCTCCCTCCAATAGGGAAGGGGGGTTTAACCCTTCCCTGAAGTTAACTCTTTCAATGCTGAAATTACTCTTGTTATGTGTTAACACAATAAATATAAGTTTACCCTAACAGAATACATGTAATGCTATTGTCTTTCTATGAACCGAAATAGTGTCCCCATTCATAAGAAATTCTTATGAATGGGGACTCTATTTCGGTTTGTAGAAAGCCAATAGCATTACATGTCTTCCATAAACCGAAAGTCTATAAACCGAAAGACATTTGGTTTAAAGACTTTCGGTTTATAGAATACATGTAATGCTATTGCTATTCTATAAACCGAAATAGAGTCCCATTTCATACGAATAGGTCAATTGACCTATTCGTATGAATGGGGACTCTATTTCAGTTTATAGAATAGCAATAGCATTAAATGTATTACCGTATTTGCTTGATTATAAGATGACCCTGATTATAAGACGACCCCCAAACTTTGGATATTCCTTTAGGAAAAAAACTAAAAGCCCAAATATAAGACTACCCTATAGGAAAAAAGTTCAACTTGTATATATTCACATGTAAATTGCTTTTTTAATAAAAAATGACATCAAAAAATGCATTTCTTGTTTTTATTTCCTTTTATGTGCCAATGCTGCCTCTCTCTTTCCCTTGCCCCCAGCTTTGTCTCTCTCCCCCCCCCCCCTTTTTTTAAATTTTATTCACACACATTTTTACACACTAATAAATAGCGACAGTCAGGGATAGGTCAGAACCTCTAGATTAATACATTTACATCAAAATGTATTGTCTCTCTCCCCCCCCCCTTAGTGTTGTCTCTCTCTCCCCCTCCCTTTGACTCCCCCCTGCCTCTGTCTCTTCCCCCCTTGTTTCTCTCTCCCCCCCTCCCATTGTTACTTTGTGGCCCCCTCCCCTTGTTAGGGTACTCTATGCCCCCCCTCCCCTTTTTACTCTCTGCCCCACCCTCCCCTTGTCTCTGTCTCTGCCCTCTACCTCCCCTTGTTGCTCTGTCCCCCCCTGTCTCTCTGCCCCCTCCCTCCCCCTGTCTCTGCCCCCTCCCTTCCACTCACCTGTAACTTGATCCCTGGTGGCTAGTGGGGATGTCTGCACGATACGGCTGCCTGATTCTCCCTGGTGGCTAGCGGGGCAGCATAGGATGTCCGCACGATGAGCGCAGACCTCCCCTGCTGCCGTTTGTACCCGGCTTCATCATAGAAGTCGCAGCTGTCATGCCTGGCGGCAGCAGAGGGAGTCTGCGCTCATCGCGCAGACATTCCCCTGCTGTTAGAAAGGGGGATCCAGGTCCCCTGCAGCTCTGCTGGGGACCTGGATCCCTGTTTTATAATCTGACTTCAATTTGAGGTCAGATTATAAAACGACCTCGATTATAAGACAAGGGGGATTTTTCAGAATTTTTTTTCTGAAAAAAACCTTGTCTTATAATCGAGCAAATACGGTACATCTGAAAGTCAAATAGAACCATTAAATACTGTGCTTACAGTGCACTTTAAAAAATTCTAATTGTTTTGGGAGCTAAATAGTACATTTGCGTCTTGCGGTGCACTTCATATCCGAGAGTCAAATAGAACAGACCAATACTGTGCTTACATCGCACTTTGAAAAATTCTGGCTACCTCCTCCTCCTCCAGCGCCACTTCCACCTACACTGCCACGGTCACCGCCTCCTCAACCTATGGGTCACTTAGTATAAACTGAAAGAGAATACCCTGCACTCCAACCCTCTCTCAAATGGATAAGTCTGTTGATCCTCCTGGCAGCCATGCTTTAGATTTAGATTTATGTTCTTCCAAAGCTAAAATCAAAGATTCCATCTAGTGCTATTTTATGGCTCAGCTGTATTTTTAATTTGTATGTATTTTATGTTATTTGAAGTTAGTTCCCTATTAGACATGTGCAAAACTAAAATTTTCATTTCGTTTTAGTTCATTCGGACGAAAATGATATTTATTTAGTCTAAAACGAATTTCGTTCATAACTTCATTCGTTTCGGACGAAATTCGTTTACCGTTTTCGGTACATTCGTTTAGTTTTACCTAATAAATGAATGAATTGAGATTGACTTAAACCGAAAATCTATAAACCGAACAACGTTCGGTTTATAGACTTTCGTCATTTAGAATGCATGTAATTGTAGTTCTATTGGCTTTCACTACACGGAGACAGAGTCTCCATTCATAAATTTATGAATGGAGACTCTGTCTCCGTGTAGTGAAAGCCAATATTAGTACTACGATTACATTCACATTACAATACAAATGCCGAAAGTCTATAAACCGAACGTTCGGTTTATAGGCTGTCGGCTTATGGAATACATGTAATCCTATTGCTATTCTATAAGCTGAAAGTCTATAAACCGAAGGTTGTTCGGTTTATAGACTTTCGGCTTATAGAACAGTCAGCAATAGCATTACATGTATTCTATAAGCCGAACGTCGTTCGGTTTAAAGACTTTCGGCTTATAGAACAGTCAGTAATAGCATTACATGTGTTCTATAAGCCGAACGTCGTTCGGTTTAAAGACTTTCGGCTTATGCAGTACATGGAATACTATTGGCTTTGTAAACCGAACTAGAGTGCCCATTCATAGAGTGCCCGAAAGTCTATAAACCAAACGACCTTCGGTTTATAGACTTTCTGCTTATGGAGTAATGCTATTTGCATTGTATAAACCGAACTAGAGTCCCCATTCATAAGAATAGGTCAATTGACCTATTCTTATGAATGGGGACTCTATTTCAAATTATAGAATAGCAATAGCATTTTATTATGCATTCCAGGGAAGGATATAGAAGTAAGTTGATTTAGTTGTCCAATCAGCTCACTCCTGTGAATCATGCTGATGGCTAGACCAATGTTGTGTGCTGCTAGTTTATTTTTTTTTAAAAATAGGAAAAGCAGTTTATAAGTGCAGTGGTTTCATTTTCTCCTCATTACGTGTCTTAGCTTTGAAGGTGAAGTACTGCTGTGCTAACCACATTGCCTTTCACTGTATTTCTTTGTGAGCTTGCCATTTCTCACAACAAACTATTTTTAAAATAAGAGAGACTTCCAGAGACTAATTTTTTTAAACATTTTTTTGCATTCTGTGAACTGTACAACTACTGCTAATTGAGTCAGTTGGCAGTTTGGCACAAATAGTGCCTGTCGGCCTGACTGGCAGCCAGTGCCACTGCCTGCAGTGCTTTTTGTGTGTTGTATTGCCTGCAGCTACAGCTTTTAAAAATAATTTAATATAGAAATTCAATAATTTTAATCTAGCTGAGTGGACCTGAGGGCTTCTGCCCTAGGGGTAGACTACTAGGTTGCTTAAGGTTATTTCAGTAACGTGAAATATAATTATTAATACTTGAATTCATTTTTACTGTAGTGCAGTTTTCTTTGTGCTTTTGTTGTTTTTTTTTTTTTACCACAGTAAACAGTGAAGTTAACTGTTGTACTGTTGTGAGTATAGCAGTGCAGTGAACTGTTGTGCTCTTTTTGTCAGTTGATTTAATTGTTCATTTATTGTGTTTTTTAACAGCAAGCAGTGAAACTCAAACTAACTGCTGTTTATTGGTTTTAATTTATATTTACGTGACTGTACTAAGTAAACTTCAAGGTATCTGTAGTACATTTATTTAGACTTTGTTTAGTAGCCAAACTAACTTATCCAAGTTAAAATAATAGCATATAATTTTGTTCATAACTTAAAATTTCAAAAATATAAGTGACTTTGTAATAATATAGCTTGTGTCTCTGTTTGCAGTAAGCAAACAGAGAGTACTAATCATCTAAATGGATCCTCCTAAGTACTCCGGTACTAGGAAAGTTAAGGCTCCATCCACCACCAACACCACCACCACCACCAGTACTAGAAGTGTTTGTAGTACACAGACTTTGAGTGAGCTTAGTCGGGCAAGTACTTCTGCCCATATGTCTGAGTCAACAACTAGGATGCCAAGATTTCTGTCCCAGCCATTGGTGCAAGATTCAGCAAAAGGAAAGACACCAATAGCAGGCACTAGTGGTGCAAGACCCAGCAGCACAAAAGTTTTCTATGGAAAAGGGAAAACTGCAGGTCTTAAAGCTAGCACTAAGCCTAGTATACCCAAAAAGAGGACTATTAGTACTTGTGGTAACATATTAAGTAAGAAGAGGTGTGTTATGCCCCCAGCTTTTTCATCTACCACAAGAAGCACCCTCTCTTCATTTTCTGTTGCAGAAGGGGCTATGTTAGGTTCCAAACAGAGCATGTTGAGCAGCAGCAGTAATTTGAGGGGTGTTTCCAAGCAACCTTCTTGTGCACGGAGGCTGTTTTCACATCCCCCTCCCAAGACCACCACAGTTTCAACCACTCGTGGTATGGCTGCTTCAACCACTGACAGTGGAACATCTGCCCCTCTTGCTACCATCACCTCTAAAAAAACAACCCAGAAAGAGAGGAGAGGTAGAGACCCTAGAGAGTGACACAACAACAACAAGTGTTACTCATCTAGAGTTAGAAGAAGCTGCAAAATATGTTCTTCCTGCAGAGGATATTAGTCTAAGCGCCAACCTTGCAGAAATTGCATCTAGTTTAGCTAATGAAGAGCTTAACTATGAGCCTGAGGATGAGGATGAGATAGTATGGGAGAGTCCAACTCATTATTCCTCAGGGAGCAGTGCTTGCTTTTCACCAGCTAGTAGTGCACGTTTTTCCCCTTCCTCTCCACTTTCTCCAACTGTTGCACCTGTTACTGCTGCTTCCACCCTCAAAAGGACTTCACCACCAAAGCCGATTGCATCGATATTTTTTAGTGTTAGAACTACCAATCCCACTGTTGGTTCCCACCATTCTACAACTCCTGCTCCCAGTGGCACAGTTACTACCACCAGCACTGGTACCAGTAGCCACAGTTGTAGTGCACAGTCCAATATGCCAGCTCCCACTTCTAACGTTGCTGCTGCTACTCATCCACCCATAGCAGCTGTATCCCAAAGGGTCCCATCCAATGTTGCACGTCGCAGCAAAGTATGGGACCATTTTGAAATTGTTAGAGAGGGTTTTTTTGCTAAGTGCAAGCACTGCGGGAAGGAAGTTAGCAGGGGGAAGATGTTGGGTCATCTCACCAGTGCCGGGATGAACCATCACCTCCGCAGTCAACACAGGGCTGTGCTATTGAGGGAAGAGGCAGAAAGTGGTAGGCCAGGTCACGTAGCTGCTACAACTTCCACAAGCACCATCAGCTCTGTAGAAGTTCCAGCTATGAGTGGCAGGGTTTTTTTTTTAAGAGCAAAGAACTATTGCCAGCCAACAAACAAGGCCAGTTACAGCCACCCAGCCCACCCTGGAACAATTCGGGGGATTTCATTCCAGGGCTGTTTCCAAAGAGCAGGCCAATAAAATCACATGACTTATTGGCCAGTTGATAGCTGTTGGGGGTGCTTCATTTAACATGATAGATGGGGAACCTTTCAAGCAGTTGATGGCAGCAGTGTCCCCACAGTACCATCTTCCTTCACGTTACACTTTCAGCAGGAGGATAATCCCCTCACTATATCAGTCCTGTGTTGGAGTAGTGAAAGAGGAGCTTTCTAAGGCAGCTGGTCAGTCTGTCCATTTCACTACAGACTTGTGGAGTGCACCCAGTGGGCAGCATGCCTTTCTGTCCTTGACAGCACACTGGTGGCAGCCTGGTGTGTCTCATGAAGCTACTACTTCGCTAGCACCAGGGTCTAGCAGAATGGGAGGAAGTGCACCAGTTGATCAGCAGGGCTACAGATCTTTCCTTCTCCATGCTGAGGTGATGGATGAAAATCACACTTCAGAAAATATTCTGCATGCTATAAAAAGGATGGTGTCACATTGGGTAGGAGCAGAGGCAGGCACCAATGTAGAAGTGGGGTTTGTGGTCACTGACGGAGCTGCAAATATGTTGAAAGCTCTGCGTGACGGTAATATTGTTGGTGTGCGCTGTGCAGCACACACACTCCATCTTGTGGTAAAATCATCAATCCTAGATGGAAGTAATAGAATAGCTAGAGTAATTGATCACTGCAGGAGGATTGCTGGGCACTTCCACAGTAGTGTAAAAGCTAGTCATCTATTGAGGCAGGAGCAAGAGAAGGCAGGTCTTCCCACACACTGTCTACGACAAGATGTGGTTACACGGTGGAACTCTACTTTGGAGATGCTTGAAAGGATTTTGGAGCAGCAGAGGGCAATCCATAGTCTGTCATCAGACAAGTTTATTGGCATTGCATCTCCACTGGGTAGAGAAGATTGGACAGTGATCAGTCAGACAGTGGCAGTCCTTAAACCATTCAGGGATGCCACTGAACACTTAAGTAGGAGCACTGCCAGTCTGGGACAGGTAATCCCACTGTTCAGCCATCTGGGGAGCAAGATGGATGCTTTTCTTGAAAACCATGAAGTTTTTCAAGGTGGCCTGCATTCTGATGTTGCAGCTCTAGTTAGGAAGTTGAAAGAAAACCTTAAACTTCGGCTACGTGACCAAATGGATAATTATCCCGAACTGATGCTAGCATGCATGTGTGATCCACTGATTAAGGGCAAGCTTGCACTCAAGTACAATATTCTGACAATTTGTAGGGATAATCTAATCCAAAGGGTGTTGGACTGGCAGCATAAGAGTGGCATGCTGTCTGGTGGAGAACTGCAGCATGACATTGACATGTCTGCACCTCACAGCAGTAGTGCTGGCAGTGACATTAGTACCAGAACACAGCTGAGTGGAGCAGCTTCATTTTGGGAAGAGGCACTTGAGAATCTAGTTGGCCCTACCGAGACAACTAAGGAGAGTAGTGCCTCAGAAATGGTAAAACTTTACCTTTGTGAACCACCTTTGCCTCCTAATGTTGACCCTCTTAGTTTTTGGGATCAGAAGAAGATTGTGTGGCCTGTACTCTCAGTGGTTGCGCAGAAACTGCTATCGTGTCCGGCAACCTCAGTCCAAAGTGAGCGTGTGTTTTCTATAACTGGTAACATACTTAATCCACAACGCTCTCGCATGTCACCTCATTTGATGGAGCAGATGGCTTTTCTTAAATTTAATCTGCCCAAATTGGGGTACCCTGCTCTTAAGTTTGAGGGATGATATGTTGATTAATATAGCTTGACATATAGTGGAGTTACAGAGAAAGGGAAAGTGTTCTTTCTAGTTAAAAAACGTATTTATTGCCTTCCATTTTTACTCTAATCCACCAAAATCAGCTTGAAACAAATACTACTAGTTGGTTTCTCCCCTCTGGCTGTGTCTGTTTGTGGTGTGGCAACGCCTGCTACCTCCGCCAGCGCTGCTAGCTAAAGCTAGGGCATTGTGTTCAAACTCTGAAAGTCCGCTCCACTCGTCTGGGACTGAAGGTGTTTGGATGCTTTGCTTTGGGGTTGAAACAGGTGTGTGGGTTGTCAATTGCCCTATCACTGTACTTTACTATTTCATTCCTGTTCTTCTGTTGGTGGTGGCAGCTACAAAATTCTCTTCCCGGGTTACACCTCTTTTCCCCAAAAATCTTTTTCCCCCCCAAAAAATAGTATAGGTTTCTCCCCTCTGGCTGTGTCTGTTTGCGGTGTGGCAACGCCAGCTACCTCAGCCAGCACTGCTAGCTAAAGCTAGGGCATTGTGTTCGAACTCTGAAAGTCTGCTCCACTCGTCTGGGACTGAAGGTGTTTGGATGCTTTGCTCTGGGGTTGAAACAGGTGTGTGGGTCGTAAATTGTCCACTCACCTCCCTTTAACATTTCATTCCTTTCCCCTATCCAACAAACCTAGCCCAAAAGTGTTAATGGTAGTTTCTCCCCTCTGTCCACTCACAATTGTCCACTCATTTCTGTTTATTTCCTTTCCCCTAACCATCAAAGATTTTACTACACCAAATCATTAATTTAATTAAACTTTTATTCTTTTTGTTGGTGGACCTACTTGGTAGTACTTACTACTTTACTTCCTTATCCCTTGCCTCTGCTGCAGGGTAATTTGTGTCCAGGGCCAGTTTAGAACCCTGGTAGTCAAAGCTTGCTGTGATGGACAGGGCATTTATGTGGCAGTGGGAGTGTGTAGGGGTCATGGACTGGGCAAGGGGAGGACTTTTACAACCCCTGCATACACTCAAAGAAGTTCCCACCCATCCGTCCCTTTGTTTTTTTTTAACGATGTTATGGTTACGTTTTTTAGATGATTTGTTAGGATGTATCTATTTGAGAAATAAAATAGTTAAGGTGATTGGCTGATACAGTCCTTACAAGTTATTATTATGTTAATAAATCGCTGTGGCCTTTTTTTTATTCACCAGCAACTGTCTTGTGTGTTTTTATTGGGGTTATGGGGCACAAGGTATTTTGTTTGACACAGTAGCACTATCCACACTCTAACATACAAGAACATTTTAGATGCCAATGCATCCTTAAACTTCCCAATCTGCCCCTCAGATCTGTAGATGCACCCCCAGACTTGCCAATGCATTCACACATTGAACCCATGACTTACCACAGGACACACCTCATCACCCACATTGCATATCCGGGAATTATCTCAGTACATGCCCTATAACCCACATTACACACCCAGGTCACACCCCAGTAGATGCCCTATCACCCACATAGCACATGAAGGACTTTTCCATCGTCGGCATGTTATGTAATTGCAGGCAGGTCACCTGATTCCAAATGCTCTGACATTAGTCAGAGTGTGAGAAGCAGCATGGGAACTGCTCTGCTCTGCTGGTTTTAAAGCAGTACTATGGAGCTGCAACCCTCTGTCGAGGCCCCCATTTTACCTATTCCCCTGGGCTGCATCCCCTAAAGACCATGCCTTAAACCTGCCCTGTTTCTTTCGCTGACACAACAGGGGTGTACTTGTACCATCTGAACTGCATTGCTGAAACTGTTTGGATTTCAAATGCTTATTTCTAAGATGACCGGTGGTGATCCTAGCAAATGTGCGACGATGCGTGAGCACATGATTTTTAAATCTGGAAAGATCCTGCCTTTCATCCAGTCACCAGAGCTGAGTCACTTAAGCATGATCCTGCATGCATATGACACTGCCTGTATTAGTGAACCTGCTACCTGTCACTGCCTGCCTTCTATATACCAAAAACAGATTATGTGTTAGATTTCAACAAAATTATGTCCATAAGCTTCTACATACATGGCCATTGTATATATTTATGACCATTGGAGACTTTGTCTCCGTATAGTTAAATGCCGACAGCCTATAAACCGAACGTTCGGTTTATAGGCTGTGGGCATTTCACTACACGGAGACAGAGTCTCCATTCATTAAATTATGAATGGAGACTGTGTCTTCGTGTAGTAAAATGCCGACAGCCTATAAACTGAACGTTCGGTTTATAGGCTGTTGGCATTTAACTACAAGGAGACAAAGTCTCCATTCATATTGAATGGAGACTCTGTCTCCGTATAGTTAAATGCCCACAGCCTATAAACCAAACGTTCGGTTTATAGGCTGTCAGCATTTTACTACACGGAGACACAGTCTCCATTCATAATGAATGGAGACTGTGTCTCCGTATAGTTAAATGCTCACAGCCTATAAACCGAACGTTCGGTTTATAGGCTGTGGGCATTTCACTCCACGGAGACAGAGTCTCCATTCATAAAATTATGAATGGAGACTGTGTCTTTGTGTAGTAAAATGCCGACAGCCTATAAACCGAACGTTCGGTTTATAGGCTGTCAGCATTTTACTACACGGAGACACAGTCTCCATTCATAATGAATGGAGAGACTCTGTCTCCGTATAGTTAAATGCCCACAGCCTATAAACCGAACGTTCGGTTTATAGGCTGTCAGCATTTTACTACACGGAGACACAGTCTCCATTCATAATGAATGGAGACTCTGTCTCCGTATAGTTAAATGCCCACAGCCTATAAACCGAACGTTCGGTTTATAGGCTGTCAGCATTTTACTACACGGAGACACAGTCTCCATTCATAATGAATGGAGAGACTCTGTCTGCGTATAGTTAAATGCCCATAGCCTATAAACCGAACGTTCGGTTTATAGGCTGTGGGCATTTAACTACACGGAGACAAAGTCTCCATTCATAATGAATGGAGACTCTGTCTCCGTATAGTTAAATGCCCACAGCCTATAAACCGAACATTCGGTTTATAGGCTGTCAGCATTTTACTACACGGAGACACAATCTCCATTCATAATGAATGGAGAGACTCTGTCTCCGTATAGTTAAATGCCCACAGCCTATAAACCGAACGTTCGGTTTATAGGCTGTCAGCATTTTACTACACGGAGACACAGTCTCCATTCATAATGAATGGAGAGACTCTGTCTGCGTATAGTTAAATGCCCATAGCCTATAAACCGAACGTTCGGTTTATAGGCTGTGGGCATTTAACTACACGGAGACAAAGTCTCCATTCATAATGAATGGAGAGTCTGTCTCCGTATAGTTAAATGCCCACAGCCTATAAACCGAACATTCGGTTTATAGGCTGTCAGCATTTTACTACACGGAGACACAGTCTCCATTCATAATGAATGGAGAGACTCTGTCTCCGTATAGTTAAATGCCCACAGCCTATAAACCGAACGTTCGGTTTATAGGCTGTCAGCATTTTACTACACGGAGACACAGTCTCCATTCATAATGAATGGAGAGACTCTGTCTCCGTATAGTTAAATGCCCACAGCCTATAAACCGAACGTTCGGTTTATAGGCTGTCAGCATTTTACTACACGGAGACACAGTCTCCATTCATAATGAATGGAGAGACTCTGTCTCCGTATAGTTAAATGCCCACAGCCTATAAACCGAACTTTCGGTTTATAGGCTGTGGGCATTTCACTACACGGAGACAGAGTCTCCATTCATAAAATTATGAATGGAGACTGTGTCTTCGTGTAGTAAAATGCCAACAGCCTATAAACCGAACGTTCGGTTTATAGGCTGTGGGCATTTAACTACACAGAGACACAGTCTCCATTAATAATGAATGGAGAGACTCTGTCTCCGTATAGTTACATGCCCACAGCCTATAAACCTAACGTTCGGTTTATAGGCTGTCGGCATTTTACTACACGGAGACACAGTCTCCATTCATAATTTTATGAATGGAGACTCTGTCTCCGTATAGTTAAATGCTATTGTATTCTATAAACCAACTCTATTTCGGCTTATAGAATGCAATAGTACTACCAATGGACGAATGAACGAATGATTTTCGTTTATTAACCATTCGTTCATTCGACTTTCGTTAGCTTAGCATTTTCGTTCTTCGTTTTTCGGACGAATGGACGAAAATGCTATTTTCGGACGACAATGCATTAGTCCGAAAACGAATGCACATGTCTAATATATAGGCCTCCCCCCGTGTAATGTTGTATACAAAGTATAATGGAAGTTGAAGTGTTAGAGGTGTGGATAAAAAATAGACACACACAAACTAATACATTTAAATGTCAAAAATGTTTTTTATTTTTTTTGGGCAAGCCCAGGGGGGCATGAGAGGGGCAAAGAGTTTTTTGGCAGAGGGCTACAACTGGGAGTTAGGAATGGTAAGTAAACAGGGGCTCCATGGCTACTAACAATAGGCATCAGTGTGCTTTACTCATCATAATCTAATGAGCTGGAGGATGATGCGCTAGGCAACCGACTAGCATTATTAGGATCATCTTCCTCCTCACTAGACTGACTTTCAGTCACCTGTGCTGATAGAGGGGGGTTAGAGATGCAAGATGCCTCAGGAGCAGCGGTACCATCAGTACATGGACGCATGTGGGCCAATTTTGCATCCATGTACCTTACCTTTCGGTTGCGGTATTCAGCTCGAGACTGATATTCCTGCTGGCACATCAATCTCATCTGCTCCTGATGCGCAGCTTGCACATCTAAGTGTCTAAGGACTTTGTCCTGCCACTCCATCGTGTGGGCATGGAACGTATCCTGATTACTCACCATCATGGTGAGTTGCTGGCGCATCCAACTGATGTCCTGCTGGATCCCAGCAACTGCACCATGGACAGCATCCAAGGATTCCATCATCGAAGGGGCAGGAGGTCGTGGCTGGGCTCCTGATGTGCCGTACTCACTGGGATCCACCACCGTGAGGAGTATTGTTTCCTCCTCCTCCTCGACAGATGTTGCTGCAGGAAAAGAAGGAAGATAATTAGAACATTACAATATTATTAAATTCACCACAAGCAGAGAGACCATTATTTTTGAATGGATCAGCAGAAGGGACCTGGTTAAGGTTTCCTCTGCCTATCAAATTTAAAAATGAGGGTCTCTCTGAACAAGCAGAGAGAGACACTTGCCAACCAGACCAGGGTGCCTCATTGAGAAATACAGTAGCTGTTTGTAAAACTTGCATGTACTATCAATATTACATGTAATATTCAATGCCAATGCATTCACAGACTTCCCTTGCAAACGCATTCAACCAGTCCACCTGATTTTCAAATGAATCCTCAGACTTGCCAAACTGCCACCCATAGTTGCAAATGCATCTCAAGACTTGCCAACCAGCCCCCCATACTTGCAAATGCATTCCCAGACTTGTCAATGGGCCTCCTATGAATGTCAGTGCGTCCCGACATTTCAATGGTGTCTAGTGGGGGCAGACAGAGGATGTCTGAGCTTTCAGGTACGCAATGACATTGTCTGATGCTGCCCTTCACTTCCGCTGTGACTTCTGAGATGGAACGCCGGGAGGTCATCGTAGCCTGCGTTCTGTCTTTGAAATCACAATGATAGTGTCAAACAGTATCGGATGATGTCTGTGCACAGACATCCTCCGGCTGCATGCGTGGAGGATCCAGGTCCATTGCAGTTCTGTGGGGTACCTGGCTCCTAGTCTTATAGTCTGACCTCTATTTTAGGTCTGATTATAAGACAAAGCTAGGAAATAAGATTTTTTTCATAGAGTATTTGCTATGAAAAAAAATGTCTTTTATTCTAGCACAGGGGTGTCCAAGTTTATTTGGCAAAGGGCCACTTCGCTTGAAATGTATGCGTGTATACATGTGTGTGTATGTAAATATATATAAATATGTATATTTTACGCTAATGTGTAGATGTCACATTAACTACAAACACACACATGCATACACATTCACACTTACCCCACCTTCCCACACACACACAGTCACAATTACCCCACACACACATACACATTTATACACACACACTCACATACATACATACATACACTTACCCCACACGCACTTAACATGCACTCACATAGATACACATTTATACACATACTCGCATACATACACTTACCCCACTCACACACATACACATTTATACACACACACTCACATATATACATACAGTTACCCCAAACACTCACATACATACACTTACCCCCCACACACACTCACATACACTTACCCCGCACACTAATACACATTTAAAAACACACACACACACACTCACATACATACACTTAACCCCCACACACACATCCACATTTATACACACACTCACATACATACACTTAACCCCACACACATCCACATTTATACACACACTCACATACATACACTTACCCCACACCCACTTAACATGCACTCACATAGATACACATACATACACTTACCCCACTCACACACATACACATTTATACACACACACACTCATACATACAGTTACCCCCCACACACACACACACTCACATACACTTACCCCACACACTAATAAACATTTATACACACTCATATACATAGATACATACATACACTTAACCAACACACACACATTGATACACACACTCACATACATACATACATTTAACCCACACACACATTGATACACACACTCACATACATACATACATACATACACTTACCTCCAAACACGTGGCTGTGGAGGTTGTGGGCTCCCGGTGCGCTTCTTCCCTCCCTCTGACCCTTGCGCATGACCTCACGCGCAGGGTTGAGGAGGGCATTTGTGCACTGCACACCGCACGGGAAGCTGTATCGGGGAACGAAGTTCCCTACACAGAGCGTGTAGGAAACTTCGTTCCCCGACACAGCTTTTCGTGTGGTGTGCAGTTCGAGGTGCGGCTTCCGGAGCAGAGCTCAGGTCGGGCCGCACCTCGATGCCCGGCGGACCGCATTTGGCCCGCGGGCCGCACGTTGGACGCCTCTGTTCTAGCAAATAATATTAATATGATCTAACTGGTGGTGTAAATGTGTATAATATCTACCTTGGGTGGTGGATCCCAGTGTCTGCACATCAGGAGCATGAAGTTGGTGGGAATCCACGTGAGGTGGTGATGATGAAGATACCGCTGTTAGAGATGGAGAAGAATGAATTGTTAGTGCATGCATACAGATGTGTGCAGAAAATACATATCACATCTGAGGCTATTAACAAAACAGATGAGTTGCAGGTGATTTCATATCACCAATTAATCTAAACATTGTGGAGGGACAAACATTGGGAGTTTTCCCCAATAAGCAAACTCACCAGGTTTGTCACTGCACAATGTATAGCTAACCTGATGAGATGAAATGTGTATCTCACATCAACACAGTTTTTTGTACATAGCCCCTATCAACATTTGCATTAAGATTCATTCATGACAGAAGGAATTACATGAGATATGGATAGTCCTTGCAATTCCCTCGTTCATGAATGAAGCCTGTTTGTTGTACATGTTTCTAGCCTGTTGGTGTATGTTGGACTTACCGAAGGCAGGTGAAGAGGAAGCATCCACCAGGGCCTGCAGAGCCGCCTGACCCGGTGTAATCAGAGGAGGAGCTGCCAGATGTTGTGTGGCTACAGGACATGGGGCCCTGTCATCACTTGCTGGGGGTTGAGGGCGCACAGCAGAAGATGCTAGGAGTAAAGTGAGAGAGAACAGTGTCAATCAGTATGAAATCACACATAATTATTACCATGAATGAATGTTCAATACTTACTACCAGCTGTTTCTGGCTCCGGCCTCTCAACCCCCATGATGTATTCAGTCCCCATGGCCTGCAATAGCTCCTCCTCAAATTTCAGCAGGTCAGCCGGCTCTGGTGGCGGCGGCTGCCCTGGTAAGCTTTCTCTTCACCTGCCTCTTGATATCATAGAATCTGAAAGACATGAGAACATTGCAATTGATTTACTATCAATGATCAGCTGTACATACATATAATCCTATTTACACATACATACATCTATTTCTCGACATATCTATCTTATCAATCCATGAACATTTTGATATCATGTATTATCTTTATACACATATATATATATATTGTTATTGATGTGCTACTTATACCTACAGTGTTTGTGAGTGCAACTGCTTATTCTATACCAATAATTATTGCAATACTGGATTACATTATGATCTCTGTTTATCTTTGTGTTTCACCATGCACATTATGAAACACTGAAGAATCTTCCTTATACTGCCATATCAGCAGTATATTGTGTGGGGTTTACTCAGAGCACCAATCACTCCTACTGTTTGGTTTTATTTTGTTTTTGTTAAATACACACATGTGCAGCCACTCTTACATTCCATGTCTTAACTAACCTTGACACAGCTAGCTACTAGCAGCTATATGTTAGAGTAATTGCACAGTAGGTGAAATTGTGGCCCTGAGTCAGGCTGAGCTCTACCTCTGTCATGAAAAGCAGGACAGAGATGGAGCTCGGCAGGACAGGTCTCCCAAATCAGGACTGTCCCTCTATGTAATTCACTACAGGTGTGTGTGAGCTATGTGTGTGGTGAAATTTTACATGAGGCCTATAGTGCAGGTGTATTTTATATGAAATTACCTTTTAATCACCACCTCCTTGGAACGTGAATTCCCACCAACTTCATTAACTGCTTCCATGACCTCCTGCCAGTTCATAGTCCTCCTCCGGATTCTCTTGGCTGCTGCCCCTAACACCCAGTTGTAGTTCTGGCACACCTTTCTCACGAGTGCCAGATTTTCCTCTGCCAACAAACTCTTTAAATATTGGTCTTTTCTCACCAATTTTCCCCCTCTCTTCTGCCCCCCCCCCCCCCCCCCCCCCCGGCTTACAGATCCTTCTCCCTCCATTACAGCTAAAATAAATGATCTGACTGAGAATGGTGGTCTGATTTTACACAAACATCTCTGGACAGTGATTGGCTGTAAGTTGTAAATTAATGTATCGATTTAATAAAGGTACTGGGCCATTTCCTGTGGAGATTCCTCAGAATTGCACATAAAACACTCCCATAGGCTATAATGGGGATTTTTAAAATAGCTTTAAACTACAAAGTTAGGTGCATTTTGACTAAACAATGTTAGGGCCAGCTAGCACAGCAGTGCCTGCTTTCAATCTGAATACATTAATCTATATACTGTATGTCTGTCTGTGTTTGTCAGTTTTGTATAATGTGTTAATAAGCATTTTGATAATTATGGATGGAAAGTGTAATACATATTAAAAAAAGATAACATTTCATATCCATAATTATCAAAATACTTAGTAATACAACCTATGTTATATGCTTATATCCACAGATTTTTCCTCAAATTCACTCCCTGCACTTCACATACTGATTGTGAAGTACAGAGAGAGAATGGCAGAAAAATGACAGTGAAAGGAAAGAAACAAACTACCATATTTGCTCGATTATAAGACGAACCTGATTATAAGACGACCCACCAAACTTTGGATATTCCATTAGGAAAAAAAATAAAAGCCTAAATATAAGACTACTCTATAGGAAAAAAGTTCAACTTGTATGTATATATTCACATGTAAATTGCTTTTTTAATAAAAAATTATGATATAAAAAAATTCATTTCTTGTTATTATTTCCTTTTATGTGACAATGCTGCCTCTCTCTTTCCCTTGCCCCCAGATTTGTCGCTCTCCCCCCCTTAGTGTTGTCTCTCTCTCACCCTCCCTTTGTCTCCCCCCTCGCTCCCCTTGTGTCTGTCTCTTCCCCCCTTCCCTCCCCTTGTTTCTCTCAGCCCCCCTCCCCTTGTTTCTGTCTCTTCCCCCCTCCCTCCCCTTGTTTCTCTCCTCCCCCCCCCTCGTTACTCTGCCCCCACCCCCTTGTTATTCTGTTCCACCCTCACCTGTTTCTTGCTCCCTGGTGGCTAGTGGGGGCAGCCGGGGGATGTATGCACTATACATAATAGACGGAAGTGTCGGGCAGCATGGAGGATGTCTGCACGATTCGTGCGGACATCCCCCAGCTGCCCGATTCTCCCTGGTGGCTAGCGAGGCAGCGGAGGATGTCTGCGCGATGAGCGAGACCTCCCCTGCTGCCGCCCGGAACGACCGCCAGGACTTTTATGAGGAAGCCGGAAGTACCCAGCTTCATCATAGAAGTCCCGGTGGTCATGCCGGGCGGCAGCAGGGGAGATCTGCGCTCATCGTGCAGACATCCCCTGCTGTTAGAGAGGGGGATCCAGGTCCCCTGCAGCTCTGCTGGGGACCTGGATCCCAGTCTTATAGTCTGACCTCAATTTGAGGTCAGATTATAAGACGACCTCGATTATAAAAGGGGTATTAACACTTCCCTTGCTGATCACAGTTTCTTTTTACTGTGATCCGTTTCCTTCCAAGTTTATGGACCTCATTTAGTTTTTTCTAAATAAATTTTATTTTGTACATTTTTACTATATTACTTATATTCTTTTCATGTATTAATGTAATTACAGTTAACTCCTACAAGCCTGTGCTGTGATTATGACCAGAGCAAACGTTTACCCATTCGTGACGTTGGGACGTTCTATGCAGTCCTGATTTTAAGTCCCTCAAAGTCGTTAGGACGGCATAGTACGTCCTGTGTTAAACAGCTCATATCGCGGTTCGGATCATGCTGCAGGCACTTCCAGCGGGATCCCACCTGTCAGATGAGGCCATTTTAAATGGCCTCAGTCTGACAGGGGAAATTTAGCTGGTGCTCAAAACGAGCACCAGCTACATTTCTCTAAATCGTGCGTGACGTTCCGAAGGGCTTACAATTTTTGGGCAGGGACCCACAGGGTCTATTAAGACCCTGATTGGGTCTCTGCCATAGTGTTCCTGGCTAACGATCACCTTGTGATCAGTGGCCAGGAACAAATCGTGACGTTTTGGTGCTTACGTCATTTGGGACGCAAGCACCATGCGTCACAAAGGGGTTAAAACTCTCCACTTTTTTCAATTTATTTTTTTAATACTAAATTCAAATCATTTCATGCTATTGGCAATTCTATAAACCGAAATAGAGTCGGATTATGGAATACCAATAGCAAAATAGCCATTACATAAACCGACATAATGAACGAATTTCGGTTTATGGAATTGGCAATGGCATTCTATAAACCGACTCTATTTCGGTTTATAGTAATGCCATTGCAAATAGCATTACATTATACATTCCATAAACCGAAAGTCTATAAACAGAACGTCGTTCGGTTTATAGACTTTCGGCTTATAGAACAGCAATAGCATTACATGTATTCTATAATCCGAACGTCGTTCGGTTTATAGACTTTCGGCTTATAGAATACTATTGGCTTTCTATAAACCGAACTAGAGTTGAGTCCCCATTCATAAGAAATTCTTATGAATGAGGAGGGACTCTAGTTAGGTCAAGTTCAACCCGGACTTTTTTCCAAAGTTCGTCGGAACCAGCCGAACGTGAACATCCAGGTGTCCGCTCAACTCTAGTTATTAAAAAATATCCAAATCTTTGATGATCCCCAGGAGCACCATCAAATCTATCATAACCAAATGGAAAGAACATGGCACAACAGAAAACCTGCCAAGAGATGGCCGCCTACCAAAACTCACGGACCGGGCAAGGAGGGCATTAATCACAGAGGCAGCAAAGAGACATAAGGTAACCCTGGAGGAGCTGCAGAGTTCCACAGCAGAGACTGGAGTATCTGTACATAGGACAAAAATAAGCCATACGTTCCATTGAGTTGGGCTTTATGGCCAGAAGAAAGCCATTACATTCAGCAAAAAACTAAATAGCATGTTTTGAGTTTGCGAAAAGGCATTTGGGAGAGTCCCAAAATGCATTGTAGCAACACTGAAAGAGTAAAGAAAGCAACTTTTGAACGCTTTCTTTACTCGATTTAGTGCATGACGTGCCAGGCACTTCACCTGTCACTAAGTCACCGTTTTTCCATGACGGCATCTGGCACGTCATCTGTCGTTAAGGGGTTAATATCATAAATAAAAGCTTGTGATATGTGGAGTAAAGCTTCTCTTTCAGTTAAATCTAACTGTTGAAGTACGTTATTTATGTTAATCAGACTTGTGTCAATCATACTACTCTGTGAGCTAAAACAAATAGAGAGTAGATTCTGAGTTAATAAGGATATATTTACACTTCCTTGTGAGATGAAACAAACTCCCAGTGAGGATTTGTCCAATCTAGGGATATTTCAGACAGCAAAGAAATCACGAACCCCATTTTGCTTCAGTCTGTGGTGAATGCCTGTGGAACTATTTCCAAGTATATTCCCATCTGGTTTAAAAATACTCTGTACTGAGCTGGTTTACCCAGAAAATGTTGGGGAAGCAGGTTGAGCCCAGTCATGCCTCTAGCCACAACGGGTTCAGAGGCTACAACCGGTGTTAGGACAGGAAGTGAGGCATAGTCAACTGTAGCTGGAAACTGGATCCAGATTTGCAGTACGCAAGTGGTCCAAACGGTTGTCCAGCTGCTCCAACAGAATACATACATAAAGCATAGGTGGATTGACTGTAGATTCCTGATTAATGGCCCTTCTGTAATGATAAGGACCAAGAATTGGATCTAGGACAGTACATCATGGCTGCTTCACGCTGCTTGAACGCTGAACTGTCAGCGGTGAAGATCAAACCTGCTGCTTAATCATGGCAATGTAAGCGCTTATAGTTCAGCACTGAATTGTCAGCAGTTACAAACATAACCCCCCTAATAAATTAACCCCCTCTAAAAAATCAACCCCCCTAAAAGTGACCCCAGATACTTACCACCCAGCCCAAACACTAATATTAACACTACCCCTGCACACTCATACTAACATTAAACCCCAAACCCTAATACTGACATTAACACCCCAAACCCTAATAGTAACATTAACCCACTGAACCCTAATACTAATACCTAAGCCCCCGAACCCTAATACTAACATTAACCCCCCGAACCCTAATATTAACATTGACCCCCGAACCCCAATACAAACATTAACTCCCCAAACCCTAATACTTATATTAACCCCCAGAACCCTAATACTAATACATAACTCTCCGAACCCGAATACTCACATTAGCCCTTATACTAATACTAATGCTACATTAATAATACTCACCTTCAGCGATCTTGTGACGACCTTTATTAATAATAGATTATTATTAACAAATAGACCAAATGGTTTTGTCTTGATAGTACTATACAGCACAAAAAAAAAAAAAAAGACTATACTTAGTACATTTCAAAAAGAGGCAACCAATTGAAGCCCTTCAACAAGTGGATAGATTGTCCTTTTCAAGTGTAAACTGTAACAATGTGTGAATACCAAATTAACAACAGAATGTATAAATATAAGTATAAATAGATAGTTTATAAATAAGTGGTGGCAGGTATAAACACAAATGCTAATAGACTATGGGGAAATGGGGGGAGAAAGAAAATGGAATGTAGTTTAAATAGTAGCGAAAGATTCCCCCAGAGTATCAACTTTCCCCAGAGGTCCCCACACATAAAACAATATACACAGAATGGCAACAGATGACCAGCTCCAAAAAGGGCCGTTTAAAAAAATCACTAGAAGGAGGAGAAGATAATATGGAATGGACTAAGTCCGCGGCGTCCAACGTGTGGCCAAATGCGGCCCGCCGGGTATCGAGGTGCGGCCCGTCTGAGCTCTGCTCCTGTATAAATGTGTGTGGAGTAAGTCTATGTATGTGAGTGTGTGTGTATAAATGTGTGTGTGGGGTAAGTGTATGTTTGTGAGTGTGTGTATAAATGTGGATGTGTGTGGGGGTTAAGTGTATGTTTGTGAGTGTCTGTATAAATGTGTATGTGTGTGTGGGGTAAGAGTATGTATGTGAGTGTGTGTGTGTGGGGTAACTGTATGTATGTATGTGAGTGTGTGTGTGTATAAATGTGTATGTGTATGTGTGGGGTAAGTGTATGTATGCGAGTGTGTGTATAAATGTGTATCTATGTGAGTGCATGTTAAGTGGGCGTTGGGTAAGTGTATGAATGTATGTATGTATGTGAATGTGTGTGTGTGTATAAATGTGTATGTGTGTCGGGTAAGTGTGACTGTGTGTGTGGGAAGGGGGGGTAAGTGTATGTATGTGAGTAAGTGTGTATAAATGTGTATGTGTGTGTGGGGTAAGTGTGACTGTGTGTGTGGGAAGGGGGGGGGGTAAGTGTGACTGTGTATGCATGTGTGTGTTTGTAGTTAATGAGACCACTGCACATTAGTGTGATATATATGTATATATATATATATATATATATATATATATATAAATATATATATATATATACATACACAAACATGTATATAATTATGTATGGCCCATACACGCATACATTTCTAGAGAAGTGGCCCTTTGCAGAATAAACTTGGACACCCCTGGACTAAGTAGTCGAAAAACGCCCGACGCTGGTTTCGCAACCTGCTTCGTCAGGGGAGAATTTGAGACTGGTGATGATGGAGTTTAAATCTCTGTGCTGAAAGCCATCTAAGCCAATCAGAAGTGAGAGGCGGAGATGGAGGGGGGGCATGTGCGCATCCGTGTCTCCAGTTGTCTAAGTGAGATGTGCTGAGATGAGAGACTCAGGCATGTCCTTGAATGGATGAAAAGGGAAACAAATAAAAAAGTTTAGATAATAAATAGTAGTGGTAGAAAAAACTGGGTATGATCAAGATACAAAAGGGAAGTGAAAGTAAAATATGACGCAAAAACAGAAAGGGAAAGAAAAGATGTCTGAGGTAAGGTGTGTGGGGATGAATAAATACAGAATGGAGAGTGATGAAATTAGATGGTACCCATTAAAGGAATATAGATACACATATTTCTATGATTAAAAATCAGCATGAAAAAGAACAAGGAGATATAAATAGAGATGAATAGATTAACTGATAATATCATTATATCAATCATGTTAAAATATAACCCGTTATTTGTACAATGGTATGAGTGTGTACATATAGGGTTGGCACTAACAGCATAAAGTTGGTAAATTGCCTAAGTACTACATGTGTAATGTGTTGGCTACCAAAGAGAGATGGAGCTTCAGTTCTATAGATTAAATGGTCAGATAGAAAATCATACGGACTCCGATATATAACACTAGACATCCTGAATAGATTGTCACAGGTTTTGAAGCTGGTCTCCATGGGATCTGGCAGTAGGCTGATCACAGTAACGCTTTCTTTCTTTCACAGCAATTTCTTGGAGATAACTTAGAAATGCTTTTATATATATTAATGTAAATGTTTGATATTGGAATTTTTATACAAGAAATGAAATAAAGAAAATACATTTTTAAAAAAATTCAGATTGGAGGTTGAGATTAGTGCTCAAACTTGAACAGACTTCATTTAAATGCCTCATCTCGGCCTCGCAAAATGGTATTTACTAACATTTTTGTGAGGTAGAGATGTGGTATGCCAAGGAGGTCAAGACTAAGCCAAAGTAGTCAGAAATAGATTCAATCAATTCACCTCCCATTATAGCCTATGGGAGGCAAAATTAAACTATATTTTTTTCTTCTAAGTCAAACTCGGCACCTGAGTTTGGAGGTAAAAAAAAGCCCCATTATTTCCTATTGGAGAAATAAATGACACTACTGTTTTTTTTTTTCAAAGTCAAACTTGACCTCCAACTTGGCACCTGAGTTTGACAGAAAAACCCAGAGGAGTTCAAATTTGACTTTGACTAGTTGTGCCGAGCTGGGGTCAATTCGGAGGTTGAGTTTGGAGGTCACATTTGATTTAGTCTCAAAGTAAAGTTAACCTCCTCAAGATATTCTCAAATGTTAGGGAATAGATCCCTCTGTCCTAACTAACCAAATTTCCCAGTTTGGATAACAAAGGCCCAACATTTTATGCTTTTAGCTTATTCAATTTACGTACCTAAAAACATTTGTGGGGTTAGATTTACTCTCCTTAACAATCCTTTTCTCATTTTCCAATTTAGCCATTTTATGTTACTGGTTATTGCCCTTAGCAAAGCAAGTTATGGAGAGAGAAGAAAAGGGGGGGGGGGGGCACTTTGAGCTCACTTTTCTTTACCCAGATGCCCTGTGGAAGGTAATAGAAACCTAATTAATTCGATTCCATGTGTTGGAAACTGGGTGTGTTTTAAAATGTAACTTTTAATTAAAAATGCTTGTAAAATGTTGTTGAGTGTTATTCATCTACACCCCACGGTGTATTAGTGCAAAAAGACAATGAAAAAGTACAAACATGACACATAAAAAAAGTCCCTATCCCCCTACAGGGGTATTAGAGTATAATTCAACATAGATGAGGGTGATAAGAACCAATTTACAAGTAATATAACCCTCATATATGTTGAATTATCCTCTAATACCCCTGTAGGGGGATAGGGACTTGTTAACAATATATCCGCATTGCATGTTTGTTTTTTATGTGTCATGTTTGTACTTTTTCATTGTCTTTTTGCACTAATTCACTGTGGGGTGTAGATGAATAACACCCAGCAACATTTTACAAGCATTTTTAATTAAAAGTTAAATTTTAAACCACACCATAATTGCCCTTATCCCATCAATTTGGTCCTTCTAAAATTAAGAGTTTTGATGGAGAAACCAAGTTATGGTTTATCATTCATATCTTAGTATCGTGCCATCAAAATGTGAATGTTGATGTTCAGCAGGGGGTAAAGATATATTAAGAACCTTGGATTTATTATAATTTATTTTAAAAGTTGATATGGACCCTGATAGTTAGAATTCCTCCAGAATATTTGGTTGTGAAAAAGAGAAGATCATCTGCATAAGCAGCCAGTTTATAATAATGCAGCACTATCTCCAGTCCACGTATGTCAGGGTTGTATCTAGTAGCATTCGCCAAGGGCTTTATTGTTACAAATGAATACAAATTGGGATAGGGGGCAGCGCTGTCTAGTTCCATTTGACAGGGTAAGCACCCTAGGTAATGTCTCATTAACTCTTATTTGAGCAGTGGGTATGTGGTAGATAGATGCAATGCATTGTTAATTAGGGGTCAAAAATCGATGCGTTTTGGGACTGAGTTTAGGAAAGGCCAGCTCACCCTCACCTGAGGAGGAAGCATTGCAAGGGTGTTTGAAGTCTTTTCGTAGTGTATTAAGTCTATAATTTTCATAACATTGTGCCTCGCCTCTCTACCAGGGACAAATCACACCTGGTCTTGGTGAAGGTAGTACATCCTTGATCCTGTTACTAAGCCTGTTGGCAGGGCCGGACTGGCCCACCGGGATACCGGGAAAAATCCCGGTGGGCCGCCTTCTCCAGGGCCGCCTTGGCCACTTAAAGCCAATAGGCGGCAGCCACCACTATAAGAAGTTCGGCTGCTGCAACATCCGGCGGCAGCAGGCGAATTTCTTAAAGTGGCGACGGCCGCCGAACTGCTTAAAGTGGCGACGGTCGCCGAACTGCTTAAAGTGGCGGCAGGACACTTTAAGAAGTTCGGAGGCTGCCGCCTCTTTAAGAAATTCTCCTGCTGTCGCCGGATGTTGCAGCAGCAGTTCCTGCGCGGTGCGGTGAGGAGGAAGAGACAGCAGGGTGAGTGAGAGCACGGGGAAGGGGGAAAGGGGAAGAGACACTACGGGGGAAGAGTGATACTACAGGGGGGAGGGGGAAAGAGTGACACTACAGGGGGGAGGGGGAAAGAGTGACACTACAGGGGGGAGGGGGAAAGAGTGACACTACAAGGGGAAGGGGGGGGAGTGTGACTCTACAGATGAAAAGGGGGGGGGAGTGTGACACCACTGTGGGAAGGGGGGGTAAGAGTGACACCACTGTGGGAAGGGGGGTAAGAGTGACACCACAGGGGGAAAGGGGGTAAGAGTGACACCACAGGGAGAAAGGGGGTAAGAGTGACACCACAGGGGGAAGGGGAGAGTGAGAGACACTACAGGGGAAGGGGAGAGGTGAGAGAGACACTACAGGAGAGAGAGAGACGCTACGAGAGTGACAGAGAGAGAGAGACGCTACGAGAGTGACAGAGAGAGAGAGAGGCTACGAGAGAGACAGAGAGAGAGAGACGCTATGAGAGAGAGAGAGACGCTATGAGAGAGAGAGAGACGCTGAGAGAGAGAGACGCTACGAGAGAGACGCTACGAGAGAGAGAGACGCTACGAGAGAGAGAGACGCCACGAGAGAGAGAGACGCTACGAGAGTGACTGAGAGAGAGAGAGGCTACGAGAGAGACAGAGAGAGAGAGACGCTATGAGAGAGAGAGAGACGCTACGAGCGAGAGAGACGCTACGAGAGAGAGAGACGCTACGAGAGAGAGAGACGCTACGAGAGTGACAGAGAGAGAGAGAGGCTACGAGAGAGACAGAGAGAGAGAGACGCTATGAGAGAGAGAGAGACGCTACGAGAGAGAGAGAGAGAGACGCTACGAGAGAGAGAGAGAGAGAGACGCTACGAGAGAGAGAGAGAGAGACGCTACGAGAGAGAGAGACGCTACGAGAGAGACAGAGAGAGAGAGACACTATGAGAGAGAGAGAGACGCTATGAGAGAGAGAGAGACGCTATGAGAGAGAGAGAGACGCTGAGAGAGAGAGAGACGCTACGAGAGAGACGCTACGAGAGAGACGCTACGAGAGAGAGAGACGCTACGAGAGTGACAGAGAGAGAGAGAGGCTACGAGAGAGAGAGACGCTACGAGAGAGAGAGACGCTACGAGAGTGACAGAGAGAGAGAGAGGCTACGAGAGAGACAGAGAGAGAGAGACGCTATGAGAGAGAGAGAGACGCTACGAGAGAGAGAGAGAGAGAGACGCTACGAGAGAGAGAGAGAGACGCTACGAGAGAGAGAGAGAGAGAGACGCTACGAGAGAGAGAGAGACGCTAGGAGAGAGAGAGAGAGACGCTACGAGAGAGAGAGAGACGCTACGAGAGAGAGAGAGAGAGAGAGAGACGCTACGAGAGAGAGAGAGAGACGCTACGAGAGAGAGAGAGAGAGAGAGACGCTACGAGAGAGAGAGAGAGACGCTACGAGAGAGAGAGAGACGCTACGAGAGAGAGAGAGACGCTACGAGAGAGAGAGAGACGCTACGAGAGAGAGAGAGAGAGAGACGCTACGAGAGAGAGAGAGAGAGAGACGCTACGAGAGAGAGAGGCTACGAGAGAGAGACGCTACGAGAGAGAGAGAGAGAGAGACGCTATGAGAGAGAGAGAGAGGCTACGAGAGAGAGAGAGAGGCTACGAGAGAGAGAGAGAGAGAGTGAGAGGCTACGAGAGAGAGAGAGAGAGGCTACGAGAGAGAGAGAGACGCTACGAGAGAGAGACGCTACGAGAGAGAGAGAGAGGCTACGAGAGAGAGAGAGAGAGAGAGGCTACGAGAGAGAGACGCTACGAGAGAGAGAGAGAGAGAGACGCTATGAGAGAGAGAGAGAGGCTACGAGAGAGAGAGAGAGAGAGAGAGAGAGACGCTACGAGAGAGAGAGAGAGGCTACGAGAGAGAGACGCTACGAGAGAGAGAGAGAGAGAGAGAGAGGCTACGAGAGAGAGAGAGAGAGGCTACGAGAGAGAGAGAGAGAGAGAGGCTACGAGAGAGAGAGAGAGGCTACGAGAGAGAGAGAGAGAGGCTACGAGAGAGAGAGAGAGAGAGAGAGAGAGAGGCTACGAGAGAGAGAGAGAGAGAGAGGCTACGAGAGAGAGAGAGACGCAGGCTACGAGAGAGAGACGCAGGCTACGAGAGAGAGAGGCTACAGAAATATGTACACAAGGATATGTCTCACACACTGCTCCGATATATACCTCTGCACAGGGCAATTCATATATTGCCCTAGGCAGGCTTTTATATCAGTCTTATCTATAAATAATACTCTGTTCAGATGTGTTTTTAAAACATACATGGTTTCCCCTTTTATGAACAAAAAAAATTATATTATGCTATGGGGCTGGTTTAAAAATGTTATGCTATGGGGCTGGTATACAATTTTTTTCCAGGGCTGGTTTTTGTTCCCAGTCCGGCCCTGCCTGTTGGCGAATAACTTGACATTTATGTTTAGAAGAGAGAGAGGTCGATAACTGAAACATAGCTCTGCATCCTTACCCAGGGATATTTATTATATGCGCAAATATAAGCAGGATGTGGTGAGAGCCTTTAAGCAGTTTATTATGCATTTTAAATAAACTCTGATTTTTATTACATAATAAAATGCGTGAGGCGCTCTTCGCATCCCACTTATGTTTGCTGATCTGTAATTGGAGGTAGGTAAGAGACATGTAATTGTAACAATTATGTGAAAATGGTGCTTCAAAAGTCATCAGTATACATTGATATATGAAGAGAATTCTTATTAAAGAAGTATAATTAGATAGAAACCGAGTGTTGCCACCCAGTAAAAGCCCCATGTGTGACAAGCCACAAATAAACAATTGAAGTGCAGGACAAAAAAACACCAGTGGTGCAAAATAGAGGCTTATACTTATATTTGTATAATGAGTTGATTCTTTCCAATGACTAGCAATGTATTCCGTCAGTATGTACAAGAAAAACAAAACAAACACAGAAACCTTGTTTTTTTTTTTATACAGAGAATGAATTATACAACAAAAGAATCTTACTCACAATATCCTGAGCAACCAATTTTGTTTGGACTTTCCAAGCTTTGGTTTTAAATTTTGCTCAGTCGGATGCACAGCCCTGTATGCTTTTATGGCAGCAGTGGGGGGAAGAAACAGAAAGTAATACAGATTCGACACACACAGAGCTGACATCTGCAGTCTGATATGTGTGTGTGCATGTATGTATGTATGTATACATACATACATACATACACACAGATGTGATGCTAAAATTGTTCATTTGTTTGTGTACTCATTTTTGTTATAATTAAGAGAAAACATTTCATATGCTGCATGAGATGGTTTGGGTAAAATTCAGAATGTTTAAAATTGAAATCTATAATGGAAAAATTAACAAGTTTTATGTTATTGAAAAAGTATATTATGTTAAACGGTGATGAAAAAAGTTTGTTAAAACAAGTAGAATAAATGAGTGGCAGAAGAAGGTTGTTTGCTATTGTTGCCATTTCGGAAATGTTTTAGATGTGATAAATTGACAGAGACTGCAGATCTAGGGATGGCAATATATATCCTAACCCCAGCTTTAGGAAGGTAGAAGTACCCACACAGAGTGACAGGATTCAGCTCAAAATTACTGGTGGGGTCATTGTCCCTGGTATCTCCTGTAATATCCCAAAACTTCCAGTAAAGAAAGCTAGGATGAGACTCTGCCCTGATCCAGCAAATTAATGATTTTAAAATTGGCTTAGATAGCGAGTCATCCTAACAATTTGAGTCTATTGATTGCTTTGTGGAAGAGGTTACACTGTTAACTGAGACAAACTGCAATATTAATCCCAAAGAAGTGCCTACCTTGGACATATTTTGACCAAGGGACAGGAAGTGATTACACAGGAAGGAAAGTGTCCAGTCCAAACAGCACCAAGACCTGTCACCAGTCAATAGTAAGAGTTACTACTTGTCAAGAACAATCCCACTCCCCTCCCCTGGAATAATGACACCTTTTTTTTAGTTTTAAAAAAAGTGGCACTAATAAGCACTCCAGCACTTCGAATGTCAATTATACAGCTCCTTTTCACTTGTAGTATCAAAAGCACTGTGGACATAGTTCAGGGGTATTGGCTTAGACTCAAGTTTAAATCCACTGTACTAAATTTGTCTTAAATAAAACATAGAACAGACATATGCCAAATATACAGTTAAACAGTAAGCCTTATGGTACTTGGATGCTTGCGAAGCACCTGGTGAACTCGATCCAAGGTCCACACTATAGAAGTATAGAGACAAACATAGCGCCAGCAGACACCATGAAATCCAAGCTGGAAGTCCAATCAAAATGTAGAAAATTCTTTATTATTGGTCCTTGGGTAAAAATTGGAGACACAGGAGACATGAACACTAAACTAATCAACTCTCTCATAAATAAAACCCGTATTAAACAGACTTCCTATCTGAGCTGTAAGTGTCTTAACCCACCCCAGCTTATTTCAATACAATCACACTGCAGCTCACAATATAGTGAATACCCTGCTCTACTTAATCAGCAACCTACAATCAACACTGACCTCCTAATGTGATTACCAGCTCCTCCTCTTTTCAGCCTTTTACTCCTTCATTAATGACACCTCTCCTAACCCTGGCAAGAAACAAAATCAGCATATGCCACAGACCCCGTCTGCTTCGTACTACCAACACCAAATGCAATACTGACAACCTTATATCTATCCCCTGCTATAATCAGCCACTCTTCAGTTGTGCCCTGCTAAATGCACGCTCTTTATGCAACAAGCTTACGGCTATACACAATCTATTTATTTCTCACTCCTTTAAACTCCTTGCACTTACTGAAACCTGGCTTACCTCATCTGACATGGTCTCTCCTGCTGCTCTCTCTTATGGTGACCTACGCTTCAGCCACACCCCAAGACCTGGGGAAAAAAAGGGCGGAGGTGTTGGCATCCTCCTATCTGCAAACTACTCCTTCCAGCCATTACCCTCAGCCCCTTCCCTTTCATTTTCATCATTCGCTATTCGTCTTTTCTTCCCTCTATCCCTTTGTGTTGCCGTTGTCTATCGGTCCCCGGGGCCTGCTTCCCAGTTTTTTGACAACTTCTCTGCATGGCTCCCCAACTTTCTTGCCACTGATGTACCATGTCTCATCCTGGGAGACTTTAAAATTCCACTTGACCTAACCAACTCTCCTGCTACTTCAAAACTCCTTTCCCTCACCTCTACCTTTGGCCTCTCCCAGTGGACCAACTTTCCAACCCACACTGTCAGTCACTCACTAGACCTAGTATTCACTAAATCTTGTGTCATGTGCCAGTGTGGGCAGTCCTTTCTTGCAAACTGCTGTAATTTCACAATTTCTTCTAGCTGTAAATATTTTATATTTTAAGCAATGCAAAATGCAAGACGTGCATTTTAAAGTACTTTGAAAGAACATTAATAGGCATTAATATTTGGAAGATGAATTTTGGGCACTAGACAGTCCCTTTAATGCTGAAAAAAAAGAAAAGGCCTAAACATAAGTTGACCTTAAAGGTAAACAAATTGCTTGTAAATATTTTTTTTTTTAGTGAACTGCAAGAGGAGGTTGAGTTGGGAGTTAACATTTGTGTAATATATATGTCAAATTCAAACTCCCAACTCCCATCTTTACTTTAGTTTGTTCTAATTTTAGCGAATAACTGCTACTGCTAATCCTATAAAAATGCAAAATTCTGTTATTTTGAATATATATTCCTAGAATATCTTGGATACTCCAAAATGCAATATATAATCATGAAACTGTTTTCAATTTGCAAAGCATGTGGACTTATTGTCACTTAAACATTTTGAATTGTGCAACTCAGTGGCCAAAAACAAACAAAATCCATGTTAAAACAGTTATAGAGAACTGAATACATTTTCAAAACCCTATACACTGCCACTGCAAAGTTTCAATGAAGTTATATGCTTCATTTTAATAAGCTTATTTTCAATGACTTTTCCCCTTTACATTATATGCCAATGCTCTTACGTTGGAAAACAGACGCCAATGTGAGCATTTGTTTAATGAGTAAAGTCACAATTTCCTTAATACATTTTAATAAGCAAACTTCCCAAATTGCAGAGCAAACCTTTATGAAACACATTGGCAGCCTTTGTTTCATTGTGAGAACAAATTAATTGCAATCCAAGTGACCCCTTGCCTATTTATGTTCAAAACAACAACTACTCTAATTTACACTATGTTTCAGAACCTTACCATATGGTTATGTAGTCCCCCGGTAAATTCTAGCTATTACCCTAACTGACTACTTGCACTGCTCTGTATCATGGTTTGGCTTTGTAATTAAAACACACTTTGATTACTCTGGTGCAGTTCTTGTCATGTACGCTGGCACCAACTGGAGTCCAGGTGCAAGGGCAGTAGCAGTGCAATGGTGGGGAGAGTGGCTGTAAATGGGTGTCTTTGTAGTCTTTCCATGTGTCATGATGGAGAACAGAAGACAGAGGGGGAAATAATAATTGCAATGATCATCACAAGGCAATAGGTCATGGTTGATAGAGAGCAGATAGATGAAGTAAAGAAAAACAGGCAGAGTCAAAACCAAGAGATCAGATACACAGATTGGACTGTTCACTAAAAGGTGAGTTTAGGTACAATAAACATGTCATCTCAACAATATAGAGATATATTGCCTCACCAAGTGAACTCACCAGGTTTGTCGCTGCAGAATGTTCATATTCATCACAACTCACTGTACCTCAACTCACCTGCAATTCGAGAAAGTGATAGTGCCAAGTCCAAGAGGGTAGGGCAAGCAAAAATATCAGCTGTGTGTTCTGGGGGAGGGGAAGGCAGTTAACATTACCAAGGGACACCTGAGCCAAGATACAAGGCAGGGAGATCGGTGCAAAAAAACTTACCTGTAAACCAAGCAAGCAATAGGTGCAGGTACCAGAAACTTAGAGGCAGTGGGCACATGCTACTTTTAGCAATTCCAAATGTTTTATATGACATTACTGAGTATGTCACATAAAGGCCTACATTCAATGTCCGCTATTAACTGAAAAATTGTGTTAAGCAGTAAATTAATGGGCACACCTTTCAGGATACAAAGGTATCAAGTTCAGCTACATACAGAGTACACTCAGTTAAAGTAACTTCCTAATTAAAGGACATCACTTTACAAAATAACACTGAATGGCTTACATAAAGACAATGGGGAATGTGACATAATGATGAGTACATTTAACACATATTAAACAGTAACTGGATATTTAGCATATTACAACAATAACATATCATTTCTTAACACCTCCTGAGAGACTGGAGTTTGCAGGACAGGAGACAATCTTAACTTGAGGAACACAATGGGACTGACTGTACTGAAGACAGGGTGTCACTGGGGCCCCCAAAGTGTGTATCCCCAAACCTATCATATGCAGACAGGGTCCATAGTCTATGGTAAAAGGCTGGCTCCAGAAGTGTAAGTCACAGGAGCTTCAGTGTTTGCAATGTGGTGCTCAATACATGTGGCGTACTGCAAGCAAAAATATGGAAAATATTAGAGAACACTGGAGTGTTTTCAGGGTAGAACCTCTTTCTTTTCCTTTCAGGTACTTGAACAAACCAAGTTCAACCCAAAACGTGCATTGTTGCAATGGGGGGGTCAGTTTGATGCATTCCACTACTTTCATTGAATCTATAGCAATTCACTATGGATCATCTATATATAATAGAGTGTATATAATTAGTGCAGATTTTTGGGATTTACTGGTAGACTTTTGAGAATACCAAGTACTATGGCATTTATTTTGAAGCAATTTGATATAGGTATAGAATCAGTGAGGGTTCCCAATTTTATGGCGCAGTGACGATTGCGCTAAGTGCTTATGTTCCTTTGAACATGTTTTGGAGTTCTCAGGAATAGTTTGGGGAACATAAAGCACATCATTATATTTTTTGTATACATATATTGGATATTTATAAATATCATCTCTGAATTTTGCACTGGCTAATTATACTTTGCTAGGCAACAGGCATGTGGGACAGTATCTCCATACACACAGTCCTCTAGAAGGACAGTCCTCATCTTCTCATTGTACTTTAGACTGAGCCAGTCTGCTCTCGGTATACACAACTACCTTGGTGACAGATCCGTTTACTTTGGAACACACATGCATTTTAATGGAACGCACACGCACTTCCTGTTAACACCAGAAGTAGCGACGATGTTTGCAACTTCGGGTGAGGGGCGTGGGCTTGTCCAGCTGCTGCTGGTAAGTAGTAATTATGTATGTATGTATATATTTGTATGTTTTTCACAATATGTAATGCTTGACAAAGGGTAGTGCTCTACCCGAAACGCTGTTATTATTACGGATTAAATACTTTGACTGACAAGCACTAGTCTTGTGAGTGCATTCCCAAGAATTTTGGATTGTATGCTGTATGAAGATGTGTGCTGCACCCATGCATATTTACTGGATTTTTTCGCAAGTTAAGCTGAGTGCAGGTACATTGGAGGTGTGTGTCTATGTATGTGTATATATATATATATATATATATATATATATATATATATATATATATATATATATATATATATATATATATATATATATATATATATATATACAGTAGTGGACATAATTATCGCGCCAGTGTTTAAGTAAAGTATTGTAGCCTTTTACCAGTAATACTTTTTTTTTTAAACGATAACAGTTCTGTGAGTGTGTCTGCGTGTGTGGGCACTGCACTAACCCTCACCCTGTGTTCTTTATTCCAGCTCATCACGGAGCCGGACCCCGGTCAGATTCTGGCCTGAAGATACAACT